>JAODKM010000001.1:17075405-17108298 GCA_026780845.1 Petrocephalus sullivani | reverse complement strand
CGACCTGACCCGGAACAGCGGTAGGAGATGGATGGATGGATGGATGGATGGAATATAAATTATTCATAAGTACGTTAACATACACAGGATACATTATATCTTTGTTATAAAAACGTCACGTTATTCGGAAAGAAAGAATGCGACATGTGAAGTGTCACCTATAAAACAAACAATGTAAGTGCCATTTTGAATACTATGGTGAAAGAGAAATAAATGTACTTCATCAAAGTAACCCCACACAATCCTGTCCACCTTTCAGCCCAAGGACGCTTGTAAGAAAAGCTACTGCAAACCCCTTAAAAATGCGAATGCACGTAAACACGGAGTAAAATAGAAAAATGCAATATATCTATCCATGGAAAAGGACTTAGAGGGCCAAAATAAGCCGAATGTATATTGTTAGAATAGGCTAAAAGTTATACACAATTGTTCTCTTACAATCCTGCAAATATAAAGTACACTTCACTTATTGCACAAATACAATGTCAATATATACATATGTTTTGCTAGATTAAATGACATTTATTTGTTCTGTAATTGCAGTGGATTTCTTTCAAATGAAATTAATTAATTCTGTCATTCAATTCAAATTCCAATTCAGCATCCAGTGGAATGTGGCCAATTCAAATCAAATACCAAGTTAAGAATGAAATAAGGTACAATTAATATATTCTGAATTTTGCTCAATCCTGGTAAACTTCAAGCTAATCAGTAAAACCTGCTACGCATTTGGTCACATCCTTTGGAAATTGGAAGGTGAATCACCCCTCATGACCAGTAACAACAATCGCAGTTATCCAGAGAATTGTGCAGCTCAACCAGAGACGGACATCGCCATCCAAGAAGCCACGTTGCTGATGTAAATGCTGCTTTGCAGGCAGACATGAACCCCTTGGACCATCTTAGTAATAAACAATTAATAGAGAAACATAGGCTGGCCTGAGGTGAAATAATGAGGTAATGAGCCCTTTGAATCCCATCTGCACCCATCAAAAAGGTCTCTCAGTACTGGGCTTAAAAGTCAAGGTGATATGCAACCATCAAGGGTTTTTGCAGACATTGTGGCCAAGTGGCTTGGGAGTGCACATGATGCTTACATGCAGTGCAGCTTTGGAGTGTGTCAGAGGGAAAGGGGTGGTGCATTTACTGGTGGTTGCTTACTGTGACATATCAGGTACCCCCTAACCATGGCTGGGGGGGATATAACACTGCACACCAAAGATTGCACACTGGTGTAGAGTGTTCTGCGGGCATGTAGAAAATCTGAATCTGGTGCTTGCATAAGTCCTTAAGGGGCTCTAAGATTTTCCCCTCAGTGCTGCTGTGCTTTTATTTCAGTGTGCTATGCTGCTTCATTGCAGTGATTATTTCATTAACATTTGCTTTGGGCCACCTCATTAATAACATGTTTTTTCTTCTGAAAATTTGACAATTAACCCCAGCATGTCTTTGGACTGTGGGGGGAAACTGGATTACCCAGGAGAAATCCCACAAGAACACAGAGAGAACATGCAAACTCCACACATGGAAGTCTGGTGGAGAAGTGAAGTGACAGTGCTCACCACTGTGCCACCATATTTTGACTGATTTATTGTTTTTTTTTTTACATTTGCATGTCTAATACAACATGCATATAACATACATCTGGCAAGTGAAATGCATGGGATCATCGACAGCCTGTACGTTTCTCATGTGGATGCTGGGGAGGAACCAACAAAGTACCACACAAAGGGTTTTGGGAAACACAATACCTGCTAAGTCTTTACCTACATCCTTTACCATCTTGTTCATTATTCACCAAGATCATTTGTTATCGGAAAAAGCACATGTGCTTAGGTGTGGACAGTGCTTCCATGGTTAAGGAGAGACCAGCACCACACCCTTATCAACACAGCAGGCACAGATAAACAAGTGTTATCTAGCTTAGCAGACAACAGTGCAGGAAGAGAGGAAACAGGTTGACTGGTGAATCTCTAGCCTTTTCCTAGAAGCATTATGTGGGTTTCACTTTTAGAATAATTTTTTGCATATTATGTTCACAGGAAAACATAAGTGAAATCTGACCCGGAGAACAAAATGGTCAATTTAACTTTAAAATGAAATGACAAAAAGTCATAAACATAATTCAAGTTTATATTCACAATATTTTTTAAACAAAAGAGTATCCATAACTTGACATAATGGTGAAGATTCTGAGCTGCTGTCTTGGCTTTCAAGGGCATCCATCACGGTTCACGGGGCTTCTGTAACATAGCCACCCCAATCCTTCCAACCATCAAAAGACTGTGTAAAGAAAAAGTGATCGGAGCCTTAGGTACAGAAACTTTACACAGCTACATTCTGATCAGAGCCTGAGCTACAGGAACTTCATACAGCTACATTCTGTAACACAGCAAAATACTATCCTCAGATACTCTTTGTGGACTTGTGTTTTACCATGGTTTAACCATGTTTGGTAGGCAGTGTGTCGCTCAGTGGGTTTGAGCCCATGGTCGGTTGTTGGTTCAAATCCCAAGCCCAGAAAACTCCCAGTACAGCAGAGAAGGTAGAGGGGGCTGATGACATGCTGCAGGTACAGGGGTTTGTTACCTTGCTCCTGCTATGAGTCCAGCAGGCATTAACTTCCTGGATTTTAGAAAACGCATTCCCATGATGCCAGACAGGGTTCCTGAGGTGGCTGTTAAAAAAATGTATGGTGATTATGTTTATTATTCACAACAAGAACAAGAAATGAATAATATTTCCCCCAAAGTGAGGCTTCCCATGCACAAGTCCACCAACCTAAGGACAGCCAAACATTCCCTGAATCACATGACATCTGATAGGCACCAACACCAGCCAAGCTGCCAAAGAGGAGACCTGCAGCCAGGGAAGGCACACTACCTAGGAAGGAAAGGACAAGACCTCACGAAAAGCCTCAGAAAAACAGAGCAATTACTGAAGACCCAATCTAGCACAGTGTTTATCACCTTTCCTAATATTAACACGGAGATATAAGAACCGGAGCCATGTTAATTTATTGTAAATCCCCTCACACATATACACAACCATATCAAACTCTACACCCTTGACTTTACATATAAAAGTTATTATTTACCCAGCCCAACAGCCCAAAATAGTTTAAAAGTAAATTATGTGACGTACCTGCTTTGACATAACCTAGAACTCCCCCAGAAGCAACAAGGGCAGCATAACCATAGCCGACCCAGTCTGTAGACATCCTGGACAACTAGAGGGAGATACGTGTTTAATTGTATGGGCCTACAGAACAGAATTAATGTTAGTTAAATGACAACTAGTAAAGTAGAATCTGTTAAATGTAAGACGATGACCGTACACGGACATTATCGCTTTAGATATGTACGATCTGCTGTCGGAAAGGACAGTAATAAAGCACCGAGCTCCAGCTAAGATAACCACGCCGAATGCATTCTCCCAACAAAAACTCGAAATTAAAATGAAAGCATATTTTTGACTGCAAGTAATTAGTTGACAGAAATTTAGGTTACGTCTCACCGATCTCCTTCGCTCCTCGGTGAAAATGTCAGACGGTCAGCTCGAAAGATCACGGAGTGACACAGTATTACCTAAATGTGCGTCCCGTAGATTAATGCACAACAAATGCTGGTTCACGTGTACAAGGAGGTCGCACTCTGGCTGTGCTGCGGTGTGTAGAAACGACTTCTAACATCACCCAGGGTCATTGAAAAAATACCGGGTTTGTTTTGGTCGTCCAACCACCTAGGGGAATGCCGAACACGTGACATGATCCGTTTCCACGGACGCTGACCGTATTTCAGAAATTAGTACTAAACGCCGTCAGGCAAACAAAATGTGACTCACCCGTCTTGGGAGATTTGACTGCCCAAAGTCCAGACATCAGTCCTGAAACTGGCGACTTTGGACATAAAATGTATTCTGTTAACATTCTTATGCAGCATAATATTCCAAAGAAGTGACAAATTAGTTACTAAATTTACATTTACTAACAGTGGATGTTGCACAGATAGATAGATAGATAGATAGATAAGTAGATCTTTAGATAGATAGATAGATCATATAGAGATTTTTAAAACACCATGAATACGAACACTTCTTTGGAATGATTATACCGGTCTGCCACTAGATGGCACCAAAGGACCAATTATGAGTTCTTCACTTTTCGCAGAGCAAGAATATAAACGAGTCGGACAACATTTACTTCGAGCATGAATACAGTATATCTGCAGACACCTGTTGGATTTTATTCATTTGTTCCTATTTGGAAAGCCCTAGGGTTCCGGTATTTTTCTTAACGTGAAGTTGAACTGGGCGGCACGGTGGCGCAGTGGTTAGCACTCTTGCGTTACACCTCTGGGACTCGGTGCATGTTTGCATGTTCTCTTCGTGGGACTTTTTAGGGTACTGCGTTTCCCCCCACAGTTCTAAGACATGGAGGTACCAAACTGCCCATAAGTGTGCCTCTGTGAGTGCGGCCTGCGATGGGTTGTTCCCTGCCTTGGACTCTGGCATGGACTCTGGACCCCCCGCGAACCCAAATAGCAAAAGCGGATACATAAAAAGGATGGAATTCGAACATTACATCTCGCTGTAGGTCCGGTATCCAGTTCATATCCCAACTTTGGACCCAGACCAGGATGGGCGGATATAAGATGAAATTGCTTGGATTACTGGCTATGCTAACGGTCGCACTTTTCCCTTCCCTGCGCCGTCCCCGTGCTTAGTGTCTGGGCTTCCGTTTTGTGTCTTTACATATTTTCTTTCCATATTAAATATACTCTGCTTAGCTAAGTTCCGATTTTGCTCGAGATTTTTATAGCGGTGTCTACAGAATTCAATATACCAACGATTCCAGACTACAACAGCAAGAATGCAGTCTCTATAAGTTATAAGAGTCGAATATATCTGCCCTGTCTCTCTCGGTCTCTCGCTAACACACACACACACGGGCGCGTTTGTATTCATATCTTTGTGAAGACCGTCCATTCATTTCTGTGAGTAAATCCCTAATGCCAACTATGACAACTTTAACCTCTACCCAGTCCTAACCTTAACCACAAGTAACCAAAGCCACATGTATTTTAGCATTACAAGTCTTTTGGCATTTTTAGTTCTTTGATTGCAGCCACAAATTTGAATGAGTTTCCGCTGTGGGGACCGAAAAAGTGGTCTCCACGACTACAATGACAGGTTTTTTTTTATCACATTGTGGGGGACCATAGATAGGTTCGTACAATGTTATATATATGACCCCCTGCTTTAACATGCACACAGTTACTTCGCCAGGAATATTCATTTAACTGCAATTTATCTACCGCGTCACTGTTCCCTCTTTAACATTTTCAAACTGAGGACCAGCGCAGCACGTATTAGCCTTTGATGCGACATCGGAAAAAAATCCCTTTACATGTCAAGCGACTCTGTTGTATGAAACTAATGTCATGTTCACATTATGTGTTAATACTATGTTATGCTATTTTAATATCCTGTGACAACGAGAAAGCACTCACGTAAAGCGTAATGAATTTTGAAATCATCTTATTATATATAACTTATAACTTATCCTGCTATTTAGACTGTACCGAGCGTTAGGAGAAACAATATACTCCACAAAAACTAAGCGCATTTTTTTCTTCTTGCGTCTGTGCTACAGATATTTAAGTCTACATTTAACGATGCACGTCTGGCTATAACGTACAGACAGTCTTACCAATTTCAGTGCATTACTAGTTAATGTGGTTTAATTGTGAATTGCATACGGTCCACTTCGTCTATGTAGTACTGTAATACTCAATAAAGGCAAAATAAAAAACGCGACGCATTGCGTGAACCGAAATGCATATTTGTTTTTTCCGATAATAGGCAGGGCAGCACGGTGGCCTCACACCTCCAGGTTTTGGGGTTCCAACACCTTGTGTTCAATACTTCCTAAGATATTGTAAAGTCCCCGTGACCATGTCCTGGATACGCGGTTGGTTGACAGATGGACGATAATAAGCACTTTGTCGGGCTTTGCAGTAATTTTACTGTGTATTACATTATGGTTAAAGTCTGGATATAATTCCACATTCTTCTTTTTAACGCCTTGAACTCAGTGAAAACTTTAACTTGTATTCCAATGATATTAAGAGGTCAAGGTGACAGATTATTCTATTTTAAATAAGACGCATTTAACTTTTGTTTTAACTATAAAATATAAAGGAATTTTGATGTAACACAGTAAACATTTGATCTAGAATATTTGTAGACATGCAAAACACAGTTAAAACACATTTACTGATTTTTTACACACAGTGTTAAAAGTGCAGTGAATATATCGTGCAGTAATGATGTACGTCTAGAGGCGGAGATCCGATATGTATTTGAAAGATTATACTTGGGCCAAGCTCGCGCTTAGTTTCGGGTCGTGCAGTAACAAACTCCGAAGTAACAGCACTGGTACAGAAATGTGCGCGACAAGCCAGAGGATTGTGTATGTTTTAAAAATCCTCCTAGACCAGACGAGTTCTTTTCAGTATCTGTTACTGCTGAAAGACACCACATTTTCGAAAATATTCTCAGTATACATTTTTGGGGGAACATCTGAGTACATTTAAAGCAGATTTTCATCATATACATGACGTTACCACATTAAGTGAAAAGAGTGTATTAAACTAGACATAATCACGATTAATTTCCATTCAAATGCCACATATTAGAAACAGGCGCAACAGTCGCAGGTCTGTTTTGCACAGTAAAATCACAACGATAAAAAGATACCATCGGATATTTGTACACTTCACGTATGCGTACAAGTATCGCAGATTCCACTTCAAACAAACACTCCACTTCAAGATAGATATTATGCATGGCTGTACCCGAATCCGAGTTCAGTAATGTGATTATCCAGATACAATGCCGATAAAAGAGTTATTATAATCATATGTGTTACTTATGATTTCAATCTTAATAATGTCACTGCACTTAAACAGCTAAACATTTTCGCATAGTATTATAAAAATCAAAACACAAACATATGATGCAAATTTGTTATACGTAAAGCTCTAAAAATTTACGTTTGTACCTCTCAAACCAACGCCATTTATTTAGTTGTTTCTTTGTTTGTTTACTGGCCTGTGGTCGGTAATTAAAAAACACCATGAATGTATATCACGGAGTCAAGATCAAGACATTTCAATGCCGCACTTATTAATTTCAATATCTTCGCAGTTTCCAGGCCCGTGCAGTGCGCATGCGCCACCAGGTGGCATACTGTTGTTTAGAACCAGGTGAGATTATCCTTTTCAGGTAAAGCTGAAATTGGCTTTGGGGTCAGTGGTTCAATGAGATAAGGCGGAGAGTGTTAGAGCCATATAGAGAAAGGAGACAGGATAATGTCAGTAATGGCCAAAATGGGGGATTGGCAGGTAGGCCCAAATTCTGTTTAATTCATAACGTATTTAATTGTTATTATTTATAATAGGTATTGTAAGGGTCGAGTTTTAACCACAATTACTTCCGCAACTTAGCTAATCTAAAATTTTACTTTTAAAATGTATAACCCCCGAAAATTATGTAGGTCGGATGTGATAGCTCAAAAGTGTACGTTAGGCTATTAGACCGCGAGTGAATGAATCGCAAAATTAATATCGTATCCAAATTAACGGAGAGAGAATGCAAGTCCTATATCTTTTGTATGTGAAAGCGATTTTAATATTAAAGGTGACACGTTTAAAAAGTAAATATATTGTTTGATAAGTATCTTTTTGCTATCATCTGGTTTATCTGGGATTTAACATAAACATTTCGAAAATGTATGCCTAATTTATATAATCTGCGGTGGGTGCAATTTTGTTTAGCATATTTCGCAGATTAAATGAATTGTATTTAAATGAAAAGCCAAAATAGAAAAATATAGGCATTTGGCGTCTATAGATGAAAGCAATAAAGAGCGCAAAATGTTCTAAGACAACGGGAAAATAAAGAATTCAATATGTTGTGTTTCAACTAGTTAGATTAATTGGGGGTAAAAAATGGAAAACATTTTGTGGAAGTTTTGAAAACAACTGTAAATGTAGGGTTCGCGTCTAAAAGTATTCTATACGCTAATGCATGCAAAGAATGTATAAATCTACGCCGCTTTATACACAACTTTTTGTTTATGTTTCAGTCTTGAAATAGTGTATCTCACGTAATATCACAACAGGCCGAGATGTTGTGACTTTTTCAGGGCAGTCAGTTCCCACTTCTTTCCCGTGTCTCTCACATTAATGACAACAGATCCTGGAGTCACCCCGCCAAAAATGGTAATATATAGATGGGAGTTGGCGGCCTGTTTCGGGCGACCTAAGTGCTCGCTGTCGCCGGCGAATCGTGCTGAATGCCACCATTGCCACTTGTCATTCAAATTGAACGAGTATGTTGTTGTGTTAATTAACATTTCTAAAATGTAACATACATGTTGTCAATAGACCTAATATAAGCAGAAGAACCTTTCGATGCATGACGATAGTAAGATTGGTTCTCGGCGGGACTAAAACAACAGTTCGCCGCTTCTAGTCAGCTGCAAGGACGGGGAAAGAAACAGAAATATAGTATAAAAAGTCAATACACGTATCTAGGTTATTGTTTTATTTGGGGAAATATATTTCTTTTTAAAATGACTTTCAATAAAATCAATCTGTGCTTTTACTGCCCATCCGCCCATCCACACATATGTCGCGTTCGTCAATTAAACCTTCTATCTGCTTAAATATTTGACTATATTTATGCGTGTGTTTGCGTGCGCGGGTGTAATGCATTAATTCAATTTTGTGTGTATTCCTGTTCGAGTCTTGAGACTGTTGCATTTTACAATTCAGTCCGGACTTCATTGCGTCCGTATGTAAGAAAGTATGGTACAGGGATGCTTCTGCCCCCGGACGCCTAATCCAGAGAAATCCCCGCTCTTCTAACCTGTGTGCGTCGGTGAGGGAAAGATGGAAATGAAACTGCTCTTGATATGCTAATGAAGGACAGAGTGTGCCGAGTGTGTTAATACACGACTGAGCGAGAGCTTCCAGTTCCACCGTTAGAGGGAGATCTGAGAGCGCGGACAGCCAACCTAACAAAATAGTTTCAGCTCAGGCAGAATTTACTACATAAAAGAGGAACAATACTCCCAACAGCCCATGAAAATGCTTTGGAAATTAACTGATAACATTAAATACGAAGACTGCGAGGTAAGAAACAGTTTTTATCTACTAAATAAAAACAAAACGGCATAATGTTTTTATTTTTATCCGTACATTTAAATGTCCGCACTGGAAACAAGAAGCAATAAAACAATAATGTAATGATCAATATGTCTAACATAATTAAACTGAAAGCATCATCAGATACAAGTAAAGTTTCATCGAGTGATTTGTTTCTTTAAACGCAAAAGAACAAACTCTAGACCAAATACATATAAACGTAATGGAGTTTTGGCTTTTCAGAATACAATTCTAAAAATAATTATCTGCATTAATTATTAACAATAATTTATAGTTATATTATATATACTTATCATTACTGTAAAATGTCTGATGCGACAAACGATAGAAAGTATCACTTTAAAATGTTCACTGACGCAACAAAAATCTGTTATTTGTCACACTGTAACTAGCACGCATATCGCGTTCGATCTATACTACGGTCTTGTATTAGAATCCTTCACCGTGCAGAAACTTAAGGTTTAGAGTTTTACTGGGGAGTTGCACCGGGAGCTGTACGGCCAGTCAAACGGGTTTGAGTTCGTGGCCGCAGTTAGACACGCCCGCAAAAACGAAATAATCTATATATATTCTGTGTGTGTGTGTGTGTGTGTGTGTGTGTGTGTATGTGTGTGCATAGTAACATATTTATATATATATATATATATATTTTTTTTTTCTGTATAAATTTTAATACATAACTTCTTACAGTTTGGCTTAAAAGCGTTTTATAGAATTACTGCGAGTAGGAGCGGACTGAATATGTACACTCTCTGTCCTTTTGGACGACAAACTTCTGAATGGGTCTACAGGATTCAACGACTCTCCATCCTGTAAATTTGGATAGTCGAGGGTAAATCTGTTGGAAAGATTACAGTTAAAGGAAGGACGGAACCTCAACTGAAAAACAAAGGCACCACAGACAATCGGTGTCTATGCAGGATAAAATATGCCAGTCGAGGTACCGGGAAGATGCATGGGCTTCCGAACGGAGTCGCTGGTTCTTTCAGCGCGCCCGCCCTTGTTCCGTCTTCATTTTACCTTTCTTTCACTTTTGCATGGCCCCGAACCTTTTAAAATGTTCCCCCTTCGCTCTGATTCGCCAGACGCTGGAGAATGCTCCTTTTTGTCTGCCTCCCTCCCTCTCTCCCTCACTCCCCTTTCCTCTCCATCTCTGATTAGATACACTGATTCTTCATTCAATGGACGTCATTTAGTAGAGTCTCTGCCTTGAGTTGCTTCCTCGCTTCACGCTCGATTTCCAACTATTCTTCTCTTATTAAGTATTCGTGTAATATTAATAGTCATGAATATCTTGTATTAGGAAACTAAGCGAAGAAGCAGACCTCTGCTAATATGAGCTCAAGCGAGGCAGCAGCTCAGTGACAGAGCCAGAAGATAGAAGAAGGATATAAGAAAGTTCGTATAATAATCCGCAAGACAAAATACTGCATTTTAAAAATCAAATGAAGGGCAAAAGGAATTTAACCAAATTCTGATGGATTACCGCGCCCCGACAGTGCACATTTTAACGCTGACGTTCTGATTTTGCAGTAGTGGCGTTCTGGGTTATTTTATCTACTTTTATTTATTTTCGTTGTTTTATCAGCGTTTTTTTTTAAGATTTCTGGTTGAATTAACCGCACAGCTTCGCAGATGTTAGTGCACAGTTTTTCCGCAATGGTGAGTTTCACTAAATGACTTCAGCACTGCATTTCGAAAGGTTACCTTCGTTGTATTATTATTATTATTATTATTATTATTATTATTATTATTACATCACCGTGCATAGTTAAATAAATAAATTTGAATATTAAAATAGTTCATATAAAATATATTCAATAAAGATAGAGAAAATGCATGTGATTGGCGGATGTTTTCTGATTATAGTTGCATAGGGTTGCATGTTGCGTATTTGTTAATTTAAAATATGGAAACTGAGAAAATATTTTTTGTAATGCCACTTCAGCAGGAAATTAATTTGTTTTTAAACACGTCGCCTATTATACATCTACATTAAACTTAGTATTGCTATTATACCTTGAGTTTATAACATTAAATGGACATTACTTAATTAAACGTTCAGAAATGACTACCGATGTATACCTTCCAAAGAAACAGAAAGTACGGAAGTACTGTTCTTGCCGTGATCGTATTTTACGCTCTCGTTTTATTAGTATTTATTTAAAAATTTCGGAAAAGGTGGCTCTCGTTTGCGAGGTGGATTTATTGACATGGTTGTTTTCTTTTGTAGGATCGTCACGACGGCACCAGCAATGGGACAGCCAGGTTACCTCAGCTGGGGAGCGTGGGTCAGTCTCCGTATACAAGCGCCCCACCGCTCTCCCACACTCCGAACTCCGACTTCCAGCCCCCCTACTTCCCTCCACCTTACCAGCCCATCTATCCCCAGTCTCAGGACCCTTACTCGCACGTCAACGACCCGTACTCCCTGAACCCTCTGCACGCCCAGCCACAGCCGCAGCACCCGGGCTGGCCGGGACAAAGGCAGAGCCAGGAGGGCACTTTGCTGCATCAGCACCGCACTTTGCCCCATCAGCTGTGTAGGGACTACCGGAGGGAAGTGCTGCTGCCGTCGGCTCACGGAATTGACTCTGGACTCGCAGATTCTATCCCTATCCATGGAATACCTCATTCTTTAGATGATGTACAGGTAACGGGAATACATTTTATTTACGTGTAACCGTATTCTTCTTCTTCTTCTTCTTCTTATTATTATTATTATTATTATTATTATTATTATTATTACTATTATTATTGGAGCAACAACAATTAGCAAAAAGCGCAGTTATTTTCAGTAGTTTGCTCGCGACCATGTGCAGGATAAGCTGTGAATAATAAGATAGAATTTCAGAAGTTGTTATATTGGTGCGTCGATTTGGTCTGAATTGTTAATAATAACATAATTATTATTATTAGTATAATAGCAATAATACTGTGTTATTACGATGATTATTATACTTAATATTAATAATTATTATTAGAATAACAGTTCGATTGCTGTAAATACGATGTGCAGTTAAAAATATATAGACGGTATAAAGATACAGACAGAGCGAGCTGGGGACAAACAAGCCGCACGAATCGGGCCTGTGATGTTAGTCTAGGTTGTGATTATTCCGTGGATGGCATGTTCAGGCTCCCCTGTCATTTTCGGACGTAATTTTTAAATGCCACCCCATCAGTTTAATTGTGCTCGCTGAATGGAGCGTCGGGCAAACTCAGATGTGAGCACAGAGGTTTCGGCAGTAATGAAGCCGGAGAGTGCGATCCGCCAGGAATCAGCGAACAATTAGCGGAAGCATAAATTGAATGCAGAGCTGGATTACATGTATCTCTTATTGCGCTGGGAAAATAGGAAATAATTGTTCCCTCAGCTACTAAAAAGTGGTGAATGTTAAATACGATTGGAAAGCTGTGAACACCATGAGTTGTGTCTATAAGTTGTATTGTACAGTGTAATGCATTGTGGTATTCCAGTACAGTAATTATCTGCTTAAGCGTGGGCATTGGCCTTCAAGGAGCCGTTCTGAATTATTATGAAATGAAATCTCGGGGAAAAAAAATTAAATCCTCGGTCCTTGTAAAACAACTTATTTACACCAGAGCCTAGAACGAAATTACTTTGCTCACGTACTGAGATTCTATTTATGTTTTGTATTTTTATTGCAGCATGTCGAAGATCAAGGATTACACATCCCAGACCAGACTGTAATTAAGAAAGGTAAGCAGTTTCGTGGAAAGGCCAGGCGTGTCTCGGCGATCTGCCTGGGTTCGGGAAGCTGGCGCGGCACGCGACAAGCCGCCGTTAAGCCGGGGAAAATGCGGTTTAGTGCGGCTGCAAAAGGCTAATTTATCCAGAAGTTTACGTTCACTTTAAACCTCAAAGTACGTCAAAGTATATCTGTCAGAGTCCCGTATTTATCCCTATACACGTGAGAGAATGCGGGTACGACCAGGAAATGTAACTCGTTCTGTCTTGGCTTGAACAAATCCAATAGAAAAACATATTTACAATGATTTAGAGTTATTTCAAGAGATCAGCACCGCCGCCACGTATCCTCATAAAGTTAAACATTCATATTATTATTATTATTATTATTATTATTATTATTGGTGTTGTTGTTGTAATGTTGTCAGTGTATTTTATCACGTCTACCTTCAGCATTTTACCCATTTTACCGGTTTCAGTGTTCTGTGCGTATTAAAATGGCATAAAATAATAAAACGGCCGCTTTATTTTCTTTTAGTTTGGAAGGATTCATAATATCACGTTGTTCCAAACAACATTTCTGCCGAACCTTTTATATGGTCAGATGAGATGTTCAGATGATAAATCATCAGAAATACAGTTTCCAGACCAACGCGATAATTGGCTTTTATATTAGTAATCTCAAGAGTTCGTTTAACTCCTATTGTCTCGCCCCCCCTCCCCTGAGCCATTAATGTCACGAGTGATCTATCCAGAAGTGTTAGTCTCTTTGTCTCGGGATACGCAGACGGAAGGCTCGCGCAGAGGAGCATAATGTGCGCACAGATCCGGCTCTGACCTACACCTGCGCATTTTAACCGAGTGGTTTTGTTTATTTTACGAATAAGCGCGCATATATGGAGCGAACGTTGGTTCGGTGTGAACTTATTGAATGGCTGAGGCCTGGGGTTGATTTTCAGAATTGATGGATATGAATGAATCGTAATAATACGTCTGCGCATTGTGTGCACATTTGAGCCAAAATCATTATATAAATCCTGCACTTTACACATTGCATTCCTGCTTAATTTACACCTGATTATATTTTTTATATAGCCTTTTTTTTATACAGGAAAGCAGCATACCACTGTGATAGACA
Organism: Petrocephalus sullivani; assembly: GCA_026780845.1. Classification (NCBI taxonomy): domain Eukaryota; kingdom Metazoa; phylum Chordata; class Actinopteri; order Osteoglossiformes; family Mormyridae; genus Petrocephalus; species Petrocephalus sullivani. The sequence goes on along the minus strand of JAODKM010000001.1, from coordinate 17,094,215 downwards.
CCAATGCTTTCAGATTTATTGTCATAAAATGTGTGATATTTTATAAAGACCTCTACCTTATAAAAGTATAGGCTTATATATACACCATACTATTTAATTAATATAGTTTCAATAAGTGTGTCCCACTCAGCTCCGTTTAAATGGAAAACAATACTACTGTCACGTGTGCTTTTTTCTTCCTGTAGAACGAGTGTCATATTAATGTTATCGCCCTTATAAAATACTTACATCGGCCTGCTACACTTCCGATGGAGGTGTACATGTACAGCTTTATCCTGTGTTTACATTACGCAAATGAAAGATATTTCCAGTATATGTGAAGTACTCTTTTGTTTTAGGTCCTGTTTCTTTATCTAAGAACAACAGCAATGCCGTGTCTTCGATACCCATAAATAAGGACGGCCTTTTCGGCGGAGTGGTGAATCCGAACGAAGTATTCTGTTCGGTTCCGGGTCGCCTGTCTCTTCTCAGCTCAACATCAAAATACAAAGTCACAGTGGCGGAAGTGCAGAGACGCCTGTCTCCGCCCGAGTGCCTGAACGCCTCTCTGCTGGGCGGTGTGCTCAGGAGGTGAGCTAGACCTTGCTGTTTTAATATCAGTATTTATTCTCTGTATATGCCAGCGTACTGTACAGTATAGTATAGTATGGCCACACATGCCCCTTTCTATGTCGGTTTGAAAGAAGCTTGTATCCCTCACGGCTATCGATTCCATTAAACAACTGCACCACTAGTGACAACACGGCCCGTTTTCGACAGGAGCGGGTTCTTCTCAGGCTGTAATACTATTGGGGGGGGGATAGTAACATTGTATCCCAAGTCATTTAAACATTTGGTCACCAATATTTACAATCATTCAAATTATTGCAAATAATCACTGAAATTAATTAATAAAAATAAATCAGGTTATAATATTTGTTTTAAAATATATATATCCATCTTCATATATACGTGACTCGTTTTAATATAGAATGTTCTCTTTTAAAATAATTCAGATATGACAATATTAAGCCGTAGTTTATCAAGTTAAGCAAAGGACTTTACTGGAGCATTTGAGGTTAAGTGTACAATTCTGTCTGCATCCACAGTGACCCAACCTCCAACCTACTGTGTACTGCAAGCTGTTTTCAGATTAAAGGACCCAGTCGTAAACATTAGTTGGGTTATGATAAAGATAACGAAATGCATAATTAAAACCATGTTATAAATTTTGATGTTGAATTTCATTTGATTTGCAAGCAGGGAGAAGTAAAAATGATTTTTTTCCCATTGGAGTTCATGGGCTTGCGGTCATAAATATTTCGTATATCTAACATAGACGTATTTCCTTGCAATGCATAATTTTGAATTCTGTTATACTTATTGTTTTTTTCGCAGAGCCAAATCCAAAAACGGCGGAAGGTCTTTACGAGAAAAGTTGGATAAGATTGGATTAAATCTGCCAGCAGGTAGACGCAAGGCGGCAAATGTTACGCTGTTGACGTCACTAGTCGAGGGTGAGTACTGCCGTCTGTGCAGTCAGCTTCCCTTATGATCAGGATCAAATATGAAGTGACGCACGTGCAGGTGCGCTCAGGACTGCACTGGGATTTAACATCGGCGCTGTAGTTTGGGGTCCCCCACGATAAATTTAACAATTTTGCCGACCACCCGGGGGAGGGGGGGGAGGGTCCCCACAATAAATTTTGCCCACATACCCACCGGCCCAACGGGAAAATGCCTGGTACGCCAGATGGCCAGTCCAAGCCTGGGTTCGCTAAGGAGTGTGTATCTTTCCATACCTCGTAAACTTGACTGCATGGGATCGGAGTGAAAGTTGACATCAGAGAAACACCAAAGTAGACCCCCTTAGGTAATAAATATCAGTTTACAGCGCATATATTTATTAACTTGGAATATAATTACGATTATATGGTCATAATTAAGACAATGATTATACTACTACTGAAACCACAACTAGTATTATTATCGTTGTCATCATTACTATAATCATCATCAACAACAATAAGAAAACAACAACAACAACAACAACAACAACAACAACAACAATAATAATAATAATAATAAACAGCCTAGTTATACAGTTACATATTGAGGCGTTCTTTCCAGATGTTCATTCTTTCGGTGGCATTCGTATGAACATAGATAATTTTCTGCTGAACTGACCCATATTCCGTAGATGCCAGCTGCATACTGAAGGGGGAACCTGGTCCCTTCTGCGTCTTATTTGTTACATTATGAGACTGAATCCAATGTTTCTGTGCTTCTTTTAGACGTCACAAACTGCACGTATAAAGGCGAATAAAGATATAATTTGCTTGAGATAAAGAAAATGGTGTCGAACAGAGGTCAGCAAATTATTTGCGTGGGGTAGTGCTGCTACTGTTTATGATCCGCTCCGTTTTATGGAAACGGCTTATGGAGACTGGACTCCGGCTTTGACGCCTTAATTGGCGCATGCGTTCTTCCGGAGTCGGGTCTTATGGCAGGAAGCCTTGCAGTAAATACCAACTGTTTTAGGAAGTAAAATAAAAGACTAGAAAGATTAACAAAAAAGTCAGACGTCAGAAGAATGACCATAAATTTTCAGAGTTCGAGTACGTAATGGCGGGGTTTATAAAACAGACTCTTTAAAACGCTCTGCTACCTTACAATAAACAGTAGTCAGCCGAGCGCCACTCTTACGTATTATTTAGCTTAATTCAATTTTATTTTACCGTTCATAAACCTTGATTAATGAGTGTTTGGTATTGTGCTACCCGTTATATAACTTATCAAAGGCTATCGCAATCTAAGTGAATATTTTGCAATGTGGGCTTTCCTGGGTTAATTACATGGAAAATTTGTTAAGTGAAAGTGTTAATTGCTCAAGTTTTGATGTCAGTCATTTAGAGCGATACATAACCAATCCCCCCTCTCCCTTTTAGGCGAAGCAGTGCATCTCGCCAGAGACTTCGGTTATGTATGCGAGACTGAGTTTCCAGCCAAAGCGATGGCTGAATATGTGAACCGTCAGCATTCTGACCCAAATGAACAAGTCCAAAGAAAAAACATGTTATTGGCGACAAAGTAAGTGCTACCGTGTTGTTTACTGTTCAATGTGCACTGTAAACACCCCATCGATTGCTACATAATTCGCCCGAGGAAATTTTATTAGTGCCTTTACATTTTAGTTTTGTTGCAAAGAAAATGGAATAATGCACGTTTTTTCAAAGAGTACGTATTTCTTCGTAATTTCCAACAGTTATACAGACATTGTATAAAACTTAATAGTTGACCTACGATGCAGATAACACATTAACATGAACATGGCGAAGTTGCTCCTCACATGTTCGGTTAATGGGAGCCTTACCCCCAACAAACGATATGTGCTGTAACGTAATACAGCTATTCGTGGCAATGCAGTGCTGGTTTTAATCCATGTCCAACTAAGCTGCAGATATTATTGCGTCATTTTGTTTTCAGGTGATTACTGTTCTTTATAGTACTACATTCAATAAAAGTCACGTTAAGGCATATTATCAAAGCAGAGCACAAGTCACAGTGACGAGTACACTTTAAACCGAAATTTACAGTTTAAATGCACGTGTGCTGTCATCATTAATGACATTCGTTTTATAACTGTATTGTATTCCTTATAGACAAATCTGCAAGGAATTCACGGACCTGCTTTCCCAGGACCGCTCGCCCTTGGGGAATTCCCGGCCGCAGCCCATTCTCGAGCCCGGGATTCAGAGCTGTTTGACACACTTCAGCCTCATTTCCCACGGATTCGGGACCCCGGCCTTGTGCGCCGCCCTTACGGCGTTACAGAACTACTTGACAGAAGCGATTAAGGCCATGGACAAAATGTACCTGAACAATAACCCCAACAGCCACTCAGACAGCGGCACTAAAGGTGGAGATAAGGACGAGAAGCATAGAAAGTGATTTCACCGACACCATATAGACATAAAATATAAATACTCCTCATCAAGACGTTACGTGCCAACTCCTAATATTACGATTTTTCTGTTTTACCACAAATCGACTACGGATTCAGGGGAAGTGGCAAGTTTCCTCCCACAAAAAAAGAGCGGGTAAAAAGCGCAGAAGACCGTTTCGGATTGAAGGCTCTGTGCCACACTGTCCCCACACTGGGGACTTCCTCTGTGTGCCCTCTTCTTACGAACTATGTCGAACTGATATTTAGCAAGCCGCCCCTATCTCGATTTACGGTTGTAGCCATGTGAACTAAGAAAAAGAGGATGAATATTATCAGTATTGTGAATAAAATGTCATGACTTAAGTTGTACTCTAATTCCTTGCGACCAATTTGAACTTTGAATTCCGACACGATTCACGGTTATGTAAGGGAATCTGTGTTCTTCTATGTATATATTTATTTATGTGTAATTTAATGGGAATTGTAAATATGGTGCGTCTGTTGAAACTTTTTTTATTTATCTGGTGCCTCCTGTTTTAGTGGGTTAATTATTCTATTAGTTTTTTTCATGTGGTTTTATGGTTCTTAGAAAACAGAAGTTGGGGTGTTTTTGGGGATACTTTCATTCACTACGCTTGTAGCATGCCGAGGCGACACTGAAGCAAATTTAATATTAATTAGTTTTCCTTGTCTCTATTGTTCATTCTTACTGCGTACAGTTTTAACTGAATAGCGCAAAGCAAGACCCAGACGACAATTGAACTGCATTTTTTAATTTTATATATATATTTTTAATTATTCAGCCCTCTGTGTTGTGCCAATTCGAGCTCATCACCTATCGTTCTTCCCTTGAAGCACCATAAAAGCAATAAATTGATATTGTCTTTCGATTTTTTTTTGAGTCAGTTTAAAATCTGGGGCCATCTGATATCTATACGTCCAATGTAGCCATCGGAGGTTTAAGCTGTCTTGTATAGACCTAAGCTGGCAATGGATCCATTGCCTGTTAATGTATTATAGTCCTTTGTTGCCCAGAAAAAAAAATAAATATTTGATACGCTTCATGTCAAATTTTATTTACTTATAACCTGTTCAGTTCTTCTGTTGCTGCAGCGGGTACGTCTCCTTGGCAGTTTCTGTATGTATTTATCTGGCTTACCTATTTCCTTGACTTTGTTTATGTCTTTGGTACAGTTACACCTCTTAATTTTACAGTCACCTTGACGACTGTCCTGTGCTCTGAACAGATTGAGCCCGCTCCTTCACTCAGCACTGTAAAACTTCACTTTCAATACAGATCTTTCGATATGTCACTGAGCAAATGTTACCTGAACACTTTTAATAGTTGTTCGGATTCGAATAGAGGCATTACACTCCAGTCTAAAATACCAGTCTTTAAAATAAAGCACAAGTTAATCATCAAGCAGTGAATGTAGGCTTACTTTTGAGAGCATCTCTTCATCGTGATATTGTCAGTTGGCCATGAACGCAGAAGCACGTGTATGTTAGTTTGAGACTGGCTGTTTTGCAATGCATGTTCCGACGCTGTCTCCGCGTCTTAGAGCACACTTGCGTGGTTCATCTCCTGTTCAATTTTTTTGTGCGTGCTAGTTTATTATGGGAGGCTTCTTCAGTAGGAAATTTGTTAGGCTTAAGCAAAACATATTAACATTAGTAATTGGCCAGCATTTTATCACAGAGATAGATCAAGCCCAGAAGCACGTGTCTTTGGTTTAACTGTAAGTCACAGTTACGTAGCAGGTGAGCCGCGCCGCTGGCTACCGCGCGGATTGTCCGCACGAGCCTGAAGTGGCGCACAATGGCCTGCTCACAAACAGGAATGCCGCCTGCCTTTTCTTGTAGGGGACCGTATAAAACGACATTTACTTGTTTTCAGTTTATTGCTGTTATTGAAGTGTCAGTTGAAATGTTATTTAATAAATATATTCAGTGTAAATGCTCCAGATTATTTTTAATACAGAACAGTGTACGATTTGAATATCACCATTTATCATAATATATATGTAAAATATACACCATGCTCTTTAATAATTAATCGTGTATGTTACGTTTTAACGACCTCTTGCTGGAAGATCCTACGACTTTCCCCTTTCCTTACGCACTATAACCTAAAATATTTTACCCAATACATTGTCATTATTGGTTAGCTACAGAGGCGCCGGTAGAACAGCACCTGAAATAATTAAAACAGCAGACATTTTAGACCGCAGTGATTTTCAATACCCAGGCTCCTTAACCTTGGTTTTAAGATAAATCAATTATAGTTTTTTCTGTTTCAGATCAGCGCCCTTTAATGCAGAAACCAATATCCAAAGCCATCTAGTTTATTCACTTGTGATACGTAGTTTGCACAGATAATGCATTTTGCATATACCTGCCTTTACTTTCGTCAGTAGACATGGCACGCACACGCGCATCCCATCCGCGCAGGCGTATTCCAGCATGTGGGTGAACTTCATATCATCTTATAATTTTATGTTTAAATATTGTAGTCCTAAGTGCTAGCCTGACAGTATACAATATAAAATACTTTAACCAGAAAGGAGTGAAAAACGAATATAAATGACTTTTTTTCTTTTGATAACACGTTTGCCTTGGTAAACGGCAGTAATTTGCTAAAATACTAGCATGAGCTAATAGCCTGTAACTGCAGATTTCTTCTTGTTTTTCTTTGAACATGCAGTATTTCCTTTATAAACGAACTTTCTTTCAAACTAGTCCAACAGCCCCTGGCTCCGCAAAGCGAAGGCATTTAAACTCGTAACTGACTAAACGAAGTTTTCCTACGCTATAATAACGTTAACTTGAAGTTAACTGGATAATTGCATGCGATACTTACGGATTGTGTTTATCTTAAAAACCCGTAGAAAGCGTGTTCTTTCAAGCAATCAAATTGAAGAGCACATAATTAAACTACGGAAACAATCTTTGTTTCATATTCTGAAAAGGGCATTCCTGAATTCATTTTTATATCATTAATTGCATATTTTATTGATCAATGCATGCTGATGACTTCAACGCTTGTGTTAGGTTACATCGGTGAAACTTTATGTAAAAAATATGCGTCATTGAGTCTAAATAAATCTTTATGAGCCGGATAATATAAAATTCAGCTAAAACAAAGATGAAATGATGTCAAATTCGCACGTCCATTCTGCTGTATGAATGCGGCGGCACCATGTGACGTGATTTCATACGTTTTCAATGAAGCGACAAAGTGACTAATTGTTCTGGGCTTTAACATGAGCCCATTCGCGGTGTTTACCCCCTTCCCTAACTGCTGTGAGGGGGTAAAACAGAACCCCATCTGGTGGGAAAGGTCCATGACCTCATCAGCTATTATTTTTATGATTACCTGCGGCATCATTGCATCGATTACAAACATTAAGTAGCCTGCCAAAAAGGAGTCAACTGCATTTTCCGTAATTAAAGAGAGAGTACAGTCTTTCGAAGCGATGCAAAAAGCTCACATATAACGATTAATTCCTTTACTATTTTACAGTGAGGCAATCCATTTCAGGGTAACATCGCAATATACACAAATAAATGGTTTTATTTATAAAATAAAATCATATAAATACAGTGAAATTAAACACACATATAATCTTAACATAACGTACACAAACATTGAAATAATTCCCGGCGCTTTAAATTAAAACAGTTAAAACTGTAGGCTGTTGCCTCTCTTTGGTGATAATTCTTTCAAAATAATTTCTTGGTTACTCTTGGCAGTTCCTCTCATTCTCCCAGTTTTTTTATTTGCTAACGGTCCAGTGGCACGAGTAAAGAGTAAAAGGTAGGTCTTTACTTAAGTCCCGTTCCCTTATTTATATTAAACCCACTATCAGAAACTTGACGACATATTTATTAGTTACTCAGAGGACGTTTTCGTTAATTCTGTATTAAAATTGTAATCGGGGATCCCAACGCTCTGACGAATATCAGTTGATGTGTTACCTAGAGGGAATTCGACTGAAAGGCCCCAACAACCTGCATGCTATATCATAGTCTCAAAAGCTTACTGAGCACTGAAATGTATACAGTAATTTTGATTGTGAATTTCTTTTCTAGTGGTGTGCACTTATTTATACGCAAATGCGTGTAAAACTCATTTTTGAAATATAACATTAATAATCACCTGGCGACCCATGGCCAGGTTAAGTGGTCAGAGTATGGATGGAAAATTGATAATCATGCCTGAATAAAACGGTTCTTATCAGCTTATGGACAGTTTATTCACCCACGTTCTACTTACATTTAAGCAAAGACATCTAAAAAGATCATTTTGGTTCTCAAAATATTTTTATTTTTTTAATTCTGGAACCCCAACCCAAGCAGTATAACACAGATTATGGAAGGACATGAAAATACTTATATGTATAGCTAAACGAGATATAGATAATGTTCCTCCTTCCCTTAGTATACTTTATATTCTGGATTCAGTCTTTCTCTCCCTTCGCATTTTATGAAGCCAGCCGGGGGGGGGGGGTGTCGCCTCAGGCCAAACATATGCTTCTTTCCATTGCACTAATCCAAATTCAGCGTGGAGGAATAATTGCTCGAGTGGTCATGGCTTCGCGGGGCTTTGTCCCTCGCTGGCTCCCGTCAGACGGGCACACGCCATTTCAATCAGCCCCATTTGAGAGTTGTCTCTTTTTATCAAACCTTAGACCTCGCAAATGACGTGAGCATTTAACAAACGTCTCCACGCTAGACAAACAACGCCATTTAAAATAGTATTCATGTACATATTCTGTACAGAATAATAAAAACAAGAAAGGCGGCTTGATTAGAGAGGTTCCCTCCACTTCCTTCGTTTTTAATCGGTTTCTCCGGAGTTCGGCGCTCATTCAGAGACACACAAAGGGACGGATGGATACCTGTTATCCGCGCTCTTCCTACATTCCAGAAAACGACTTCGCCCCACAAGCACTTCCTTCTGTAAACCCCCAAGTTTAAATCGTTGCAAGGTAGCCTGTAAGTCATGAGTCCGTTCAGCCACCTTTTGTGATTATCACGAGTTTAATCTCTTGGGGCTTAAAGAGGAAAACTTTATCACAGATTTTTACGGCTACCTTTATTAGCAGAATAATGCAGTTATTGGCGCAATCCATGAAATTATGCCAAATGCGGGCAATATGCCTATATTATATACTTGTGCATCCTCCGTAATCAAGCTCGACATTAAGAGAAGAAACGATTTTCTTACCGTGGCCATTGTGTTAGAATAGCTTGCATATGCTTTACAGGTTATGTAACCCTAGAGAAATTCTTTCAGAAATTAATTTACGCGTAGGCCTTTAATTCGTGCTCTTAAACTAAACCCATAACGCTAATCACTGCTCATGCGCGTCTTTCTCAGATCTGCCACTTTGTATCCCTGCTTCTCTTTACTGTCACAGGTAATTTCCCATGCCTTCTACACAAATATTTGTCAACCAATGTAAATATTACTCGTGACGTTCTTAGTGGGCAGTTCGGATAGAAGCAAAACAGTTTTATTTATGAACGTTTCTTGGCTTGATATACTAGATCACTGAACAGCAAGTGTGATACCGCGATAAATAAAATCTGTCATACCATGTTCGCGAATTTGCATAATCATTGAAACTTCCGGACAGATTTTATTTTTAGATGCTAACAATATAAATATGTTTTCCTTCCACTTCACCTCAGATAAAAGGGAAACGAGCTAGATTAGACAAACATTTAGTATATTACATATGTAATACAATGGCATATGTTTTAACATAAGTTAAAACCTCATGGAGGAGAACACTGGAACACAACAACATGAAGCAATTTAGCAATTAAATTCCAGTCTGCAGCAGAACGAAGGGTCCTTCTTCGCTAACCTCCGGTGGCACTGCGTAGACTCGCAGCGCATATTAAACGTTGCTTTTTCTCAACGCACAATCTGGTATTTCAAGATATCGCAGTGTCGTAACTCGCCAAACCCTCTAGCCATGGTGACCCCATGCGGCGCTCAAAGGTCTCCACTGGGTTAATTTATGGTAACCAAACGCGAAGTTGGTGGGGCTACTTCAATCATTCTTCTAGTTTAACCCGTGTTATTTTCATTTTCTATAACAACAGCAACAATAAAGATAATAACAATAATCAGCCAATCACAATTATCATTATTATTATTATTATTGTTATTGTTATTGTTATTATTTATAGTAGTAGTAGTAGTCTTGTTGTGTTACTCAATATTGCATTATATTTCTTCTTTTGGCGACGTGTTGTCTCAGAAGATAAAGCTCGGCATTAAGGGGAAATATTTAAAAGCAATTTTTTAATGTATATAACGCACCTGCCTCGGCGAAGCAATAACGGAAGTGATTTGTGCGACTGACAGTGTGACTCAGGGTCGCGGATTTGTTTCTATAAATTGCACTCGAGGCGGCGCGTTTTTCTGCTTGCTCCAGTAAATGTTAACAGTAAAACGATTCATACTGTGGACGATGGAGGATGCAGATTTCGGTAACATCCTTGCCGACTGAGTGTAACGTAATTAGAAGCTGATGAAATTTAAGGCTGCAAACCTGGCATCACGTCTTACAATTGCTCTCGGCGTGGGCGCGAGTGCATAAAGAAGAATATGAATAGGGCCACTAGAAAGCCGTTTTCCGACATTTATTTCTATACTTATATCCGCAGAAAACTGTAAGCATTAACAGAAAAAATGTCGGATAACAGTAACATTTATAACAACCAGTTCATTAACCCTTCAGGCAACAATTAATTATCATTATTCTTTATTAATGCGCTAGATTTAAGAACATGGAATTTTAGGGACATCTATCGAAAAGAGCAAATCAAAGGTTTATTTAAGGAATAACGCGTTTTATTCAATATTTACTGTTTTTTTTTTGGTAAGCGATATACCCATTTTATAATTTTAACTAAAGGAAAACAGTAATAGATTGTTACAATTCACACTCCCTTGACCTAAGCTATCTAGATTCATTGCCCTATTTTTTGTGGAGCAACGGTGAAAAATGACTCTAGTAAAATGGACCATTTGCTACAAAATCGCATGTTTCTACGGGAAGGGAATCGTAAGAAAGGGAACCGCTCATGTGTCTGACTGAATTAATAAACATGATCATTTCACAGCAAAGCAGAGGACTACTCCATCTCGCCGCTATCTGTGCCATCACAAAGGGTGACATCGCAGCTGCGGTGTTATTATGGAGTTTGATGAGCGGCCCTAGTGTCCCAGCGCCTTGCCCCGGGCGCTGATGGCTGCGGGCGCTGCCGGTGCCGCCCCGTGATAAAGGACTTACTGCGCGCGCGGACGGGGACCCCTAATGAACTCCCAGGCTCGGCCCCGCAGCTCACTTGTATGCCCCCCCCCTCCCCCCTTAATTTTATTAGAATGCATACCGCCAACTTTTGGCTCGGGATTCTTATCACATTTTTGCTGGTTATTTGCTTACTTTATCCTGCTAAATAACGGCAAAGCTTTGGAGCATCCGAATGGGCGTCAAAGAGGTTCAAAGACCCGGTAATTGTGTTTGGACGGATTTCTGGTGTTAAGGATTTCGGGTCCACAAACTGCGATTTAGTATATAAACCAAAAATCCCGTAATTTCTTAATCGCATTACACTTGGAGTAAGCTTGGGTACTTTCGCACATCAATGGTATATTTAAAGAGCGCGGATGGAGCTTCCGACAGAAACACAAAACCACATAGCTGCTGTTCGCCAAATAAACAGGGAGAACAAAACCTCAATCTCATTTTAATTTACGCCAGCTCAAAATACAACTAAACCAGCGTGAATTATCGCACTAAATCAGCACTGTGGCGGTAATTTCTTACAGCATATTTAAGAAATTACCTGCTTAGACTGGGAAACTGAGGAGGATGATAACAAGCCACCAAACTGATAAATAGGCCTAGAGAATACGTTTTTATTCAACATTTATTTTTACTTAACACAACACTGCCATTCCGATAATATAAACTTATATCCTATGAACCAGGCCTTGTTTTTTCTGGTTTATATGGGTTTTCATGATAGGAATTGAGGAATATTTCAAGTTAATGATTTATCAATACAGATCTACTGCCTCACTTTCTCGACCTCTTCCTCTGGAATTCTCCCGTGGTTCTCTGCTCATATTGTATATTACACACACACACACACACACACACACACAGTCCATGTGTCCCAATCTTTATGGGGACTGTCCAATCATTGCTATTGGCATTACCTTAATTCCAACTATGACACCCTTAACCCCTACCCAGCACAAACCTTAACCTTAAGTAACCAAAGAAAATACAAGACTTCTATCTATTATCAATTATTGTCAATTATCAGTTTGAAACTATGCCGCTTTGTTTTCTGTGTCTATTGTTTAAAAATATGTCTACGGCGTCAGGTGAAACCGAATACATGTGCATGAATGTTTTTATCAATATGATTATTTCTTGTATATACCGGTACAGTAACATAATGTAAACTGATACAAACTCATGCAAAACTCACAATGTGAGTAAAGAATGTAAGTAAAGCAAAGAAATATAAATAACACGCAGTAAAATAAGCGGGGTGGCATGTGATCTGCATAATCATGTAGGGTGTCAGTATTGGTTTTTAAATGCTGTCCTGGCGTGTTGTGACTGTGCTGGCACACTGGGGGAGGCATTGTGGTGCCCGATGGCAGCAGGTAGGAGCGATCCCCAGTGGCACTTCTTAGCACACCATGGTGGAATGAGCCAGTGGCCAAAGGTGCACCAGAACCACAGAGACCCATTTTCTTAACAGACGCAGTTTCAGCCACAGCAGGAAGTCAATGAAGGTGCATTTTCTTTAAATGGAATGGCCCAAATCATCACACATGACAGTGGAGTTGGATTCTAGCTTTTGTGAGCAGAGCACAGAATAAGCAAAACCACTGGCAGATTTACATTGCATCATAGGAAGAGTTTGTGTGGTCTGGTAGATTGTCTGAGCAGTGGGGCACAGGCTCAGAACAGACTCAGCACAGGCCCGGCACAGGCACTTTCATCAGGTTCGTTGGTTTCTGTGTCACCCTGCGCTTCTGGATTGCTGTGTTTGCAAATGTCGTGAGGAATTATGTTGACGAGTCCATGATGTGACACAAAGTCATACAGATAACAAGATAACCGCACCCGGTACAGCTTCCCCATGAAGCCACATTGCAGGTGACCCACTGGCTCAACCTGTCGCAAGGTCACTGACATCTGAAAAGTTCATCGTTGTAAGTAAACCTGAGCTAAGAGTAACTGTAACAGGACATGATTTGATTTACAGAATGATTACGTATATTTATGGGCAAAAGACAGAAGAGGGAATTTGGCACAGTTTTATCAGTCAGCTAAATGAGCATCGCTGCTTAAACTGGAGGGGAAGAACACAAGCACTGTTTTAAAACAAGTTACATTAAAGATCCCATTAGGAGTGTAAGGCAGCATCGCCTCAGGCTATCGAACGAGATGTGAAACCTCATTGATAATTAAGAGTTGGTTACTTCAGTTTGTATTGTTCCTGTTCTGTGCTTACAAATCAAACAGCTCTGCTTTGCTCCATATTTATCATAGAATCATATGGTCTTTAATAATATGCAATTAGAGCAGCGGGAGGCTGGGTTAATTATTACTTAACACATTTGATTGAATGTATTAGATGTACAGTGCTGTACGGCAGCGCACGACAGAGTAGCAGCTGAAGATAGTGTGTTCGCAGTTCAAGGTGCGAGAGAAAAGCGAGATGGCATTCTGAGAAGGCGCACATGCCCGAAGGCGCGCGGACGGCCCCCGTGCGTGTGTGTTTCTGCCCGAGCTCGTCAGGCTGCTGGAGAACCAGGGCACAGGGGGCTGTAGGCCTCCTGCAGGGATGTACTGAGCCCCCATCCCTCTGGGACGTCACCGCTAACTGCTGCTACTGGGTACTGCTACTCACAAGAGATATTAGTGCAGGAAAGGTTTTTGTTTGTGCTGCAGTTTTCTATGTCAGTTACAGAACAAAGGTAAAGCACCTGAAAATACCAGAGTAATTCTGCATCTGAATGTCCGACGGACGTGATAGGGGAAATAAAAGCAGGGACCACAACAGATTGATTCTAGGTAAATTAATAATGATAATTATCCCAAATGGCAATTAATACAAATTGCAGAGCAAAGATGTGAAAGTAACTGTGAATTGAAGCCGCTGACAGGTTTTTAATGGATAGCTGTGGGCCCATCTGCTTCATAGCAAATAGAAATGCGGTTTGATGTCTTCAAGTGTTACCACTGTCACTGTAAACAATAATCGTCAAACATATTTACTCGAAATCGCTTTAGCAGATGTCTCGGGTTTTGTTTCCGCAGCTTTTGTATCTCCTCGCTGCAGACGGCACTGCCTGCCCCCCCCCCAGAATATTGAACAGGTATTTTAGCGAGGTGCTCCAGGGCGTGGGCTCTGCAAGATAGTGCTGAGGGGAGGGGGAAGATTATCTGGCCTCCCCATCAGTGGCAGAGCGCACTCCTGCCTAGCGTGCCCTGGAGGTATGGGAGGGGGTCGACCCCCCCGTCATATGCCTTGCAGCCATGCAACCTCTTTATCACCCTAATCTGTTAATTGTAGGCGCTCAATTGGCACACGGTGCCTTTTTATGAACCACCCCCCCCATTACGGGGGGAGCGTAGGAGCTGATGCGGCCTTGTTAGTTTAACCCCTGATGTTGGTAATAACAGGCAGCTGTGCTGATGGGTTTTGTGTGGCCAGTGTGGATGATGGAGTTTCAGGATGTACCTCCTCGTGGAGTTTCAGGGGCTGATATTCACCTCCTTATGGAGATTCAGATGCCAATTCACCTCCCCGTGGAGATTCAGGGCTGATATTCACCTCCTTATGGAGATTCAGGGGCAAATCACCTCTTTGTTGAGTTTCAGGGGCCGAGTCACCTCCTTATGGAGATTCAGAGGGAAATTCACCTCCTTGTTGAGTTTCAGGGCCTGATTCACCTCTTTATGGAATTTTAGGGGCTGGTATTCACCTCCGTATGGAGATTCAGGGGACGATTCACCTCTTCCTGGAGTTTTAGGGGCTGATATTCACCTCCTAGTGAAGTTTCAGGGGCTGATTCACCTCCTTGTGGAGATTCAGGGGCTGATTCACCTCCTTGTGGAGTTTCAGGGGCTGATATTCACCTCCTTATGGAGATTCAGGGGCCCGATTTACCTCCTTGTTGAGTTTCATGGGCAGATTCACCTCCTTATGGAGATTCAGAGGCAAATTCACATCCTTGTTGAGTTTCAGGGCCTGATTCACCTCTTCATGGAGTTTTAGGGGCTGATATTCACCTCCTAGTGAAGTTTGAGGGGCTGATTCACCTCCTCGTGGAGTTTCAGGGGCTGATTCACCTCCTTATGGAGATTCAGGTGGCCGATTCACCTCCTTATGGAGTTTCAGGGGCTGATATTCACCTCCTTATGGAGATTCAGGGGCCGATTCACCTCCTTATGGAGTTCCAGGGGCCGATTCACCTCCTTATGGAGTTTCAGGGGCTGATATTCACCTCCTTGTGGAAATTCAAGGGCGATTCACCTCCTTATGGAGATTCTGAGGCAAAGTCACCTCTATGTGGAGTTTCAGAAGCTGGCCTTCACCTCCACAATTCACCTCTGTGTGTAGTTTATCATAAGCAGCCTGACCAATTTCAGGGGGGGTCTTGACCTAAACAGGCCCATTTTCGAAAAACACAGTTTAGGCTCTCTCCCCTGCAGCGCACTGGACGGCATGTTCAGCTTGTAAAATCCCTCCGAGTGCAGCAGAATTAAAATCTGAAACCTACTCTTTAAAAGGGCATTTTTTACATGGGGGCAGGGGTTTATAGTCAAGTCTGATGTCTTGGACCAGTTGTGTGAGTGCAACTGATCTATTTTGCCCCCCGAGAGATCCTTTCAGGCCCTTACTTGTGTCAGGCCAGCTGTTTACTTGCTTGTGTTTGTGTGGGATCATTTTATTTATGCTTGCCTGTCACCCATTCGGAACCTCCCCCTTAAGAGCTCTGCATTTATTGTGACTTTTTGTCAAGCTAAATAGGATATATATTATCATAATGGTTTGAAAACCAGAATGTACAGGCTAACACAAATAGGGTTTTACAAGTTAAAGAACTCTTACCTCAGGCACCATTTTATTAGAAGAACTGTTTACATCTGACAATACATCCTAAGTATTTTATTATTAAGTTTGGACAAATCATTTGCCTGGGGATGGTGGTGTTATACCATTGAAATGTAATCCTTCGGCTGATCTTATTACTGCCAAACCAAACAAGCAGAAATCAATTTCAGAGCAGGAGGAAAGGAAAAGGAGATGTGAAACAAAGAAGGTGCGTCTGTCGCGGCTTTTACAGCGCCGCCGCGTGCACCAGCAGGAGCCCGCGGAACACGGCGGGCACGTCGCTGGACCCTGCCGCCAAAGTCATGCAGGAACAGTCCAGCTCTCTTCTCCATAGGAGCTTCATGGGAGGGCTCACATGTCGCCGCGGGAGGGGCACCCTGAAACCGGCTTCTGTGGGGTCACTTTAGGGGATAAGACGCTAAGCAGTTAAGCAAGTGGAGCATTACGTCCAGAAGAAAAATGGTAGTACTTTACCAAAATCAGTCACTATACTGCATTACCCATGCCTTCCTAAGTCACTTTTTCAGCAACTGTCACTTTAAGCACAAATAATCCTATTTATTTTGTGCTATAGTTCAATTTTAATAATTTGTTATTGTTATTTTATTATCTGATTTGCACTATTAATACTTTGCCTCTTACCTGTAGTTGTCTCTTACATGTACCCCTCTTGTGCACTGAGCATGATCATGACAAAAGAATTTCCCTCGGGATAAATAAAGTTCTTTCTTATCTTATCTTATCTTAATGCATTCATGAAGTATTATAAACTTGGCTATAACTATGTATAAAAAGGCATACCACATTATAGTCCTGTGTATTGCGTGTTATGAATGCTCTGTGAAGCTCTCATTTATAATGCACTATAAACACCTTCATAATGCAGCACAAAGCATCCTTCATTTTTATACTGACCATTATGAATGTATTTATAGTGCATTATAGATCAGACCTTCATAGAGCATTCATAATGCATGAGAAAAATGCCTATAATGTGTTATGCGTTTTTATAAGTATCTAATACGTATCTATAGCCATGTTTATAATGTTTTATAAATGTGTTATAACGAATTCTAAGTTATTAGACTTTATGAATATGGCCTTCACAGAAAGTGTTACCAAAAATATAAATCAAGTAGAAATGAAAATACTCTTCAGACCTCTGTGGGAATTTCTTTATCATTTTACTGTCTGCACACAAAAACCACTTAGACTTAGGTTGATGTCTGTGTTGGTGCCTGATTACAAAGATAAATATAATTTTATAAAAGCTACATTTAAGGTTTGCCTGGGGTACTAGCTCAGACCTCTAAATCAGAGTGGCCACCAGCTCAAGCTGGGAATTCTACTGAAAAATGACATGCCACTCAATGGCATAGAATGGAACCCAGTTGTGTGTTGGGGACAGTCTGAACTGCACATCTCTCTTAGAGGTATGTTAGATAGATATGCGTCATATGTTTCTCCAGCAGCCTTTGGGGTGGACCTGAAATGAGAAGAAAAGCCAAAAGCCCAACATTGGTTGTCTTTGGCGGTCTTCAGGGTGATGGCTGTACTTGAAGTAGACACAAGAGGAGATGCTGAACATGCCTGCTTTTTCCCAGATCACATTTGCGGCCTTGCTGTGAACACGGAGGCGCCCATGGAAACGAAAGTGGAGATGCCTGCAAAGACACCTGGAGGTGCCCACGCAGATGCTTAAGGGGACGACCATAGGGATACCCACAAAGACACTTGTGGGGACCCCCATGGGGATGCTCACAAGGAAATCCACAAAGACATTTGAGGGGACATCCCTGGGGATGCTTGCAGGGATGCCCACGAAGATGGGGACCCACAAAAACACTTGAGGGGACACCTGCAAAGACATCCATGAAGAGACCCGTGAAGATGCTAGCAGAGAAGCCATGGAGAAGCTGTTGAGAGGCTGTAGAGATGCCCGTGGAGACACTGTGGAAACACCCATGGGGACTCCAGCCATGGAGACACTGTGGAGATGCCTGTGTGAATGCCAGTAGAGATGCCATGGAGATGCTGTGGAGATTCCTGTGGGGATGTTGGCAGAGATACCATGGAGATGCTGTCATTGTTGAGACACCTGTGGGGTTACCGACACAGAAGCCATGGAGACGCCAGTTAGGATGCTATGGAGATGCCGTGGAGATGCCTGCAGAGCTGCTCCAGGAGGTCCAGACATCAGCCGGCCTTCCGCCACATCTGGCTGTGAGGAGAATAAAAGAGCCATTCAGGAAACAATGGGCTGGAATGCGGAGGACATGGCTAAGCATCTGGACATCAGGGGCTGTAACAGCAGGCAGTCCGGCCCCCAGACCACCCCATGGAGCAGCCACTGCCGCTGGCATGAAGTGGCGTCCTGGCCTAGTGACTGGGCCAGTGTCTCTGCTGGTAACCGGGGCAACAGAACCTAGAGTGAGAAGTCATGAAACAGGAGCCTCACTAAACTGTACACTTTGTGGTTGTCCATTGTAGAGCACATGTTCATATCCACTTACTGCCTGATACTGCAGAGGGTGCACACTATGTCAGGAAGCTCCCCCCCACCAACACAGGTACACATCAGGAGCCAGCTAAATTCTCACTCAGATCAAAGGCCTGACCCGCCCCCCCCTCATGGACGAAGCAAACAAGTCAGCCAATACAAGCTAGAGCAATCATACCTATAACTATCCGCGCCAAAACAATTCTGGTAAGAA
>JAODKM010000001.1:17009987-17027093 GCA_026780845.1 Petrocephalus sullivani | reverse complement strand
AAAGCAGAAGATAAAACTGATGGAGGACAAAGCAGAAGGAGGACAGCAGAGGGAGGACAAAGCAGAGGGAGGACAAAACAGAGGGAGGACTAACAGCAGAAGCTAAAACTGATGAAGGACAAAGCAGAAGGAGGACAGAGCAGAGGGAGGAGAGAGCAGAGGGAGGACAAAGCAGAGAAAGGACAAAGCAGAAGATAAAACTGATGGAGGACAAAGCAGAGAAAGGACAAAGCAGAAGATAAAACTGATGGAGGACAAAGCAGAAGGAGGACAGAGCAGAGGGAGGAGAGAGCAGAGGGAGGACAAAGCAGAAGATAAAACTGATGGAGGACAAAGCAGAAGGAGGACAGCAGAGGGAGGACAAAGCAGAGGGAGGACAAAGCAGAGGGAGGACAAAGCAGAAGGAGGACAAAACTGCAGGAGAGAAAAAAGCAGAAGGACAAAGGTGGTGAAGGACAAAACAGAGAGAAAACAACAGTGATGGAGGATAAACCAGATGGAGGACAAAACGTATGGCAGACAAAACAGGCAAAGGACAAATCAGAAGAAAAATTAAACAAAAGGAGGACGACAGGTGGAGACAAAGCAGAGGGAGGACAAAACAGAATAAAGAAAGGGTAAAACAAGCGGAATGACGAAAGAGGGAGGTGTTAGAGGTTACACATGTATCACTTGTTTTCCATTCATTTACCTACAGCATTGAGACATTCATCCATCCATCAGGAAGGGGGAAATAAGAAAAGTTATGTAATTAATCATTAAATAACATAAATGTATATTATTCTATTTTATTATCCAAGGGCCATTAAATTGAAATAATGTGAAAAATATGAGCTATAAACCCATCCATCCCTCCATCCAGCCATTCTGCGTCGCCCCCAATCCGGCACAGGCACGAATGACAAATCAAACCATGCATCAAACAAGACAAAATGCAGAGTCTCTTAATCTCATAATCACTTCATTGCAAATAACAACATAGCCACCCCTCCCACCCATCACTAACCTTCTAAGGGCCATTGTGGGAAATATAAGAGGTTTAGTAAGTATTAAAAAAGACAGTAGCATCAGTGTGAGTAGAATGCAGACACACTTCATATTTTCTGCCTTTCATGAGGCTTTCCGCAAACTCAAAACAAGTGGGAAAATTGCGGTTAATTTTTGTTTTGCTGTCACGCATTTCCCGGCGTCAACCCCACGTCACCGATTGTCAGGTTTCCAGGTTAACTCGAGGATTCCAAGCCCTGGAATCTGAATCCACAGTGCTCAGTGATTCCAGGAGTGGCCCCTACTAGCTTATAATGCTACCTAGTCCTTTCCTGGTAATAACACCTATATGAGGGATGCGTAATTCCTCCCCCAGAATAAAATTCCTCTACAGGTTAATTAGGTAAGATAACATCATTAACCACTATCAGGCCTACATAAAGAATTAATTGGATAACTAGGACCTGGACTGTAGATTTAAGGCTATATTTAATCACGGGAAACAATCGGGTGCAACTGAAGCGGGGTCCACGGGAACGCGATAGCAGAGACAGCAGCCAGAGAGCGGACGGGGTGGGACAGCCGCCATCGGCGCTCAGCACGCTGACAACCCATTTCTCATCCTTCTTGTTTGGTGCGGCTTGTTCAAAAACAGGTAACACTTTACAGGACCCGGCAAATAATATGGTATTATACTATTACCTATTCATCAATTAACCCCAGACTGAATCTTAGTTATATACTGATCTTATGTTAATTTATCATTAACGAATTGTGATGCATGTTTTATCCCAGGCAGCTACTATATCTGTTAATGATACTATATGATACTATAACTGTTAATTCTGTAGACATTGGTGAACTACTGAAGGGACGACTGATGGAACCAGTAATGACTAACACAAGTGAAATTCTGATCTCATGTTTGTTTATCATTAGCAACTATATTTGTTCATGATTTGTTCATAATTTGTACTTCAGTAGTAACTTAAACATTACTACGTATTTGTGGCCCCTCAGGTAAAGTGTTGTCAAAAAATGTGAATGTTCTGACCGTAGGTTCATTTGAGTTTTAATCCGAGAAATAAGCGATTTTTTTAACTCAGATTCTTTTAACCACACCGAGAGCCGTGTTCTTCAGACCAGTTATAACGTTAGCCTCTTTGTCTGAATATCTGTGCGTGCTTTACTTCTAGATAATAATATTAATAATAATAATAATAATCATATATGCATAGCAAACATTTGCAAAGCCACGAGTTGCTTTACTTAGGTCACAGCTCATTATTCTAACATATGTGCTTTCCCGATAAAGTCATATGAAATATGTATGAATGACAAACAAACTGCTGACATCAGAGACAATGATGCCATCTGGAATGTGCCTCGTGAACACGGCACGCGCTCATGACGGCGCACTCCCGTCATTTGTTTCCATCATTTATTTCATTTATGCGCACATAATGTAGGTGTGTGCACATGTTACACTTGTGGAAATACTGATATACTTAAAAACAACAGGACTGTTGGGCAGCTCTTGCTTCCCATACGCTGGTAGCTGGGCACTCATTTGAAGCTCAGCTTAGCCACACTTATGCCCAGTCGGCTCCACGTATGTTTGTATTGTGCTATTCGCTTCACTTGCACGTCGCCTTAGGCAAAGGCGTCTAAATGATGTAAATATAATGCAAATGACATTTAAGAGCTGGGTACCGTTACTAGGTTACCGTCTCCTTGACGCGCCGGCCGGGTGTCCGGTTAGCCGTGTATCCCGGCCCGTACCGCTGGGTCGCGGTCTCCTCGGCAGGCCGGGTGTCCGGTTACCGCGCCTGGAAGAGGCACGGCTGAGGCAGGTAGGTGACACAACCCCGAATAATGCCTTAATGCTTTTCCCTGCTTTGTGTGCCGTTAATATCGTTTAATATGGACGAGTGACCCGCCGGATCTGCTGACCGTGTCATTTACCCCGAACGTGCACCTGTTATCGGAACTAATTCTCAATTCAGTGAGTTTTACTTTAATTATCGTACAGGTACGTACGTACAGCTTTAACCAGGCGCTCGACCATCTAGGATGAGAACAGGGGAGAATTAAAAAAAAAAACTTTACAGGTTTCCCGGCTCCTAAACGAGTAAGCATCGAGAACATTGCCTACGGTGTGAACGTAACTCTTTGCGGGCGGGTTCTGGCTACGGTGGAGCTGCGTTTAAAGTACTTAGTGATCAACATTTAGCAGATAGGGACTAACAGCTTTTATGGCCAGTTCGCCTGGGCTGCTTTCAGAGTGGCCTTTTATAGCCTCTATTAAACATGCATAGCGTTTTGTTGCTAAGGGAAACACACTGTAAAGTCTGCTTCATTCAGAAAAAAATTCAGGTGTATCAGAATCAGCATTATTCAGAGCTTTATATGGAAGTGAAACAGAAGGAAGCACAAGTCAATGAAGGGAGGAGATGGTGCCCCCCCATCCTCACCTACCCTCTGCATGCTGCTAGATGATTCACTGGCCTGCCTTCACAGTGATCCTGGTACCCCCCCACCTCCCCACCTCCCCTCTGCATGCTGCTAGATGACCCGCTTGTCTGCCTTCACAGTGATCCAGCCCCCTATCCCCACCTCCCCTCTGCATGCTGCTAGATGACCCGCTGGCCTGCCTTCACAGTGATCCAGCCCCCTATCCCTACCTCCCCTCTGCATGCTGCTAGATGACCCGCTGGCCTGCCTTCACAGTGATCCAGCCCCCTATCCCCACCTCCTCTCTGCATGTTGCTAGATGACCCGCTGGCCTGCCTTCACAGTGATCCAGCCCCCTATCCCCACCTCCCCTCTGCATGCTGCTAGATGACCCGCTGGCCTGCCTTTACAGTGATCCAGCCCCCTATCCCCACCTCCCCTCTGCATGCTGCTAGATGACCCGCTGGCCTGCCTTCACAGTAATATTGCCTCTGGCTCCTTCTGTTTACTACTCGATTAGCCTTCCATATATATTCACCCCTGGCTTGCCTGAAGATCTCCATAGCTGATAGTGTGTCGCATTTGCTTGTGGTTTGTTCTGATGATTTCGGACTTGAAAAGCTTGTGAAAACATCCCAGCTCTATGTGTGAGAATGTGCCATGTGCACACTCAGTGATGCATAGACTGACACGTATGAGGATGCATGGCTGTATTAAGTCTGAAATTGTAAACACAGGAGGTACTGAAGGGAAGCAGCATTCTCATCTCGATGTGAAGCGGAGATCATGTTTCTCCGCTTGTCCTCTAATTACTTCAGTACAGTCTGGGTCTAATGAACAGCAAATTCAAATGCTTGCATCTCCAGGAACATCTGGAACATGTCAGTCATTGCCTTCTTCATTTGCTTTACATTTGTGAAAAACACTTACTCGTCACCTATTCTTTATTTAATACCTGAGATACAGTCATGTTACACAGCACAGCATTTGCTGTTTTATGCTGTATATCTTAAAGGCATACCCCCAACACTAAAAAAATGTGGCATACACCTTAAAGGCATGCCCACTGCATTTTTTTGGTTTGGAAACAAAGCTGGGGGTTTATTGAAAACTCCTGCTTGTAGAATTTGGTCTAGTTTGAAGAAATGTAGGAAGACAGACTGCGTGATGGGCTAGATACTCACGATAAGGAGCAGTACTCATGTCTTACTAATGCTTTGTGTTTATAGTATGGCTGTAAAGAGCCTCACAATATTTGTGTTTGTGTCAGTGAGTGCAGCAGCAGCACTGAAGCCTCCTTCCCAGATGATCATCCCCTCTAACGTGAAGGAACAAGCAGGCATTTCCAATCACATGCCAGGTTTAAGGTCAGAGGTGCTGTGGATATACCTACACAAGGCAGCAACTCATAGCATGTCATTCCTCTGTTTAGCTCCTGTTCCCCAGCTAGTAATGCTAGGTTTAAGGTAAGTGGTGCTTCCTTGCCGGTACCCTAGACTCACAGCACAGTGGCGGCCAGATGTAAATCAGGGTGACGGTTTGTGACACACAGCTGATGACAGCTTTCATGTGACTGTCCTGGACCGAGTGACGATCCATACAGTATGCTGGATTTAGCTTCAAACTGGATTGTGTCCATGAGCCAAGCAGTGGCCTTCCCAGAACCCTTGCCGCTGAATCCCTGAATGGAACCAGAACTGAATAAATCACTGTTTGACCCAATTCCCACTGACAAGGATCGCGTTCTTTTAAAAGCTATATACATTTTTCTTGTCACCACTTATAAACGAACAGATTCTTTGTAGCCACAAAGTAAGCGTTCACTGTGCTGACTCAGTCTGTATGTTTGCAGCTTTAAGATAAGTGTGTGCACTAGGACAGCGTTGGAAAGGATGGGCCTCTCCTGTTTATTCATAGGCTGGTCTGTCGTGCCATGGGTCTCAATGGTACCACAGTAACTGGATTGTATTTATGTCTATTCCAAAGTAATGTCCAGAAGAATTTAACCATCCATGCATCTTTAAGCGTGCATAATGGTGTTGTTATTATGGTGATTTATCTGCGCTTTTACGCTGTTTCGCTATACAGTTTTCAGACTAGTTTGTCTTATCGATCTATTGAAGGGCACACTATTCTAGTGGCATTAAGAGTGCTTTAATATTTCCTTATAGAATCTATGTAATGCACTAATCTCACAATATTTTCAAATATACACTCTTTGAATCTGTGGCATCTCTGCATTAATTTTTATCACAGTTACATGTGTTTAATGTTGGAAAGCTCATGCAAATATATCGCATTTTGCAGCAGAGCTGATTTCTATGTGAGGGAATGCTTTCTGACCTGTGTTATTAATGTAAATGTCACATGCCTGTCGCACGCATAACAAACTGGCACAGTGTAATTGTAGGGGGGATGGATGTTTCTTCCCACTGTAATTTAGGTATTGATGTGAAATGAAATGCTTAGAAATTTCTGAACCTTAGGTCTCAGGCTAGGCTGTGTGGTATGTGATATATTCGTGCAGTAAGATCAGGCATTTGATATCCTTGGCATGTGGCGTCACTGTTGCATGTTGGGAAATCTAGCACACGAGGCACCGTCACTCAGGGATTGGGTACCTGTCATGTGCCAGCTCACAGGGGTTTGAGATAAGCCGCCATCCACCCACCATGCCATTTTCCTGTAACTCTGAAGAACACTTGAGGAACTGTACTGATCGTGACCATAGTACCACGACATGACTAGTAAACTACAGCAAACATGGTCGTTATACTGTGACCTGCCTGTCTCACCTCAGCAGAAGCGAGCTGGTTGATCTGGATAAACGGGTTTATTCAACAAAGCAAATCAAGTGAAGAGGTGCTTGATCAATTATTCCCAGGAGACTTTATAAAAACAGCTTGCTGTTAAAGTCATTTTTAAGTTAATTATTTTGAATGAATTAGCTGTGGTGTTAGCAAAATGCACCAGCTGTCCACTCCAGTCTCCTTAATCTGATTGCTCGCTAATTATTCGATTTACTGAAATTGGGTGAAATTGAATATGTATTTATTTGTAAAGGCTGCACCAGTTCCATATTAACAAATAAAAAAAAATTACACATTCAGACAAACTTGTGCTGAAGTAACAATACACAGGTTACGATGCTGAATGAGGTAGAAGTAGCTGTTATCTTAGATATTAATGATTTATTTACCAGCAGGATTGATGTAAAGTACTGGTGTGTGTAAAGTGTAACTCAGCATGTCAGATGAGGCAGATGCAGGAATTAAGATGATGATGTGTGTTGTGGAGAAGGTGCCCTTGTGGTTTCATTGGGGGTTCTAGATGTTTCTGCTTTCATGATGATGCTCAGCAGCATGAGTCTGACTACGTGTGACTTGCTCAGCTAAACTGCTTGATTCTGGGGTGTCTTTTTTTTGGGGGGGGGGGGATGGGGGCTTAGTCTGACAATAAGGATAATGCAGCCAGCCACTAAGTGAGGTACATTAATAAGGGGAGGAGGGCAGATTCCTTTGGGGGGGAGCATGCAGGTGCAGCCATAGAGGTATTTTGTCGAGGAGCTTGACACCACCTCTCACCCCCCTGGATCTGCAGATTTACTCCACCTTAAGGCTTTAGGAGTCTGCACCCCCATATCCTCCCTGGTGGACTGGACTGTTAGATGCCCAGCAGGTATGCTGGCATGCGCTTTCTCCACCAGGGGCTGGTGTCCCTTCTTGGTCTGTGTGGCTTTGCAGCCAATGACAATTAGTGGAACAGCCAGTGGAACCTGGTGGATAAACAGTCTTCTGCAACATGAGGAAATCAAGTCCACCAGAAGATGGGAGGGTTGGTATTCGGGTGGTGCTTACAATTTAAAGCCTGCTATATTGGGATATTCAGTAAGCCCTAAGTGTTTCTATAAAAATGCTGGTGTGGTAGAACATTACAGTATGTGAGCTGGGAGTTAATCCCAGCCCAACTGATAAAAGTGTTTAGATCAGCCTACAAATCAGCCCTCAAAATGAGGGTGGCTTTTGGGAAACCACAGCTGGCCAGTGTCTCTGGTCCCCTGAACCAGGTCGATATCATTACAAGGCCTGGAACTGGGCAGAGTAGATAAAGCGTGAAAACCGGCAGAGTAGGAATGCCAGCGGATTAAGGCCAGAGCCTTACATAGCCAAGCCTAAAGCTGTGCCTTACATAGCCAAGCCTAAACCTGTGCCTTACATAGCTAAGCCTAAAGCTGTGCAGCCAGGCTGTTACTCAAACAGCAGCACTTACAGGTCAGGTCGTGGTGGGGTTATGGTTAGCATTTGTCGTCTTTGGTTAGGGTTAGGGTTTGTCACCAGCACTTATGTTAGGATTAGGTTTAGGCTTATGTGCTTCACATATTCCATGGATATTATATAAAACAATATCAGAGCTCAGAAACTGATGGTAAATACAGAATGTCTCTTTGATAAGGGTGTTCCGCTCTCTGATATGTAAAACTGCTTGGAATACATCATGGGCTGGAGTACATCATGAGCTGGAATACATCAGCGTGTTTGGCAGTGTGTTTTTTTTTCTCTCACGGGTGAGTGATAATGGCCTGTTTAAGCGGGTTGAAATAACATCTTTCCTGCAATATTTGTGAATATTTGACATATCGTCACATTAATGAGGCACGTCATGTTTGCACAGCCAGCAGTGAGAGACTGGAACCCAGCTCAGCTCACAGAAAGATGAGACCTGATTACTACATCTCAAAGCAGTCAGCTAGCCGGGCCGTCTGACCGGGGAGTACAACTTGCCTAAATTGATTGGAAAGTAGTATAAAGAAAATGGTTTTTAAATAAGTCACAATTAGATTATCATTAATCTCTGTGGTATAAATGAATGTCTCGCTTTAGGGCGTGTTGGAAGTAAAAACAGATTTACAAAACTCCTTTCCAAATTGGAATATATCTTCTGCAGCTTTAATTGCCTGCTGAATTGAATGAAAAACACGTCCTTTGTTAAAGTTAAAATTGTGCTTTTATCCTGACCTTGGCCTCCTGAACTGGCTGATGCACACCGCCGTCAGCACCCTTTGTGACCTTCACAACGGTGAGTATGTGTGTGCAGTGGATCGGGTTAAGGGGTTTACCTCACCTCACCTTCACCCCCTGTTGGAGTAGCTGAGGGTCTCTTAAGGTCTTGAGATCTCTCTACTGACATGCACTGAGCATGTAGGTTTGCTCTAGGTATGTGGATACTTTAATACCTGTTATAATACCTACTTAGGGGTTTCCCTTTGACAAGCCAAAATAATCTGATAACAATTAGACAGATGTTAAGGAGTGACTTCAGTAGGAAGTACCCTTCCAAGCCCACCTCTGCCTCCCTGCTCCTGTGCATTTTAAAGCCAGAAAAGTGCCACATAACCCTAAGGTCTGTTTTACTGAGGACTGGCTGTGCCTGTGCTAATTGGTCCAGCGTGTGAAACATCGCTGATCTTCCCCCCTCTGCGTGTGAATATAAATCTGCTGACCCCACCCCAGCTCAGAGAGGAGCTCCACTGTTCTTTTCGCAGTTGTGTTGTGTCTTTTTTGCTCAGTGGGCCACAGAGCCGGCCTACTTTAATGCACAACACTTGTGAACTAGCTCCCCCGAGATTAAAAAAAATGCGGCATTTTACAGCAGACTGTGTTTTTTCCATTCATTGAAAATAGCACAAGCAAGGGAAGTGTTTTTTTTTCATGTGACCTTCATTACACATTTGCGTAAACTTTATCTATTTATGATTATATTTTTTCCACTCCTGTTGTTCAATTAGTGCTTGACCCCTTTAGCAGAGATGTAAATTAAATGACATTTCGGTGTCGTCCCATATTTAAAATACTGTGTTAGTTGCGGATCATAAATGATGATCTTCATTCCGCAGCTAATTTATTCATTTAACAATTTCCCTCCAGAAGCTCCAGCAGACGGCTGTGAAGCAACCTAAGCAGGAGAAAGCCAAGCCGGCTGAATTTCTGATGGGTGAGCCCTGCTTGATGAGTTATTGCTCATAATTTGTGTAAGGATTAATTAACTAATTACAGACAAATGGCTTTGGGCTAAATTTTGCTCTTGCTTGTCAGGCCGCAATTTGTAATTATTTTAATCATTTATTCTCCTTTTTTCTTCAAGATTCAGATTTAATTTTAACCTAATTGTGTTTTAGTGACATTCGAGGACAACGCACTAGAGTATTTTGGGTGATGGGCTCACTAGAAGGAATTTTCTACCCATCGCCAAGTAACGCTCCGTTGCTGATCTCCTCGCTTTTACAGAGAGAGCGGCTGCAGGAGGCCCCGGGGATCCCACAGAGGGAGGAGAGGGTGGCCACGCCGGCCTGGGGGGCAGAGGGAGAGCGGAGCCGCCAGCCGGAGCCGGAGGTGACGTGGGGAGAAAGGGGCTTGCTGCTACTGCTGCCACTGAGAGACCTTTAGCATTCTGGCCCTGCAAACCACAGCAGGTCCCGTCATCGCAGCCACCGCTAGAGCAGCGCTCGGACTGTGGCGGCGCCTGGAAGCACTTCTGCTGGCGGGGCTGGAGGAGCCTCTGCTGAAGAGGCTTTCTGCATCTCGGGGAGACGCGTCTCCTCTCCAATGGCAAGCTGCTACAGCCCAGCAACGGAAAATTAATCAATTTAGCTTCCACGCTCTCGCTGGTATTTTATGCAAACCCCTAGGATATGAATTAGGCTTTACTTGTTAAAACAGAAGAAGAAACTTTTTGTCATTTTTTCATATGAGCAAATTTATGTTGCTGTTGATAGCAAGTGTTCATCTTTTTAGTTTTAGTATTAGCTTTTCTTTAAAAGCTCAAACATAATGGACTCCGCATTATTTAATATGCAAAACCGAATCTCTCGTGGTCTTCAGGATCATGTTTTTCCGAAAGCTACTGGAAGGATTTACTGGCCTGGATAAGTTTGATATAATCACACTTTACTCAGCATGGCGGCCCTGAGCAGCAAAGAGCCTGTGCTGTTTACATGTGATGTGATGAGAGATGCAAACAGGTAGATACACCAGTGGAATATCAGCACATGCCGGTGTTTCCTCTACTCTACTGTTGCCCATTTTGCCCTCCTGTGTGTGACTGCATGGAGGAGCAGGTCAAAATCTAGGTGATCATCATATAGTGCATATTTCTAATAGTTTGCAAAAACCTGGTCCCAGAGCTGGTCCCTGAAGCTGGCTGCTTAGATTCCTTATCGGCTCAGCTTCAACATTGGGGTGGAAGCGGTGGTTTTCCTAGTAGGCAGCTGAAATCTTAAAACTGTGAGCAAAGGATGCCGATTAGTCTTGTGATCAGTCATCGTGCAAGGGTGAAAGGCTTCAGTGAGGAATCACTTACGAATAGGAAACCGCTTTCATTCAGTGTGAAGGAAACACAAACTGAAACTGAATTTAAAGCAAAGAGAATTTGCTCTTAGGTGCGTGCTACACAGTGGTGGTGGTTGAAGTGGTTCCCCATTGGTTTTGTAAAATGCTTTGGGTGTCTTAAAATGTGCTATATAAATGCAACTTTCATTCATTCCTTCATCCAATTTCATCCTGGAAAAATCCTGAGGAAAAATAGGACTTCAAATAAAAACATTTTCAAAACAGAAAAATTCCCAAGATACTATTGCTAAGATGAGGCCAAGTTTTCCCACGTGTCCTGTAAGGTTTTTATTTGCAGGTGCTGTCATGTGATGCTTCATTAGTGCAGATAAGCTTTTAGTTACTTTTTTTGTACACTGAGTGGTATTATCACAAATTATATGAAACTGTGGCATATGTCGACATATGTATATGAATTAGAAAGGCTCTCTCCTTTAGCTATAACTAGGTGAACATGTACTTCTTCATGACTGGAACATGCATGCTAGCCCTCACATGCTCTTCCTCTGTGTGGGCTGTGCTAGCGCCTGACCCGAGATTTCCCTGAAGTACCCAGGCTTTCTCCGCTGGCATTAAGTGAAAGCTTTGGATTAAAAATGCTATGTTTAGGAGCAGGTCCTGGTAGCTTTTTTCCAGCTTGGAAACTGAACTTCTAGAAATCTGCTTTGACATTTCAATACAGAACTCTCATTGCAGCACTGAGCAGTTTTTTTTTTATTTTAAAGTTATATTTAATTTAAGTGTTTACCTGTGACACAAGATGCTGAATGATTTTTGGGTTACAGTGATATATTCTTCTCACTAACCTGTGTGGGCAGGTTGCCACAATTTCAGAAGCTTTTTCATCCATAGGTCATCAGTGACTAATAAGAAGTCAATAAGATCTAGGTTAAGGGTTCCAGAAGGTTCTGTGAGCTAGCGACCTCAATCATTATGAGGGTTTCGGCTTTCAATGCCAAGTACTTTAACTTGTAAATTTTCTCATTACTGCTTTTTAAACAGAACCAACATATGGCTGGTTGTATTTAAGAGTTTGGCCCATTGTGACCTTTGGCATCATGCTAATTAGGCCCCTGAGCTCTTGGGGCCTCAGTGAACGGCCCTGAGAACTGGTCCCATGGCCTCCACAGGGCATCGTATAGCTGCTTAGCTGTCACATAGTTACATGGCCTGTTGCATAGCCACATGGTCTATCGCAAAGCCACTCAGGCTATCACATAGTTACATGGAGTATTGCATGCCCACATGGCCTATCACATAGCAATATGGCCTGTTGCATAGCCACATGGTCTATCGCAAAGCCACTCAGGCTATCACATAGTTACATGGAGTATCACATAGTTATATGGCCTGTCGCATACCCACATGGCCTATCGCAATGCCACTCAGACCATCACATAGTTACATGGAGTATTGCATGCCCACATGGCCTATCACATCGCTATATGGCCTGTTGCATAGCCACATGGTCTATCGCAAAGCCACTCAGGCTATCACATAGTTACATGGCCTATCACATCGCTATATGGCCTGTTGCATAGCCACATGGTCTATCGCAAAGCCACTCAGACTATCACATAGGCCATGTGGGCATGCAATACTCCATGTAACTATCACATAGCCAAAGTAAGGCTTTCACAATTATCATCCTGCCTAATGTACGGTTATCATCCAGCTTAATGTGCTTCTAATAGCCAATGACCATCATGCTTGCAAGCTTCAGCATCACCTCCCCCCGTCTCACTGTCTGCTTTAAACAGGAAATGAATTCACCCAAAATGACTCGCCGACGGCAGAGGGAACCAACGCAAGGCGGCCCAGGATGGAGGTCGGCACGGAGGACGAGCTGGAATTAAGTAAGACATTTCTTGTCATAGTAGCCCCTCGGTTCATTAAAGGGAGGTGAGCAGGATCACTGATTGCAGTCACTGAACCTATTCCGTCGATGGGAAGTAAATAGGAAAGTCTGAGTTGACATGCTGGATGTAGGGGCGCACCGTGCCCAGAGGTCAGTAGTGCCAGTGGTCAGTCGCCTTCCCGCCCGCTGCCATTGCGTCCATGGCGTATTAGCATTAGGGATCCCATACAGTATCGCTGTACAGTATCAGTAAGCAGCCCCCCGCCCCCACCCAGACCTATTAAAAGCATGCTCCTGGGAGCTAGGCAATATGCATGTTATAATGAAAAGTGAGCTATTAACAGAAAGCCATTTCACTCATATTTTTGAAGTTATACCAGCACGTTCTATCTGAGATTTCATTAAATCGGAAAGTCCTCACATAATAGGACGCCTCTCCTCCGAATGTATTAGTATTTATGCCTCATCGGCAGGCACCCTTTCATGAGGCATTTTGCATTTTACCTATTACGGAAGCGGAAATCTCAGAATTATTAGCACATCTTTTTACATTGATGGCTTTTCACACATGTTACTGATACTTACGCCAACCATAACCACGAGCATTATGGTCCGTCTGATGGAATTGTCATTCCATCAGACTGTTAAGAGCCCCTCAGCACCCTGGCTCCTGTGTTTCTGCAAGTTTTTGTGTTTCACCAAAGATTACAGCCTGTTTCTGGTGATGATCTGTTTCCTGGCACTGCTGTGTTTGTAGGTGGGCTCTACCTGACGCCTAGGTTTGGGCCTTTTGGGTCGATCGTCCTTATGATCACATCCTCCGTCCACGGTCTGGATCTAGAGACAAATGAAACACGTCAGGAAAAACAAAAAAACAACAAAAACAAAACAAATGTTCAAAAACTGTCAGAAGCTGATATTATGCATGAAGACTGTATAATGGAAATCATTATTTCCTCATAATGTGGAATATTTTGGTTAGCCATTTAGTTTTGCATATTCATATGGATTCACTGCCTGTCAAAGTCAGAATGAAACCAGCAGATGATTGTTGAGGGATACAGTCATTACTTAGCCCTAATTATAGCATTACAGATTAGCATCATCATTTAATAACATTGTACAAAAATCTGAAATTAAGTAAGGCGAGACCTTGAAGGTGCTGGGTTTTACTGGGACTCACTGGGCATTATATATGTTTTCGCTAATGATGGTCTCTGCAGGTCTGCTTATGCTGCTGTACTTAAAATTGCTTTTTATTTATGATGATCACCAGCAGATCAGCGTTGAAATGGTAAAAGGTCATTTAAAAATAAATGCATGCTTATAATCAGATGTTATAACTGAATAAGGTGCACTGTAAATATCCAATTTTGGTCATAAACAAACTGCATTTTACTTTGTAGAAATGCTGTATTTGGTCAAACATAACCATTTGCGTTGGCATTACGGTGTTAGCAACAATACTAAAGATTTACTCTGGGTTTTTCTTTTTTTGTAAAATGTCCCTTTAATTGTGTATTTTTCAATTCTGCTGATGTGTTTTTTTTTCTGCAGCACTAATAAGGGCAAATGAAAGAGAAGTCTTTCTGAAGATGTCTGAGATACTGAATGAAGACCAAGCCACAACCACAATAGATTTACCAGGTAGCGTGTCACTATACCATGTAGTACCATATCACAGAGAGTGAGGGGCAGTGTAACCACAACCCAACCATAGATTTACCAGGTAGCATGTCGTTACTGGGTATGACGTTAACCTGCATCCGGGACTGCAACCAGGCATCCAACTTGCAGGATAAAATTTGGGGGCTGGTGGTGAGATTAGCACTACCGCCACCATAAAAACTTCAGCTTCGACAAAGCAGACAGGACTCTTTTCTGCTCTCTGTGGGAGTAGCTCTGCTGCAGCTACTGCAGATCACTGGATCCCGGGTTCCAGCTCCCTGAGCTGCATAGTTGGACTTGGTACTCCAGTACTGGTGGTGCGGCAAAGGAGATCGTGGGCAGATGCTGGAGGCTCCTACAGAAATGCAGGCTCAAGCTGTTTCTAATAAGTTTGAATAGTTTTTGTGAGGAACTTGCAGACTTGGGAGGCCTTCCATGACAAAGTTACTGAGTGTTGATGTTGCCGGTGTTCCCAGAAGGAGGTGTTTCATCACCAAGGATAGTATTGAGGGGAGTTGCAGTGCACGACTTAATGGCAACTCCAGTATGTACTGGAAACTGAAACTTCTTCATGCTGGTGGTAAGGCTGTCCTCCTGACATTGCAAGCAATCTTTGGTTCCATTTGGGAGACGTTATCATCCCAACTGACTGGAAAATTCCCTATCTGGAAATGGAAGGGTAAGGTTCTTGCTAGTGTGATGCTCAACAGAATCCGTCATCACTTGCTCGCCTACCAGTGACTGGGGTAGTCTGGTTTTATGCCAAAGAAGTCTGCCATCAATCTCATCCTTGCACTGAGGGTTCTCCTCGAGCACAAATATGGATATCAACAGAGTTTCTTTGCAGCCTTGGTAGATTTTCGTAAAGCGTTTGGCTCAGTTGATTGAGCTGCCCCGTGGGACATCCTGAGACTTTGCAGGATCCTCCCAAGTTACTGGATGTCATGGCTGGCCTGTACGCAGGTACTGTGAATGGTGTGCAGAGTAGAGGCAGAACGTCTATGGTCTTCCCAGTTGATTCTGGGGTACATCAGGGATGTGTTCTTGCTCCAGCTCTGTTCAATGCTTGCATGGACTGAGTCGTGGGGTCCAGCAGTAGTGGAGCATCTGTTGGTGAAGAAAGATTCACTGATCTTGACTTTAACGATGATGCTGTGATCTTTGTGGAGTCAATGAAGGCTCTGGTCAGGGCTCTCAAGAGACTGCGAGACATGGACGCTATCCAGTGACCTGAGATGAAAACTGAACTCCTTTGTTGCTCTGTCTCTTCTGAGTCAAACCAGCAGCTGCTCACGGAGTCCCGATTGAGGCAGATTACCTGCATTGTGAGGGAATTTCAGTTACGGCACTACAGCCATGTGTCACGATTCCCTGAGGGTCATTTGGCTTGCAAGATCTACATTGCTGAGGATCCGAGTGGCTGGACCAGACCACGGGGACCATGTGTTGGCTTGGGGGGTTGCCAGTTGGGATCCTAAGATGTTTCGTTGTGTGATGGGTGACACACCACAGGCTGTACCGCTGCATGCTTCCCATCCGGACCTGACCTGTTGTTGGAATACCATATAGTACCTTATCAAAGAGATTTGGGAAGCTCTCTACATTTTATAATAAAGAAGAAAACTTCAGCATTGTGTGTGTGAAGACCTTGACAGTAGAGTAGTATGGCCGTTCCTTCTGTTAGCCGTAATTCCTCCAAATGACAGAGGACGGCAGACGATTTCACTGAATCGCTCAGCTGCATGTGATCCGGCTGCACGGGCGCCATCGTGCTGTGATTCCAGTCAGGATGTGAAGGACTTAATCCTGCTGCTGCACCCTGGAATTTATCCTGCTTCTGTTATTTGGATTGTTTCGGTTTTAACTGTGGCAGTGAGATTAGCTACCATCGCATTGTCTTCAGATGTACGCTGAGTGTGAAAGGTAGACGGCATCTGGGATTAGGAGCTTTAAGCCACCTCAGATCCTCCTCCCGCACTCATCCAGAGCACAAAGGCTGCTGCTGCTGCCGCCTCACGTCCTCTGGGGCTTGGCTTCAGCCCGCTGAGGTTTACATCTCCCAGACAAACTTACGGCGATGTCTGTGGCCGACAGGAAATGCCTTAACCTGACAGTACTGCTGTTCACGTATATGATGAGCCGTGTGAGTTCAGTCACACCAGAACGTCTCCCACAGAAACACATGTACATCGCATGCAAGTGAGAAGAGCACACTGTGGTGTGTCTACCAGTGTCGAGAGAGGAGGAAGGTTCCTGAATGTGATGAATACAGTTGTGAGCTCAGAGGCAACCAGCCGCTCACGTGATAAAGCCGCTTTTTGGGAGCTGTTTGGATTGTGTGTGTACCAGTGTTTGCCTGCCCCCATGCTGTGTCTGTGTTTCCCAGGTGCGCTGCAGTCAGAGTCGGGGGGGCCCACTGGCCGCCGGCGTGAGGCCTGGGAGCGGAAGCCGATTCCTCGCTACGTGGAGCGGATGGAGGAGTCTATGCAGAATGATATGATCACCGTAGGCAATTATGCAGAGCAGCAGGTTAAAACCAAGAGGACCTGGGTATCGTCTGTCTGATCCATCGCCCTGTATCTCTCTGTGTTTAAAGTCACAGACTGACTGTCCCGTGGCTTATAGCCAGGAAGACCTGAGCAATGTCCTGTAGCTCTGTCTGATCCATCGCCCTGTGTCTCTCTGTGTTTAAAGTCACAGACTGACTGTCCCGTGGCTTATAGCCAGGAAGACCTGAGCAATGTCCTGTAGCTC
>JAODKM010000001.1:16977180-17005280 GCA_026780845.1 Petrocephalus sullivani | reverse complement strand
GGCAATCAGAAACAAATGCGATGGATGTATGGGGCATGGTGCTGCATGTGTGCCCAGCACAAAAGGCAATCAGAAACGAATGTGTTGGATGTATGGGGAATGGTGCTGCATGTGTGCCCAGCACAAAAGACAATCAGAAACAAATGCAATGGATGTATGGGCATGGTGCTGCATGTGTGCCCTGAAACATAGCCAAACAAAAACCAGTTCAGCTGCAGGTGTGTGGAGGGCTCTGTGAGCGTGACGCACTGCAGCTTTTTCTGCACAGGTGGAGTGGATGGAGACTCCGCAGCCTGTGGAGATACAGCTGCGCTGCCTGCGTGCAGTCAGAGACAAGCTGTCAGAGGGGCGGTACGCCGTGAGAGCCACGTTGCACAGCCACCTGGGGGGGGTGCCCCTGCACTGGTCTCGCCTCCACACGCACCCCTGGCCCGCAACCACACAGCCCGTACTGCACCGGGGCCGTTTCAACGACACAGAGTTGCGTCTGGACCAAAGGCTGTTTGGCGTAAGCACATG
This sequence comes from Petrocephalus sullivani, assembly GCA_026780845.1. NCBI lineage: Eukaryota > Metazoa > Chordata > Actinopteri > Osteoglossiformes > Mormyridae > Petrocephalus > Petrocephalus sullivani. The sequence goes on along the minus strand of JAODKM010000001.1, from coordinate 17,004,761 downwards.
GGGTATTGCGTTTTTGCCGGGTGGGGCCAATCATGTGGGATAAGAACCGTAGTTAAGCATCAGACATTACAACACTTGATTAGTTAGGGGATGCTCTGCATAGAACGTCACATTTCAGACACCCACTAAGCAGGAAGAAGCCCTCCACCGCGGTTCCAGTCGGAAGGCGCTATGAAACTTATATTAAACTCTGAGCGAGTGAGTGAGCATGGAGAAGGTGGTATTAAAATGTGTCAGAGAGCTAGTAGGTTTTACTTCAGGGAAATCCAATATGAATAACACTGCTGCTTCTCAAACATGACATTTAATCCATGCATGTAAATCAAACGGAAGATCTATTATTCATTTATATAAGGGCACAGTGTTTTATTGGAATGAAAATGAAGTACAAATGTTGTGAAAAATTTAGTGTCTTTTCTGGAGGGCCGTGAGCACACATCATCCAGACGGCATGCCACAGATGGTGATGAAAGCGTCCGGGTCAGGAAGAGAAACCGTAACCTTTACGCGTGATGAAGAAGGCATCAGAAGCCTTTGATGATGGGAGCAGATTGTAGGGAGTCCATTTATCCGGTCGACAAGTGTCACATTCAGGACACCTTCAGCACAAAGCCGATACATCAGGACGTTTTGTTAGAAGTCAGAAATTAATAATTAGTTAAATATGTCATTATGTTGTTGAGTTTGTTGTGGGTGGTTATTGTGACCTGAGCTTCTTTTCCTGTAGATACCATGACTCTTACAGTCAGTGGTATTTATTCTGATTTATTTTGGCTACCTCAATGCCCATTATTCTTTTGATTTTGTGTATAGATACTATGATGAGGATAAAACTGACCTTCCCAGTTGGATATAACCAAACAACATGAAAATACTTTAAATATTGGTAATATGAAGCCATTATTAGTATCTACATGCAACCTGAAGTAGTTTTAAAATGATGTGAACAGCAGATTAGCTAGGAAGGTCTGCAAACACGGGTACTCTGTGTTGCTCTCCATAGACTCCTCTGTCCCAAGTACAGGTCCTGTCAGATCTGTAAACGCAGGCACCCTGTGCTGCACTCCTGTCCCCTGTGCAGGTCCTGTACTAACACAGGTACTCTCTGCTGCTCTCCATGGGCTCCCCTGTCCCCTGTGCAGGTCCTGTACTAACACAGGTACTCTCTGCTGCTCTCCATGAGCTCCCCTGTCCCCTGTGCAGGTCCTGTCAGATCTTTATAAACACATATACACTATTCTTCTCTGCTTAGGCTCCCCTGTCCCATATACAGGTCCTGTCAGAGATATATAAACACACACACATCCTGTGCTGCATTTCTTAGGCTCCCCTGTTTGATGTATAAATTCTGTCAGTTCATTATAAACACAGGCACCCTGTGCTGCTGTCCTTAGACTTTTCTGTCCAATTTGCAGGTCCTGTACAAACACAGGTATGCTTTCCTGCTCTCTTTACGCTCCCCTGTCCCATGTACAGGTCCTGTCCAATCTCAATAAGCACAGGCATTCTCTGTTGTTGTCCTTACACTTTCCTGTCCCCTGTGCAGGTCCTGCCTTCTGCTGCTACAGTCCAGCCCTCCATGGTCCTGCAGTTTGAGCTGCTGTCTCTTTCCGGAGAGCAGGGCCACGTGGACGCCGTGCTGGCCTGGGGTGCCTTCCCCATCTGTGATTGCAGCTTCGACACCATCCAGGGAAAATTTAAGACACCACTCCTACGGGGATGCCCGACCCCGAACCTTAACCAGTACCGTACGATGGAGGCTGTCATGTCGGCGGACCTGGACGCCTGGCTGTGTAACCTCTACTTCCAGGTGGGAGTCCGGCCCACTGGCCGCAGGGCTTGGGTTTGCCTGATGTGAACCCGCGCGCCTCTGCAGCTAGGAGTGCCTGTTTGTGCTAAATCGCTGCAGCGGGGAAATTGGAAACGGAATCCAGATTGTACGCAAGCCACATCTTCACACAACGTGCCGGATGCACTGCAGGCCATGCTTTGATCCAATTAGCCAACAGCTTAATTGCATTAAGGAACCAAACCTTTGTTTCTTATTCTGCATTTATATGGCTTCAATAGCAAAACCGACCCCAGCTGTCATGGCTGTGCCCTCTTAAACATGACCCGACACAGTATTTACCCACTTTCTGTCTAAGAGGAGCCTCACCAAAGCCTGGTCATGTCTAGTCACACTCCAACACCAACCATAGCCATCATGGCTGCTCTTCAGCGTTACTACGACACAGTAGAGGACACTCACAAATTATCTCCAGCCCATGTGGCTTTGTCTCATAAATGAGTATTGACCCTTCCGGTGCGCCACTTCCTCTCCGGGTCGCTCTCCTCAGGTGAAGAAGCTGCCCCGGGGCAGCTCTGCAGAGGGCCTTACCATCAACATGCCTGTCCCAGAGGACAGCCAGGAACCAGGGCACAGGGAGCCCCCTGTCAGCCCATCAGCACCCTCTGTGTGCTCCTCAGCATCGCTACAGGGTGAGAACTGACCCGGGGGGGTGGGAGGGGGTAACTGACAGCCGTCTGTCTGCCATGAATATCTGAGTGCTGGTATTTGTAACTGCACCTGCCTGCCTGTAAATGCTGATCAGCACGTAGTGGCCAAGTTCAGATTGCCTCAGGGTCCCGTTGCTGTGTGTTGGGGTGCCTTGATGCAGATGTATTTAAAAATACAGTAGTACAAATGCGACTACAGAGGCGTCGGCAATCCGTGCACTGTAGACTCGTGTGGCACTCAAATCTAAACATTTACTGCAGGCGGATTTGTGATCAGACCCCGGAGAGCATTAATATTCCTTGTGGCCCTGCATCTCCATATTGGGGTGTGATAAGCACAATCACAACCTTGCATACAATTAGAACAGTGATGAACCATAAAATATACAAGCGAAGCGCGTGAGCCGTGCAGCGTCGTCTTCCAGCCGCATCGCGCTTAACCTCGCCGTGCGTGATTTGCATTTTTATATTTTCTCTCTGTGGACATGCTACATTTGTTTGGGAAACGGCAGATGAGAAGCGGTGGCGTCACGCAGAGAGGGACGCGGGACGCTTGCCGTGTTTCTCACAAGCGCTTCCAGTCTGCATTCCGTTGTTAAGGGCGCCTGTATATCTTAGGGAAATAAGAATGCCATGAAAATCCAAATTGTTTCTTTAGAATGAGGTGCTCAGCCCTGTGCTTTGTACTGCTGGGTGGTTTCTGGTGACTTTTTTGTTCTAGAACTACAGGGGTTTGTTTACATTATTTGTATCATTTGCGAGGGCTGTCATATTTAACATTTAACAAAAAAAGTGACGTGACATAGTAGGGCTGCAAAGCCTTGTAGGGAGCCAGGGTGCTGTAGCGGAGCCTTATGGGACAGGAGGGCCTCCTGGAGCAGCATCGGCCAGTAGAGCGGCAGGGCCTTGTAGGGCACCAGGGTGCTGTAGCGGAGCCTTATGGGACAGGAGGGCCTCCTGGAGCAGCATCGGCCAGTAGAGCGGCAGGGCCTTGTAGGGCACCAGGGTGCTGTAGCGGAGCCTTATGGGACAGGAGGGCCTCCTGGAGCTGCAAAGCCTTGCATAGGATACTGCACCGGTGGCTCCATGCTGCTCATCCATGCAGGCCATGGGACCCAAAGAGCAGCCTGCCGCTTGGACATGTCCCTTTTGGCAGGATTCCTTTTTATTTAACAGCTCGAAAGGTTTCTGGAGTGCTCAGCTTTAAACATCACAGAGCTTTTAATTACAAAAGAGTCGTCACATGTCTGCTGGGTAGTATCCTGGCCCATTTTAGCGTGATGCAGTGTGACAGCTTTGTGCTGCTCTCAGAGCAGAGCTACATGTGGAAGAGATTGTCCTCTTACGTTTCACAGCTTGTCACTTCCTCTGCGGGGGAACCTCTGACCTCCCACTGGGATCCTAACGCTCACAAGGGAGGCGTCCGCACCGCTCCTGGGGATAGTATGGAGATTTATGTCCTTCCTGACCCCAAATGTCTGGAAGCAGCAGTTCTTAAGCAGGCTAGGAGATCGCATGGTGTCTCTCAGTCTGCGTCATGCACCTTGTTTCATGTGCTAATGCTTGTTTTGCGAAACAGATCAACTCACATTATTTTTGAGGGCTAAGGGAGCCATGATGGTCTGATGGCAGAATTGATGTTCACAGCCCATCTTAAATGTTTGCAGTTAAGGTTCCGCCTAGAGATACTGTGAAGTTGAGAAGGATTTGGAAATACGCTGCTCGTTTGCAGCTGCAGAAAGCGCAGCCCCGATTTTCCTCGCATTGCGCCCGACATATGCATGATTTTTTGAGCTGGATTATTCTGGTCACTTTTGCACAGCTCCCTGACTCGGCTCACTACTAGAATCATTTTGTAGCAAAACCATCCTTCATCTTACTCAAGTATGATAAACACGGCCTTCAGACTGTAAACCATCATTTTTATTATGTTGCTTATGTATTAAAGGGTATCGCCCAGCACCGATCTGGTTTATGCCTTGTTCTTAAATATCATTATCTCTGTGTATATCCTGAAGACGCAGGCTGTCATGATGCAGGCTGATAGGAATGAAGATCACAACTGTCTGTAACACAGTGCAGAGCTTGGATTCTGTCATCGTCTGTAAGGCTGCGAATGCGAGAGTGAGTTTCTCTGCTGAGTGACCATCCAGTATGAAACACAGCCAGTCATATTGGCACCTGTCAGGAGCGACCTGGAGCTGGACCAGCTGCTTTAACTGCCTCTCCGGGGATGCTTTTACGTTTTCTCTTATTGCATTAAGAAGGTATTGCCAGTTTCATGACAGATTTCATTTGCTTAACATTTGATAAAGAAAAAAAGCTTTAAAAGCTCATTTTTGAAATACATTATAAAGCAGTGTTTCTCAATCCAGTCCCCAGATGGTCCACCTTTTTGCTCCCTCTCAGCTCCTTACTAGACATTCCACATTTTTGCTCCCTCTCAGCTCCCTACTAGACAGTCCACATTTTTGCTCCCTCCTAGCTCCCACTAGGCTGTAGGGCTGTGTGGGGGTCCCTCAGGACCAGTTTGAGAAACATTGTTATAAACAATGTAATTACACACAGAGCATTGTAACTGAGGTAAACACTTACAGTGTAATGTAAAGCCGGTTGTCAGCTGAAGCAGTCCGAGCCGAGCGACCATGCCAGGATAACAGGGCCCCCCGGTTTTTGGATACCACTCACAGCTGGTTCTGGCTGGTGTAGCATTCCCTGATGCTGTGGCAGGGTCACACACTCTAGCAGCTGATCAGCTGCCCATCACCCGTGACCTTAGTTAATAATAATAATAATACATTTTATTTATATAGCGCTTTTACATCAACTCAAAGACTCTTACAGAGAAAGTACACACCCAGCAAAAAAAACTGTGATGTGACCTTTGATCACATAACCTCTGCTGGGTGCTGCTTGGGCCGTTGTTGAGCATTGTTTACATTTTTAATTGTTTTTATAATAGAGATATTTAGTAATTGCATTCTGTAGGTTTATTAAACGGGTCTTTCCTGTTTTGTACTGGATGTCGACAATGAATTATCATTACTACTGGGGAGAGATAGTAAAACTTTTTATTATTTAATTAGAAGTTATTCATATTAGTAACTCATGTTGTTGTGTAATGGCAAAAGTCTGCTTATACAGAGTTCATTCAATTATGAATTAACGTTAGTGCATTTATTATCATTACAGTAATAACATAAGCATGTGGTTCACTAATTAAATATCAAACATCCTCTCGCAACTGTAGGCTTTTTCAGTGTTTACTAGCAAGAGCACTAATTAAAAACTACATCTGTGTAAAAGTCAAACCTGTCGTTTCTAACAAATTGCCAAAAATGGCTACATTCTGAAAGCTAAACTGTCCTACCATTAAGTACATTTAGCCTTCAGATGGATCTCTGATATGTTGCCCAGATTTAGAATTATTATTGCAGATATATTTAATCCCGAAGCAAGAGAGAAATTATATCACCCTGGAAGTTTCCATATTTATAATATAGATGTGACTGACTGAAAAATAGCAGAGAAAAAAGTTTCTCATAGTGAAATTTTAACATGTATCAAGCTTAGGTTTACTTAATTAGAAGCTCCGGGCAAAGAAGGAAGCCTTTTTTAAATTCTGCAAATGTTAATATGCTAAATAATGCAAAGCCGTAGCTCTCCAAGCGTGAGACACACATCTGGCAGCTTACCATTTAAATTACAGCAAAAGAGAGAAAGAAAAAACACTTCAAAAGTCATTTTCCGAAGGAAGAGAGAACAGAGGAATGTATCACTACTCAATGTAATTTCTTTTTCGATTTTTCATCACGTCTAATTGTGTGCATTAAGACAATTTCCTCCTGCAGTTTGGGACAGGAGGGGCTTTATTCATATGAAAGGCGGCACGGACCCGTGACACAGAGGTGATCTTCGTGTGAATGCACTTTAAAAACAGCAAAGGGACACACTCTGCTTTATTCCTTATGGCTCATTTCTTTAATTTAGTATCTTCCTGTGGATTTAGGAGTCAGTCCTTCTTTTATCATATCCTGAGAATTTGCAAGAGATTTTTTTTTTGTTTCATTTGGTTTTTAATGTGTTTATTTAGCCTCTACCGAGTTATTCTTGCGTCGCGCCCTGCGGTAGCCCCATGCAAGTTAAGAGCTACCTTTACCTATCACAGGAGAGGGTTCCAGTGCAATCCCCCGACATGCGGAGAATGCGAGCGGCTCCTCAGTGCTGAAAGGAGGTGCTGGAATGCGATACAAGGTAACAGCATGATCTGGGAGCTGGAAGCAGGCGAACCTGCCCACTGTTATCTCAGATTTGTCAAAATACATTTCACACTGGCAGGTATTTTCGGTCTTCAAAGCCAGTTTTGATCTGCTTGACAAGCCAAAGAAGCTCAGATTCTGTGAAATCAGCAGTGCCAGAAAGCCGTTTCATTGGTGTGAACACGCCTCTTCCTGCGTGTTACAGCACTTAAGCTCAATTAATCAGAGCCATCAGGTTACCTGGCACGCTTTGAAGTGGTGATTGTGGAGGGGCTGTTCCTTGCGGATCTGGCCCTGCCACCTCCCCGCAGTGGGCTCCGTTTTCTTCGAGGGTGGTCAGGGGGACCGGTGCAGTGGGAGGGCCCTCGCTTGTCCAACGTTCCCAGGATAAAGATTAAGAAAAGAGACGTTTTTCTTGGTTTCATCTTTTCTTTTTTTTTGGTGAATTTGTCATCATGTGCAGGGGATCTGTAACCACAAGCTTCCTGTGTCAGATTCCCAGTGTTTAACCCATTTGGCCACTGGTGAAGCAGGCTAGTCTAACCTGCCCTGAGTCGGCTTCTGGCGATCAAATTGCAGCCTTTCGGGCTGGAGCTCGGCCCTCATTAAAATGTTCTCAAGGCCTTTTCCCCAGAGGGGCAGCCCATGAGGTAAATCCCTTCCTGTGCAGTTTCCCCAGGTATACTGTTGAGAGAGGAGGCACTGTTTGGCTTGCGTGCCCCATGGTCTTTGACATGAAACACCAAGCAGGAATCTCCTTATTTACTCATCCGCCTGCTTTTGGCAGCTCATCTTTGTCTGCTTGCTGTTGTCGTAGCAGTGCAGGCTGTTTCCAGCCATAGAGCTCATTTGCATACATCAGCACTGAGCATGTTCACCTTTGAACAGAGAAGCTAAGCTCAGCCGAGGGCAAGAAACATGTGACAGGAAGGGGCACACTAACCATTAGCATGCTGGTGCACTACAGCCACGGTGTGGAACAGGAGGGGGGGGGGAGCTAACCATTAGCATGCTGGTGCACTACAGCCACACTGTGGAACAGGAAGGGGGTGCTAACCATTAGCATGCTGGTGCACTACAGCTACGCTGTGGAACAGGAAGGGGGTACTAACCATTAGTATGCTGGTGTGCTACAGCCAGGTGTGGAGCAGGAAGGGGGGCGCTAACCGTTAGCCTGCCGGTGTGCTACAGCCACGCTGTGGAACAGGAAGGGGGGCGCTAACCGTTAGCATGCTGGTGCACTACAGCTACGCTGTGGAACAGGAAGGGGGTACTAACCATTAGTATGCTGGTGTGCTACAGCCAGGTGTGGAGCAGGAAGGGGGGTGCTAACCGTTAGCCTGCTGGTGTGCTACAGTCACAGTGTGGAACAGGAAGGGAGCGCAAACTGTTAGCATTTTTTGCAGCTAGGGTTATGGTGACCACTTGTCTGCATTTCATGCGAAAAGTCCTGTTTTCCAGCCCGTTGTCCAGACTGCTATTGAATGTCCTCTTTTTAGCCCAATTGCCCTCCTTTTTCCCTCCCCCTATTTGCCCCCAACAGTCAAAAACTAGCACCACTCTTCCCCACCCCAGCCAAAAAATGTGGAAAAATTTGAAATCTTTGCTAACAAGATAATTCTCGGCTTCCATATGTGTGCGATTTATGCCCCCACTAATCAATTTTTAATGGGTGTCCTCCCTTTTAACTCTTGGTCCTTTTTGGACACAGGTGTCCTCCTTTATAGTGCCATGCTGGTGGTCACCCTAGCCTGGGTGTATCTCTGAAGCCAGATAAATGAAGAATATACAGACATGCAGAACAGTTCCTTCATCCTTTTTGACAGACAGGCTTTGCTAAATGAGGGTTGAGAGTAACAAGAGTGCAATGTGTGATGACAGAATCTTCCAGCTGGTAAATGCAGCTTACTGACCAGGCATGATGTCTGTCCCATGGTGGAGAATCCAGATGGTGGTGCAATACATGTAAGCAGTCCGGGAGAGGAGCTGGGCCTGTGTCCTGATGACCTGGACGAGTACACCTTCTCCCTACAGTAAGTTCCTGCGTAGGTTTCTCAGTGCGTAAATTCTACTGCGTTTAAGTCCAAGAATGTGTAATTCCCTGAGTGCATAAGTCCCAGATTGCGTAAGTCCCAGAGTACACAAGGCCCTCGGTGCGTAAGTTCCAGGGTGTGTAAGTCACTGAATGTGTAATTCCCCGAGTGCATAAGTCCCAACGTGCACAAGTCCAAGAGTGCGTAATTCCCAGAATGTGTAATTCTTTGAGTGCACAATTCGCCAAATGCATAAGTCCCAGAGTACGTAAGGCTCTCAGTGCATAAGTCCAGAGTGTGAAAGTCACTGAATATGTGATTCCTTAAATGCGTAAGTCCCCAAGTGTGTAAGGCTCTGAGTGCGTAAATCAAAGAGTGTTGTAGTCCCTGAGTGTTCTAGTCCCAGAGTGTACAAGTCCCCAAGTGCATAAATCGAGGGCTGCCTAAGTCCCCAAGTGCGTAAGTCCCTGCTTGTGTGCACCTGGCAGCCACTTGATGTCACTGCATATTTTAAAAGTTATGAATCTATCATTTATTTTGAACTATAAATTGTACAATTGACCTGTCTTTCTTCAATTACTAAATATGTGGATGACAGTGGAAAAGATCCTGTTAGACACAAGACAGAACCTGTTTACCTGCTGAAGTTTGCCGTGGCCGCTGTTTTTAAGAAGGACTGCCTTCCTGAGCGAGGCGTGCCGGATCCTTCCGGCCGCTGGAGGTTTGCGTGATCCACAAGCCATTCAATATGGCCTGTCAGAAAGTGACATAACCAAAGCAAAAGAATACGTTTAATGTAGCATCAAAGCTGCCAATGTGCAAATAATAAATAATACTTAAATGTTTACAAAAAACACTTAAAAGATGTGCAGGTAATTATGTTAGCTGTAAATTGTCCATAGTATGATGGAATCCTGTGCGCGGTGAAGCCCAGCCTTAGACAGGCTGCAGACTCCCATGACCATGTCCTGGATAAAATGGGTGGATGTAAGTTCCGACCTCAAATATCTGCATGCAGATGAAAAAGACAAAAGGACCCATTTTTCTTTTATCTGCCACCTTTTGTCAAAACAGCCACAGATGTGTGTAAAAAGGCAGGTGAACCTCTGGGCACTTTCATGTAAGGAACACGTTTCCTAACAGTGTGGGGTCTCTGCTGTGCAGCACCCCTATGGAGAATTTCAATTCATTTTGTGATAATTGAGGGATATTACTGCCATCTAGGGAGCCGGTGGGAGCTGGAATCAGCCACAGGGCGGTTCTGCTTCTTCTCGATTGCCGTGCTTCACCACATGTGCGTGTAAAGTTATAGTGCTCACAGAATATTAAATGTGCTTGTTGTCATTTAAAGGTGGGCTTGCACAAAAATAAATAAAGCTCACACATCTGAAAGCAACCACTGACAGTATTGCTTCTCTAAAGCCCTTTATTTTGACTTCATATTAGTCATAAAAATAGCTATATATTAAACGGGCATAGCCCACGCTGTCGTCACCCTTTGAGTGATTCTTGTTGAATAGAGGCTGATTCTGTAGCTATTAGTTCTGGAAAATTGACATTCCAGCTGTTAGAGGTGCAAACAGCAGCTCAACGCCCTTCAGAGGAATGCCTGTTTATGCATGTCGCTGTCACATTCACCCAAGATGAAATGCTGGCATCTTCTTTACTGCTGCTATGGGATTCAGCTCACCAAATACCAACAAGTGTCCTAAATAAGACAAACTCCCCCCTCCCGCCCCCAACAGCCACTGGTCACTGGAAGCCACGCATAGTTAAATAGTCCAAGCAGCGAAGGTAACCCAAAAGCTCAGAAATAAAAAAAAACAGCAGCTAAAGAGAGGATTGACTACTGTGCAAAATACTGAATGCAGTGAGAATAACGTTTGCTATAAAGCTTTTTTTTTTAAATTTGAATCAAGTCCCTTTTTGTACTCTTTCAGTTTAATTGCATTTCCTCTCCTTTTTATCCTTTCATGTTTACATATCAAAAAGTAGCCTTTTAGTTGCTAACCTCAAAAGCAGCTTCAAAAAGCATCTATGGTGCGATAATACCCATAAACCATAAATTATAATTTCAAAGAAAGGACTGTGTTGCTAAGCGCTGTTATTGACAACAGCAGTCAATTTTAGGAACATGAATCAACTCTGAAAATATAGCAGGCAGCACTTTTCTGGAATTTCTTAAACAGGTATGTGTTTGAAGATGTGATTGGTCTGCACTGCTTGATGTTTGAGAACCCAGAGCAATTTAGGATTGGTCTATGTGTAGTTAGCGGGCTTTTTGCAACCTACAGCTTTGTCAAATCCAGCCATGTTTGTGCTGCACGATGGGCAGAGATCGGCTGGAGGTTGGCTGCTGCCAGTAGAGGTGGCAAAGGGTTTGGATGTGAGCGGTGTCCTCCTCAGCTTTGACCAGTATGGTTAGTGGACTTCTGTACGCCTCCAAACATCCCGTACTGCTATTTGAAGTGAGCTTTGCAAGGTACCGTTTGGTGAGAGATTTAGTGGCCTTCTTTAGGTCTCCTGTATCACCCCTGCAGAATGACCGCAATTGCACTTCTCGCAGTGATGGAAGGTTGGTTAATCGCTGAACTATTAACTCTTCGAATTGGTGGAAGCTTCTGGTGCCGGAGGTTCCTGTTTTTGGGATCAGAGGTGTCAATTTCAGGTCCAGAAAGTAAAAATCCATTCCAGGATTTTATTCCAACCGACTAGTTGAGCACTCTGTGACTGTGACTCTTTATGCACAACTGATTGGTTGAAACAAAATCCCGGTCTGGATTTTTACTTTCTGGACCTGAAATTGACACCTCTGTTTGGGAAGCACCATCATGCCGTGGTGTCTGACGTATACAGCAGGTCTTTCTGTCACAGTTCCATCATCGAGTTTCATTGTTTATCTGTTTGCTTTGTTAATTAGACTGTGGTGTGTTTCTCACTACTGTTATCATTCTAAATAATTTTTTTTTCTCGTTTTGGGGAAACCTGTTTTAATCAAACTAACTTTCACATAACAATTAGATCTAATTAGCCCAATTATCAAGACTCTAATTACATTCAAATGTACCCCCTAAATCTCAGATCAATTATTTCTGCTACTTTTCTTGTTATGGAAAGAAAAAAAAACGAAGGAGGATTTAGGAGGAAGTGGGTTTGCAGCCTTTCTCTGTGAGACGGTGACGCTGAATGCATTATTCTTCCTTCTGTACCCACATAAAAATGATGGTGTGCATGGCTGCTATGTTGCAGCAGCAATCTTGAATAACAGAGACAGCTTGTCATCCCAGGAGCCAGTAGGCATGTTATAAGGCCCTTATGCTGCCTTCCGCATGGAGCAGTGACCAGGCCTTGCTGGCTTATCAGGCCTGACAGGTGAATGAGACTGACCCATGGCTTTTACCCTGAGAGCGAAGCCACCTCGCACCTCACCAGGAGGCGTGTCCTGTGGCTTCCCTGCTGAACTCTCGATTCTGGCTGCTCCATAAAACACAGAGGCCTCTGATGGTCACATGTGGATTACTTTCTTTGTCCCAGAGGAGGATATGAAGATATTTCCTGGACGTCATCAGCATATGTGAGGCCACTCCCCTTCGGACTGTTTGCCCCGCCCTCCACAGGACGGCCAGCCCAAGACCCAGCTCCAGATGCAGAATGGAGTTTGCCCCGTCCTCCACAGGAGAGACAGCCCAAGGTCCTCCTCCGCACACAGAATGGGGCATTCTCATATTAGTGCCGCGTTTTTCATCCGTTGAATCTGAAAGTAGTGATCCCTTTGAAGTCATGCAGTCGTGTATGTGGAGCTCAGTAAACATGCATAGCAAATTCACTTTTTGAAGAAGAGAAGTTGTCCGATTCAAGAAGTATTTAAAGTCTCCAAGAGCCAGTTTTTTATCCCCCTGAAAAGGATCAAATGGAACTGTGGCCTCATGTCTGTGTCCCAGTACCCATGCAGCCATATCCCGGTGCACACACAACTGTGTCCCAGTACCCATGCAGCCATGTCCCGGTACAGATGCCAGGCCCTGCCCTCCTTGCATCACACTTAATGACTCATTCCCTGTGTTTGATCCAAACCATGTGAAACGTGGTGTATCGCGTGAAAACGTGACGTGGGGGAGAGCAGGAAGCTGTCGGCTTTGTGTTCCTCAAGTGCCTGATAAACTCATGCTTCATACTGTTTCAGAATCACTTAGGGATTTGCATTTCCTTCTTATAAACCTTTGAAAGGCGTTTTGAAATGGGTCTATAAAAAACCATGTGTTGCATTAAAACAGCAACCTTGCACAGTCCAAAAACCATGTGGCAGAGGAGGGGGTGGTAAGGAGCTGGCTTACTTCCCCTCGCAGACCCAAATGACCAGTGCCTCCAAGGCCGCCTGGCGGCATGTCAGCTGGAATATCGACAGGACTAGCTGCCTAGGAATTAAGCAGCACGCTTCTTTTAAATACTCAGGATTAGGATGCTGTTCTCACGTGCCCGACTCCCAGCTGCGAGTAATTCCAGTACTCCGGCAGGAGAGCATTACTGCCCAGATCCTGTGAGGTATCTCTGCTGCTGAGTCATGCTGTAATAACCCTTAAGTATCCCCCGAATGACGGTCATTATGCATTTCTACTCTGCCAGATACAAGCTGCAGAAAACCGCAGAAGGAAAATATATAAATAATGCCAGATTAATCAGGGGACATTTAATAGTTTTACAGAATATAAACCGCGTCAGTTGTAAAGGTTCTGAAGACCTGCAGAGGACCAGGTCGTTAAAATAGTCATTAGATGGTAGTGGCTTTACACTGGCGTACTCTTCCCCGGTCGGCCTGCCACCTTCAGGACGTGACGGTCGTTAGAGAAAGGGAAAGGAAGGGGCCGGCCTCAGCCTGCCTGCCTGTCTCCCCAGCGCCCGACGCCCTTGCGGTGGCCGGCCCGGCCCGCGGCTGGCCCTGCGCATGGTGCTGTCAGAGCTGGGCCTGTCACGGTGGCGCCGCGCCGATCTGCTGCTCGTTATCCCGCCACTGGCTTTGATCAACTTCGCCCGGCTCTACCTGCACTACTGCAGCCAGTGGCTCTTCCTCCAGGCCATCGCCGTTCCTGTCAGCACGTGAGTGCCTCTCCTTTGATGCTCTGTCCTACCCCCCCGCCCCCACCGTCTCCGCTGATGTGTGCTGTCATCTTCTCACACGTCGAGGCTTTTCTCTGCTCTGCTGGACTCTCTGTATGTGGCACGTGGCCATCATACTGTGTGAATCACATGTAAATGGTTAGCCCACAACATAGACACACATAAACACATCATGGAGCGGTGTGACATGTTTTAAGCTCAACAAGCAAATGCAGACAGTCAGCTTTGTGAAAGTGAGGAGATTACTTCCGCATAAGTGGGGGACAGTCAGCCAGAATGATGTCGGAATCAGCCTTTTCCCATTTGCCTACCACATAATAATTTACGTGTTTTTTTTTGTAATTGTCTCATGTAAACTGAAACACTTTGTTAGTTATGTTAAGCAGAAAAGTTCATAGGTAAAGGCCTCGGGAGGATCCTCAGAGCATATTATTTACATCCACATGGAGCGATGAGAAACTTAAGGTCGTAATGCTGAAATATAAGAGAAATAGGAAAGCCATTTTGCTATATTTAAAAATTTCACATTGGTTTGGCATTTGACCATGTACAAAACGTATCTCTCAAAAACAACATGGAAAGTAGTTTAAAAGATGACAGAGATCTAACCTGAAAAAAATATTGAAAAAACATGCTGACAATGCACAGAAACCAAGGAGCATGGACAGAGAATAGAGCTGGCAGGTAGGAATGACAAACATTGCGGTGAACGTGGCTGGGAAGAGGCCGAAGCCAAACCAAATGGCCCGCGGAGGGCGTAATGAAGAGTGGAGCGAGGGTGTCGAAGTAATGGCCACAAAATGGCCTCCCCCCCCTCCTGCAGCCACAGTTTGTGGACGGTAGATTTAGAAGCTCATGAGCCTTGATGTAATTTCAGGGGGTCCATGCACATCTTAGATAAAACCCATGTTGTATGAAAACCGCCCTCTGCCTCCTTCAACAGGAACGGTAGCACCTTGCTAAATCTCTATCTTCTGTAACATCCTTTAGAATTGAATTATTATGCACTCTGCAGTTCCACATTAATCCTTAATTGGACAGCTGTGAGCATGTAAAGTGATTCTCACACGCCCGCAGGTCTGGAGCTCCCTGTAAACTGAACGGTAACCTGATGAAGACGGGACACCCGCGTGTGCTCTGGTTAAAGCCCGGCTTGCTCACTTTCAGATTCCGGTTTCGTCTTTATACTGTGGACCTTGTCTACCAGAATTCCCTGCTGCATACCCATGAGGAGTTGCTGATGGTCGTGGTTGGACCCCTGACCTTGAATGCAGCTACGTTACTCCTGGTTTTGAGCAGATGGGGCTGTCAGCTGATATTTGGCTCATCGCCTTCCTTCTTGTCAAACTTTATCATGGCTCTGGGAGTCTGGACAGTGCTCGACCCTCTAGCGGTCTTTGCAGTGGATGCAGTCCTGGGGGTAAGTCACTTAAAATAACTTGTGGACTTTAAATAGGAGTTCACTTTATCCTGACAAAGTCACTTTAGGGAGAAAAAGAAGGTGCCTTTTGTTGGCTTCTACACAACGCTGTGTTTTATTCTCAATGATTACACTAGTTGCAGACATATACTGTAGCACAGCTAGTGTGTGAAACTGCAGTCCCTCATACACACCTGTCTCCATGGAAATGGGCCGGTAAGCATGTGGTCCGTTTGTCCAGCGCCTGGTCTACAGTTCGAGACGGCCCCTCGCCGATGCTGCCAAACTGGCCTGGCACTTCCACCGGACGCAGCAGTCGCACACCGCTGGCGTCCTCATCACCCTGTTCCTCTATGCTGTTCTCCTGGTCTGCTCCATCACCATTCTCTACATCTACTTCCTGAGGTGAGGGGTGGTGCTTCACAGCGATGACGATGAAAGGAAGGATGGTCAGGATACTGGTACCCACACAGGTCCATGTCAGGAATCAGGCTCATCCCTGTGCTTTACTATTCCTGTTATGTGTATGTATTTACTCTGTTATGCACAGAGCACATTATTTGTAATCTATTTTATTACTTTTCTAATTCATTGATGAGAAGTGTCGGTCCTTGCATAGGTAATCAGCATTTTCAGTGTGTAAGTACTGACTGTAGGCTGGCATGTCATTTGTGTAAACCCTGCATGGGCGACATTCATACTGGAGTCCCCCATAATGACTTGTGCCACTCACAGGGATGCGCATCCCGCTGAATGTAGGGCACTGAGCTGAGGGGGGCGGATCCCTTTTCGGGTTCCTCAATCCTATTGGCTGTGAGGAGCAGCTGTGACATGGCATGTGACCTATTTCTGAGGAAGCCCTGAGGCTCCCCATATAGATAGAATGAACTGTTATCCTTCTTTAATTACATTTTAGGCAGCCTTGATTTATTCCCTGAAAAATATTTTACAGATTTTTCACCCAAAACATTACAAATACAGGGTCTGTAATGTGCCATCGATACCAATGTTATTGCATTTAAATGACCGAAAGGTAAGCACCTCAATTTTGTGGATATTGGACATGCTGTTGACGTCAAGGTTCCTTCCTGTCCCTGGTCATATGGATGACGATGGTGCTTGAATGAACCCTCATCATTAAAGCTTTTTCCCATAAACGTGACTCATGATGGATGTGGTGTACATTTTTATACATTAGACATTACTCACGTCTTGTTACAGTAAAACATGATGAACCCGAGCTGGATTGTAAGGTTTTCTCATCATTTAAGCATGTGTTGTCTAGAATGCCAGGGTAGACATTCAGAAAAAGGAAACGCTGTATGGTGTTGAAGGGTTAAAATTATATATCAGCAGTTTTTTGGGAGAGCACTGTGCAGGAACACATCACAAAGCACTGATTAAATGGCATGAACGGCACTGAAGACATTTCAGCATCTCCACACTAGCTGTTAACTCTGTGCTTGTGAAAGTCTGTGCTCATCGTGTTGAGATGTCATCATTCTATGACTGACTGTGAAAGCATTGTGGTTGTGCTGCTCCTGGTACAGAGCGTCATGATGGTTACGGCCGATAAAGGTCAACAGCTGCGTCGGACTTATGTGTGAAAGGACGCGTTGACAGTAGCTTAATTACGGTGCATGCATATTAAACCAGCATGACACTTTGAATGTATTTTATTTAGACTTTGTTTACTTTAAAAGAAAGGTCTAGCATGCCAGTAATGATCGAGTGGCACATCAATGACTGTGTCACCTCGCCACTGCAGACTCCACAATAGCGGTCGGCTCATGGACATCTTCCATCGTCTGCACAGCCCAGAAGGCTCCTTTTTCGTTCCACTGGATCTGGAGGTGTCCAATCAGGAGTTGAGCTACATAGTGAAGAAGGCGGAGCAGTGGCGGGGCTTTAACGGAGAACGGAGGAAGGTGAGCGTCCGTTCTGTCCATGTATACAGACACCACACAAACACCACTCGGGGCAATGTGTGGTTTTTAGCACAATTCCGCATTGATCTTAAGGGAAATGTCTGACAGTCAGTATGCAACGTGGTCATTATTGCCTTTCATTCACAGCCCCTAACAAAGACATATAGCTTAAGAAAGATACATCGAATCACCTTATTTCATATCATTATATTTTCTTTAGTTACATTTCTGAGCGCCAAGAATTCATCTCAAAGGTCTTTAACTTCATTCTAATTAGTACAAGATAATTACCAAAACAGAAACCCAGCTAGTGGCTTGATTAGTATGTGGAAATCAATTTTCAAAGACATCTCATTAAAGAAAGACTGTCCAATCAACAGACTCACACACACTCGCACAGTGTGCGTGTTCATTTGTAGTGTGCGGCGTGAAGCCGAACGTCAGATATGAAAGTGCTTTACAACTGGATTCAATTTATTTCCTAAATAATTTTATCGCACTCGAAGAAAGATTATTTTATTGCTAGTGCTACTGCAGAAATACATATTGATGGCATGACTGATATTGGCAGTACACAGTGAATACTGCAACATTCACTATGTTCCTCTGAAAGATCAGTTAAGAGACCCATGAATTACCTTGTTGGCTTGGTGCTGTTCTGACTGGCAGTGTTCTTCTGCCTTTGGAGGGTGTGCCGTGAATTGGTGACTATGAAACATCCCCTTGTCTGGTGTACACCTCAGCTGTGGTAGCCTGGGTGCAGAGTACCACCATGAAACAGCTTAATCACACTAATATGCAACTCAACCACCACTTCAGGTGACTTCATTTCTATAAACAGCTTATCACATTTGTGTTTCTCATGTGTATTAAAGCATAAAAAACATATCTGATGGTGTACTGAGGTTTAGGACTTCAGCAGGCTGCCCTATGACAGTCATGGGGCTTCAGGCTCAGTCTGACCTCTGTTCGAAGATTCCAGATGTAGAACACTCTGAATGCACTGCAGTTATGGGACATCACAGTAGTGTCAGCCCTGATTTACCACCATCATATGATTTTGGATCTTTCCAATGTGATCTCGGTTTTGAACTGCACTGAGAGCCTGGTCCCTCTAGGTCACATGCCTCAGATGTGGCCCAGCAGGTCACATGGTCCTGCTCTTAGCAGTGGTTGGCTGTTCTCCCTTTGGTCTCTCGTCCATCCATCAGCCTTATGCACATCAATGAGAGTGAAGCGATTAGCACCGCTGTCATCGGGCACTAGGATACAAAGCCAAAGACGTCACTGTGTTGGGCGGTTTGCTGGGGGCATCAAGCTGTTGTTTAGAGAGAAAAATGGGAAAGTTTGCAAGCAATTACCCCTCATGTTGGTTTACAATTAAGAAACGGCCTGCATTTGCTGTCAGAATCTCACGGTGGTCTTAGCGCCAGCCCGCCATACATGCATTTCCTGCATTAAAACAATAATTGCATATTTCATATTGCTCCTAATTTGCCTTTATTAAACTGATAAAATGCTAACACATTAAACACATTTGCCAGCATGATGAAAATTTAGGGTTATTGCATTTTATGATTTTTACATTATTCAGGCAGGCAATTTTTCATTTAAATAAGACGGTCCTTGCCATTATTTCATAATTATTGTAGCAATTTCTCCATGCAAAAAGGGTCACTTTGCTAACTGAGCAAAGGCATACCCCTATTAAACTAATTTGCCTACATGCAAATTTTTGTCATTTTTCCCTCATTAACTATTTATCATAGACATGAAAAAATATATTCATGAAGCAGAGGGGAGCAGCCCGACTGAGCTGAAACTAATATTTTGCAACTCTAATGATTTTTTGCATCCTTAATTAGATAGAATAAGGTTGATATGATTAGGTCAGGATGTAGTGTTTTTCATTAAAAATACATTCCAGAAACTGTATTCGAAATATGCCCTTGCAATTAAATAATGAATCCATCGTGTTTCTTATTACGGACCCAATTAATATTCGAGAGGAAGCATAATTTTAATAACAATGGGCCACAAGGCCTTTGTTAGCTGGGAAGGAATTAAAAGACCAAAACATATATTGACAGGTAAACGCTGTGTTCGAGCTCACTGAAGGTTTGCTAGGCATCACAGTGAGAAGCCGTAATAAAGACATTTGTTACAGTCCCTTGTTACATTTCCCTTGATGAAGCCCCGTCGGGTCGGTGTGGTGTGTATAGGTCTCCCTGTCCCATGGTGTGTGGCTGACAGCACAGTAGGTCCCGCCCAATGCTGCCTCTGTGTTTCTGGGCTTCCTGTGGCAGAATGTGTGTCGAATGTTACTGCTCTGATAACAAGGCAGTGTGTGGCTTGGATCTGACGCTACCTTACAGGCAAGACTGGAAGCGGGCAGCTCACAGCCGATTCGTTTTATATGCTGCACAGTTTCCCTCAAGCACAGAAGCAATAAAACCTATCTACATTCGATAACAAATACCCTAATAGCCTATTATTATTGAACTTGTACTTTTCACAAGGCAATCATAAAGTATAATCAGATTTTTTCTTACCAAATAACTTCATAACACACCCTGGTTTCTTCCAGGCTACATGATTAGCATTATTGGTTGTTACTTTAGGCATTACAGTAAAGGTTACAAGCAAACTGTAACAGCAGTAAGGATGTTCATAAACAAGAAGGAGGCTACAGACTGAAGCTGCCCGAGACACACATTTCAGTCCCGGGAGACACACAGCCGTGATTTACAGCATGACTGTCGCTGATCTTCTACATTGTTCTCCTCTGTTGATAGAAGCCAGTTGAGTACAAAATTATATTCAAGTTCTGTAATGAACCCATTAATTATGTAAAGGCAGTGATGCAGATGGACCTAATTAAGTGTCTGCTGTCACCCTCTTCATTACCATACCTGGAAGGGAGGTGTTCACATCTATAATACTTCCGCAGGTATGCAAACTGTTTTGTCAGAAGATCTTGGCAGAGCAGCTTCCCGATTCCCTGTCATATCTTCTGTTCTCCGTAAGGGTACCCCTAACACCTTGTAATAGCACTCAAGTGGCCTTAGCACTGTGACTTCAGGCCTGGTTCTGTTGCTCCACACAGTCTGCCAATGGGGCAGGCAGGTGGTGTAGTGGTTAGGGATGCAACTGTGTAATCGAAAGATTCATGTCCCCAACCCCCAAGTACCGCTGAGGTACCCTGAGCAAGGTACCGTCCCCCAGCACTGCTCCCCGGGCGCTCACATAGCTGCTGTTTCACGTTGTCATATGGGTTAAAAGCAGAGGACACAATTCATTGTTGCGTGCTGTGGTGTCAACAATGACAATTAATCACTTTCACTTCAATAATCATGTCGCGTGAAGCTGTTGTTCACCGACATGTAACACGTCCACAAAACCTCAGCTGCCATACTCATGAAGCCCCAACTACTGTGCTCAGTAAGCTCCTGCTACCACATTCATGAAGCCCCTGCTATCGTGCTCAGCAATGTCCTCCTACCACATTAATGAATCCCTAGGTACAGTGCTCAGTAAGCTCCTGCTACCACATTCATGAAGCCCTAGCTACTGTGCTCAGTAAGCTCCTGCTACCACATTCATGAAGCCCTGGCTACCGAACTCAGTAACGTCCTGCTACCACATTCATAAAGCCCTGGCTACCGTGCTCAGTAAGCTCCTGCTACCACATTCATGAAGTCCTAGCTACCATACTCAGTAAGGTTCTGCTACCTCATTCATGAAGCCCTAGCTACTGTGCTCAGTAAGGTCCTGCTACCTCATTCATGAAGCCCTAGCTACCATGCTCAGTAAGCTCCTGCTACCACATTCATGAAGCCCTAGCTACCATGCTCAGTAAGCTCCTGCTACCACATTCATGAAGTCCTAGCTACCATACTCAGTAAGGTTCTGCTACCTCATTCATGAAGCCCTAGCTACTGTGCTCAGTAAGGTTCTGCTACCTCATTCATGAAGTCCTAGCTACCATACTCAGAAAGCTCCTGCTACCACATTCATGAAACCCTAGCTAGTGTGCTCAGTAAGGTTCTGCTACCTCATTCATGAAGCCCTAGCTACCATACTCAGAAAGCTCCTGCTACCACATTCATGAAACCCTAGCTAGTGTGCTCAGTAAGCTCCAGCTACCACATTCATGAAGCCCTAGCTACCGTGCTCATGACACCTCAGCTACCATGTTCACGAAGTCCTGGCTACTGTGCTCAGGATGCTTCAGCTACCATGCTCACATAGCCCTGGTTACTGAGCTTACATGCCATGGTCTGCCGGGGATGGATGTGAGAGGTGACAACCTAAGGGACAAGCTTCCTCCTGGGAAAAGGTCACGGGCATCTGTGGGCTACAAAGCGTAACTGAGTCTTCCTTGCATTGCCTTGTTGGTCCAAACCCAGCATGCAGGCGATGAAAGCTCCACTCAAACCAGTGGAAGAGTGGCAGCTGAAATCAAGTCGCTTTGTCCAAACTGACAGTGCTTGGTGGAAAGGATTCATCTTTTAGAAAGCATGCAGGATTTCAACAGTGTTCTTGATTGAATTGTCATCAGATTAAATCTGTCTCTTAGCGCATGTAAATACTTTCAATTTGAGCCCTTCAATGTGAGCATTTAATTACAGGGGCTGGTTAATGTGTCTCTCCTGATTAATCCGAAAAGGGATATGATTATCTCCTTAACAAGTCTATCCATTCAGCACCAAAAGACGAAGCAGAATCTGACTGTGAATAGGGTCAATGTATCACGCGGGTAAAACATGGCTGCTATTTCCATGTGGCAAACGCATCCAGCGCTGGAACGCTTGTGAAGGACATGCCGCACGCCTCATCAGCTGTCAAAACACGTACAGCCGTCGGCCTCAGAATTGGAGCCACATGTTGGGCCCAGCTTCTCCTGTCCCTCGCTGTGCCGTGGTACTGTATGTCCCCCACCCGGTCCTAATGCAAAGCAGAGGGAACAAATTGGATTGTGTATGAGTGGCTGAGCGCTACCCCACAGTGCGGTCGTTATAGAAAGGGGGCGTGTCCGGATGAAACAGGAAGCAGAAGAATGAGAGGTCACCTGTTCCCAAAGATGGCTGCTACAATTTTGGGACTGGGGAATCATTTTAGTGTATTTGTGTAAATATCTCTTTATATTGTATTTGTGTATTTTGTAATTCTGTGAAGACCACAGGACCTGTGGCAGCTGCATCCCCTCCTTATGGATGCTCTACATTATATTCTTACGTCTCAGAGGGTTTGACCTTGAAGACTCCCTGTAGCCCAGATAGCTGGCAGCTTGCGGCTCTTTAGGGGTGGATGACAAACAGAGGTGAACTTTGCCTGAAATGTATCATTATTAAATCCCATATCTGGGGATAAGCTTTTAGCATGAATACAGCCCAGGTGGCTAGGCAGGAATTCTCCCTCCTATCAGCAGGTGAGGTACAATCTGGGCATTGGACTGAACATCATCCCTTCAGTGTTGACTGTAAGTGATCTGGACTAAACATCATTCTCACAGTGTCAATTATAATCAACCCGAACATCATTTTCCAAGTGTAAATTCTGATTCACTCGTGTATATTTGGTCTTTTGAACACTATGATTACAGAGGCAGATCTTAGCGTATTGCAAAGCCATGTGGTTCCACCGTTTCGTCACATAACCGTGTTTCCCAAGCTGCTGCACTCACCGCTGTTGTGTGTGCTGCCTCTGATCAAACTGTGACTGAAACAAGGCCAAGACAAGCTGTCTCTCGCGAAGCAGACCCCCAAGGAGGTCGCATAACCCCCTGAGGCGTGGGCTTCTGCCCCTGTGGGACTGAGGGCCCAGCCTTGCTGCACCGCCCACCTCTGGCAGCGCGTCCAGCCCACACGCAAACGAGGCAACCCCCCCCCCCCCACCCAGCCGGTAAACTCAAACGCACCTGTCAGTGTGATGAAGCACCAGCCCGTGGGGCAGCTTTGTTTACATTTTCACTGCGCTCTGCACAGAAAGAGGGACTCTAATTATTTTTCAACTGTAAATTAAAGCCAAGTGGGACAGAGTGGAAGCACACGGATCCCAGAGGAAACACACGCTATATATAAGCAGTACTGAGGAAAGACAGGGGAGGTGGGTGGTGGGTGCTGCTGGATGGGAGGACAGGAGCATTTTCAGGATGAACAGGAAACACCAGAGAAGCAACTGAAGAAAGACATGAAGTTTCACTCCAGGTTTTAGAGCCCACATGTCAAACGTAATCACATGTCACAATGCCACAAATGAAGGGACGTTAGGGACCCTAATGATGGTGACACAACAGGGATGAGCCCTGTGACATAGAGACTGGCCAGTTTGATAGAGAGTCGGGGATTGATCACATCCCTGTTTAGACACACCAGGTGTTTGTCTCAGGCTGGCAAAGATGTCCCATTTTAATTTGTCTGCAAAAACTTTCTGGTTCGAGTTAAGGGAATTTTATTGTAATTCAATCTTAAGTTGGCTTTACAGTGCAGCATTTAATCAATTGAGAATGTGCATACTTCCTTTTGGGGGCATGTATCCCACAATGCACCTGGAAGCCAGTGGAGCTGGCCGTGATTGGGCTGACATGTTCAAGCATGTGAAAAGAGCAGATGTAAGAGAGCCTCCCTGATCATCACACATGAATGGCTTCCGGTTACATGACCTATATAACATGTTACATGCTCTGCTTCCTCCCTGCTCCCCAAACGCTGTACTTTACAGGTACTGAACAGTCGTGGTGCAAATAGACAGCACAGCCACCAGGAGGATCTCGCACAGTGCTCTTCTGTGGTTCTTATGGTCCAGATCTGCCCTGGTAGTCGTGAAAAGCAGAAATGAAGTGTGTGGAAGAGTGGCTGCCTTGCATTGTGCCTCACTCCTGTTGTCCTCACTCCCCCGCTGGCCTGCGCCGATGTTGTGCTTAATGTTCCGGGCCCAAGCACACTTTTGTCAGCATCGCTCAACTTTTTGTGTTGAAGAAAAAATCGGAAGAGAAGTGCCATTCCGCAGCACAGTAGAGTTCATGATTAATGTCCTTATTTTGTGGCTTATTTGGAGTTGTTTTGGGCCTGGTGACACACGGCCCTCTTACAGATCTATCGAGTATGCAACGCAGCGATTTTCATTCTGCCGTAGTCAGAAGTGATCCATTTGCCACAATGTTTGTAAAATATTTGTGCAACCTACCCAATCCATTCCTTCCGGGACAGGTTCACATATAGTGTACATGTGTGCATGTGTGTTGCACGTACGAGTTGTATCATTGACATGATGTCTGTGTTCCGTGCTCAGGCATGGTTAGCGATCACTCTAGATATGTATCAAACCCAACTTAACCTCTTCAAGTGGGCCAGAGCATGATACAGAGTGGTCACACTAGTCAAACAAACTGGACTTTGGGGGGTCAAACGTGCTTGGGCATGGTACGGATCGTCTAGTGTGAGTACACCCTGATAAGCAGACCACACAGTGGCAATGGACAATGCTGTCCAGACAGCAGACAGCAGTGGATGTGTGTGGGGTTTGCTGGCGAGATTCACAGAGTCACTCTTACCCACTTTTCCAGTTTTATAAGTGGATATCTCTGCTTACAGGGACCCCATGGTGGTGTGTCTCGCTGTGTCAGTCTGTCCCTCTGTGTCTGTCTGTCCCTCTGTGCCTGGCTGTCCCTCTGTGTCTGGCTGTCCCTCTGTGCCTGTCTGTCCCTCTGTGTCTGTCTGTCCCTCTGTGTCTGGCTGTCCCTCTGTGCCTGTCTGTCCTTCTGTGTCTGGCTGTCCCTCTGTGTCTGGCTGTCCCTCTGTGCCTGTCTGTCCCTTTGTGCCTGGCTGTCCTTCTGTGTCTGTCTGTCCCTCTGTGCCTGGCTGTCCCTCTGTGTCTGGCTGTCCCTCTGTGCCTGTCTGTCCCTCTGTGTCTGTCTGTCCCTCTGTGCCTGGCTGTCCCTCTGTGTCTGGCTGTCCCTCTGTGCCTGTCTGTCCTTCTGTGTCTGTCTGTCCCTCTGTGTCTGTCTGCCTGCCAGTCTGCCCCTCTGCATCTGCCTGTCTGTCTCTATACTTCCCTTGTGAGCCAGTCTCATCTGCACTAACCAGTCTTTGACAGTAGATAATTAGATTTGTTGTCCGGGGGCTTGATGATGACGCTGCTCTCTGTGTTGGGGGTGCTCCTTATCTCACTAGGTGGCAGTGTATGATTACGTGTGGACAGACGACCCCTCCAGTACTGACCGGGTGGCGGGTGATGTGCCAGTGGGAGGTGAAACCAGCACCCACGTGTCCATCTACACATTACACCTGAGTGGCTTCCGGGAGCTGTACCGGCAGTTCCTCCGCCAGCCTGATGGGGGCATCATGGAGGTGGGTGCCCCAGCTGTCGTCAGAGATGAGATGCTCTCATCTCATGTAACCGCAGGGGCAGAAAGGAATATCAGGTTTCTTACGGCACAGATATTCTTCTAAACTACTTCTTTGTAAAGCCAAGATGTAAAACAAACAGACCCCAGCAGTGTACAAGATCATTAAGTTATTATGTGGAAACAGGTGCCCTCTGCTGCTTTAAGACCCCTCCTCTGTCTGGGGAAATTAGTGGTAGAACTTCATATTGTGGAATATTAACCAATAAATAATTGTAATATTAACCCATAATATTGCTTGTACTGCTTTGTGTAAAGAGTTATTTACACAAGAACATTGCCAGTACTTGAGGTCCTGCTAATGTCCCTGTCCTGAGCTGGCATTTAACCAGCTGTGGCCCCCTGTGCACCGGTCCCGGTGATATCCCTGTCCTGAGCTGGCATTTAACCAGCTGTGGCCCCCTGTGCACCGGTCCCAGTGATATCCCTGTTCTGGTCTGGCGTTTCACCAGCTGTGGCCCCCTGTGCATCGGTCCCAGTGATATCCCTGTCCTGAGCTGGCATTTAACCAGCTGTGGCCCCCTGTGCACCGGTCCCAGTGATATCCCTGTTCTGGTCTAGCATTTCACCAGCTGTGGCCCCCTGTGCACTGGTCTCGGTGATATCCCTGTCCTGGGCTGGCACTGAACTGGCCACCGCCCAGGTGCACCAGCCCTGCCGATGTCCCTGTCCAGGACTGGTGTTTAACCAGCCGGGGAACCCTGTGCACCAGTCCCAGCAATGTCCCTGTCCTAAGGTGGCATTAAACTGGCCACCACCCACGTGCACCGGCCCTGCCGATGTCCCTGTCCCAGGCTGATGTTTATCCAGCTAAGAGCCCCGATGCACCAGCCCCACCAACGTCCCTGTCCTGCCCAGCAGTCACCTGGCATATGGAGAGCCTCTGGGAATAAATGCACAGCTGGAATATTACCTTTAAACAAATTATTTATGAGTGGCTGAGTATCCCGACTGCAGTGAGTGAACAATGATGGCGTGTTTTTATTTTATCAAAACTTTGTGCCAGAGTCGATGTCAGGAACTCTGACAGTAGACTTTAATTATAATTAAACATAAATCCAAACTGACTGCGGTCTGTCAGTGTGGTAGGGGTGGAATTAGCAGTGCAGCTTCATCAAGCCTTCAAGACGAGGGCAGAAAAACAGCTTTTAGTATCCTCGTCTCTGACCGAGATTTACCAGAGCGGACATTATCTCTGCTCTTTCTCAGAATCTCATGACTCAGGTTTTCAGATTTCCAAATGAATTGATGCTTGCCAGTATTGACCTAATTTAGATTTCAGATATGAAGGTTGACCTTTAAAAAACCCTTACAGCAACATTAACTGAAAGTCTGCATCAATCCCGACGCTGGCTCTTTAAGGTTCCACATCATGCCCACACAATGTCTTCATTTTCGCCCCATCAGGATGTCCTTGCTTGTGACCATTTCATGGACCATCGTCCACTGTCTCTGCCCCAGGCACTTGCACTTTGCTGAGGGGCTTTTCTGTGAGTCGTCATACTATTAAAGAGCAGATTTATGCCTCGGTTTGCATAATGTAATAACTCTGCTGAACCTTCTACATCATCATTAAAATAACAGACAGCCTTTTTGGGATAACATGCCAGTTCCTCTTGTACCTGCCCTCTATGGCTGCCTGTGCTGTTATTTATTTTTATTTCATTGTATTATACTGTAATAAGTACAATTTCACAGATTGAATCTGAGTGGGTCTCTGGTGTAGTTGTAGCTGTTTTCAGAGAACTTTGTGTTTAGATCATTAGGCAAAAATATGAATTAAGTCCATGTGCCCCCTTGAAGGGAGTAGTAGCCAGGACCAGCATGAAGGGAGAAACCTAAAAGGAGTAGCATAAAGGCAGTAACTTAAAGGGAGTAACAGTCAGTACCAACAAAAAGGGAGATAGCTAACAGGAGTAG
>JAODKM010000001.1:16951928-16977080 GCA_026780845.1 Petrocephalus sullivani | reverse complement strand
ACAGTCAGTACCAACAAAAAGGGAGATAGCTAACAGGAGTAGCATAAAGGCAGTAACTTAAAGGGAGTAACAGTCAGTACCAACAAAAAGGGAGATAGCTAACAGGAGTAGCATAAAGGCAGTAACTTAAAGGGAGTAACAGTCAGGACCAACAAAAAGGGAGATAGCTAACAGGAGTAGCATAAAGGCAGTAACTTAAAGGGAGTAACAGTCAGGACCAGCATTAAGGAAATAGCAGCCAGGATATGCTTGTAACGTTCTCTGGTTAATTAGCTACCATCATGTTTTCTTTACAACCCTGCAAGATAAATTAATTGTAAATGCACTGCCAATTAAAAGTGAATCTGGTAATATAACATGTCAGGAAATCCAGACTCAGTGATTAACAGAACTATCCAGAATTCAGCCAGCCCACTCTGCAACATGCACTTAACGATATAATGAAAATATATATAAAGAATGTGTTTGGGGAAAATAAAAAAAGACAGTGTCGTGGGTTACCACAAAGGAGCCACATAACATTAAAAGGGTCCCGACTCTGCATCCTGGCAGGTGGTATCTGACTCAGGCTGCCTGGAGTCCCGAAACAGCATGGTCATCTGTCCCAAACAGAGTCCTGCAGAGCGAGGCAAGACTCGTGCCCCCCATCCCGCCAGGGAGAGGAGAAAGAGAAAGGCAGTGTGGAGTGAGTAGTGTGCACTTTTAAATCTCACCCCACAAATGATGTGGCATGAGTAGTGTTCACTTTTCAGTTTAACCCCCTGAATAGCCTGGAGTGAGCAGTGTGCATTCATTAATTTGACCCCTAAAATGACATGGAGTGAGAAGTGTGCAATGTACTATTTAACCGCACTGTTAACTGCTCTTGCAGGATCGCACAGAGTTGAGCCAGCAGAGGGAAGCTCAACTCCTGCTCTGAGACCCTGATTTCTCAGAAAATTTAGGACCCTGGGATCGACCTGCACGACTCTGCTTGCAGTATTTAGCAGCACAGTGGCCTGTGGACCAGCGGCTCTATTGGTCCAATTTATTTCGTGGGATTGCAAAGCCTTTCAGTCATGTGATCACACACACTGGCAGTGATTCACAACTGCTGCCATGCGGGCTGAAAAATATCAGATCCATAAGCTACTGATCAAGACACACAAAACTATTACATTTTAGAAGGAATCACTCACTGGATATTATGCAGGGATTCGTCACGTTAAAGAATGATAGTGGATTTATCAGAACGAGGAGGGGTGTGGTGTTAAAAGAAATACTGTACAGCCAAGCAGCATAAATATGGTGAATGGGAAGGTCATTTATCAGCCAATAAACAATGCAAATGAGTGATCGCCTTATAAAACGAATGAGGGTCGTTAGGACTTCATTGCAGCTCCAGCGGGATGAAAAGTGAAGATTCTAAAAGTCACTAATCACAGGGCAGTGATAAAAATCAATAGTGGTTCACATTAAGCCGGATAACATTCCGGCTGCCTTCATTTGCACTGGATGTGCGCCTGGTGACTCGGCCGCGGCGTAATGAACTTGCCCACAAATCACGTCTTAATGGGAGCCTACTTACACATATTGCTTAATTAAAGGTTGTGGGCTTATTAACATGTGTCTTTGGCGTCAAGGGCCGGCTCTGTGATCCCTGCAGCCGGGACCCGGCCGTAAAGCTTTTATTCAGCCCCATCATGCTCGACTCGCAACGTAAGCCCTGAGCTTAATAAACTGTCGTTTGCACTGATGATGATTTTATGAGTGCTCGTTACAGCCAAATTTCTTGAGTCGGAACGGTTTTGGTGTTTAATGTTTGAGACTTTTCAACTTTTCAATTTTCTCTTTTATCTTTTGCTGCGATGGCCGTGGAGAGGGGTATCTCCATAACAACGTGGCTACATTCAGGGTCCAAAAAGGATAAGTGTGATCTGGTAACAGAGCAAGAGTGCAACTGAACCTGAACAGGATAAGCTGAAGATAAGGGTGACATCTTTTGACAGAACAATTGTATCCAATCAGGATAAGAACTGGATATGGAGGATCTGTTAACAGAACTAGAGAAATTATGAAATCAATACAAACACACAGCATAATACACAGACTAACGTGGTGACTGCCTGCACACTGTAGCAGTGGTTCCTGGTGTGCTGCTCGCTCAGTCCTGTTCAGCTTTGGTACCTCATTGAATAGAGAATTGTTCCCAAATCCTGGGGATTTTATAGCACCTCACCTGCAGATAAGTGACAGTAATTAGATTTACTTATAAATAAATGGAGGCTTTGTGCACTCATTGAGTGGCTGTGCTTATGTGCTGAAATATGAGGCTTCCAATGAACATTGGTCATCCATCATGGGGTTAGTGTCTCCAGCTATCATCAGTACTCAGGACCCTTCAGAGCAGCCATTTTTCCCCTGACTGCCTATAGGTCTCGGCATGCGCTGGTTTCAGTTAAACCAGGCTTTGTCCAGGCCTATCGTCTGACTGTCTCTGTCTGTGGAACCTCATGGACCTTGGACCCTCTAACCCAGGACACTGCTAGAGCAACAATGTATTATTTTTGGATGCCCCCCACTTGCCTGAAGTCTAGCCCCCCCCCCCCATAATGTGTACACAGACGCAAAGGGAGCCCCCTGGCCATGTCTCCACCTCTGTCTTCATCTGAATAAATAACAGCCAATCAGATGAATGCAGGGGACCCAGCTGTAAATCACAGTGTATAGTAATGACATGTAAGGATGTTAGAGCTTCAGGAGCTGTGGGCGGGATTTACTTCTGTCATTCACAAGGACAGCCAATCAAATACTCTGAGAAAGGGGCTAAGCCTGGCTTAACTTGTATTGTCCAGGTAATAAATACTGTTATAATGTACTGATTCCCACCTGTTTATGTCATTATGGTCTGGATCCCCATAGCTTCATGCACCACAATGATATGACCTGATATTTATTAGCGTCCAATCAGTTCCTGGTGTTAGTTAAATAACCTTGGTAAACTGTTATGTTTTGTGTACTGTGGAGTACACTTGTTCTTTAAACAAAGCAGTTGTTAAAAATCGAAGGGTACTTGGTATTTTCATGTTTTATCTGGCCATTTCTGCACAATGCAGTCTGTGTCCTAGTCCAGGGGATTCTGACGCGCCGTGCCACCCAGGGGACCCTCGGCATTCCCATCCATCATGGGCTCTGATTTATGTATTTATGATGTTTTTTTTTTTGTCAGAGCAAGGCAGATGTCCTGCTCAAAGGAAAATAATTTGCGGAAAAATATGAATATGCAAATGATGTGCGAATATGGACTGTTATAAGACTGGGAAACGTTCTCGTCGTATTTCATTACAGAGAGGTCATCGCTGAATGCAGCCAGCTGAGACTCTGCTCCGCTCACCCGGCCTCCCTTTGTGTGTCTGCTGTCACATCTCAGTGCCGGAGGAACACCGGGCTGCAATACCATCTTCATAAACACTGATCCCAGCAGTGGAACCTCGTATCCCTGTTCACATCTCTGTCACTCCGACGTGTGTCGATGTTCATGGTCCATGTTCAGTGTGTGGACGTCAAAAACGGCAGCACTAGGCCGCCAGACCCTCCTAGGTGGATATCTGTCACCCTTTTTGGGCACAAACTCACCGTTATTGTGCTAATTATTAAGTAAATGCGTCTCTTCTTCAAATAATCCTGAGTGAATACTAAGAATGTAATGAACTTCATGGTTCATTGTATGTGACATTGCTTAATTAATGAGCGCATTTAAAGTACATAGGCCCTGCTAATTGATTTATATGCCCGATTTGCGCATACAGCTGTTACTTCCTGTAGGAAAGTCATCACTCAAATATGCCTGTAGAAGCCGACGTCGAAGGTGGTAATGGGCTGTATTAACCTCGCGGTTTAGTGCCGAGGCTAATCATGTTCAAAGCAGCTTTCGATAACCAGGGATCTGAGACGCTCCAGCCCATAATTGCAGAGAAGGTGCTCCGCTCTGGCACCCCATACACACGCACAGACTTGGGTTCCCACGGAGCTGTCCGCCTCCCTGCGTTTCCAGGGTGAGAGGCCACATTCCTGCTCACTGTCTGCACATATCCAGTGCTGCCAGCCAGGTTTAGGAACGTGCTTTTGATTGCCTCTCTATAGCCGCCCATCTGGGGATGGACCCTACACCATCTGCACTTTTGGGTCACAACCCATAGCCTTTTGTTCAATGTGAGCATGGCCTCAGAGGATTTTAGATCAGTCACATGTGACATACAAGTCCTGAGTAGCTTGTCTTGAATCCTCTTCCTGCATTACCATCACGTGAGCTGTCTGGGTTCCTCGTCGTTTTTCGGGGATGTGTGTTGTGGGGTCAAACGGATTGACCCACTAATCAGAGTCTATCTCCGCTGAAAGGGCCCACGACACAGTGGATTTACTGCGCTCCATTCCCGCCGCCCTGGAAGGTGGGGAACGTCGGACTGAGTTAGTGTCGGCTTGCTGACCATCTCAGACCTGGTAAACACGAGGGGAAATAGATCGATTTTGTCCAAAATCACTCACTGCCTTGAGCTGGAGAAAGAAACAGAATGTCAGATGTTTTTAGTAAAATATTACTTGGCATTGAAATTTCATGAATATATTTTCATGCCCAGAATAATAATAATTCATCACTGAAGCTGAGCAGACTGTAACGTTACTGTGGAAATAATTCACTTTTCGGCACGTTCCATCAGCGGGCGTGACGCGTGACGGCCCGCATGTCACCCCAGGGTGGCCATAGAGGGCGTCTGACGCTTCACCTGCCATTCCACTTTTTATGGAGTCACCGGTGGAGCAGAGCCGCTGCTGCTCCTCATACAATTAAAAACTCATTTTCCTAAATGTCCTCACAGGAATTTCTACAGACATTTCTCCATGAGGAGAGCATGTAATCGCCGTGACTGCCCGCGAACTGGGCCAGTCAGGTGGCACCCAAAGCCGACGACGGCTCAGCCCCCCCATCATTAAAACCACTTTAGTGTTACTTAAGGTGGGAGGGACAGATTCAAAGTTGCCCAGGAAGGTGGCATTTATGGCGGCCGCATTAACGGGATGAGGCGGTGTGAGATTAATGGCCCTTAATGAGGAGCACTCCTAAGGACGGCCATTAGCTGCTCCTCAACTATGAAATTGTGCTTGCCTTGTACCTCCTATTACACTTTTAATGTACAGATTTATTAGTGATTCTGTAAAGACACTGTTGCACAACAAGGGTCCTTGTCAGGGGTGGCAGAGCTCCTGTCTCCATGACTGAACACCCCTCACGACCTGCCTCTGGTGTCAGTCACCAATCTGTTGAGGCGACAAAACTGACACATGGATGTATCCGTAATCGCATTGTCACGGTCACAAGGGACATGCAAGAGAGAGAGAGACACACACGGCTCTTTATATGGGCTTGGATGGTACTCGTAATTAAGTGACAGCCTGTTACTCTATAATAATCGATATATAGGAAGTACGACTCTAGAGATGTAGCTCTCTACAGGAAGTATGACTTTCTAGGAACTGCTCTCTACATGAAATAGGACTTTATACATTGCATGGACTAAAGTACTGGGAAACATCTCTTTGACACTGAATTCAGGTAGTTGATTCAGAACGATGTCACAGGTGTATAAAACCTAGTCATACAATCAGGTTTACAGACATATGTGAAAGAATGGGTCATTCTGCAGAGCTCAGTAAATTAAAGCATGGTAATATAGAACATCACCTCTGCATAAGTCAGTTCATGGAATTTCTTCCCTGCTACATATTCCACAGTCAGCTAATAGTGGTATTATTGTAAAGTGGGAGTATTTAGAAACAACAGAAACATAGTGTGTAAAAGTTGCCAACACTCTCTAGACTCAGTAACTGCAGAATTCCAAACTTCCTCTAGAATTAACCCCAGCACAAAAACTGTGCCCCAGGAGGTTAATGGAATGGGCTTCCATGGTTGAGCAGCTGCATGCAAGCCTCTTGTCTTCAAGCGCAATGCCAAATGTAGGAAGGAATGGGCTGCCACTGGAATCTGGAGTAGTGGTAGCGTGTTCTGTGGAGTGACAAATCATGCTTCTCTGTCTGGCAGTCTAATAGATGAGTCTGGGTTTGGTGGTTGCCAGGAGAACGTTACCTGTCTGATTGCATTGTGCCAAGTGTAAAGTTTGGTGGAGGAGCGATGATGGTATGGCGTTATTTTTCTGGGGTTGGATTAGGCCCTTTAGTTTCCCCAAAAGGTAACTCTTAATGCTTCAGCATATGAACACATTTTAGACAATTCTATGCTTCCAACTCTGTGGGAACAGTTTGTGGAAGGTCCTATTCTGTTCAAGCATGACTGTACCCCGGTGCATAAAGCAAGGTCCATAACGACATGGTTGGGTGATTTGTGACGAAGAACTTGTTTGGCCCACACAGAGCCCTGACCTCAAGTTCTTTGAATACCTTTTTGCTAGCCAGGTCTTCACATCCAACATCACAAATGTTCTTCTGGATGAATGGGCAAAAATTCCCACAGACACACTCCAAAATCTTTTGGAAAGCCTTCCCAGAAGACGGGCAGCTGTTATAGCTGCAAAGGAGGGACCAGCTACACATTAATACTTATGGATTTAGGTTGGGGTGTCATAGAAGTCCCAGTAGGTATAATGGCCAGGTGTCCCAATACTTCTGACCACATAGTGTATGTGCAGCTCTGTATGGGAAGTAGTACTATAACAGTGTGGCTTTGTACAGGAAATAGGACCACAGATGAGTAGCTTTGTACAGGACATAGAATTTCATAGGTGTAGCTATGTACAGGAAACAGGGTTTTATAGGCGCAGTTTTGAACAGGGTGCAGAACTTTACTAGGTGTAGGACTTTACTGGGCCTGGAACCAAGCCAAGTTGTAAAAAAATCATCATTTTGACCTCTTTTCTCAATAATTAACTGGCCTGACACCAGACTTTATTGGCCTTTTAAGATTCTTGCATTCAAATGTCATCCCTGCACTTAGTTTGGCATATCGTTTTATTTGAAAAAAGAACGACCAGGTTAAATTCACAGTACAACTTAAAAGTGCCTTTGTTACCCTGTCAAAATATGCCGTGCCTTTATCCCGATGATGATAAGGGGTCCTCCTCACCCCAGACGCTTTGCAAACACACGGCTATGTGTTGTGTGGTGTTTTCACTGGGATATGGTTCCCTTTTGCGGTCACTTTTATGGTCACTTTTGCGTCTGAAGGTGTTCGGTCGAACTGCACACCGCATATCCGTCATGATGTAACCGAGAGCAACTGCGATCTAAATTACCTTCATCTGGCATAGTTCCAGCGCTCTATAAATGAGGTAATCGTCCTTGACTATAAAATTAGCATTTTCAAGACTTAATTGCTATCATTACATTTTTTTTGTAATTCTATTAATTTAACAGAATGGGGTATTTGGTTTTTATGGTTATAATTTGCATTAAACAATGCATTTCTAAATAGAAAATTCTTAATATAGAACAGATAGCTGGGGAAGGAGCCCCGGTGAACCTCGGACAGCAATGATGTGAGCAGAGCTCCCAGAATCCTTCACTCCAGCCTTGTCTTACTATGTGAGATTACTGCAGCATATGTCCTAATATATGTTAGGCCCAGCAGCTCACCATAGTGCCAGAGAGTGAGAGCAGCGCTCAGCTCCTCCTGCCTGCCTGACCTCGATGCAGAGTCCACAAGTGGGCCCCCGTATGCGGCATGAGCCACGGGGCCACTGCTGACCTTAAAACTCCAGACTGACTTTTACTGTCACCCAGTGGCTTCCATTTATGTAATGAAACACGGGTCCTTAATTATGGAGCGAATTAGCCATTTTAATTAATTCTACGCTGAGCTGGGATGAAATAAAATGTGACTTTAAGAGAGGAGCTGTAAAGTGTCGCGCATGGAGGGCTTTGCGTCCAGCTCTGCTCTTTCACGTCTCTGCCATAACGCAGGATGGGCTACTGGGGGGGGTGTACGCTGCCCAGCTGGGGGAGGACAGCTCAGTGGGACTGTCAGGTCAGCATGGACAGCCAAGAAGGGATACTGAAGAAGAGGTTGCATATCCATCCATCCATTCACCCATCCATCATCCATCCATCATCCACCCATCCATCACCTATCCATCCAACCATCCATCATCTACCCATCCAACCATCCATCATCTACCCATCCATCCATCTCCTTACTACAGGGACAGGAGGGGGCACCAGGATCATACCATATCTTTTACATTTTATGCTGCTTGTCACTGCCAGCAGAGATACAAACCAAAGCCACCGTTTCACCATTTTACATGCCACATATTTATCTGTGCAGGGGTAGGGTGTCTGTCACAGGATCAGTGGTCACCTTTAATGAATCCACTGCCTTTGGTTCTGTGATGAGTCACACCATTAGGGACCCAACCCTTAATCTCTGCTAATTCCTGTTTTAACGGCCTTGTCAGGCACAAATGCAGTACTTTGACAGTCAGACAAACTGCAGATTAAACGATATGTCTTTTGTTATCGTTCAAAGAATCATTGTCTTTACCAAGAAGATCCCCACCCATCCATAAAATAATGCAGGTTACTTTTTTTGCATACAATAGCTAAAAAAAAATCGGTTTAAAGCTGAAGGTAAATAAAATACAAATAGCCATTCAGGATGGTTACCAGACTAGTATGTTGATGTTCTTGATGATATTAAGCTGTTAAGCTGAAGCGGTGTCTGTCAACGCATTCCCTCCGGTTTGGCTCGCGTGTTTAGCTAATTCCCTTTTCGCTGTTGAAGGGCTTCTTCAGTTGAACAGTCGGTATGGCATCACTGGAATCTTTAAACACATTCGGTGGCATTTCAGAGGATTGCTATTAAAGGCCCAAAAAGCAGCTGGGTGTCCTGCAGGCCTTGTGGGCAGTTGTGGAGGGGGAGGGGGTGGAGAAGTGTCTTGGTCAACCTTGAATTATATACCCAAATGAATTAATGTGGCGGTGCCTCTCAATGCAGGACTGATTTCAAGCACAGAAACAGCCACCGCCAGCATGGACCTGCACATCCCTGCATCTGCTGGTAGCGTAGCTGTTAGCATAGCAGCACCATCTGGTGCACAGGTCCTGTCCGGTTCTGATCCGTCGCAGGCACACTGGCACAGTGACATGGGGGCTTTTACGAGTGGCAGAGCTGGGAAGTGAATCGGCACGAGTTCTGCATGGGATAGATGGAGATAAGCTCTGAGTGAGGGCCTTGTCTAGCAGGCAGCCTTATCCAGAGCAGCACAGGGTCTGCACACATGGATATTTCCCCAGTGGGAGGCAGAGACAGAGCCTCAGTCTCCACAGTGAAGTCCTTGCTAATGTAGGAAGCCCCCTTTAGCCAGGTAGCAGATGATTCTCATGGCTGGAGATCTCATCGTCATTTGGGGCCCTTTTCTGGATGGATCTGAGGATAGAGAGATGGCTGAGGGAGGAGCTCCCAGGCCTCAAATTTGGAGAAATTAGCATGCTCGCCAAATAAAGATTCAATGCCCAGAGACGAGTAAAAGGAAGGAATTGAGAGTGACCTCATACCCCCTGGCCTGTGGTCTATTGTAAGGAGCTGATACCAGAGGCTCTGCATTTCTAACCACCAGACCTGCTTCTATGTCTGCAAGTAGCCTATAACTGTGTTTGAAAATGTTTGTGTGTGAATATTATAAACACCATGCAACAATGTCGATAAAGGCATTCCAGCACATTAGAGCGCAATGCGAAAGTCACCGAATGCCACCCTGCGAGGCTCTCTCAAGCGTGTGGACGTGCGAGTGTTTGTTTGGGGAGGATTTATTTTTGCAGCTCTCTTGAGGGCTTCTTAATCCTAAGAGGAGCATTTTTAAACCACAGCTGACATTAGCAAAGCAAACACACCATGTCAAGCTGTGCAAATCGACGTCAACAAGACCGCGTCCAAGACCATCTCTGGCGGGAGCAGTTCATGCAGATTAACTATGCTTCTGCTGATTTTAAACATCTGGATTTTCTAAATTCAATTAATTATTAATTAATTACTAAATAATTATTAATTACAAAAACAGTGTATTCTGGTGAAGTATTGGTATTGAAAAATAGAAAGACGTGGAAGCTTTTTAATCCTGGAAGTATTAATCGTGTTAACATAGCAGATACATCATGTGTTACGTGTGAAATTAGGGCGATGTCCCAGCAGCCTGATGTATGATCCGTGTGGGCGAGTTACAGCACCTGGAAATCCCACCAACAGCTTCCACCCCAGAAAACATTAATTACTGAAAAATAATGACAAGTCAGTGAGACCATGCTTTGTCTTTCGACAGAGTTAACCTGAATTAAAAACGGCACAAAGAATCACACAAAGCAAAGTTTCTCAGTGTTTGGTTAAAATTTCAGACAATTATCATACATGTGTATATAATAAAATCAATTCTGCTTCTGTGACTTGTAGCCTATGGCATGTAGGACAGGATCATCTTTGTATGTATAATAGATCAGAGTGTTGTTCATGAATAACACTGACACAGGAAGTGAACACCAGTGACGTCTGTCTCTGGACAGAATCAAAGTGTACGTGTAATATTGTGATAATCTGCATTTGATGAATTTGGGCTTGACTTGCCTTGGCTAAATCCTGCTAATTTCTAGACAAGGGTTGCCTCTGTAATTGAGTTTCCAATAACATTAGGATTATTCCCCACATGATAATTCAATCCAAGGTATTCCTTTTTAACATTGTAATATCGAAATGTGTGATTATTATACATTTACATGCAGATTTGAATGCCTTCTTGCAACACATAACTTCCTTCTTAACTCGATTTTCTATATTATACCATATATTTTGTAGAACTTAATCATATCAACAGAGAAGGCGGCTTAGGTTATGAGCTCTGAGTGACTGTTCTTAAACATTCTTTTCCTCAGATGAATTATAAAGAAACCCTCCTGGAATTACGTTCTCTTGTGTTTACAGGGTTAGTCTCCATGCATAGGGTATGGATACATGAATTGGTGCCTATAAACCCAGTTATACACCCAGGTCTAAGTGATTTTTTTCTACTTGTTCTGTTCCCTTTCAGGAGATCACTGAATAGGATCATATATATGATAATATATAGAGGGAAATCAAGGGAGGGAGGGAGGGAGAGCAGTGAGGTAAAATCATTCTGTCACTAATTTCACAGTAAACCACCATTCAGGCTGTGTAGTAAATATAGCTGCTGTGTTTATTTCATTATTTCAGCTTCTTCTGAAGTGCCACACTAATAATATGCCAGTTTATGAGTATTTACAGGTTTGTGTAAAAAAAGAGCCAGTGGACACCAGGAACTTCAGGACTTATCACTGATCATTAGACACTTTGG
The DNA here is from genome assembly GCA_026780845.1 of Petrocephalus sullivani. NCBI lineage: Eukaryota > Metazoa > Chordata > Actinopteri > Osteoglossiformes > Mormyridae > Petrocephalus > Petrocephalus sullivani. The sequence goes on along the minus strand of JAODKM010000001.1, from coordinate 16,965,732 downwards.
TAGCACTGGATTGGGTATAATGGAAATTTCCCATGAGAGTGTCCCACTGTGTCACAGGGAAAAGAAGCTCACCATTTAGGATCCAGGGGCTGGGTTTACCTCCAAAAGCCAAATCATTATACAAATTCATAGTCGAACGGCAAGTGTAGTCAGATCAGGTACAGGATCCAGGGCACAGTCTGCAGCCAGAAACCAAAAGATCTTGATAATCATAGTATGCCAGGATAACCCCTAAATAGACTATGATTAATTTCCCAGGATATTCATGCAAGGTCTCATTAATGAAAGCCTTGAAACACTGATAGTGCATTTGACAAACGATAAGCATAGCCGAATATTCACAGTGCCCGCTGTGTGTGTGGAAAGCTGTATTAGCTCCACCTCATTCATGGGTCCAGATGAAGTTGTATCCACTTCACAGATCAAGTTTGGCAAAGGATTTTGCTTCCCTTGATTGCTACGGAGCAGCTGGAACTAGAGGTAATAGGTAGCGATATATTATCGTCACGACAGAAGTCAATACCTTGTCTAAGGCAGGCATGGTCTTGAAATCTTCCTGAATATATTGCTTTGTGGTCTTGAACTTGACAGTGCATAGAGTGGCTGGGGGGAGTAGCTCCTATATACACTATATGCATGTACACTGTACTATACACACTATATAACAAGCTGAAGAATTTATTGGCACAGCCACATTGCCCTGCCATCCCCTCTTACCCCTGGTGGTCGCATGGCCGTCACCCGCCTGTTATAGTAGCTACTCTGCTCAGTGATGTTTTTGTATTTCCCATTAGGAGTAAAATGGAGAGAGACGGAGAATGTGGGGAAGCGGTGGATGGAGGGATAGGAATGGGGGGCAGAACTTTTAACAAAACATGACATGGTAATGACGCTTGGCCTCATTTACATACGCTGACATTTCGCAGGAAATGTTTCAACATTAGTCAAAGCGTAATGAAATCTCACCATCAGCCCTTCAGGAATAATGTCACCATGAAGGCAACCTGCCTCTCCTTCATTTCTCAGGAATAATGTTGACAAGAGGCCGTCTTTGTCCATGCGAATGCAGAGTCAGGTGTGTCTCCATTTGGTTCAATCTGTCTTCCCCAAAGCTGTGCACTCCGTATGTGCCGTTAAAGGCCAATTATGCTGGGGGATTGTGTCTGTAGTGACCCCCCTTGCCAGCCTTGGAAGGTGTCTTATTCTGTGACCCCATCAAAAATCAGCACATATCATGAATGGCCATTCATTTGCTGTGAAGGGAGGTTCTAAAGATGACACTCGAAATGATGACCCAAGAAAGAAAGAGACCTATAAATATAATATATATTGTATATTTTTAAAGATATTAAGGATTAAAAAGTAGGTTATATAGTCAACAGAATATTTATAAAAATAGATAATTAGCTGGGATTGGCATTTTGATTTATAAACCAGTGCAAAATGGCCTATGCATTTTCTGCCTTACATAATTTGCAGATGATTCCTTAGCAGGAGAATATGAACTCTAAGGTATATATAGTGTAGGTATCTCGATGTACACCCTACCTGCCACACACATTACTCACCCTTGTGAAGACCCATCACCTTGCGACAGCTTGATTTCATCACATTCTGTGAGGTCAACGCTAAAGATGATCTTGCATTTGTTAAAAGGCAACTCCAGTCAGGAGCTGGAAACACCACAATGATCTCCAAAGGCTGCGAAGGGACTCTCAAATATACGGAGAATAAATGCTTGGCTTTAGTTGGTGGATGTTGAGATGTCCATCAAAGTGGCTTTCTGACGCATGGTCCTGACATAGCCCGACTTTGTCCTCCACACAGCATTAGACCCCTGTAAAGAGTCGGATATAAACACATAGCTGTAATGAACATTGCAAAACGCTTTGCTGAATCTGGCAGCATCATATTGGCTGTTACGCCGCCAGTAAGTTTTCTCAATTACTCAAGTGAATAACTGGATACATCGACTAAGCCCTTTTCCATTTATACTAAGTGCTGTGAGAGTGTAGTCCATACATGAAGGAATATGGCACTTTAAAAACAGTAGGAAATTTCACCACTAACCGTGGTGCATCAGATGCTGTTTGAAGGCAGTTTTTTTATAAATCAATTCTTAGATTTATCCTCATACTGTTGGTAGCTGTTTTTGTTTGCAAATCCCATTGAAATAAACAGAATTTGACAGCCTTAAACTCGGTTTTGAAAAATGCTCATTTTAATATAATTCCCTTTGCCGCGGAGTGATTCGGGCTCAGCCGGTGTTTTTCCTCGCGTATGTTTCATTTGATACAGCGCACTTGGCTGTTTTCCGCCGCGCTGCCTCCAGACCGCTACGGCGTGCTAGATAGGATTACATATTCTAAGCAGATTTCGCTGAGCCGGGGTTAAAGCTCTCGCTTTGGAGGGGACTTCGTTAGCCGAGAGCGCTAGCTAGCGCTCATTAGGGCGCCAGGCGGCCTGTTTCTGTGCGAGGAGCCCGGGGTCCCCCGTCGAGATTCAGCACAGCCGAGTAAATGGACTAATGACTAAAGTTCTTCCATAAAAGTATATAGCGGGGCTCCCTGCAAATTGAGTTTCCTTTTGTGCCAATTGAGTGTGGTTTATGTGAGCTGCGGGGGGCGCCTTTGAACCCTTACTGCAATCCCTTTATCGGGGGTCAAGAGAGATGGGGCAGAGGAGCCACGCCGCCAGGTCCTGAAAGGCCCTCAGAGATGCGCAGAAGAAGAAGAAAACATAGTCGAAGAGGCCTGAAGCATAGCTGCCCCACAGAACCCCGGATGGCTAATAAACAAGTCAGTCAATTGGATTTTATTAGAATACTCGCTCTTTACTGTAGCTCAGCGCCAGTCTGCTGCTCCAGTCTGAGCTGTAGATGTTTTTGACACTGACATTGCAGTTTGACATTTAGAAACTGGACACTAAGTGGTTAATTATTATCTCCTTAAATATGGGAGAATCAACCTTAAATAGACATAAAAGACAGCTTGAAACCCTGAGTGCAGTATTTCGGGATTTCTGTGATGATGAAGGCCGTTACTTCTGCACTCGCTCTGACGGTCATGGAGAAAGCTGCTGGCTCAATCCTCTGGGATCCCAGAGAGGTCCACGGCATCGCCGGCCGTTCCTACTCTCTGTACGTATTGTTATCGTGGTTAAAAATAATGAGCTGCTTTTCGCGCCCTGTAGTACACAAATAAAATGGACTAAATGATGGGGGGCAGAGGAGCCCCAGACGAATGCAGAGGGAGAAGTCTGCTCCTCTTTTGTTCCCGCTCCCTGGTCCTGTGCAGAGCCACGGTAATGCCAGATGAATGCGTGACGCCCATAGCCGTTTGGCCACGTCCCATACAGCAGCAATAGAGGCGGACTCAACACTTAGAGTCGACTCAATAGGATTGTTTTGAATGTCACAAGCATGAAAGCGGAACTCATTTCACTGTAATCAAAGCTCCAAACGTGTCTCTCTATAAAGCCAAAGGCTTCTCCCCTTTCTTTCCGATTATGCTCATGCTCACCCATAAATCTAATGTGCTTTCATGAAGCACGCAAGCAGCAACATAAACCATGCCGCAGATTTGCATACAAACATACTTATTCTAAATCCCCCTCAGAAGTTGTAAATGATTGTATTTTCCCGAAATACATTTCTACAAATTGTATTTAGGCATGTTTATGAATCCTATTACTGCACGGCTTTCATCAGATCGCTGTGGCCGGCTTCTCGTCGCAACCATTAGATGACGCCTTGGGTGATGCATTTTATCATCCATTTCTGATGCATCCTTCCGATGGACCGCTGTAAGTCCGGGGAGTGATGGGTCTCAACCAGTCAGAACCTTGCAGAAATTCCTTAAACACCACAGTGCGCCGTGATTCTAACTCAGTACCCAGTTACACGTGTTTGTGCCCAGTACTTTGATCCCACGTTGTGCAAGAGCATCACTGTCAAGTCTGCCTGCAGCAGAGCTGCGCTTAAGCATGCAAACCCAGTGAAAGCGAGGCATTGTCCGCGTGCCAAGTGGAAAGAGGCTCTGGGAGAGGAAGCGCTGTCCGGGCACTCGCAGACGGGCAGGCTGGCCCTCCACCAGCCGAGCTGGCAGGAACCAGAGAGACGAGCCACTGAGCGTGAGGGTCGTAAACATTTCAAGAGTTATAAAACTTTCATTAAGTTCTCACGATATCTCGCGAGCGTGTGACCTCCCCTGCTATTTTTTTGTGGCCTAAAGAAGGCCCATTGTGGCGGGGAACAAAGCCGCATCTTTGTGGAGGGAGGGGAGGCTCTTTAGACACGTCCTGGGCCCTTGACTCGTCTTTAAGCAGAGATCACAGCTTATGAAGTGGCAAACAAAGCCGCCCTTATAGGAGACTTTAGAGAAGATCCTCTTTTTAATCTGCCAGCCTCGTCCTGTTTGGTTTCCGAGGACCTTTCGAGTCGCTACACAAACGGCAGAGGACAGAAAAGGGCGTGGCTAAGCACCATGCCGGCTCTGCTGAAGAATGTTCCGGAAGATGAAGAGCATGTCCTGCAGTGGGGGCTTAGCGTTAGAGTCACATGGTCACATGTAGAGGTTTGAACAACTGATGTACTGTAAATGATTCCTCCCAAAAACTCTCAGTCTGCTGTGTACTGGAACTATAATGAAATTAGACTGATGGACGAGGGGAGACAAAGATTCAAGAATCAAGATTCTTTATTTGTCACATACTTCATTATACAGGTTCAACACGCAGTGAAATGTATCCAAACCGCTCGTACTTTGTACAAATAACAAAAATCTCTAAAATAAAGACAGAAACAAAAATTTTAAAAAAAATGTGCACAATTGTAGAAAATGTAAACAGAAAAAAATAATAAAAACTATGAATTTACAATTTACAGGATGAAATGCTATGCAAGAAATGCTTATAAGTCAGTTTAAAGTGCAGTGTGCAGTGTCAGCACAGCAGTGTATGGGTGAACTGATAACCACAGTCCTATGACAAAGAGAGTGAGAGTAGAAGCAGGGCGGGATGTTCTGCTGTTATAGAGTCTGTGTAGGATAAGAGTGGGACGTTCTGTTGTTATAGGGTCTATGTAGGATAAGGACAGGATGTTTTGCTGTTATAGAGTCTGTGTAGGATAAGGACGGGATGTGTTGCTGTTATAGAGTCTGCATAGGAGAAGAGTAGGAAGTTCTGTTATAGTGTCTATGTAGGATAAGTAAGGGATGTTTTGTTCATATAGAGCTTGAGAAGGAGCAGAGAGGGATGTACTACTGTTATACAATCTGAGTAGGATATCCCTGCCATGATGTTCTGGCAAAACGGGCCATTTTTTGAACACTTCCAGCCTTTAACTTCCTGCAGGATAAACAAGGAGGTAGGAAGTTCCTTCCTGTCAGACTTGACCCAGTGGGATGACAGTGTGACTTCCAGGGCCTTCCGAGTGGGTTTGGACATGATCATGCCAGCAGGCACAGCTGCCCTGGCTCTGAGTAGCTAAGGCATTATGTGGAGTCACCAACAATCAGCGGTGCACATTGCGTGGCACTGACGCAGCGCGGCCTGATGGAGACGACGCCTAGAGCAGCACTGTAGACACCGCGGTACGGTGACCCTTTCATCAGTATATAAATAGATAACCCTGGCTACTGAATAGCCCTTTATTCGGTGCCACTGATTAAGTTCATGCTCGCAAACAGATAGCGGGATAAAATGCTACAGTGATGTGGTTTCAAAGCACAAAGTGCCACCTCTGTTATCCTTTGTTACTCACTGTAACGCAGCATAATTACTGATGCAACGAATTGAGATATTTTAATCTTATTTTATTTCAGGAAATTTTCAGAGACGTCCTTAGTGCCACAAAGAGGCATGCAAGCTTCATAAATCCCCCTTTCATTTCTGTGAGGAACAAATAAACAATCAATTGAGTATTTAAAAGAAATTAAACACATCTCTTCAAGGCTCTGAAGATTTAATCTCAAAGAAGAAAATGGTTGCTTTAAGGTCTGGTGTTTCCAACCCTGCACATTTTGTGATGCTCAAATGATAAACCCGCAAATCTATTTATTCACAGATGGTGCCGGCATGATGCTTACATAAAGCTTCCATAGATAATATTGGCAAACATCACAAAGGCAGCATCTCTGGGATTTTCCAGGGGACGATCCGAAACAGGCGTCCCGCCTGCTGACTAACGTTTCTTGTTTAATGTGCTGCATCTACATACCACTGCGGAACTTCACCCTCATTGTGTGTCACGCACTGCGTCAGCAGCCAGTCAGCGAGGTACTCTGGCAGACATGGACTGGCTGCACAGGCCGTCCACTCCCCAGAATCAGCTGGGTGTCACACTGATGCCTGCCTGACCCAGACTAAGGTGACATCTTCACCAGGTCCTACGTTACTGCGCCGTGAGGAAGCCCCCACCACCACCCTGGAAAATAGTGTCTTAGTCCGGGGGCAGTGCTCCAAGCCACATGCTCAGTTTGGGGGGGGAGATGGCTGGGGCGTAATCCTCCCCATATGGGGACAGTATTGATAGGGGTACCACCACTAACAGTAGTGAACACAAACAAGGGTGTCAGCACGACAGTATTAATGCGCTCTGCCGCCTGTGACAGTGAGATGGGTCTGTACTCGCTTTATTGAGGAGGTTGGCTGGTCCTCTCGCTGCATCACTGGTGGGTGTCAGTGTCATGCCACTAGTCAGAGGACCCGAGAACCTACCTGAAGCAGGGGCACCATGGTCTGCTGACTCACAGAGGATGTGTCGCCCAGAGCCTGCAGAGAAGTGGCTTCAAAAAGTTCCCTTTTACGTGCTGCCGTGTAATTAAATTGACCCATCATTTATTATTCAATGAGGCACATATTTGCCTTGGTAATTCTATATGTGAATCCACCATTATGCCGATTTATCCATTTGAATTAATCATATGGATGAATTCTCGAATGGTGTTTGTGTGTGTGTGTGTGTGTGTGTGTGTGTGCCTGCAATGGGTTGGTGCCCCATCCTGGGTTGTTCCCTGCATTGCGCCCCTAGCCTCCGGCGTAGACTCCGAACCCCCCTCCACCCTGAATAGGATAAGCGGTTAGAGAAAATGGATGGACTTTGATGCATCCTAGTCATGCAGCTGCATGGGTCCACCGGCCAGCAGCCATGCAGAGCATGCACCTCTCCCCACAATGAAATGCGGTGTCCCCCGCGAGCACGTGCAATGACTTAAACATCGCATTGTGTTACACATGAATGGGGCACTATTGTCCAGCCCAGAGTGGGGGGGGTGCCGGTGCTGTCGATTAAGCACATGATTAAGCGTGTGACATGGCAAGGTAAACACAGGCAGCCTTCTGTCACTTCCTCCCCCGGGCCGCGCCACCAAAGGGCCACGGAAGCGACAGACGAGGGGCTCTGTGACACCGGGCCTGGGTGCGGGACTGAGCCGTCTGCTGGGGGGGCTGGGGGTGCTGTGCGTGTAAAGGGGCTGTTTTGATCCCGACTCCCCATTAGCATATGAAAAGCGGGGTTTCCGTTGTTATGATGGCCGTCGTGTTCGGCAGCGGCATGTGAAAAGCTTTTCTGGAGCTCGCCCGATTTAATCGGGGACAGAGAGCTCGGGAAGCCTGACCGCAACGCCATTAGAGTAGACAAAAAGTTGATTTAGTGCAACTCCAAGTATAAACAAGGCGGAGGACGCGTGAGAGCGTGCCGCGGCCGTGCGGGGCCCCACCTCCAAGGCCCAAAAAGATGACCTTGGGAGCTGCCGTTATTGCCCCCCCGCCCCTCCATCCCACATCTCATTGCTCCCTCACAAAGCACCTTCATCCCTTCCCTATTTTGTCAGTTTTAATTAGTTTCAGCTCCCTTTATTCCAAAGGGTTTTTCTGTTGTTGTCTGAAAGCCATGAGAGGCTAATTCGGGCTCGTCTCCGCGCCCAGCCCAGTCGCTCTCAGCGTTATATAACACCAGCAGCGTTATTAGCAGGGGGGGCAGGGGCGGGCTGGGGGGGGGGGGGGGGGGAGGGGCGGCGGGCCCTCGGTTGGTTTCTCCTTTTCCTCCACCCGGCCGGCCCAGGAGCTTCAGGTAACTAATCAGCCCTGAAATATGTCTCTGAGGAAACTGCGCTAATTAGTATTGGAATTTACAGCCTTCCATTTTATTGACTTGTCCTACTTCTTTGATAATTAACTAATGAGTAAAATAATGAGCTATGTCACTCACTCACACTGTTCAATTAAAGTTCAGAACCAATTATCGGAAATAGTTTTGGATACGATAACCCAGAGTGGGAATATGAGGGACTTCCATGACACTAGTGACTGGCTCGGCACTGCCCCCCCCCCCCCTCACGCGGGACATTTGTGCATGTGACACAGGACTCAGGGCACAGGCCCCAAAAGCCTGCTCGTTTTCCCAATGTTAGAATGAAAATGAAAATAGATGCTCTCAGCATTCTCAGAAAATATAAAGCATTTCTCCTACATCAGTGTGAATGGATGTTCCATGTGAAATACCTTTAACTTCCTGCAGGATCACCAAGGTGGCAGGAAGCTCATTACCGTCAGACTTGACACAGTGGGCTGACCATGTGACTCCCACAGCCTGGGGAACGTGATCACACTGGCAGGCACAACCGCCCTGGCTCCAATTAGCTAAGGCATCATGTAGAGGACATTTACTCTAGGTTCCATGTGCACAGCATCGGGGAGGTTACTCACAAAAGTAAACCATTACAGACAAGTTCAACCAGTTGAGTATAAAGAGTCACAGTCACAGAGTATTCGACTGGTTGGTTGAAACAAAACCGCGGTCTGGATTTGTACTTTCTGAACTTAAACTTGTCTATAATGGATTACATTTGTGAGTAACCTCCCCAACATGCCATTCCTGAAGTCAGTAACTGCCAGGGGTTTATGTTCATTGATGAGAAGCTCTGCGAGTGAGTTTTATCTGACACGAGCACATAGGTGACTGACCTCCTGGCTCCCTGCCCACCTGCCAGTCTGTCTGTCTTACATGCCCAAGAAGCTGTTGTTGTTTTTAAAGCAGACATTAATGCAGCAGCCAACCAGCATAAGGCCTGCAAAGGCAGTTACTCAGCCGACGATGATCTCCCCTGGTAAACAAAGCATCACTCAAATAATCTGGTGCTTAACAAAAACACAGACTCCATCAAACGAAATTAATTAGAGAATCTCACTCCCATGTGTTTTTCCAGATAATGAATCATCTGTCTCTACACTCCAGCGTACAGAGGCATCGCTGATAATTATGTAAATATCAAAATCAATGAACCTGTCAGTGAATTTGCATTCATTTACAAATTCCCTTTTTTTCACAGAGAAGCACTGGGCGTTCAATGGCTGTCTGCATGTTGAAAACATTCTCTGTGAAAGCAATGAGAGGCTGCAGGTCGCATGGGGTCAGGTGTCTGCGAGTCGGGCAGAAAATGGTGCGACTGAGCCCGGAATTCCTGGCGCTGAACCGCCGCTCCTGGCTTACGTTCCCAGCCTTGTCCTCACTGCACTGTTTCGGCGGTATTTACGCGCTGTCTCTTTAAGGCCCTGACATTCAACATTACGGTGAGGGACCAGACATGACCTGTTGATTGATGTCTCTGCTGAATGAAATTTGCGATGTCAAGATGAAAACAGATTTCTTGCGGTGCAGGAAGTGGCCCTCAGCTGAGGGGCTCCTGAAACTGTAACACTCACCAGACCTGTCCATACAATCACCAAGCGGGCAGGAATCACATGAACATAGGTGGACTCCATTCCGTCATTGTTTTGAATGTTGTTTAAATGTCCACAGAACAGGGACTTGGCCCGTGGGGCAGGAAGTCAAGGCGCCCGCGACGCTCTCCACTTCCCCTTCAGCAAATGAGCATCAGTGACCATTACAGTTCTCATATAATCAAGGCACTAAACCTGCCTGTGTTTTTTCTTAATTAATAATTCATTTAATGAGAGGACCAGGCAGTAAAATTGCTAATTAAACCATGCACTGCCACTGTGAGAGTGCAGGGATTTACGAAATAGACAGCATGGAGTTTGGGCCATATTAATACTCCATTAATGCAGAGGGCCAGGGGTTGGGGTTGATCGCTGCTCAGAGCAGGGAGAACATGATAGCCTGCATACAGACTGCAGACAGGGCGTCAAACTCGTGATGACAAGAAATGAGGGGGTCACAGGACTGCTAAACTCTGAGGGGTCTGTATCAGCTCAGCCACGGAGGCGCCCGTACTTACAGGATTACCATGGTAAAGGGAAATTCACCGTGTTTTCATGTGTAAACTCACTTACACATGATGATGTATGGCACCTGAATATTATTATACAAGGTGAGTGATGTATTAAAATATACAGGCGATGGTATACAGCTGGCTTGGAGACTCTATGCGGAGAGCGACCCTGCTGGTTAATGCGTCCTGTAATCTGGTCAGACACGCTCACAGCCCCCTGCCAAAGTGAGAGGGACGCTGGCGGCCAGACGCGATGCAGATTGAGGGCCTCGCTGCTGAGGAGGGAGCGGCACCCATTCTTTCGGGGCTCTGTTTCTGCACCCCAGCCACGGCTCTGAGCTCAGACTTGTTGCGTAGATCTCTGCTACTAATAATACAAATGCTATGATAATTAGCAGCAGATTTTAACATCTATTTCTTCGTCCATCTATCAGGGGCTTGTAGTGCAATATTCTCCAATTAGAGTATTATTGTATGCTACTTCATCAAGGGTTAAAGTAATCAAGATTAATCTCAGTAGCTGACACGCACTGTTTGCTAAGGAACACAGTACAATTGCTTAAGGCAAGCATCATTAAGAAAAGCAATAAAATTAGGAAAACTGATTATATTTCAAAACTCAGTAGCAAAATAAAACACAATTTTGGATCCTCCAATTAAAGGGATTGTACTAACAGTGATTCAGCCATAAAATCACATTAGTGCTATGTTCAGGAAGACAGGTGAGGTCATGTGTCACATGGGAAGGTAGGCTTCAAAAGGGGGAGTGGCTAAGGTCACAGGTCACATGGGAAGATAGGCTTCTGAAGTGGGTGACCAAAGTGACAGGTTAAATGGTAAATGGTAGTTTGCAGAAGGGGGGTGGCCCAGGTCACAGGTCATATGGGAAGGTAGCCTTCAGAAGGGGGAGTGGTCGAGGTCACAGGTCACACAGGAAGGCAGTTTTCAGAAAGGGTAGTGGCCAGGGTCACAGGTCACATGGGTAGGTAGTTCTGAGAAAAGGGAGTGGCCAGACTGGTCAGCTGACATTTGCTTTTTCTCTCCTGCAGGCAGCACGGGCGTTTTGGAAAGTTCCTCCTTAACGTCAGACTAGCTCGTGCTACTAATCTCACTTTTAGATGTAATCAGAGGCCTGATGACGAGGAAGGTGGCTGACCGCAGGCCTGGTCTGAAGGGATCAGACAGGAAGTTCAGTTCAGAAGTGAGATCTAGGGGGTCTTTACCCTACGTGCCTGGGAGGGCGAGGGGTGATAATAACTCTCTCTGCTGTCAGTTATTCCCATGCTGGACTGGCCCATGTGGATCCTTCCAGTCCTTCTAGTCTGGACTGGCTTTGCTACTGTGGGTCACTCTGGCACTTTATTCACAGAATGAGGAAGGCGGTGAGAGCAGAGAGCAGAGAGAGAATTTAGCTTCATACGGTTGGCATTAAAGTTTATGGATCATAAAAAGTGCTTTTTGAAAATATAGGGATTCCTGCATTCACCCTGATAGCACATAATAAGAGCTGGTAAAGTGGAATGGTACAGACCGCAAGTTTAAACAGACAATCTATAATCTGAGCTGGTAAAGTGGTAAGGTGCAGACTGCAGGCTAGTACAAACAGACCATAATAAGAGCATGGAAAGTGGTAAGGTACAAACTGCATGCTGGTACAGACAGACCCTAATAAGAGCTGGTGAAGAGGAATGGTACAGACTGCAGGTTTAAACAGACAGCCCATAATAATAGCTAGTGAAGTAGTATGGTACAGACTCCAGACCTTTACAGACAGCCCATAATAAGACCTAGTAAAATGATATAATGCCAAAATGTCTGATAATGCCACACTGGCTCATGAAGACCAGCCACCCTTCCATCAAACCGTTACTGATTTTCAGCTCAGCCACAGTGACAAATGCATTTATTTCAGATTTAAAGATCTTTTGTGGGGTAATCCCCTCTTCAGTACTTTAATCATATCCCATTTGCTTAGACCTCCAGTGATAAAAAAAGAGAATAAAAATAGTTAACAAACTCCATGTGATTGATGGCCTAATTTCCTCCCCTGAATAAAGCGTTTTTTTTTAGTCTGTTGATTCTCCATTTATTAGCTAATAGAAACATTTATCAAAAAAGTCTTTTTTTGCTTAAGCAATAATTGCATTTTTAAATCCTCATTAGACTTTCCTTGCATACATAATCTGATAGAATAAATACAGGGGAGAAATGAGGAATGAATACCATGAATGCCGTGATCATCACAGCCTCCTAGTGCCTAACAGCAAGCCAGAGGGTCACCTTTAATTTGATGGACTGGAGGCCATATTTATATCCCATATACAGCCAATATCACTACATCGAAGAACACAGCATGGGACTTTGCTTTAAAAATATCATACATTTTCTTAAAATATTCACTCCTCTTTCAAGGAATTTGCCCCATAACCAATATATTCTGTTATCAGAGAATGTAAATCTATAGTTCTGTTCTCCGTCATGCCTGTGGTCTGCGTGTGGATGTGGTTGAAGGTGCCTGAGTTCTGAAATGCCTTTGGCTTCTTGCTCAGGAGAGACCACTCGCACCGTCAGCCTTTCAGCCATGTAGATACATCACGCAGGAGTCAGGTCTCGTTACCTGGCAACCAGCCCTGGTTCCAGCAGAAAGCCAGTGTTAATCACCCAGCAAATTTCCAGTGCAAAAAGCAGACAGGGGCTTAATCTTGTTAGCACGATGAGGCCGTTTTCGGGTATCGCTGAAAATCGAATCATCCTGAAAGGGTCTGTGGGTCCCGGGCTGTGCCGGGGGTGTCGGTTCTGTGTGTGGGGGTGGGTGGCTGCATTTGTAACGGCTTCTTCGAGGATTTGTCCCCCTACAATGAAGAAGTGCTGAAAATCACAACTTTCTACACAGTAAGACACACGCTGTCTGCCTATCCTTTCAAACACCAGGCTCCATGAGAGAGACATAGATAGGAACAGACATGAGGACGGGGAGAGAGAGGGACAGACAGGTACAGATAGAGAGACAGACAGGGACAGAAAGGCAGAGAAAGGAACAGATGGACAGAGAGAAGGACAGTCAGAGGGAGGGACATAGAGGAACAGAAAAAGGGAGAAAGAGAGGGTCAGAGGGGTACAGACAGCGAAATGACAGACCAAGAGAGGGATAGACAGAGAACGGGACAGACAGAGGGACATATTGAAACAGGGACTGAGAAATAAAAAATAGAGGGACAGACAGTTAGAAGGACAGACAGAGGGACCAACAGAGAAACAGAGGGACAGGCAGATAGAGGGACAGACAGAGGGACCAACAGAGAGAAAGAGGGACAGGCAGATAGAGGGACAAACAGAGGGACCAACAGAGAGAAAGAGGGACAGGCAGATAGAGGGACAAACAGAGGGACCAACAGAGAGACAGAGAGACAGGCAGATAGAGGGACAGACAGAGGGACCAACAGAGAGAAAGAGGGACAAGCAGATAGAGGGACAGACAGAGGGACCAACAGAGAGAAAGAGGGACAGGCAGATAGAGGGACAGACAGAGGGACCAACAGAGAAAAAGAGGGACAGGCAGATAGAGGGACAGA
>JAODKM010000001.1:16920670-16935402 GCA_026780845.1 Petrocephalus sullivani | reverse complement strand
TCCAAGGGGGAGCTGGGCGGAGGGGTTCCAAGGGGGAGCGGGATGGAGGGGTCCAGAGGGGGAGCGGGCTGAAGGGGTTTGAAAGGGTACTGGGACGGAGGGGTTCAGACAGGGAGCAGGGCGGAGGGGTCCAAAGGGGGACTGGAGCAGAAGGGTTCCGAGGGGGAGCGGGGTGGAGGAGTTTGGAGTGGAGCCGGGAGGAGAGGTTTGGACAGGGAGCTGCCTACACTAGTAGCTCACATTGCAAAAGGCCCCAAACAAAAATTGTCCTGAATACGTCATCCCTCTGTCAGGCTGCCTTCTCTTGAATTCTCCCGAAAGTGGGATCCACTCCATCACAATCTTTCCACTGAGGCTTCTGAGCTCCTCCCTGTCCTGAATAAGGTTCCCATCCCAAGTCCCAAAGCATCCCGGGGACTGAGTTGCTCTTTTAGCAGGCTCTGAGGCCTCCTTCCCCCCCAGAGCAGTCGTCACCCACAGCCCCATGGTGGAACGGGCCCACGGTTGTTTATCTTCCTCTGGCTTCGACTTGCCTTGATTTCCAGGCTGTGAAGCTGCGTTTTACTGATGTTATTGTGCAGGAAATCGTCATTAGTGAGTGGAACAAATAACGTCGAACCGGCGCGGCTTCCTGTGCGCCGCGTCGAAACGCAACAATGAATTAATCAAATTAAAATGCCTTGTTATGCGATTTTGTTTAATTTCCACAACCAAACCCTATTTAGTGTCTGACAAAACCAGAAAAGACAAGTCACAGTTTGGAGCTCAGTAACCGCGTTATATTAGTGAAGAATTATCAATCCTTTAAGCTAATTTGGATAACTTGCAGCTCTGAAGATGGAGTATAAGCCCTCACCCCCCCCCCCCTCCATGCTACACGCACAAATGCACTTTGTGTCCCACGTTGATCGCATGCCATTTATGACACGTTAAATCCTGCAAATTAATATAAATCTACAAGGTATCATGAATGGCAGCGTTACAGGAATGATGTAAGGGCCATGCAGTTCCGGCACCCGCCAGACGGGGGCCACTCACTGGGCCTGCGCCCTCCGTTCAGGGGGGGGAGGGGGGGCCATATGCCCTCGCGTGGCCCAGAGCTTTAGGAGCTCCTGCATCATCAGCCCCTTGCCAGGCTGGGGTGGAGACACATTCAGCCCCATGCTGGACCTTCATTATCAGAGAATCGCATCAGATGGCATTTCTGGCTAGGCGAGAAGCCACAGGCCAGCTCCCCACCCCAGCAGAAAGGGGCCGGGGATTGAGGGGGGGTTCTGCGTGTTCCGGGCTGCTTTGTAGAACAGATGCTCTGCTGAGCTTAATGGTGGACCAGGTCTGACCGCACGACCCCATCCCCGATCCCCCTCTCCCCTCCCTCAAATAACCCATCCCTTCACCCCACCCCACCCCACCCCAGCAGAAAATACAAATGTCAGAGATTCAAATGTTTTCAAGCAAATGGCTGAAACAAATTTCCTCCTGTTTGCTGACAGAGGTTTTACCGCCAGACTGTAATAAAAAGTCAATGAACCAGAGGGAGACGGTTTATTCCAATGCGGAGGGGGGGGGGCTGCATTTTTCACCTCTTTGCTTCATGAAAACATGAGTCTCTGAGCAGATGCAGTGAGCAGGAAAAATGTCCTCTCCAAAAGACAAAACCAATAAAATGCATGAGTTTAGGAATGTTTAGGAATGTAGAAAATATTTGAGACAGCACAGAGGCCTAGAGAGAAACAGGAAAAAAGGAAAAAGCACAATGTGCCAGACCACGTTCTTGAAAAAGACACGCCCATCCACTCATCTACTGCATCTGACACACAGGCATGATGTGCAGGACTGCGTTCTCAAAAGGCACACTACCATCTCGACATTCACTGCATGTGACGCATTCCCTTCTTCCACAGGTGTGATGAACACTGCAAATAGACAATGCAGTACAACCTCAGGGTAAAACCTCACAAGGTGGCTGCCAGAGGCAGGTACGGGAGGCATATACAGAGGCAAGCCGCAGAAGGCAGGTACAGGAGGCAGGCCACAGAAGGCAGGTACAGGAGGTGGGGACAGGAGGCGGGTACAGGAGGTGGGTACAGGAGGCGCGTACAGGAGGCGGGTACAGGAAGTGGGTACAGGGGGCGCCTGCAGGAAGCGGGTACAGGAGGTCACTGCAGGAGGCAGGTACAGGAGGTGGCTGCCACATCGCTATCCACAGCATCTACCACGTCACACTTTTAACTAGTTTTACCGCCTCTGCACCATCTGTACAAATTCAATCGACACTGTGGATTTTTCTTTTTATTTGGCTTCCAGTTTGGAGTAAACATTGCATAACCATAAAAAATGCTCCTATTAAGTATTGCGAAGCGTATATTCTAATGAAATGGCATATAGTTAACCAATAAAAACTATGATTTAAATGACACATTATGTGCACTTGCTGGCTGTATACCCCCTTAACAGGGTGGGGAGAGGGTTCACAAACGGCCTTGAGAAGAATCCATTTGCCATGAGGATTCCCTGCGCAGCACCTTTGCACAGGCGCTATATGTCTGTCGGATATAATCATGAATTTCTGGAAAAACAAAACAGCCACACGCGGCACTCTGCAGGCCTTTGCAGGCTGCATTATCCGTGGGCTTGCAAGCTGCAGCTGCTTTGCTGCTTAACGTCAACAGGAAGGATCCCACCATGGGCTGCCTCTCCCGGCCCGCGCTGCCGGCTTTCCCGAGACGAGGCGCAGGGCCTGAAGGCGCTGCCTTCAGCCAGATACAAAGGTCCCTGTCTGCGAGAAGAAGCACAGAGCATCCTGTGGGCTAAGGCGGGAATGTCTGTTAAACTGCTAGCCGCTATGTATGGCATGACACTGTGGTCTACATGAACGTTTTTCTTATGACTGCTTAATGCTCGATTGCAGTCAACAAATAGTTCATTCATTCTGAATTTATTGTGTATATGAGATCATGTCCTGAAAAATGGCCAAAATTCCGCGTACTGTATTATGTGTAGGTGGAATCTCACAGATTGTGGTAAAATGTAACCTGCAAAACTGAGTTATCCATGTTACTGATCTTATAGATTGTCACAGAAGGACATCATAAGAAAAAGTCCATTTACAGTGGCAAGTAGTATGAGTGACCTGCTTCATATCTGTTATGAGTGACCTGCTTCACATGTGGTATCCGTGGCCTGCTTCAAGTGTGGAGTCTGAGGCTTGCTTCACGTGTGCTATCCGAGGCCTACTTCACGTGTGCTATCACTGACCTACTTCACTTATGGAATTAGTGACCTACTTCATGTGTCGTATCTGTGGCCTGTTTCACATGTGGTATCCGAGGCCTGGTTCATGTGTGGGATCACTGACCTACTTCACGTGAGGTATCCATGACCTGCTTCACATGTTGTATCTGTGTATCTGTGGTCTTTTGTATGTGGTATCCTGGCCTTTTTCATCCCTAGTGTACAGTGTGTTATCTGTGGACTGTTTCACATGCGCATATGGTATCTGTGGCATGGGTTATCTATGGTCTGATCTGTACATGGTATCTGCGGCTTTTTTCACATTTGGGTATCCATGATCAGCTTCATATGTGGTATTTATGGCTTTTTCCAAGTATGGTATCTATGCCTGCTATCCAGTGCTTGCTTTACACATAGGGTATCTGTGGCCTGCTTCACACATGTGGTATCCATGGCCATGTTCTCGTCTGAAATCCATGGACTGTTTTATGTGTGGTATCTGTGGTTTGTGGTATGTTGGCCTTTTTCGCATGTCGTGTCTGTGCCCTGCATCACATGTGGTATCCATAATCTGCTACACGTATAGTATCTGTGGTTTTTCATGTGTCATGTGGCATCCTTGGCCTTTTCCCCATCTAGCGTATGTGACCTTTTTCACGCACATTATCCATGGACTGCTTCACATGTGTAGTATCTGTGGCTTTTATTCAAATGTGTGGTATCTGTGGCCTGATACACAAGAGTATCCTGCTTTAGGAGGAAGAGCCTCTAGCAGCAAGCATGATCCTTTTCCTAAAAACAGTGATATGAGACCAAGGGAGAGTTGGCTGATGTCAGAGGTATTTCATTATATGCTGACATTTCAGCATGGGGACTTCCATAGTCATTTCCCACTCAAAATGGATATCCAACAGCATTTATGTTTCTACAATGAGTAATATATAAACTGACTTCTGTCATTTGAAAATGTCATTTACAAACTTTTATTATATTGCAGCCAGTCCTGAATGTTTCACTTCCCAGACTGATCATGTTTCAACAGGATAGTTGCTGCTGTAATTCAGCCAGCTTGACCACCACATGTAGCTGCTGATGTTTAAACAGTCACAGCTCTGTTCTCGGCCGGCCATGTCTTGCTGCTGATCTTCTAATGATCACTGCACTGTTCTCAGCTCGCTAGGTCAGGCTGCTGATCCTCTAACGATCGCTGCACTGTTCTCAGCTCGCTGAGTCTGGCTGCTGATCTAATGATCACAGCTCTGTTCTCGATTAGATGGGATTAACAGAATTAACATCACATGAACAGAGTACTGCCAGTAAGTTGAAACTCTCTGTTTTTGCTCAGTATAAGGTTTAGTTTTGGAAAAGAAATTATACAAAAGAATATCTACAATGAGAACTGTGTTTCAGCACCACCTAGTGGTAGCATTTCTGGGTCTATAGCTTGGAAGCGTTGAAGAACATTTCTGTAAATATCTTCTGGTTTTGTACAATACTTGATTTAAAAGATTTTAAAATTATTTTTTAATGTAATTCAGTGCTACTGTTGATTCTTAAGATTGTGTTTGATTGTTATTGTGTCACTGTTATTAAAGTCGCATATTACTGACTCTTGGAGAAACGTAGGCTAAACACACAAGATCTGTTTAGCAATCCCCCTACACTCAGCAGATACTGTAATGGTGGCATTGGAGCTCTAATGAAAATGTGTTTTAGATGTTCTTCAGAGCTGCTTGATGTGCCCTGGAATAGAGTTCTCATCAGCAGGGATCTACACTGGCATGTGCTTGAAGTTATATATATTTCCTGTGCAGCCTGTGATGCCTAGCGTTGACATTAATTAGCTCCTGTCAAAACAGAGATGCAACATTCACTGTCACTGAGCAAGGACCTCTCCTGATCATCGGAGATGATGGTCACATGGCCTACATGCAGGAGGCAAGACTTCCCTTCTACCATTGGCTCACTCAGGAAGACCTCAAGGACCATCTACATCCTGATCACCTGCTAATCTGTATTATAGACCTACTGTTATGTAAAATTTACTGGATGCACACCATTCATGATGGCTATATGGAATCTATCCATCAGTGTCCCAATTTTCCCTAGTGCCACTTTTCATATCAAAACTGTACATTTTTGAACACAAAGAAATTCTAATGCCAGCCATGTAAGGAACCTAAATGGGGAAACTCACATGTACACAGCCTATCTGGGTCAGGGTGTCCAGTTCCTCCTGGGAGGCATTCGGGGAGAGAGGGGGCTGCCAGCGTACCAGAGCCTCCCGTACTGCAGCCACGTTCTTCCTCTCCAGGTGGCCAGAGGAGCAGATGTCCTCGATCGCTCAGCATGGCCACAGGAGGAGCCCTTCCACAGGGTGGCCTGCAGAGGCAATTACGCCTGTGGCAGACCCAGACTCAGCGATGAACTGGTGCCCACCACTAACTGCCTAACACTTTGCAAAATGTCTTTGCAAGTCTGGGGTTGTTATGACAACATGTTATGGGATGTAGGATCGCGCACAGTATCAACGGACTCATCACCAGTCACCGCCGTCATATGTCTGTTAGCAGTTACGCCTGTTTTTACATGTTTGGGAATGAAAAGAGGGTCTGACAGAGCAGACGTCGGCACATGTTTCATTGGCTCCTGTCTGTTTTTTGACACTTATCTGAAGGCGTCATCGTACGATAGTAGCACAATTTTTCAGGATTAAGTATGAATGGGTAATCCTTTCATGGCGCACACACAAGCAAATGTAGTTAATAGCGCACAATGCTATCAAGGCATTTGTGTCATGAATAGACGCCCCAATCGAGGGGTGTAATTACATTGTTTTCAGTATCCTGATGGCATTGACTGGAAAAGAATAATTTATTGTTTTGCATTTTGTGCCTGTGAAACTGTCTGTTTAGTGGCTAAATCAATTAAAATATCTGGCTGTGGAATAAAACACTGCATTCCAAGGGCACACTGCAGGAGACAGCAGCTGGAGTAAGCTTTGGGCCCTCTTGCAGTGTCACCTGTGCTGCTCAGGCTGCGGCTGTGTTTGGCCATTATTACATCCCGCTGGCGTCTTTGGGCCCTCTCGCAGTGTCACCTCTGCTGCTCCTGTTGCGGCTGTGTTTGGCCATTATTATGTCCCGCTGGCGTCTTTGGGCCCTCTCGCAGTGTCACCTGGGCTGCTCCTGTTGCGGCTGTGTTTGGCTATTATTACGTCCCGCTGGCGTCTTTGGGCCCTGTCACAGTGTCACCTGGGCTGCTCCTGTTGCGACTGTGTTTGGCCATTATTATGTCCTGCTGGTGTCTTTGGGCCCTCTCGCAGTGTCACCTGTGCTGCTCCTGTTGCGGCTGTGTTTGGCTATTATTACGTCCCGCTGGCGTCTTTGGGCCCTCTCGCAGTGTCACCTGTGCTGCTCCTGCTGCGGCTGTGTTTGTCCATTATTATGTCCCGCTGGCGTCTTTGGGCCCTCTCGCATTGTCACCTGTGCTGCTCCTGCTGCGGCTGTGTTTGTCCATTATTATGTCCCGCTGGCGTCTTTGGGCCCTCTCGCAGTGTCACCTGTGCTGCTCCTGTTGCGGCTGTGTTTGGCTATTATTATGTCCCACTGGCGTCTTTGTGCCCTCTCGCAGTGTCACCTGTGCTGCTCAGGCTGCGGCTGTGTTTGGCCATTACTGCGTCCCACTGGCGTCTTTGGGCCCTGTCACAGTGTCACCTCTGCTGCTCCTGCTGCAGCTGTGTTTGGCTATTATTACGTCCCAGTGGCGTCTTTGGGCCCTCTCGCAGTGTCACCTGTGCTGCTCAGGCTGCGGCTGTGTTTGGCCATTATTACATCCCGCTGGCGTCTTTGGGCCCTCTCGCAGTGTCACCTCTGCTGCTCCTGTTGCGGCTGTGTTTGGCCATTATTATGTCCCGCTGGCGTCTTTGGGCCCTCTCGCAGTGTCACCTGGGCTGCTCCTGTTGCGGCTGTGTTTGGCTATTATTACGTCCCGCTGGCGTCTTTGGGCCCTGTCACAGTGTCACCTGGGCTGCTCCTGTTGCGACTGTGTTTGGCCATTATTATGTCCTGCTGGTGTCTTTGGGCCCTCTCGCAGTGTCACCTGTGCTGCTCCTGTTGCGGCTGTGTTTGGCTATTATTACGTCCCGCTGGCGTCTTTGGGCCCTCTCGCAGTGTCACCTGTGCTGCTCCTGCTGCGGCTGTGTTTGTCCATTATTATGTCCCGCTGGCGTCTTTGGGCCCTCTCGCATTGTCACCTGTGCTGCTCCTGCTGCGGCTGTGTTTGTCCATTATTATGTCCCGCTGGCGTCTTTGGGCCCTCTCGCAGTGTCACCTGTGCTGCTCCTGTTGCGGCTGTTTTTGGCTATTATTATGTCCCACTGGCGTCTTTGGGCCCTCTCGCAGTGTCACCTGTGCTGCTCAGGCTGCGGCTGTGTTTGGATATTATTATTACGTCCCGCTGGCGTCTTTGGGTCCTCTCGCAGTGTCACCTCTCCTGCTCCGGCTGTGGCTGTGTTTGGCCATTATTATGTACGATTACAGAAGCAACTGCATATTCAGGTCCCGTGTTAAGGGTATTAGAGGGATTACTGGTTAGAGGAAGTGCCCTCGTAGTGCAGTTAGGGATTTTCCCGTGTGACTGAGTGTAACTATTTTATATACACTGCACTCTAAGTTATTATAATAAATAATTTTACAGACAATGTAACTGATAATGGAAACAGCACAAATGCCGCTTTGCATATCTTAGCTTAAGAAACGCAAAACAGGTGCCTTAAATTGACTGAATTCCATATGCGTTTTTAAAAACAGGAACCAGAACGTAGATAGTTTTTTATTAGATACGGTTTGATCTTTTCACTTATGTGTCATTGCCGAAACTTTCAAAGAAGTTCCTTACACACATACAGGAAGTGAAAGTGAGCCATAAAGGACAGGCGCCGATTTACAAATAATAATAATAAAAATAATAATAATAATAATCATGTGACTTTCAAGCACATAAAGAAAAGCAAAAACAGCAGGAAACAACACTGGATGTTTTACTTTAAGGGAAAGACCTGTTTCTCTTTAGGCTTTCTATTCTGCGTAGGCTGTCCATTCCAGTGTTCGCGAGTAACTCTGACGGGGTTGCTTTCTTTTGATTCTCGATTTCCATGCTCGCAGATTTTAAAGACTCCCATATGGGTTTAATCAAGATGCGTTGATTCAAAGCATGAAGTGCCACATGGTGAGATGACAAAAATGCGTCCCCATCTGCTTTGCCGCCATTTGTTTGCTATCCTCTCTTACGCAGTAGGAGCCAGGCAGTCCGTGGCGTCCAATCTCAAACAGGCCCCCTGATGGTGGGCCATGTGACCGCAGTGGCCAATCACCTGTCGCGTATGGATTTGTCACTTGGTGTGCTGGAAATAGCAGAACGGCAGAAATAGCAGAACGGCAGTGTGCGCAGACCAGACATCATGGCGCGTTAACCACTGCCAGGTACCAGATGTTTGGGCTGAGCGGTGACTTAACACCAGCAAATCCTCAGTGTGGAGTTTTACATCCACGGGCCATTTCCGATATTTAGCCGCAGCACTGGAATTTGACCTATTTACTACTGCTATGAACACATAGAGGACAGGCTGAGAGGTCTAAAATAACGAGCAGCTGCAGTTATTTACAGCACGTCCTGCATCATAGAGATGACACAATCTGTCTGCTATTCTATAAGGTTGAGTTTCCCAGAACGCCTAAAGTAGACACATCAGGGTGAATCAGTTTGATGCAACACTGTTTTTGTTAAGGTCTGTTTCTTTCTCTCGTGCCTGCACACACACACACACACACACGCAGAGTTCACACACACACACACATTGTGCAGCTATTTGTCTATGTCTTCCATTAAATTTATGCTGAGCAAAGACTGAAAACCACCCAAAGTCCTTCAAGGCCATTCAAGGTCATTCCAAGTTACATCTTCATCTTTGTGAGTGTTTTCCCTTGGAGTGATACCCATACACACTCTCTCACTCTGCTTTCACTTTTAACAGCCACTTGAGGTAAAGAATAATGGCTGCTTGTCCAGCCGTTCATGCTGATGGCGTCTGGAGCTCGGTTCTGGATCTACTCCATAAAGCAAAGGCCACGTCTGCATGAGCAGCTGGCAGCTCAGAAGCGCACAGTCTAAAGGCCTGTAAGGAAGACTCACTTCTGGAGGAGGGACGCACTTCTGGGCGCTTAGAGGCCCATGACCCAGTTACTTCTAACCTCGCATCCATGTCTGAGGAAAGATAACTGTCCCACCTCCAAACACACTGCCTAACCTGGCCAAAGCCAGCCGAGATTAATGGGGCTGCTCCCAACCTTCTGGCAAACCAGCACCTGTACGCTGCTCCCAACCTTCTGGCAAACCCGCACCTGTACGCTGTCTGGCCTGCATGGGGAATTGTCCAAGCAAGCCTCTGGCCAAGCACCCCCAGATCTCAGATGGACATTCTTGAAATGATGGCCTCCACTGAGAACATCCAAATGGCGCAGCTGTGAACTCTCCAGGAGAAGAGGATGCTGGGGTCCTCAATCAGCGTGGAAGCCGCATGCTTCCTCTCTGCTCATGGTAGGCGGTGTTGGGCCTGCTCGAAGGCCTCCAGGCCCTCAACGAGTCGTGGAGATAAGCTGGGAAAAGGATCACCAGACTAATAGGTGCCTCTGTGACATCTCCTGGTGCTTGGGCTCATCAGCAAACTCGTTTGATGCCTTCAGGCAGCTTTATAAAACCAGAGAGGAGTTTTCATGCACAAGACATCCTGATGTCTGCCTGTCTGTGTCGAGCTGTTAAGTGCACCGCCACGTGTGAAATGTAATGTTTTTCTCCACACTTATTCGTAAAGGCGTCATTACTAATTTGTCCTTTTATTTTTTTAAGCAGAGCTGTATCTAAATCAGAGGGAAGCAGCTTTCGCCTTGACATCACGGTAGCTAGGAGTGTTGACACCAACTCCCCTGAAACTCAAAGAATTACAGCCATGAAAAGCAATTACAGCAGACACCACAGGCTTATTAATACACAGAGACTTCTAATAAATACATTAATAAATAAACAAATAAACATCTTATTAGTCAAATTACTTTTAGCAGAACCATAACGTCCAGATACAATTAATCACAAGCAGGAATATGGTGAATTCAGACAGTCAGTAATCAAGTCATTATTCGCTGCGCTGTCTTTTGGTAATTAATGTTTGAAAGGTCATGTGACTGTGAAGACCACGTCACGTACAGAGTTTTATGCCAGTAGCGGTGAGGTGGCATCTGCTGTGTTGTACGACGGAAGTGCCCTCGCTTCCAGCCCGTAACATCACAGGGATTTTCCAGGCTAATTTACCAGCAGCATTCTATGAACCAAGGTCACCAGGTACCTAACACCAAAAATAAAGACAAGCCAGAACAGTGGGCTGTTTACATCGATCACGGGGCCCAAACACAATAACACCACGCTCGGGCCATTTATACTGATCACACTCTGTTTGACCTGAACACAGTAATGCTGCATTCTGGCTGTTTATACTGATCACACTCTGTTTGACCTGAACACGGTAACGCTCTTTTCAGGCTGTTTACAATGATCACACTCTGTTTAACCTGAACACGGTAACGCTCGTTTCAGGCTGTTTACACTGATCACACTCTGTTTGGCCTGAACACGGTACCATTCATTTCGGGTTGTTTACACTGATTTACACTTGTTGTTAACCTCGGATCTGGGTCATTACGTAATGAAGGTCTGTGCCTGGTTGCGGCTGGATGGACTGGCTTGGGACCTGGTGGGGGGGGGGTGACCCCCGCTGCCTGGCCTGTGATTCTGTTGCCTCCCGCTGTCATGCCTGGGCACACCGCGATGGCATCCGCTGACCCGCAGCCCTGTGTCCCGTCGCGCCACCGCAGCCATGCTGCCGGGGAGGTGCCGGCTCGGCCCGGTTTTAGCTGCGCCGGGTGTAGCCCCACCCTCCCTGCGATGGCTGGGCCGCACGCCGATGTCTCCCCCCACCAGGCACTCTCTTGTCTTAGTGCCCAGCAATTACGGAGCTGGCAGGAGCTGCCAATTGTTTACCCTCAGCCATATTCCTACTGGACTTTATTAAAACACCATCTGTTGTCAGATCCGGGTGTGGGGGGGCACTGGGGGGGAGTGGGCCGAGGAATGCATGTAGGAGGACAGAGCTCAGAGCTGGCAGCCTTTTTGGAAGGGCGCCCCCAGTGGTGCCGCATTGCGCCAGCGGTGCTGAAACATCGCACTGTGTTCCTCCTGTTCCTCTCTGTGGTACGCGGTGACGTGCTCGTGCACCCGGGGAGTGGCGTTAAGGTGCAGTGTTGGGCTCCCACTCCGCAGGCCTCTTCCGATTGCATCAGCCCCACAATCGGCCTAGACAGTTGGTCCTGGGGTGCGGGCGGGTACGAGCGGGCCAATCGGAGCGCCGCGTCGTGTGGAGGGGTGCAGCGCCACGCCGAGGTGTGCAGGTGTTCAGCGGCATGCTGGGTAATTGTAGCAGAGCCTTTCTGCGTAATGACATTCTGATGGTTATTTCATTAACTCTAATTCGTTAGGGGAGATGTCATTTACCCGGGGCTGGGAGGGCGGGACTTCAGGCCGAAGTGCAGGAGGGGCGAATGGCGACCATGCTACCCCTGTCTCTGAATCGGGTCCCACTTGATCATCACACCGGTAAGATCCTGCAGAGCAGGACTCTCAGCACAAGCTGCATGAAGGAACCGAACCGCCCTTAGACACAAAGGAGAAACCTAAAAAACTGAAGCCTGAAAAACAACCAGTTACGTAGACTGGAAGAACTCAGCAAACAAACAATGATATAGCATTAGTCATATCGATACGTTTGTTTTATTAAATCAGGAGAGTTAATGAGAGTGTGGTCAGACTGCAGGAACGAGCTCTGTATATAAGCAAACCACGAAACAGCAATAATGTGTAACGTGCTCTAGTAAACGGTGAACATCCTGCCTCGTTTTTAAGGCGAGCTGCATTTCACGGCATCTGCACAACACATGGAGTTAATGCACCCGGTGTGACGGACAGAGGCGCGTAGCAGACGTGCGACACGCCTGTTAAGACGATGAGTTGGACTGCGATGAAGCACCTTTTTCATTTACACTCATTTCGGAAACCACCCTCACACCTGCAGCAGAAAAAGAAGCCAGATCAGTTCGTATTCCTGTTTGAATCAAATGTCACAGGGCGGGTTTGGGACCATATGGATTTGACTGGGACCAAAACACTCACAAGAACTTAACACAGCAGCCCCCAAATCCCACAGTGTGGGGCTTCCAGCACTAATCGCCCCGTGCACTGGAAGTGAGCAGCTCAAAGTAAAAGGTGGTGAACACGGTAATCAGGCTGCTGTCTGGGGGACAGCACCGTCTGTTATGTAAGGTAGGAAGGGGCCCTAAAAACGAGCCAGGGACCCCAGGAGGATGAGGACGGTGCCTGCAGGGCAGGTGGGGGGGTCTGCAAGCTGGAGTCATCACCTGAAGGTCACCTGAAGATCCTTTATGCTGAAACATGCACTGATGCCAGAGCGACACTGGGGCTGCATGTCAGGATCAGGCCTAAGATGATCCGACTTGGTCCAAACGGCACCAGTGCTGGTACATACCGAAGGTGTGTGTGAAACCTGCAGAAGGGCCGACAACACAGTGAAAAATTACATTACATTTACATTTAAACATTTAAAACAAACAAAGGTTCTTTATTTTTAATTGGCCTTAACAATCCAGAAAAAGAAAAGGAAAACCAGAAAAACTAAAGTCTGTATGGGCTGCCGGAGAAGCAGCGTTAAATGTGACATTTTGACATGTGAAGGCACCCAGGCACGGCACCCAGGCACAATCCCTGGCACGGCAACCAGGCACGGCACCAAGGCACGGCCCCCAGGCACGGCACCCAGGCACGGCACCCAGGCACGGCCCCCAGGCACGGTCCCAGGCCGCCAGCTGTCCCGCGCTTCCTGGTTTCTATGGCCTTTGGAGGGCAGCTCCTCGCTGGCAGCGCCAGCATCCGCGCCCTGCGTCTCACTGGGTTCAGGCTCTCCTGTCCCCTTTAATGAGGCAGAGGAGGTGTCTTAAACAAACGCACGCTGTTTTTCGCAGCGCTTCAAAGCCAGCCCGCCCTCTACCCAGGGACGTTCCTTCCGCCATGGGCCACGCCGCTAACAATCCGTCGCTTTACAGTAATCGCCGTGGATACCGCGTAAAAGTAAATCATCTCGTAAACAATGATAAAAGCAGGATGTCGCACAGTGTTACATCGCTGTGTGAATGACGCCTGGCAGTAGCAGTCAGGCGCGGATAAACACGTCATCTGCCAGCATCCTGAGCCCGCCCCACGACCCCCGCGCAGCCCCCACGACGCCCCGCGACCCCTGCGACGCCCCATGATCCCCCAGATGCCCCCCGATGCCCCTGACACCGCGCTCCATCGCCCGTGACATGTTCCAGCTCTGGCAGGCCCGCCTCTCCCCGCCCCCTACAAGCACCTTTTGTCCAGGCTAAATGGAGCTGGACGCAGGCCTTTGACTGCGATTCTCGCGTGCCTTTGTGTGCCACTGACGGAGAGAGCGCCTCCATCTGTGCCACGCTCTTTCAATGCAGCTGAAACGGGAAAATAATAATCATAATAATGGCAGCATTAAAGCGAGAGCCATTCATCAGGCGACGGAGGGAGGCCGCAGTGCTTAAGCCAGCACCGGCGCTGCATTGACCGCCGCTTAAAGCTGCAGCCCGGCCTGTTTAAATGAGCACATGCACGGAATAATGAGCAGGCTGGCCGCAGCGTGACACCCAGGGCCGGTGCCCTCGGAAATGGGGCGGGTACGTGGGGTAAAACAGATGCTCATAAAATATTACAGTACATACTGCTTAATGTTAATGTTATTAATATTAAACTTACACTAACCTAAATGCTAACCCTAACCCTATGCCTAAGCTAAATGTAGCCTTTACGCTGGCCCTACCCTTAACAAAAACACTAACTTTAGCATTTACACTAGCCCCAACCCTGATTTTAGCCTTATGCATGCCACAACTCTAGCTAAAACACTAACTTTAGCCTTTACGCCAGCCCTTACCCTAACTTGAGCCTTATGCTAGCCATAACCCTAACAATGACACTAACTGTAGCCTTTACTCTGGCCCTTACCCTGAAGCAGTGTCCTCCACGCTCAATGAGGTGCTTCTGCGTCAAGTTGCAGCATGAATGCAGCCTTCGTGCCCCCCCCCAACCCCCCCTCCGAGAGGCTCTATCGATTACAAGGCAGCGACACAAAGCGCCCTAATGAAGGGTCGACATCAATAAGGACGGCGCCCCCTCTGATGTTGTGCCGGCCCCAGCTCCCCCCCCCCCCCGCAGGGCCTGGTCGTGTCACGCTCAGCCCTCCTTTTGGAGAGCGGGGGGGCGTGACAAATCAGTAATGTCCCGCCCACCCGCCCGCCGCCCGTGCGCTCAAT
>JAODKM010000001.1:16882230-16895086 GCA_026780845.1 Petrocephalus sullivani | reverse complement strand
TACACGTTAGCAATTAGCACAGGCCATCACAGAGCTGTGACTGGACAGTAGTGCCACCGGAAAGCGACTGCAGGATAACTACACGTTAGCAATTAGCACAGGCCATCACAGAGCTGTGACTGGACAGTAGTGCCACCGGAAAGCGACTGCAGGATAGCTGCCCATTAGCAATTAGCACAGGCTGTCACAGAGCTGTGACTGGAAAGTGACTGCAGGATAGCTGCCCATTAGCAATTAGCACAAGTTACCACAGCAGCGTGACCGCAAAGTGACTGCAGGATAACAGTTAACATCACAATTAGCATTGCAACAATGCACTGCTGCAGGATCCCTGGTGTTTCATCAGAAGCACATTGTGCTTTTTAGTAAATAAACACCATTTCATCATTTATTATTTATTATGATTTATTTATGTTTTACCACTGATTTCTAAAGCTTTGTGACTTCCTGCCTCGGTTGGTAGTTAGTTCATGCTGTCAGTCACTACAGTCCCCAAGTTGGCTTGTATTTCACCGTGTAGCTACAGATGTTCATGCATGTCAGAGGAACAGGCTGAGGCATATCATTCCTGTACGCGATCATCCCAGGCGAGAGGGAAGCGTGGAGGCCAGAAGGCGGGGGACAGCTGCAGCGACACTCTGTACGGCGTCTTCGAGAGCCCTGAGGGAGAAGCTAATGGGAAGCAGAGCACGCGCTAATGACTTAGGCATGCAGTTGGGGGTCAATGCACGCATGTCAGAGATGCCCTTTACAGGAAGACATGGGCAGCCCTTGCTCTGTCCCAGCTGGATGAGGCCTAGCAGCCACACTGTCTTCTACGGATGGTCCTGATGGTCCTTCATGGTGGGCACCGTGTGACATAGGGGGATGTGCATGGGCTCTCTTTTTAGCTGTAATTCCATACCTTCCTTTTTAAAATATCCTTCACTTTCTCGTGCAGCATAAATGCTCTTTCTTCTAAAACGTTACTTGGCTTACATTTTTCTCATGCAGGCCTGACAGGGCGGTGGGGCCGGGGGGGACATGGAGCATCAGGGCAGAGGTGACGTGAGGTGGACCCAGGGCACAGCGCAGAGAGTAGGCTGAAGCGGAGGCCATGTATCAGGAAGGGTTAGCATGTGCATAATGAAAAGCCTGGAGCCACTATCTGCATTCGTGACACTGGCTTAGTATAGCTTCGCAAAACTTACCTTTGCTTAGCATAGCTTATCTTAGCTTAGTTTAGCTTAGCGTGCTTCCATTTAACAAGTGTGGGAAGCATCCAACAGGGAGGCAGAATGTGTTCTTATATCATGACTGGCTGTCTTTATGACATGGCCTTGTCACCCCGCAGTGTGTGGGTGCTGCTTCCTTTCTGGCCTCTCTCAGAACCCCTGTGTCCCATCACCAAGCAGGCAGCCCCAGGGATCCCAGAGAGACACTCTTACTTTTATTCCTTATTAACCAACACTAGCCAAAGCACATGACTAAAAATTTTGGCGAGTGCTTCTCACTTTCGCTGGTGAGTTGAACATTCCTTCTCTGCCAGTAGAGTACAGAAGTACAAGTTCATCAGGTTTGCCAGACATCAGGATGTCAGCTCCAGGTTCTCCAGACCACGGGATATCACCTCCAGGTTCTTTAGATCTAAGCACACCACCTCCAGGTTTTTCAGACATCAGGATGACACTTCCAGGTTTTACAGACCACAGGACATCATCTCCAAGTTTTACAGATATCAAGATGGCAGCTCCAGCTTCTCCAGACCTCAGGATGTCACCTCCACCTTCTCTAGATCTCAGCACTTCACCTCAAGCTTCTCCAGAGCTCAGGATGGCACCTCCAGGTTCTTTAGATCTAAACACATTGCCTCCAGGTTCTGCAGACCTCAGGACAATACTTCCGGGTTTTACAGACCACAGGACATCATTTCCAAGTTTTTCAGATATCAGGATGGCAGCTCCAGCTTCTCCAGACCTCAGGATTTCACCTCAATATTCTTCAGACCTCAGGATGTCACTCCAGGTTTGTCAGCGCTCAGCAGGTCACCTTCAGATGTCTTTTTGGCTCTTCATTTCTTCTGTAGCTCCACATACTGTAAAAACAGAGAACAAAACGGCTACACTATGTGCATGGGGGACAGTGCAGAGAAACAGCTGTATGACAGCCTGTGAGGCGAGTGAATGTGAGCTTGGCAGGGCATCAGTCAGTGCAGTAAGGGCTTCTCATTTCAACAGGCACCTCGCTGAGGCGCTAAAATATTCATTTGTACCACAACATGAGTGTTACTCCCCCATGTAATTATCCCAGAGAATGATATTTTCTAAATGAACCAGCTTTTATTATATAACGACACCTAACTGTTTGTATTGGAAGCACAGATGGCGTTCGCATTGCCGGTACCAGATATAACGGCACCTAGAGAAATCCTCCTCTGTGGAGACACTCAACATACGTTTAAAATCGACCAAATTAGTTTAGTCACAAAGTGTGAGATGAAGCACAGTGTCAGACAGCCCTAGGGCCTGAGGGGGAGTGGGGTGCTTGTCAATCACAAGCCCTCAATCGTCCCATTCACATCATCTCCAAAACCTGGCTTATATCACTTGGAGTTAAGTGCAGCACAAAGAGTGTGCTGTATCAACAGGGAAGCAAAGGGGAAACACATGTCCCCATCTTAAGATCTTCTTCCTGGGCTGGACTCTTTCATCATGACTCAGTATGCACTGGTTCCAGGTGAGCTAAGAAGCTGAGGAGGTCGCATTGTGAAATGTGCAGCTGTCCACCAGCGAAGGTTTCGGAATGAGCAGCCCAGAGATGCAGAAATGTCTGCATCTGTCTTTGATGAGCTGAGATGGGGCCACAGGTCCTGAGAACACATTAAGACCTCTTTTAATTAGACACGGTACACTACCTAAATCACCAGCAATGTCAATTCATTTCAGACACGTTTCCATGGCGAGAGCTGAACAAAACATGCCTTACATAACGAGGAAGGTGCTGCTTGAGTAAACTAACACCATTTTCTACACTAAACACACTTTATTTTAATCTGTCACTTTCATTATTTGTATTCATCGTGGACCACTTGTCAGAAAAGTACATAAATAACATGTGAGTGTGTGTGTGCGATACTGTGTAAAAGACACACCTTGCATGTAAAGCACATTCGGTACAGTGGTGTTTCGAACCCAAGCATTTCTCCTTTCAGCAAATCATTAATACGCCCACAGTGAAAAATGTTACCCCTGAATCTGTCCACAAAATGAATAACAGGCCACTTTGTTGTCATGACAATCCTGCAAGCAGCCCGGGATCCTGGCTGCACATAATCGGTGAGCGGTGAGCAGGCCCGCACCGGCCTGATTTCAGCTCTCTGGGAGGCCTTTTAGAGGGTGTGTCAGTGTTGGGAATAAGCAGTATACACTCATCGCTCTTCCCGCTCCATCCTTGACACCAGCTGCCCTACAGCGCAGTCTGTTTAGCTCAGATCTGATCAGCATCTTTATACTTTATCAGCCTTGGGGTTTCAATTTTGGCTTGGATGCCTTTACAAATGAACACAATCACTGGCAAGTCGGAGTCCCCTGATTGCACGGAGGAAACAGAGCTGCAACTTGACTGGATTAGCATGTCACTCGAGGATAAAGCAGGAAGCCTGCCATTGCTATTCCATGCATGCACTCCGTCTTATTTTGCCAAAATGATAAAAATGTCTCTCGTATTATTACTTGTAAAGCCATATTCCATATTCCTCCAGGCAATCTGTGTGATCAATGTGCTATCTAACAGAATCAGTTTGCCCCAGAATACTATTTATTTTGAAAATGATCTTTGGTGGGTTCAGGGTACGATGAAGCTGCACTGGACGGACATTCGGAGCTGGGTAAACTTGGTGGGACCACAGGACCATGGAAATTCAAAGAGCCGCAAAAAAATAGCCAGCTTCCGCTTTCTGTATCCTGAGTTCTTGCATTTTTGTCATGATTTGTTCATTTGTAGGATCAAAGTACAATACCAACTTTTCATTAATTTTTGTACAATGTTGTGCTGAATGGTCCTTCAGGGGAGGAAAATGCAACATTATGGCTATAAAGGTTTTATAATACTAGGGAGATTTGAATTGTGAGAATCAGAGCCACCATATAGAGATTTTTCATCCAAAGCTAAGATCTTTTCTTGTGTATTGCATTGTGTGGAAAGCATGGGATTTTAATTCAGTTCTCTCTCTCTCTCTCTCTCTCTCTCTCCCTCTCCCCCCCACCCCCCCCCCACCAACTTGC
Organism: Petrocephalus sullivani; assembly: GCA_026780845.1. NCBI lineage: Eukaryota > Metazoa > Chordata > Actinopteri > Osteoglossiformes > Mormyridae > Petrocephalus > Petrocephalus sullivani. Next base: position 16,890,824 of record JAODKM010000001.1, on the reverse strand, counting down.
CTTGTGTTTTTTGTTATGCAAGCTAAGTCTGACCACTTGTTACTCGGATAACACAGGAAGTGAAACCGTAACAAAAAGTTCACTTGTAATTGTTCACGGTCACGTTAACCAAACAGGAGGAGGTCTGCAACTGATTACAATTCTTCCTCCTGCATTAATAGTCCTAAAATGAATTATGTGTTAAGGTCTATTGCCACTATTAGTTTTCCTGTTTTGAAACTGTTTTATAGAGGACAAACACCCAGCCCACAAAGCCTGTTTTGAGGCAGAGGAGTGGGGCTTTGAATGGGCCTGAACCTCCCCAAATAGAGATATCTGCTCAGTCCCATCTTCGGTGGAAGGGCTCGTCATCCCACTGGGGCTGCTGGTGGTGATTAAATCCTGAGGCATGCAGATACGGTCCCAAGGTGCCACCTGGGGCCCTTCGCACAGGTGTATCTGTGCTCCCGTCTGGTCGGGCCCCGTGGCTGGGGTCACATCGGTGGCGATGTACCTGTCTCTCTCTGCTCTTTTAACTCTTTTTATCCAAAAGGTACCATTAAATAAATATCCCTGAAAGAAGAGTGAGCCTCCCAAAGCACTTTACTATTTTTAAATTTAAAAAGAAATAAAATGTGAAACGCATTTCTGTATTAAAAAATCTGACCCTGCTATACATTTTTAAGTGGCTGAAAATGAACATTTTTACAGTTATTTTTTTGTACTGTTATTATACACAAACATATTGTGCACATATTTAGGCTATAATTTTCTTGTTATTCTTTTTTGGCCTGTCATTTTAATCTTGGCAAATGTATCAGGTAGAAAATGATTTGAGAAAGCCTGGCTTAAGGTCTATTACTGAATTCCCGGTGAAAATATAGTGTTACGGGGCCTTTGTTGTGGTTTGCAGGATGGCAGTTTGCTGGAGTTTCAGCGCTCAGTTCTCATCGTATCGAGTTCCAGCTAAACACGAGACTCTAAAGGCTCATTGACAAGCATTTGAAAGCGGAGCCCTGCCAGAACTCACTTTAAAAAATGACATACAGCTTTATTTTCATAATTAAGGATTTACAGTAAACAGAGACAGACTAACCTACGGCTTCCTCATATCGTTTTGATGTTTGATTTTATTTCATTAAGAAATAAAAGGTAAAATTAGTTTTTTCCACCCCTCTCATCTGGTACTAAACCTAGAAAAGAATTTGTCATGACTAGCTGGTAGAAGTGGGTGCATGATCCCACCGAAAGTGTAGGGTCGCTCGCTCACTGCGTTTGAAGGAAGCTTCCTTCGGGTCAGAAAAAAACATCCAAGAACTGGCAACACAAAATATTTAATTACAAACGGAGTGAATGGGAGACAGAGGGTGATGGAAAATAGTACAAAGGAAAGGAAATAAGGAGGGGTGGGAAATGTTTTTAAAAAATCCTGATAAAGGAATTAATTTAGTCCTACGCTGCTTTTCTGAGGGACCGGACTGCTTTTGTCTCTGGGTGTCTGTGTCAAATCCAGCCCTTTGTGTCCCCAAACACAGCATTCCATTTTCAATTTCCTGCACAAAACTGTTATTATAATAGGAAGTAGCTTTTTTGCCTACAACACATTCTATACTCTTTGAAATACCTATATGATCAAACGGACTCAAAAGAAACTTTGCGAAGAGAGTCCCCCCCCCCCCCAAAAAAACGATTTCATGAACTTACTGACCAGACATATATTCTAAAGGCACCGAGTGTAACATTTATTGGTTCAGAATCAGTGTGGCAGCAGAATGCCCCAGGGGCAAATGAGGGAAATAATGATGTATAGGAGATGTATAAGAAACGTTTAACTCTTTTTTTAGTTTAAAATTAGGTTTAATGGCTTAGCAGCTGTATAATAAAAGACGACAGAAATATCAGTTTGCATTAAACCCATTTTTATCCCAAGACGGATGTTTTCACATGACGGCTTAAAACTTTGTCCTCTTACCAGCTGTATCTGGATAGATAATGAGTGGACACGGGGTTTACCCAAGTCCCCTGTCCACGGAAAGTTGCACATCTGTTTGCCACGGCCATTCCATAAATCCAGCCTTCAGGCTCAGGCGATACGAAAAAAAGGTGCAGGAGCCTCCCTTAAAGGCATATGGCTTAATAAGATGACGTCTGCTCCTTGGACTGAGGCCGGTCGCTCCAGAGAGAAGGGCTCAAATGAGAACGGAACAGAAGTCCTGACGAGCAGGGGAGAGACGATATATTTAAATATGATGTTTATTGTTGTTCATGCATTAGCTAATTGTCAGCAGTATCAGTAACTGCAGTCAGTAGCAGCCGCAGTGCTGTATATATGTAAGTATACAGGAGGACAGGGACAGTCACAAGCACATGGGCATCGGATACAGGCGAAGTAACCGCACTTAACTGCGAGACACCAGGAGCTCCTCTGTCTGAGCTGGAGTTACTGCTTCATTTATATTACAGTATATTCAGCTCTGCTTTAACTCTGTGACTCTGTGAAATTCCACCATGCTGGGGTAAGTGTTTAAAATACTGTCTGTAAGAAATGCAAAATGTATGAATCCCCACATCTCGGCTTGATTTATGAGAGATAATAAAACACTATTTAATGCTTAAACATGGCTAGGAGCAATCTGCGGCTATCAAGATGTGGGGGTGTAATGGCTGCACATGACAGATTACCTCCCGGACTTGTGATGCTTGTTTGAGGTGCTCGACAGATATATGAAGCCACACGTGTCTGTAGACTAACTCCACACTGAAGGCCGCGGTGGGCCAGATCTGCGTTCAGCAGGGCGAGGTGAGGAGCTCCGCACACACCGCACTGAAGTCCTGGCTATCATCTGCGATCCACCCCCGTCACCATACTGTCAGCAGGCCTTACCCAAGGTCGGCCGTCCCCAAGGCAGGCCCTCCAGTGGTGTCCAGAAAGACCATCTGCACGTACAGAGGAAGGGTGTCTCATGCAATGCATTAGAAAGCCGGTATTTTTGTATTTGTATTTAAAATTCATATGATTAAGTGTAATTAAGCATAAATACAGTGAATCTAATATTTTATGTGGCACAATGACTATGCTATATATGAGTATACCGTATTAAAGATTTAGTTTCAGTACAGTATATAGTGAATATGTGCACATACATGTTGAACATCCAGCTAATTCACGCCAAAGCCACTGTCCTGTTCGGTCTAGCATCTGGCACACGGGCAATGGTGCCATGGTTTTACTTTCACAGGAGGATAAGGCGCATAGTTCTCTCTAACCTTAGTGTTCTTCCTAATGTTTGATTGCTATGATGTTTGGTGATATGTGGGAATACAATATCACGGTAGCTGGGGGAAAGGCACACATTGTAGGGTGATGTGTGCTCTGATGTGCTCTCCACGCGAGTTTGAATAAGAGGCACCGCAGAAGCATGAAATGAGGCATGATTCAGTGACCGGCTCATTGAATTAAAATCCTTCTAAAGTAATGTTAAACCCTATAGCAAAGGGCCCCAACAAAGCAAAAATAATAATAATAACTTCAGTGGAAAATTAAAATTTCTATGACAAAGTGGCATGAAAAATTCAGTTTATTGTTTGCTCATTTTTCTTTTTTATGAAGTGCTGTTTTAAGGTTTTTATTTTTTTTCAGTGTAATACTGAATAGTCCATTCCAATGCCAAGGAAAACAATTATGCTAATGGTTAGCCACAGGTGCTGGATCCCGCTGAAAGGCGCTAAAACACAGCGTGTATGATTTGTGCAGCTGACACGGCCTGTAATTCTGTTTCCAGCTTCCTGTATTAGTCTTCTCTCAGTTTGTCTAGGAATAAGGCAGTCAGACTGTAGCCCAGCCGCATTTTAGCAGCCTGTAGCCTAGCGGTCCGTATTGTAGTGGCTCATGTCCTAATATTCAGCCACTGTCAGTGTCAGTGTCCTAGTGACACGCATCTCAGCGGCCCGTGTCCTAGCAACCTGCAACCTACCAGCTAGCGGCCCGTGTCCTAGCGGCCTGCAGCCTACCAGCTAGCAGCTCGTGTCCTAGCGGCTCGTGTCCTAGCAGCCTGCAACCTACCAGCTAGCGGCCCGTGTCCTAGCGGCTCGTGCAGCCTACCAGCTAGCAGCCCATGTCCTAGCGGCCTGCAGCCTACCAGCTAGCGGCTCGTGTCCTAGCGGCCTGCAGCCTACCATCTAGCGGCCCGTGTCCTAGCGGCCTGCAGCCTACCAGCTAGCGGCCCGTGTCCTAGTGGCCTGCAGCCTACCATCTAGCGGCCCGTGTCCTAGCGGCTTGTGTCCTAGCGGCCTGCAGCCTACCAGCTAGCGGCTCGTGTCCTAGCGGCCTGCAGCCTACCAGCTAGCGGCTCGTGTCCTACAGCCCATTCCTTTCTTTTCAACTCCATTTACATAAAGCACACCACCTGAAAATAGAAGAGGGTTTGCATCTGATATAAGCTGTTTAAACAGATTCACTTATTGACAGTGTTTAACCAACACTTATAAATAATAAAAATGATGAAAGATATTCAAAAACCCATGAGTGACTGCAATCACGATGACACAAATGAACAAATGAACATTAAATGAAATTCATAAAGATTTTACCTATGAAAAACCATAATATTTATAAAATATTAATATAAACTAATAATATTTCAACTGAGTTCTGTGAAGTTCTGAAGGACATCCCAATTTCAGGGTTGTAAATATCAGTGTTTAATGAAAGCTTAATTTAATTATTTATGTACTGATGGAATGATTGCCTTAACATTTTTGTCAGGCAGTTCAATTTGGGTAACGAATCAGCAGAGGCTCCGCCCCTCTGATTAATCGCTTTCTCTCCTCCAATATTCCCTGCCATTGCAAAGTGATCTGCTTCCCCCTTGTGGCTGCAGAGTCACTTCTCCTAGTAAAATTCCCTGCTCTGCTTTGCCTTTAAATGACGTGAATTAGGACGGCTAGCTGAAGTGTATTTTCTGCAATGGAAATGCTTGTAACGTATGAATGATCTGTAAAACAGCTGATCTCTATACTGAAGGTGCCGTCTTAGCAGCATCCAGCGTGCAGACACAGAACTGATTATTTCAAGCCAGTTAATTTAATAATTCTGTTGAATCAATATCACGTACAGTTACATAAAGCAACGATCAACAATCACAGGTGTACCCCCTCTGATTTCCATGCTTTACTTCCTCATTCAAAATGCAGCCCCTAGTCAGCCAGCTATTTTAAAATAAGCTGCCCTTAATGAGACAGTGTGAGGGTAAGAGACTGACGGAGCCTCTCACTCTGCTCCATCAGCTTCACCCCGCCCGTGACCTTAATCGTGATTATTCTGATGCAATTAGTGGGAACGATTGCACATTGGAGCTGCTCATCTTTGACACGATTGTCTTCATTATTAATAGGAGGGTATCGATTCCTCCAGCATAATCCACCTTTATGGGTGCCTTTAACATAAACACAGGGCGCGTTCCTTCAAGTACAAGCTAAATAAAAAACAAAAGTTAAAAATGCGAGTTAAAGGAGAACGAAAGCGGGGGGCAGCGGTTGGGGTTGATGGATGTGAGGATGGATACGGAGGCTCTGAGAGGCCATATCGCCGACACGGCTGCATCTCCTCTTCATCACGGAACATTCTGTGAGGGGAAGCGAGCGAGGCGGCCAGAATGGCCCGTTAGCCCTGGATAAAAGGCAACACAAATGGATTATTAGGGTACCTGCCGTTCTCAATTCGAGAGGGTCATATTAAAGTGTACATTTCCAAAGGTTCCCTTCCCATTGTTCATAAAAGATATGAGTTTTATGACAGATAAATTTAAGCTTATTTTATATAAAAAGCATTGTGTAATTCCTCCTCATATTTCGTGATGTGTCCTTGGATGTGAGAGCGGTGTGTGGGTAAACTGAATTAGAAGAAGGCCATCAGCCTGTCCCCCCTCCACCCCCAAGCGTGTGTGCAGATCACCTTAACCTGCACACTGTACGTCAGCATGTGCTCTGTACTGAGCACGCTCCACTGAACACACTCCACAGGAAGCCACCTCTGCATGTTAATCGGGCTTCTCCTTGGTGTTCCCTCAGATTAGTGATCCTCCATGGAAGTGTGTCGTATCTAAGAAGCAAACCAAGCCCTGGGCTGCGTTCCAAGCTGCTTTTCTCAAAGCAGGTTCAGGTGCAGATATTCAGGCACAGCTGAGAGCCATAGGGCTCTCACTTCACCATCAGAGCTTCACTGAGAGACACAGCCAGTGTGAGGCAGTTAGATGGGGCTATCCACCCGCCCATCCATCCATCCATCCATCCATCCATCCATCCATTTTTAAACTGCTTGTCCTCAGTAGAATATGGAGCATAAAGACACAAGGATCTGTTTGATGAACCAACATGAAACTAAAGTTTGAGAAGGTCGGCAAAGTGACCTAGTTTGCATCTCTGAACAAGGTTAAACTGACTCACTGAAATTAAAAGCTTGACATATTTGCATATCTCCATAATTTTTCAGAAAGGCATTTAACAGAACATGAACCTGAAAGAGACAAAGACACACAAGCATATTTAAGGGAACAGAGATGTGTGAAATGAGCATGCCCCCAACTGCTTTCAGCGGGAAGGCTGAGACAGGAAGTGATGTTAGATAATGGCATGTAACCAGTGAATCAGTGTCCAGCCTTGGGTGTGAATTCCCAGCATTATTTACCACCATTCACTGTACCTAGTCCAACATCAGGACACACCCACCTACCTGTTACTCAATCAATAATCACTTTATCATTTAATAAAGGGCTCAGATTGATTCCACAAATACAGAAGCATGCATGTAACATAGGGTGCCTACATGCAGACTTCTAGACATTACAGAATATGGTAGGGGGCCCAAAATATGGTGCCCATGTCTCTGTGGAAGGGTCCCTCTTAGTGCAGTCTGGTGGAAAGTGTTGTAAATCCACAGAGATGGGTTAACCCTTTTCTCTCCGCACTTCAAAAGCATGGTGCAGTCCGCTAGGTGAGAAGCCTCATTCCAAATGAGTTATTAACCGTATTTTTTGAATAGATGGAAAAATTGTAGCCTGGCTATTTAAGTGTCATAAAGCAGGGGAATGCAGCTGCAGGCCTCCCAGGAACAAAAGGCAATACCATTACAATCAAATCTGAGATGGAAGAGGGATTGAGCTGTCCACTCGGAATTTTTATACTGTCAAAGAGCAGGGAGGGAGTAATATGATCCTGGACCAAATTAACCTCTAGTGTGGATGGAGGGAACAATGTCATCTACTGGAAACCAGGAGGGGGTGGAGGATGAGGAAGAGAAAATGATCTAACAAAGAGTGTGGAGTGTTATGCTTCATTTTCATTTATAATATGCCATCTGACTCATTTATAATATACCCAGAATACTCCAACTCATTTACAATATGCACAGAATACTCCACCTGACCCATTCATAATATAACCAGAATCTTTACCTGATTCATTCATAATATTCCCAGAATACTCCATCTGACTGATTTATAATATACCCAATATAAACCACTTGACTCATTCATAGTATGTCAAGCATAGTCCACTTGACTCATTTGTAATATACCCAGCATACTCCACCTGACTCATTTATAATATTCCCAGCATACTGCTCTTGACTCCACCTGACTCATTTATAATACATCCAGAATACTCCACCTCCATCATTTACAAAACACCAAGCATACTCTACCTGACTCCACCTGTCTCATTTTAAATATACTCAGCATACTTCACCTCAGTCATTTATAATGTGCTAGGATTCTCCACCTGAATCATTTTAATATACACAGATTACGCTACCTGACTCATTTAAGAAATATCCAGCATACTCCACCCGACTTGTTTATATTATGCCCAGCATACTCCACCTGAATCATTTATAATATTCCCAACATACTCCACCTGACTCATTTATCATATACCCAGAATACACCATCTGACTCATTTATGATATGCCCATAATACTCCCAGCATGATCCATCTGATTCAATTTATAATATACCCAGAATACTCTACCTAACTTATGTATAATATACTCAGCATACTCCACCTTACTCATGTATAATATACTCAGCATACTCCACCTTACTCATGTATAATATACCCAGCATGATCCATCTGATTCGATTTATAATATACCCAGCATACTCCACCTAACTCATGTATAGTATGCTCAGCATACTCCACCTAACTCATGTATAGTATACCCAGCATACTCCACCTAACTCATGTATAATTTACTCAGCATACTCTACCTAACTCATTTATAATATACCCAGAATACTCCACCTGACTCATGTATAATATTCTCAGCATACTCCACCTAACTCATGTATAATATGCTCAGCATACTCCACTTAACTCATTTATAATATACCAAGAATACTCCATTTAACTCATGTATAATATACTCAGCATACTCCACCTAACTCATGTGTAATATACTCAGCATACTCCACCTAACTCATGTATAATATGCTCGGCATACTCTACCTAACTCATTTATAATATACAGAGAATACGGTAACGCTTTACTTGAGGGGCCACAAATCATAGTAGTACCTCATTGACTACTGAAGTACTAATCATGAACATGAATTAGTTAA
>JAODKM010000001.1:16868482-16882130 GCA_026780845.1 Petrocephalus sullivani | reverse complement strand
AACTAATGAAGTTCCTGCAAAGAATACATGAATTGTCATCATTAATTAATGATGAAGTAACGCATAGTTAATGGTTATTTAATGCATTTACTAAGCATGTATTACTGCATTATTTGTGGCCCCTCAAGTAGTGTTGCCGAGAATACTCCACCTAACTCATGTATAATATGCTCAGCATACTCTACCTAACTCATGTATAATATACCCAGCATACTCCACCTAACTCATGTATAGTATGCTCAGCATACTCCACCTAACTCATGTATAATATACCCAGCATACTCCACCTAACTCATGTATAATATGCTCAGCATACACCTAACTCATGTATAATATGCTCAGCATACTCCACCTAACTCATGTATAATATACCCAGCATACTCCACCTAACTCATGTATAATATACCCAGAATACTCCACCTAACTCATGTATAATATGCTCAGCATACTCCACCAAACTCTTGTATAATATACCCAGCATACTCCACCTAACTTATGTATAATATACCCAGCATACTCCACCTGTCTCATGTATAATATACCCAGCCTACTCCACCTAACTCATGTGTAATATGCTCAGCATACTCCACCTAACTCATGTATAATATGCTCAGCATACTGTACTCCACCTGACTCATTCATAATATACTTAGAATTCTCCAAATTTCTACTTTATTGTGTTCAGCATACAACTGATTTTATATTATCCAAATCAAAGATTTACTGATCATATACATAGTTATACTCATCAAAATGTGCGGTTAATTGCTTGGATGTTTGACATAAAATCCATAAACTTTTATTCATTAATAAGCATGCCATTTGCAAGCGTGGGCTTCCTAAGAACTGACACAATGCATGTGACACTGTGACTGAGGCCGCAAAGGCTCCGGCTTTTCGACCAATAGGAAAACGCCTCCTCTGGGGTCAAGGTTCATCTAAGCGGAAGCTGCTGGCTACTGTACCCGGAAAAGACGTTGCATTCCGGTTCTTTTATTTACACTACGGGCGTTTTAAGCTGGAAAACTGGCAGCAATTATGTTCGGTACATTTGGAGAAAATTGTTGGAGTTAAGCTGCGGCGCCGTTATGATCGCTTTGAAAGCTGATAGGCGCCCCCGGTATTTGCGCTGAAACCCGAGTGGACTCAGTCCCAGGCTGCGGAAGTGAAACGTGTTTTTCCAAGACTGTCTGATATGAATTTGCACAGGTTACCTGCGTGGGTATGCGGGCTGGCCGCTGACACGGTGCCGAGCTGTAAGGCTTGATGAGGAATCGGTCAGTAACTTACTCGCTAGCCCCGTGTCCAGATCGCAGCGTGTGCCGGTAAGGATGCAGCTGCAGGGCTGCCGTTTCTGTGTCGGATAGAATCAGCATCGCGTGCTTATTCGGACAACATACAGAGTTGGCAATAGTTTTATCAGATCTCCGTGAAAACAAGACGAAATCTCTCTGTTAATTGTGACGCGTTGCCTTGCAAAAGTTTCCAAACATGAACTGAAGTTTACATCTAGCCGAGGACATTTAGTATTGCTACTGTGGTAAAGCTCCCTGTTTGCTGACACAATGTGCAGAAAACGAAACAGTGCTATCAGAAAGAAACGGCCTTCATCTGTTCAGGGACTGTGTATGGCTGTCTTCACGTCGATGTTTTGGCTTAATATTGCTTTTGTATCTTTAGCTCACCATGAGTGCCAAATTCGGGCTCATTAATTACAACAACGCCAGGAAGCACATCTCCATTTCAGTGCCGTCCACCACAGAGGTCATGTCGCCCCACATCAAGTCGGTGGAGGACCTGCGCGTGTTGGGCATCAACCTCAGCAGCTTCAACCCCCTGGCCCAGTTCTTCATCTGCGTCACCGGCGTCTTCGTCTTCTACCTGGTTTATGGGTACCTACAGGTGAGCTGGACTCGTCCTGTGAGGAATTTTAAACTTGCCGGCAAGTAGTCAGGGCTGAAAGACAGAAACATCCAGAAGAGCTGCATGCAGTGTTGTTGGACTTGCACTGACTGGATTTGTTGGATGGTGCTGAACATGTTAGCTGTGAGATGCTCTGAAGCATGAGCCTCCATTCCCCCAGAGGAAAGGCCAGTCAGCCAGGCGAATAGTGACATGTAAAGAGCAGGATGACCCACAGGTTAGCAGGCATGGCGATGTTTCACAGGCACTGTTGATCTGAATGCTTCCAGGAGCTCATCTTCTCCATGGAAGGTTTCAAGCCCTTCGGCTGGTATCTGACCTTGGTGCAGTTTGGCTTCTATTCACTCTTCGGACTGGTGGAGCTGCAGCTCACTCAGGATAAAAGGCGAAGGTAAGGTCCCAGTCATCATGCCCTAGGTGGCATCGCTGCCAACCGCCCAGCTGCTTATTACCAGCCTGATGCCCTCCTAAGTCTTCTTCTGAGGCAGCCTCCGCTTCTGGCTCTTTGCCCCAGATCCCCTGTAATGTGCCCCCTGATTCTCACTGCTTCTCCCCTGCTTCCTATTGAATGGCGGCCTGTTGTGTGGGGTGGGGTGGGGGGGGGTCGCTTGAGAGCAGTGGCAGTTTATTTTTAAAGGGGAAATGTGGATTTAGGAGCACTGTGTCCCCAGAAATTTATGAAACCTCAGATATTAGCTTCTCTCAGTTCAGTCAGATCAGATTGTTAGGTTTTTTACTGGACTCTTTCCTCTCTTAGAATTCCAGGGAAAACATACATGATTATTGCCTTCTTAACCGTGGGAACCATGGGCTTGTCCAATACTTCTCTGGGATATTTGAACTATCCTACACAAGTTATCTTCAAGTGCTGCAAACTCATCCCGGTGATGATTGGCGGGGTGTTTATCCAAGGTAAGGGTCGGTGCCGAATCTCTACTGACTCCCTCCAACTCCCGGGGGGTGAGTCACTGTCTCTTTGTGTAAGTGGGTATGTCAGAGAATTCGCATTTCACTCTGGGGGCCGTCTCCGTGTCACGCAGCAGTGACTGTGTATTTGCTATGTTATCAAACTCCTGCCCTGTAGCTTCTCACTGTGTCTCTGTAACAGACACAGTATCTGGGATATGAATTGAACCCTTCAAAGTTTCTAGAGGCATCTGAGCAGCTACATCTCCACCTGACCCAAGTGGGCCATGAGTTTGGGTTGGGGGAGGGGGAAGGGGTCGGGGTTTGACGCGACCTATGACTTTCTCTCCATATTCTGAAGTTTAGCCAGTAACCTCAACCGGACTGAGCCTGATGCCCTGTGCCTGGTCCGGGGGACTGGGGGCCTTACTGTTCAGCTGCCCCTGGCTCAGGGTGCGAAAAGGTCTCACCGCTGCTGCCTTGCAGGGAAGCGCTACAATGTGGCCGATGTGTCCGCCGCCATCTGCATGAGCCTTGGGTTGGTGTGGTTCACGTTGGCCGACAGCAAGATCGCCCCCAACTTCGACCTCACAGGTGCTGCATGCCTCTTAATTACCGTCTATTATTTTTTATTGTTGCCTTTTGAGACGGCGCCCGCTTTGGACCTGACCCTGTGTCACACAGACCGTTCTCCACTCACCAGGGGTCATCCTCATCTCTCTGGCTCTCTGTGCTGACGCCGCCATCGGGAATGTGCAGGAAAAGGCCATGAAGCTCCACAATGGCTCCAACTCGGAGATGGTAAAACGGGAGCATTGCCACCTGGGGGCCGGAATGTGCAAGCAGCGATGCTAACTTGCTAACCATACTGCTTTGGCTTGCAGGTGCTGTACTCCTACTCCATTGGCTTCGTCTACATATTCGTGGGCCTCTTCTCTGTTGGTGGTCTTGGACCAGCAGTAGCTTTCTGCTCCCAGGTGCCCTTATAAACCATCACACCAGCTAATAAAATGAAATACAGGGAGTCCTTGGGTTACGAGGTTCTCGCCATATGACATTTCGAGTTTACGGCACTAACTCCCATAAAAACTGGTAGCTTCGTACTTACGGGCTACATCGGCTAGTTTGGTTGCGCGCGGAAACTTTTTTACACTAATTTTTGGATTCCAGCATGTATTTTTCAAAACGAAAATGAGCCGATGCAGCAGAGCAAAGGTGGTGTGATAAATAGTTCTGATAAGAAAGCCCACAGTGCAGTATTCCCTTAGAATATGCATACCCCCCCCCCCCCCAGGGGGAGAATTTACATGGGGATAGGATTCATGACAGACGCAGTGTTGTCCTGTGTAAATATTAAAAGAAATATAAACCCCGCTTGCAGTCGCACCTGGCCTTCAGTAAGTCTCTCTCATGACAGGTGGTCAGTACATTTCAGTGTGATGTAACACGATTTCTTTGTTTAATTTTATGTAATGTAAACCCTTCTAATTGTTTTTCTGGATGGTAGTTAAATAAGACGAAAAGTAATGGAATGATGGTTTTGCTTTTCATTATGTCACATTCTCTTCGTGACACTCACTGAAAAGCAGTGACTCTCGTGCCGAAGTCGTCTTTGTGTTTCAGGGTGGCACGAATTCCACACCATAGTTTTTATGTTGTAAATTATGATTTTACAACTGTTAGGATAGGTAAGTGACTTAAGCTAGGGTGTGTTTTGACTGACAAAAATTCGGGGTATGTCACTGTTGCAGGAATGGAACTATGTCGTAAAACAAGGTCTCCCTTTAGTCAAAATATACTAAACCTATGTTTTGTTCTGAATTGTACAGTCAGACTCCATGCTGGTTAGCTGAGGGTTGGGTTTCTGTTGGGTTAGACCAATCAGTGACAGATAGAACACAGTAACACCGCCCCCACTGGGCCCCACCCACTGTTTGCTCATCCCCCGCCTCCGTGTCCCACAGCACCCGCTGAAGACCTATGGTTACGCATTCCTCTTCTCGCTCACTGGGTACTTTGGCATCTCCTTCGTCCTGGCCTTGATCAAGCTCTTTGGCGCCCTCGTTGCAGTCACAGGTGGGCGTCTGCCCAGGCTCTCTGCACGTGTGCCTCTCTGATACAACGTGTCCTGGGTTTGTGGGTGTGTAATGAGTCTTTGCTTTTCTTTCCTCCCCTGACCTTTTCAGTGACGACAGGCAGGAAGGCTATGACGATAGTCTTGTCATTTATGTTCTTCGCAAAACCCTTTACCTTCCAGTAAGTGGTGTTCGTCCTCCTCCAACCGCCTATAGTGATGTCATAGTGTCACTTTCTGAGCCGTGTAACCCCTGAATAACTCTCTTTGCTGTCTCTCTTTTGCAGGTACGTGTGGGGGGGCCTCCTCGTGGTCTTCGGCATATTCCTGAATGTTTATAGCAAAAACAGGGACAAGATGAAGCTTCCGTCTCTGGCAGACATCAGGAAGCTGGTGTCATCGAGGAAACGGGGGAGGCTGCTGTCACAGGATGTATAGACTGCGGGCCTGACGGACGTGTCACAATCCAATCAGGACCTGGGAGGGGCGGGACTCTGAGGCCAGACCTGATGGCATCCCTGAGGCGTGAGGAGTCCCTACACTAAGCTCGCGGGGAGCTGGTCACCTCGCAGTGTGCTGGCCATTGAAAGCACACTTCAGGCTTAGAAGAACGGGACCAAGGCTGGTGGGAGTATGGGGGCAATTGCTGTTTATGCTTCTGCCCTGCCCTTGGTAGGGGGATCAACGCTGCCTGTGCTTCCACACTGGCACAGTTAAGTGGGTAATCACTGTCTTTACTGGCTTGGGTAATGGGGTCATCGCTGCCTGTGCTTCCACACTGGCACAGTTAAGTGGGTGATCACTGTCTTTACTGGCTTGGGTAATGGGGTCATCGCTGCCTGTGCTTCCACACTGGCACAGTTAAGTGGGTAATCACTGTCTTTACTGGCTTGGGTAATGAGGTCATCGCTGCCTGTGCTTCCACACTGGCACAGTTAAGTGGGTGATCACTGTCTTTACTGGCTTGGGTAGGGGGCTGACCACACTCTGTGTTGCCACACTGGCACAGGTATGGGAGTAATTGCTGTCTCTGCTGATCGTGTCCACGGTGAAGATGTAGTAAAAACTGCACGTTTCACACGTGCCTGTAAACTTCCCTCACACCTCTGCCTTCCTCCACTTCTGTTTACTGAATCTTGACCTATGTTTGTTGTACAAAGACTGAGAAGAACCGATTGACTAAGCTGCCACATTTGTGGAGAGTTTGTGGACGAGGAGAGCCTTCTGCTCCCCCCGCATGGCCAGTCGACATCACGATGGACGTGAAGGTGACTTCTAAGAAACGCCGGAGGTGTGTGTGCCCGTGAGGGTGGGGGCTGTGTGGTCCCTCCCAAGGATCTGGCTGAGGACCTGCACAGACCCCGTCTCTGTGACAGCGTTTCCCCGCCATTATTTTTTACTGTTGGGGCTGGCAGTGAGCAGTAAGTATGGCTCTGTCTGCACACGTTACATCCCCCTACTGTAAGATCTCCAGTAATTCCAAGGTAATATGTTTTTGGTTATTTTGTTGATTGTAATTATCATTTTTGGAGGCACATTACATATTAAACACTGACAAACATCCCCTAGCTCCTCTGCATCCCAAAAGAATGAGGAGACGTTAAAGCACTATAGCCGAGCATGTATCTGCCAGAAGCTTCTGGGTGCATGGGCCTGATGTTCCAGAGCTTTCTAGCTCTGTGATGACCGGGGTGTCAGGAACCAGCCGGCAGGGTCATTTCTCAGGGATTACCCGGTGGGCGATCGCTGAACGTGGGAGTGTGCTCCTCCATGATGCAGATCACCCAGAGCGCTCCTCACAGTGCTCGCACCCACCCAGGTACCCAGTGACCGTATCTTTCACTGGGAGCATCTCCTGTCTGTTGTGTTTAGGTCAGGCTGAACTTCATGGAGAATGTTTAATTAAAACAAAACAAACATTTTTTTTTGTTCCTATTGGTTTCTGCCTGTATTGTAGAATACAAAAGATTAGTGATACTTATATTAATCCCCGTGGAGAAATTCTCTTACAGCCTCCCCCATCTCACATTCCATGAGACACACACTCACACATCTGGGATGGGTGAAATCCAAGGGCATTTATTATGAAGTTATGGATTATAAAACAAACAGACACACATGATAAATGTCAATATAAATGGGGGTCAGATGTCATACGATGCCTTAGCATAGTGTGCTGCGCCACGCATAGAAATTTTTAAGGGCAGTCCCCTGCCTGCATGAGACCAGCCTACAGGCTGCCCCCGGGGTCCCAGGCATGCTGTCATCCTTTGGTACCATGTGAAATAACGCGACTCTGTGTCCTGCGAGGGCTGCCTCCCTACAAACCGCCGCCGAGGTGGATTATGGGTTCACTGGGAGGGGCTAGTAGCAGTGGGGATAGGGTCATGTTCAGGTCACACTGGCCCTTTTATACAGTAACACACTGCTAGGCCTGTGCTGATTTGAAGACCCTGTCCATACTGTGTGTTTATTATCCTGCACAGCTGTCTCAGTGCAGTATATTCTGCTGAGCAGTGAAAGTGTTTCAGATCAGATTCGACTTTGTCATCACGCAGAGTACAAGCACAATGCCAATGGACTGCGGTTACTATCTGAGTGCGAGTGCAAAAATAACATTTTTGCAGAAAGTACCAATTTACAGTGGAGTGCTGAAGGGTGGAGCATATATAGGTATTTACAAATATACTGGTATATACAAAATTGTATACATACAAAGCTATAGATGGATGAAATGTTGTTTGATAATATTTATCTATACACAAAGTTTACAAAATGCTTCACCTAACATAAATAGAATACAACAACAACAAGGCACCAAAAAAAGTTTAGATGGATAGATACACTATACTGCCAAAAGTACTGGGACTCCTGCCTTTACACACACATTAACTTTAATGGCATCCCATTCTTAACACATAGGCTTTAATATGGAGTTGGCCGTCCCTTTGCAGCTATAACCGCTTCAACTCTTCTGGGAAAGCTTTCCACGAGATACAGTATTGGAGTGTTTATGGGAATTTTTGACCATTCTTCCAGGAGAACATTTGTGATGTCAGGCACTGATGTTGGACAAGAAGGCCCTGCTCTAATTCATCCCAAAGGTGTTCTGTCAGGTTGAGGTCAGGGCTCTGTGCAGGCCAGTCAAGTTCCTCCACACCAAACTCGCTCAACCATGTCTTTACAGACTTTGCTTTGTACACTGGTGTGCAGTCATGTTGGAACAGGAAGGGACCGTCCCCAAACTATCCCACAAAGTTGGAAGCATGAAATTGTCCAAAATGGCTTTGTATGCTAAACCATTAATCGTACCTTTCACTGGAACTAAGGGGCCAAGCTCAACCCCTGAAAAACAACCCCAGGCCATAATCCCCCCTCCACCAAACTTTACACTTGGCACAATGCAGTCAGGCAAGTATCGTTCTCCTGGCAACTGCCAAACCTAGGGTGACCAGATAATCCATGTCATCCTGGACGCTTTGAGCTATTTCAGGTTTTACAAACTACTTTAAACCTGAAAGGCTCCTGTGCTTACTTAAATAGTTCAGTTCTTCTTGTGCTTTGACTGGTTTGTTTCCTTGATTGAAAGACTCATCCAACTCTTCCAAATTATCATTAGTGACACACACATGCTTATAGGAGACTGACCAATCAGCGCACAGCAAGAACGCAGCACTTAAGTGAAATCCGGGTCCTTTTAATTGGAATAGTAGTTTACAAATCCTGTCCTAGCTCAAAGTATCTGGGATGACATGGATTATCTGGTCACCCTAGCCAAACCCAGACTCGTCCATCGGATTGCCAGACAGAGAAGTGTGATTCATCACTCCAGAGGGCACGTCTCCACTGCTCTAGAGTCCAGTGGCGGTGTGCTTTACACCACTGAATCCGATGCTTTGCATTGCACTTGGTGACGTAAGGCTTGGATGCAGCTGCTCGGCCATGGAAACCCATTCCATGAAGCTCTCTACATACTGTTCTTGAGATAATCTGAAGGCCACACGGTCTGTAGCTGTTGACTCTGCAGAAAGTTGGCAACTTCTGTACACTGCAGCTCAGCATGCGCTGTCCCCGCTCTGGTTTTTCATGGCCTACCACTTCGTGGCTGAGTTGCTGTTGTTCCCAATTGCTTCGACTTTGTTAGAATACCACTAACAGTTGACCGTGGAATATTTACAGTAGCAGAGAGGAAATTTCATAAATGCACTTATTGCACGGGTGGCAGCCTTTCACTTTTACAAATGTTTGTAGAAGCACTCTGCATGCCTAGGTGCTTGAGTTTATACACCTGTGGCTATGGAAGCGATTGGAACACCTGAATTCAATGATTTGGAGGGGTGTCCCAATACTTTTGGTACTATAGTGTATACAGGGTCTGCATATGATATATATATATATATATATATGTATTTACAAATATACAGGTATATACAAAGCTCTATGTAAGAAATTTATTATCCTTAACATTTAATCTATGTAGCAAAACAAGTTTACAAATTTTTTTATGATACAGAAAATAACAAGAAGGCACCGAAAAAAGTTTAGATAGAAAGAAAAAGAGACTTAGAATGCAATGACATGAATTCAGCACAATAATATAATTGTTGTAAATAGAAAGCAACAGCAAGAAAGTGGATGAGGTAGAGAGAACTCGGAGAAGACAGAATAAATGTGTAGTTAAATACAGCTGTGACATGCTCATGTTCCCCTTGCCCTCCTGAGCTGGCTGGGCCGGATGCGGGTGCTCCTGTAGTACCAGCCCGAGGGTGGGGGGGAGAGCAGCCGCTGATGGTTCCCCTTGCCCTCCTTCATCTCTTGAGTGGTTTTGACCACTCTATGAAGAGATATGCGGCCAGAAGCGGAGCAGTCGCAGTTCCATGCCGAGATACAGTGGGTGATGCTGCACTTGATAGTGCAGCTTTAAAAGCCCCTGGGGGTGCAGGTGGCCTTCCCTCAGCCTCTGCCAGAAGTGCCGGTGCCATTTTGCCTTTATGAGCAACATGGAGGAGCTGAATTCTCAGCAATGTGGGCACCAAGAACGTGGAAGCTGGGATCTTCTTTCTGGTCAAGGTAAATGGGTGTAAAGTGCCAGGTTATTGTCCATACAGCACTCCATCAAGTGCTGAACCTCGTCCATGTAGGCCGCCTCATCGCTGCCTCTTATTAGGCCTATCACCATGGTGTCATCTGCAAACTATGATGGTGTTAGAACCATATGTGGGGATGCAGTCACAGGTGGAAAGGGAGTAGAGGAAAGGGCTCAGCATACAACCCTGTGGCACAACGATGTTTAAGGGTGTTTGTCTGCAAAGAGGGGCATGCATTTCTCTCAGATCAACGATGCCATTGTCACTGAGACCATCAACCTAGGGGCACCACACCTGTCACCACCATGTAGCCTGCATCACTAACGTGTGGCCTGTGTCATGTACCCTGGGTCATGTGCCCCTTGTCATCACCGCATGGCCTGTGTCATGTACCCTGTGTCATCACCGTGTGGCCTGTGTCATGTATCCTATGTCATCACCGCATGGGCTGTGTCATGTAGTCTGTGTCACCGCTGCCTGGCCTGTGTCATGTAGCCTTTGTCACCACCACGTAGCCTGTGTTACAGTGAGTTTCCAGCAGCCCAACATCAGCCACAGTGAGCCCCAGCTGAGGCTTTTCCAGGTGCTGTGTGGTCAGGGTGCCTCTTCCTCCCTCACCCACACACACACATGCGCATTGGGGCTTTTATTAATGCCTCCCTCCCTCCCTCCCAGGTTCAGTGACCCCTGCGCCATTCCTCTGGCCCCCCAATAATAAATAATGGGGGTGTCTGCAGCTCATCACGGCCGCAAATAGGCTGGTATATAACATGCCGCCGCCGTCAAATTGCCGCAGCAGGGAGGTCTGGCAGCCCATCTATTACAGCCGTTAGTGCGGCAGGAGAGGCCGCCTTCGTCCTTGGGCCCGCCGAATGCACCCGAAAGTCAAAGGGGGCTCCAGAGCCGAATCCTGGAGGAGCACAAAATGGCAGAGTGCTTCTACAAAATGTACATCATAGGCCCCGGGGTCAGGCGGGGGCCATCGGGGCGGGGGACCTACAGAGCATGTTTTCAGCTGTAGTGAGGACAGCGACCCCCTTTCTGTATGGGAATCTTTCTCCAAACTGACGCTCACACTGACAAACAGCCTTCACATGAATATGCCATCTGTTTCATGAGAGATCTGCGTTACAGTCCTGAGGGCAAATATTTATCGCCTACACTGTGATTCCTGCATGGATACGGCAGTATGTGCCAGTAATCAGCGTGCTGCTATAAACCTGGCTGGAGAAGATGGATGATCCCTTATTGCAGTAATGGATTGATGAAGGTACACAGATTGCAGAGTCCAGCTAACTTCAGGGAGCTGAGCAAGATGGCCGTCGTCTTCACCACCAGTCCCCCATGTCAAATGATATCATACCGGGCCCGGCTTCATGGGGGGGGTCAGGGTGGGCCAATCACAACCAGCCTCAATATAGTTTTTTTCTCATATTTAATTGCCCCCCCCCAAAATCTTTCTGGCCCACCCTGTTACCGAGAGCTGGAGCCAGGCCTGCATTATACATTCAGGGGAATATAAGCTTTGGTGAGTTTTTGACGTGGACGTGTAGAAGGTCACCAGGACCATCATGCGCTGTCAGGAGCAGGGTGATTGTCTCTGCTCCGCGTTGCTGCATGTGCCCCGTATAACTGCATCTGAGTGAGCGCATGTCGGTGCATGCAGAGCGCACGGCATGTGAGCAAGTCTCCGCAGCACCCGCCGTGAATCTTTCTACATGGATTTGCCCTGTCAGCACCCAGCAGCAATACTGTAAAATCGCCGTGTTCTTGCACGGCTTTTGCCGAGACTCGCCAGCTTGACTACCGCTAATATTCCTCTTTCACTCATGAAGAGAAATTTTTAATAATAAATATCTAATAATTAATGGGCTGCTAGCTGCACTTGTCTTGGGGGCATAATATCTCATTTCCTCACAGCGTTTCATATCTTCACTCCTTCACGCCGTGGCGGTCCATCATTAAACCCAAATTCAGGTTTCTATCACTTTTATTTATTTTTCAAATCAGCGTATAAATCAGTGCCACTGCCGGTTACAGATGAGTTCCAATAAATTACAGGCGCGGGACAAACTCAGAATGTTAAACAGGAGGCGTGCCGAGCCGCTGGAGGCCCCCGGGGGGGCGCTATAGGCGCTCTCCCAAAGTCTCCCATTTAATCGCGTGCTGCTTAAACATCACATGTGGAGCCCACGGAGCGCGCTGAAGCCGAGCTATGACCCGGCCTCTTAATCTCCCCCCGGGGGAGTTACTGTCGCCCCCATGCTCAGTGTCAGGAGCTCTGCCATTTCACGCACCAGCTGAGGGTCCCACGTGGCTGGAGGACTCTCCTGAGAGAGCCAGGGAGACCTGCCAAGTGTCCTGGTCTGTGCTTCCACGAGGCTCCAGTACTGACGAAGACCTCAGCAGGTCAGGAGGACATCCAGGACACCAGCAGCTGCTGGACAAGGCCGAGACGAGGTTTTACTCTGCAGATCGATGGTATCACAGGAGACGGTGTGGCTGATCTAAGCATGGAGTCCCTCCCAAAATAACATCATCATCGTAATAATAACAACACAGCTAATAATACATGTCATGTCACAATTAAGCAGAAACACGGCCCTCTCTGTCTCCTACATCTCCGTATATCACCGGCAACGCCGCCCCAGCAGCTACGCCTGACTTTACACACCTCAGCCACCGCCACCACAGCAGCTACGCCCGACTTTACACACCTCAGCCACCGCCGCCCACCACTTTAATAGGCACGCTGAATGATACAGCTTGCTGCAGCAGCAAAGCAATTTACCGCATGGCTGCCGTTTGCCTATTAATTTGCGCAGAGAGACAGCGGCTGGCGGGCGTGCCGACACGCCGCCGAGTCGCACGTTTCCTCATGGACGCAGTTCCATTTTTAATTATAATGCTGTTTCCCGCCATGCAAGTGTTGGCATGGGAGAGGTATGTAACGTAAATTAATATAGCGCCCGGGAAAAACAGAGCCCATATGTGCCTCTCCTGGGGCTGTAGCATCAATAACGCCCCCCACCTTCCCCCGAGGCACCACCCCCCATCTCCCACTCAGACATCTCAGATCCCTGTATTCAATAATTAGCTACACAGACTCTGTTTCCCCATCCACCCTCAGACCAGAGTAACCTAAAGATGGTGCCATGGCAGCGCGGATTCTAGGCCGCTAAGGGCGTACTCACACTTGGCTTGGTTGCCTTGTACCATGGCCGAGCATGATCATTCCCTCACCCCACTCCCCTGCTGGTCTGCGCTCCCGGGTTCCAGGCCTGAGCACGCTTTTGTCATCACCATGCGACTTTTTGTGTGGAAGGAAACATTGGAAGAAAAGCGTAATCACACAGCACAGTGGAGCTAATGATTCATTATTTGGAATTGTTTTGGGTGTGAAGTATGCAATGCAGCAATTTTCATTTAATTGTGCTGCACATATAAGAACTTAGTCCCAGATTTTACCAGATTTTTTTTGTGAAAGTGCTCTCCAAAAGCGTGTCGTTACACACAGTGACCCTCCAAAAGAGCGGTGATACTCACACAGTGCCCTGCTGAAAGGGCGTTGTTACATACCTTGACCCTCCAAAAGGGCAGTGATACTCACACAGTGCCCTGCTGAAAGGGCGTTGTTACACACCTTGACCCTCCAAAA
>JAODKM010000001.1:16829128-16848431 GCA_026780845.1 Petrocephalus sullivani | reverse complement strand
TGGGGAGGGGCATTGGGGGGGTATCGAGGGACGTGGGGAGGGGCATTGGGGGGGTATCGATGGACATGGGGAGGGGATCGATGGACATGGGGAGGGGCATTGGGGGGGTATCGAGGGACGTGGGGAGGGGCATTGGGGGGGTATCGAGGGCCCTGTGGTAGGGGGCATTGGGGAGGTATCGAGGGACGTGGGGAGGGCATTGGGGAGGTATCGAGGGACGTGGGGAGGGGCATTGGGGGGGTATCGAGGGCCCTGTGGTAGGGGGCTCACAAACTCAGCATCATTACAGCGCTTTACGTCGCCGCTACAGCCAGGCTTGTGAAAGCGATCCTGGGAGGGAGATTACGAGCCGGCGGCCCTGGCTGGGGAAACCGGAGTCTCTGTAATTCAGGGGGGTGGTGGGGGAGGCGTGGGGGGAGTATTAGCCGCCCGCAACCAGTGTACTCCATGATGATTCCATTTTAATGGGCGGGGGGGTGCTGTCTCACCGGAGAGCTTGGCTGACAGTTTGACGAGGTTACCGAGGAATAAACGAGTTAGGGAGCATTGGCAGGGTTGGGGGGGCGAAACACAAACAAACAGCAGTGCCATCCCGGCGCGGGTCTGTGGGGGAGGGACATGGCCATGGGCAGCTCTGCGGGGCCCGGCCCCTGCTGGTGGGTGAGCCCGCGATCTGCACACAAGCCCACTCAGTGCCACCGGGGGCCCTGATTACCAGAGAAACACCATGCCCCCCACAGCCCTGACCCGCCTGCGAGGGTCCCATCCTACATGTAACTCCCATGATAAACTCACGTGTTCCTGTCAGGTCACATTGCCGGCTCCTGTCTTCTAAATGACCGAAAGACTGTACTTTGTGGAGCTTATGAGGGCCTCTATCAGGAGGGAATGTCACAGTGAGTGGGTTGACTCGCTCACTGAGGACATCGAGGTGTCCCTGCCACGTCCCTGTGTATGGCCGATGTCCGTCTGTGTGTGTCTGCTTGTGTGTGTATTTGTGTCTATCTGTATGTGTGCATGTATGTTTATGTCTATCTCCCGGGGGGGAGGTGGTGCATGACTTTTTTATGAGCATCTTTGTGTATTGGTGCATTTACGACGGGAACCCCAGTGAGTATCTCACTCACACGCTTCCTGCACCACGTACTGCACAGTGACTGTATCCATCACAACACGATGGCCTGATGCAGCTTTTTCGTGGAGCAACAGCATATCTGACTGTCCCAATGACCTCTTCTGACTGGCAGTACAGCAAGATGGAGCTTGAGATGCTCTGGTGCATAGAGAGATTCCAGGCAAGGCTGTGGTCACCCCACCACTGAGATTATCATTGTGATGAATGTGACATTGTCAAAAAAGGCATGAATGTCCAGAAAGCAGGTATCTGTGAAGGCATAATGCTGCAAGCAAAATGAAGAAAAGCAATTTGGAGTAAAGGCCAAAGTCATAGCACTATCATAAGCATATCAGGTGAATGCTGCCTGATACGGTCTCATACCATGAGGCTAAAGAAAAACAAACAGGAAGCGTTGCACCAGCGACATTCCTCTCAGGGACAGACGTTCAGCCGTTCCCAGGATATTCTTCTTGGCACCTGTATCACACTCAGTGGTATGTAAAGATGTAAACAGAGGGGTTTGCTGAGATCTTCCCCCATAACACCAGTTTAGATTTGTCCACCCAGGCCTGCATTCCTCCTGACAGAGATGCATGCACCCTTTGTAATATCCATCCATCCATCCATTTTCCAACCCGCTTATCCGAACAGGGTCGCGGGGGGTCCGGAGCCTATCTTAGAAGCTATGGGCACGAGGCGGGAACAACCCAGGACAGGGGGCTAGCCCATCGCTGGGCACCCTTTGTAACAATGCTTCATTTCTCTCACTCATTTAATTTTATTGTGTTTTATTTTGTTTTATAATTTTTTAACAGCTTCTGCTATGTGACCCCCTCCCTACCCCCCAAAAAGAGTGTCTGGTAGAATTTTAGTTATAACATATAGCATGTATAGCGGAAAACAAAACAATGTATTTTATTAAGCAGTTCGCCAAATCAGCTACGGTAATTTAATTAATTAATTTAATTATTTTTAATTGTCATTCACACTGTTTCAGAGCAACTTTTCAATCACTAACTTTTTCTTTGTTAAAAAAATAGGTGTTTCACGGAGGCAAGGAAAGTTTCGGGAAGACCCACAGTGCCCCCTGCTGGCCGCAGACTCAAACGTAATACGAGGTTTAGTTTTGGTTCATGTTGTGGTGAAAACTACTAGTATCTACTATCTACTACTATCACTACTACTACTAGTACTAATAATAATAATAATAATAATCATTTATGTACAGTATTGTGGTACTTTTTCAAAACTAAAGAACAAAGCTGGCCATTGTGTTGAATCGATTACTTTGTAGAATTCATGTATAGTCAAGCTTTTCTGTCTACATATTCCTAGTCATATACTTTCTTTTACGCACAGTGCATTTTGTGTTTATATAGTCTATTTAAGAACCTCTTAAATCCAGATATGGGCGTGCGAGACAGCCGGCATGTTACATGTTGATTCTGACGTCCGGGATGGGGGGTGTCTGACCAGACATGCTGTCAGAGAAGGAACAGACAGAAGCTGCTCCGCGTGTTTCACACACGGGAAGGTATCTTCGCCTACGATTACGCTTAGCGGCTGCATTCAACATGCGTTACTGTGCAGCCCCGCCCCCTTCTGATGCAACCCCGGCCTTCCTGACATCGGCGCTCTGATTGGTTAAATCCGCCGACGGCCGGAGGGAGGAGTCTGTTCTGTCCAATTGTGCCGCGGAGGCGTAACACTATCCAAGATGGCGCTGAAGGAACTGTCGTCTTTAGAGAAAGCGTTGGGCTTTAAGAAACCCAACAAATACAGCACGCAAGGAGGCAGCAAGGTGGGTAGCGGTTTGACTCGAAGGCGGTCGGGGAGCTGGCTCTTCGGCGTGTGGATGCCAGATGATAGTGTCCGTCCGGAAGCCGCGGAGCGCTGCGCCGGCACCGTGCCGCGGACATGTGGCTGACGGCAGATCCTTCCGATCCAGATGTGTCCGGGGGTTTAACTGGCCTGCAGCCACAGCGTTTCAGCATCCCTGCCAGTGCGGCCGGTTGCCTGGTAACCGTGGTTTATTTACACAGTGCAAATTGAGTATTTCCTGTGCAAACAGCTCTTGTCGGTTAGATGAGCTGGGATCATTAATCGGCGGGTTAGTTACTGACCGCCAGATCCCGTCCAGCCTAATGCCTCGGGCCTGAGCGCAGCGCCCAAAGAGAAGACGCCTGCTGTCCCTGATCTGATGAAATATAGTGTGGATGTGTGTCTTGTAATATGTATTGTAAGTGTCAAGCTGAACAGCCTGAGTTTGGTGTGAGACATAGCTACAAACTAACTCTGATGTCTGCTCTGTCCCCCAGTCACAACCAATTAAACCTTGAGGTCTATTCCCCTCAGACACCTGTCCTCCAGAGCAACAGCGGCCCGCCTCTTTGTGGCCTGCTTACTATCGCCACCCACCTGGTGCGTGAGGCCCAGCGCCTGGAGCTGCTGGGAGTCAGTGCAGAGCAGAGGGCCGTGGTGCAGCAATGGCTGGAGTACCGGGCCACGCGACTGGACAGCTGCCCCAAAGAGGACATCAGGAGCGTCCTGAAGGTAGGAGGCCCAACACGGCCTGTGCTTCTTGCTGGTGTAGCTGAGGAGAACTTGGAGATGGACGCAGGCGGCAAGGTCCACATCTGGGACAGGCATCACCTGTCTTCCTCCAGGACACTGGTGCTCACATGCCCCATTCCCTACTCACACGCATGATTTAAATGTGTCACACCTGATCCATCCGTCCAGCCAAGCAGTTATCTTCCAGCAGTGTATCCAGTGCAGGGTTGCTAGTGGGCATTTATTCCCACAGGATGGCATGCCAGTCCTTCACAGGGCACTGGATACCCTAGATGGGATGCCAGTCCACCGCAGGGCACAGGGCAGGGGACACCCTGAATGGGATGTCAATCCCTCATAGGGCACAGGGCAGGAAACACCCTGGATGGGATGTCAGTCCATCACAGGGCACATGCCTGCTTGCAATCATACATTCTGTGTCAGTCAGCCTTTCGGACTGTTAGAAGAACCTGGAGCAGACAGAGGAAATCCCCATGATATAGGGAGAGCATGCAGACGGCATACACCGGGTGGTGGGATTCAAACCTCTCAGCAGCCCTACCATTAAACACCCCCTGTTATTTTTAAGTAGATATAAGGAAAGTCAGTAAGGGTTTCTTATGATGTCATGTGATGATGTCAAAATTCTTTATTGGTTTGCTGCATATGATTTCACACATATTATAGAGATAATTATTGAGGAGTTTCGCCTCCCCGCACATTAGCTGGCCACACTCAGTCTCCTGTGCTTCCCAGGACTTGAACCAGCACTTGGAGGATAAGGTCTACTTGGCTGGAGATGCCTTCACCCTGGCTGACATGCTCATGTACTATGGAATACATCATCTGATGGTGAGTGGCAGCATTGAATTTCTGTGGATACGCGAGAGAACACAGGATGCCAGCCTGCCCACAGGGGTACTGGGTGGCCGACTGCTGCAGGAGGTTGGGGGGGGCCATCTGACATGTCATAGCATAGACCCCCCCTCTTGAAAGGCCAGCTTTGTCTCCATGCGATTCTGTCCTGTCTGAGTCAGTTTGCCTCCCCATGCCCCCTGTGACAAGGTCCCCCTCACTATCATTCTCCCTTAGGTTGAGCTCTCTGTCCAGGAGAAAGAGACCTACGTGAACGTCTCGCGATGGTTCGACCACATCCAGCACTACCCAGGCATCCGACAGCACCTCCCCCTGGTGGTGGTGCTGCGAAACAGACTGTATCCCAGCGGGCAGCACTGAGGACGGCTCTGGGTCCTCCAGCCAAGCGCCACAGCTGGCCCAGAGACGGCCCCGAGGGACTGGGCCCCCCTCCATCCCCAGCCAAGATCTCATTCCTCAGAGTGTGATGCCAAGAACTGGCGGGTTTAATGTGACTCTGATCCACCTTGATGTCGTTGGGCAGTGACGTGTTTGTTTCTGTGAGGTGTGCAGTAAGTGATTGATTATTTACATACGTGAAACCATGGAAGGCCTGGACCAGCTGTGCCATTATGGATGAAGAGCGGCTCATCCCCTTCCTTGCTGCTGTCTGTGTGTGCCAGACAGGGGACACTAGATCACTAAGGGAAGCTGTACTAATAGGCCCAGCAGCATGTTTAACAGCGTCTCCCCTTTACAGGTTGTAATCTTAAACCCTGTACCCCCTGCATGTGATTGTCTCTTTTTGGTGAGGTGCTTCAGGCTCAGGTGAGTCTCAGAATCAGTTTGTGTGTATAGGCTGGGGGGGAGGGGGTTACGGGCTTTGTTAGGACGTGAGCGCCCCCCACCTTAACCAGGCAGTGCTGCTTTTCCCCACATGGGGGCTCCACAGCCCATCTCCATGGCTCTGGCCCTTTGTGATCTGTAACCGGCTTCCATTCACCTTTTATGACTCTCTATGCTTCATATGTCCCTCCCTGGGTATCTGTGTAAATGCCAACTGTTTGCAGCAATAAATAAAGGTAAATGTCTCTGCAGTGGCTGGCTTGTCCTGAAGGGGATCCCTCACACACTCACCACGCAGGGAAAGCCCATCCCAGTTTGTGTCCCGGCCGCCTTAGCCCCTCGTCCCTGCGATCTGGGACAGGTGGTCTCTGGGGAATCCACACTGTCTTCTCAGGTGTCTCTGGATGGGAACGGGTGGTCCTTGTTATAAGGATCATTTGAATTTACAGAACGCATTGCATTTTTACTAAGATCATTTATGTTTATGTTTAGCTTTCAGGGTATCCTGGTTTATGGACAGGAAGTGACACGGCAGAGTGCCTTTCCTTTTTCACATTCTTTGTTGGCAGTCAGAGGATGTTGTTTGCAGCAAACAACAGAAACGCTCTGATGCTGAAGAATTGCCCAGAGTACATCAGGCATGACCGCTTGCTTAGGGGGCTGTACCGTGAAACTGATTTCCCCCCACCCATATTTCATTTTGAAATCGCTGACGGTGCATTCCAATGGTCCATAGGTCCATTTGTGAGGCCAGCCCCCCCAGTGTTCCAGTCTAGACAGCCAGAAATGTCCTTGCAGGCAAACCCACAGACAGTGTTTGGCCAGGTCCTCTTGGGGCAGATCACAGGAGAAGTCCTCACTGGGGGGGTGCTCACAGGACAGATCCTCACAGGAGAAGTCCTTACTGGACAGGGCCTCATGGAGCAGGTCGTCCCTAAGCTGACATTCCAGTGAATATAGAGGTAAGTAAGATCTGAGAGACCTTTAGCACATTCTGACTGCAGGCTTTAAAATAAATAAAATCCTCTGTCCTCTTCCCAAAGACAGCTGGACGTGGCTGAAGGCTCACTTCCTGCTATGGTGGTTTGTGGCATCATGGGTCAGTAACGGCGCTGGTCCCTACCCTCACCAGCACCCCCTCAGCCAGGACTGCAATTTGCATGGGGGTGTAAAAGGTTCAAATGTGGGAACATTGTGGCTGGGTCATGACATGAGAATCATAATTACCAGGGATGGTTCATTTTTGTATATAACATTGGTATAATTCAATTTATTTTTAAACAGCTCCCTTCACTACACAGTCTCCCCAAGGTGCTTTACATGGGTGTGATACATTACAACATCATTAAGACAGAATAATACAAAAACAGGTAAAAAGGCAATGCAGAGAAATGAAAGAAAGAAAGCCAGATGACGACAGGGGAGAGGAACCAAAAACTCCAGGGAGGGAGAAAAAAAACCTCTGGCTGAAAATGGTCAGAGAAGGAGAGATAGATACATGATGAACAGAAACTAGTGTATATTTTGTGACGTGCTGGAAGAATTCAACAGAGTCAGGAGGGACAGGAAACTTTTCCTGAAGGCATCAGGCCCTATGTCCACATGTATATTGAAATTTCCAAGTATTACAATATTCTCTAAGTTAATGACTAAGTCAGTAAGAAGTTTCCCAAATTCAATCTGAAATAAAGTGTATGGTCCATGTGGTCTATATATTATAAGGATTTAGATGGCCGATCAAATGTTATTTGAATTACCATTGTATCTATGTATGTTGTAGAATCTTCTATAATTTTGGGTAAATTATAAAAATATCTGCTAGAGCCACGTAATTTCTATATAAAACTAAACCCATCAGGTGAGGCTTCAACAAGGAGAATAGTGTCTGTGGGTCTGAGCCAAGTTGCACTTAAAAGACGCAGGTCCACACCAGTGTTAAGCACCATGTCATTGACAAGAAGATAGATAGATTTGACTCTTCGGGGGCCTCTGTGCACCCATGGGTCCCTAACAATACAGTTGGCCAAGTAGAGGGGTACAAGATGCATATAATGACAAATTGCAACATAGTTTTAGAATCATTTTTTTTTTCAGGGGAGCTGAGACAAAAAATCAGGGAGGGGGGGAGTGGAGCCCCCTAAATAGCACCTAGACCCACCGCTGGGTAGAGTAAATGCTTTCAGACGTCTTCCTGTTTAACTAAGTGAAAGTAGGTTCATCTTTTTTAGCGTGAGCGCTCTTTTTAAATGTCACACATAATCAATTATATAAGACGATGTGCTGTTTTTGTCTTGTTTTTCTAGCGGACGAGTGAATCCTGGTCGCATTAAGATACAAACTAGGTGCATAAGCAAAGCAGGAGCCGCTCAGTGGAAGCAGCAGCCCCTCTGTCCCAGGTGATTAACGCTCGCACTGATTCCGAATGCGCCCCTGGCTGTACGTGTGCGTCCTGCGCCCTGCACACACAGGAGGGGACGGGCGTCTCGGCATATTTCTTAACCCTTGCTGTTCCCTTGATTTTTTTTGGGACAGGCAGCGAGGATGAATGGAGAGATGTTCTAGGCGCCACGAGCCTTTCCAGTCCCGTGAGCTAATTTGACAGCTCCTGGCTTGAGAGAGGCAGGTACCCCAGGGCGAGCCAGCTGCAGTGCTGCATGCTTCCACGTTTGGCTTCTTTCCCTGCTGGGTGTCATCTGTCTCCTTGGTCCTGCGCTGGATCGTCTCCGTCCTCCTGACATCATCTGCCTGAGCGCTTTCTGCCTGCTGGGGCCCGTCTGTCCAGGTTGAGCTACAAACGAGGCCAAGCCACGTCTAATCTGATGAGACAGCACTCCAAATACCACCGCCCCAGGCCGGGGCCCCCTCTGCCTGGCGCTGGAAATGGCAGCCTGCCCCCCCACCCCCCCTGCCCCATCACGGGGTCCTGCTGCTGGCGTTCCTGTCACTCTGGCCCGGGCCGTCCGCACTCCTACTCCGTCCTGGCTGTCAGTCCGCTGGGCGACAGCGCGTGGAAGCTCTACCTCAACAGGTCTGGTCGTCCCTGCCCGCTAGCAGCGGGGGGCGGCGCCGAAACGGCACTTGCAGGGGATGATCGTCAGCGGCAGCCTTGGGGGGTGAGCGGCCACACGTCGAAAGTTATTCACAGTGGGGGAACAGCACAGTGCTGCCCTCCACAGGACAAAGGCTGACCTGAGGTTATTATCCCAGCAAGCTGCACACATGGGTTCAATGCCAGGCACCGGGCCGCAATGAGGCCCCCACACCAGCTACGGGAGCTGCAGCAGCAATCGGGGGGGCACAGAAACGTGGGGTGCCAGCATGATTAACCCCCCAGGTGGACAGCATAAGGCTGTGAGTAACTGAATGCCGGTCCATGGGGTATCTTCAGGTAATGAGGGGAGTGTCTCACAAGGCAAAAACAATTGTTCACATTGGGTGTCACCTGCAACTAAAATGAGCAAGGAATCATCCACGGCCACAAGGGGGCGTGTGTGAGAAAATGCTGTGGGTTTCCAGAGGAGACTGGGGTGGGGCCAGTCTCTGCTCCTGTGCCTGTGCATTTGGGACCATGAGGACAAAGGAGCCTCGCCAATCTGGCTTTGGTTTGGCTATGGTTTAATCACCATAATGAGTATTTACAAAATCTAGGAAAAAGCTTTAACAGACAATGCTATCTGAGAATAAATCATAAAATACTTTCTTAGGAATTAAGATTGTAATGCCGTTTCTTTCCAATGTATCCATGAAGATGAACTTTATAAGATGTATTTTATTAATCCCATGAAGGGAAATTTCGGAGATTTATGTGTTTTGAAACTGTTTTCTTAGAACACTGCAAACGTGAAAATTTAATTTACCTTGCAAATATCCATTTTTTTTTTTTTACCATTCAACATGTGAAATGCGAAACCAATAGTTTTTATTATTAAGTAACCTTTTCTAGACATAATGCAGCATAAGATGTATATATTAATATACAAATATAAATAAAAAGGAATAAAAATGATATAATGCCGTTTCAGATGGGATTTTGTTATTTTTTAATATTTTTCTAGATTTTTTTTAAAGATTTCTAATCAATAACAGATGCAGGTTTAATAATAGCAGTGGGATTCACTAAGGTGTTATGATGTGCAACTTTGCTAGATGCAAGAATTAAAAATTGTACAATGTCTCCGCCTGGTGGCCTATGTGCGTATATATGGGTTGTTTGACTTCTCCGCAGTGGGAGTCCGTTTCCTACTGTATCTTTTCATAATGTGCACAGGGGTGTATTAGGTATTCATGTTTACATTCATTTTAGTTTTTCAATTCTAGGGTAGGATAGTAATTTAATTGATAAACTGTTAACTCTTAACTAGCGGCATACTTGCAAACCAGACATATCCGCTTTGTAAAATACTTCTCCGTATTATTAAGGTATGTATGTAAATAGTGTAATGCGCTCTGAAACTTAATTTCAATATTCCAGCTGCTGGAACTCCCCCGTTGGTGGTTGTTTCCGTCGACACGCACAGCAGTACTAACAGGAAGAAGGTAGGTAAATTGTCATGGTCAGGGGCGCCGCAAGGCGGGGGACTATTCCTAGGGGCCCTGTGTGACAGAGGCAGTAAAAAACTGGAAAATAATTGGACTGATCTGGGTTGGGGAGCCAGTATAATAAGCTTTAACGGGGCCCAGAACCTTTAACGGCACCCTGGTCATGGTTACCGTCAGTCTGAATCCCCCCTCGTTTGTGGTTCGCTCCATGGACCCGTCCATCAGTACTACCGGGAAGGGGGTGTGTTAGTGCGCTGTTATGGTGAGAGTAGCCTGGCTGGAGTTTGGCAGGTAGCTAGGTAGTTAGCGGGTTACCTGCGAGCGGGTTTCAGAATCCGGCTTGGCTAATCGGCAGGCGGCTTTGCTGCCACTATGGAGCGGGTGATCAAAGGTGAGTGTCCGCGGCGGCGGCTGTGCGAGGGGCGGACGGGCGGCGCTGACGCTAACGACTCTCCGCAGATGTCGGGGACATTCAGTGCAGGCTGACCGACCACAGGCCTGTAATCCAGGGGGAGATCCGCTACTTTCTGCGGGAGTTCGAGGTGCGTAGCCAGCGAAAGTGTGGTGCTGTACGGAGGATGGTAAGCTAAGCTAATGCGCTTGCAGATGGAGGTCTTTGGGGTGCCTCTCATCTGGGCAAAGGAAGGAAGGGGCCCCGGTCCCTGCAGAGCCGGAGCAGTGTTTGGACTGACTGGACTCATTTAACTTAATATAGATGCACGAACTATGTGTGATGGAATAATATATGTCTTGGAATAAGAATATGAAATAGATGCACAGAATCCACAGAGGTGAGGTTGGCTGTTACCCCCTGCAAGAATAACCAACTCATTCATATTCTGTGCTCTCACCGCCAGCCCCAGATGCTTTTTCACACTTGTCCCAGACATCATAAAATGCCATGTAACCTACCCCCCCCCCCAGGAGAAGCGTGGCTTCAGAGATGCCCGGTTGCTGGAGAACCTCAGTAGGACTCTCCTGGAGGCCACAGACCAAACCATGCCAGAATGTTCCAAGGCACTGCAGCTGCACCTCCCTGACGCCCTGACGCGCCGTAAGCCTGCTCTTACCTCCCTGTCCTCCTCCTGGAGATGCAGGAGCATTATGGCTAAGAGCTGTGCCTGAATGAAATCCAACCCAGGGCTGATGTTTCATGTCCTGTGTGCTGCTCTGTGGTACTCGCTGTTAGTCAAGCCTCTTATTTTCAAGCAAACAACCTTTTACTTTTTGGTACCTGTTCTAAGAAAAGCTTTTGAAATGTGTATTATATAAAATAATATATATTTATGGATGAAGTAGACAAGCTCATCATTAATGCCTGTGGTGATGTGCTTGTTCTGCTCCTCAAGTGGAAATGGTGAATCACATGGCACACAGGGTCCAGCAGAGGGAGCTAGAGGCCCAGGAGGTGAGCACTCATGTTTTGGGATCCCCGTGTGTTTCAAATGCTACTGCTAGATGTAACATAATACTCACCTTTATTGTTTGGCATCTCTCTGAATTAACAGGGAGGTAAAAAAATATTCAAGGGCAGGCAGTGACTTCTGGTGCCAGTGTGTGTTTTGGGGTCTTTGGTCTGTTTATAACTTGGTCAGCCTTATAAGAGTGCCGTTCTCATTCACGGGTGTGTCCCCAGAAAGCTGAATTGCCACTTTATCCCAGATTGCAGAGAGGAGTGAGATGCATTGTGGTAAATGCAGTTGTTTGCTATGGTCAGGGCTGACAAAGTGGTCTGGAATGCTGAAATGTCACGGTACCTTTCTGAAAAGTGAGTGCTTCACATTTCTGAGGTGAGAAGGTGGGGAACAGGAGCAAACAAACATGCCGTTTGAGACCAGCGTTTCACCCCAGAGAAGCTTTTCCCCCAGTGAAGGTACCAGTTAGTGGTGGGATGGCTGCTTTTCAGATCATATTTAAAATGAACCTCTTTCAAACTGCATCCCAGCCTGTTTGCTGTCTGCATCCAGTAGTTCTGAGGGAAAAAAAAACTGTCAGGCTGATTTATTTAGACTAACAGACCATCCATCATTCGTGTGCATGCGTACAAAGCGACTGGGGAGTGTTCTTCTGGGAACTGGGGCCTGCAGCCCATTCCACTCTCGCCTTTAATATGACCGGCTTATGCACTCTCTGCCCGTTTTAGGGCAGCAGGTCCATCACTTCCTATTGTGTTTTATTTTTAACTAGCTCTAAAGTTTGTTCCTGCAATTTGGGACAGGAACAGGAAATATTGCCTTTCCTGGGACAGAAAATATAAATCGTCAGGTTATGAGTGTCCCTGTTTGATAAGGTCAGAGTGTTTGTTTCACCTGCAGAACCTGTGGAGATATTATGCAGAACAGGTGAATCTTGTACAAACCTGAAAATCTGGGTTGACTTTCAGACCTGAAGAGAATCTCACTTCATAACGGCAGGACGTGTAGAGGGAGTGCGCGATAGAAACCGAGGGCGACTGCGGCCTCTTGCTTTCTCTGCTGTAACGCGGTGCTCTGCCGGTCTGCCCCAGAGCCCTCGGCTGCAGCTCTGCATGGACCGGCACCGCCAGGACTGGGAGGAGTTCCTGAAGGAGCAGACGCTAATGAGGGAGCAGGTGGACGAGGAACACGCCAAGGCTGTGGGCCGCCTCAGCGCCCAGTACGGAGAGATGAAGAAGGAGCTGGCCAAGCCAGCCCAGCTCTGAGGAAGCAGCATGCCTGCTGTAATAGTTTGGGGGCTTTTCTGGGGCAGAGACCCGAGACAGATAAAGGGTTAGCATGTTTGGTGCAGTTGGTCTTTGTGGACTGAGGCGTCACTGAGGAGGAGCCTGCACACGGAATTCCGGAATGTTCTGCTGCCATCTCTGCATAGCTGAGGTCTGGCAGCTTCCGGCAGCCCTTTGCCCTGGAGATTACACAGCATCTCCCCGCTTGATGTGGTCAGAACAAGCCAGACCGTGCAGACCAGGTGTCAGTCACAGCAGCCAGAAGCCCCTTGGGGTGCATTTCCCCTGAGCTGTGTTTGTTTGTCTGCTCTGATGGTCACATGTCCTCCACGTTCCCTGTTTGTTACCAAACATAATAAAGTTTGCTTCCGTGCAGCAAGTCTGAACTGAGTGTATTTCCCGTTCCTTTCTAGGCCCCGCTGTGTGGCAGGCAGGCAGGCAGGCAGGCCGGTCGGAAAGAGCGTGCAACTCCGGCACCGTGTGACTCAGTGCTGCCACATCCTCTTCCCCATGCCGTCATGTGTGGCTTCCAAATGACCTTGCAAGCATCTCTGACAGCTAAACGCGGCTCAGTACCTGATCCCTCGGCTGGCAGGCTGTGGCGGCTCCCTCCTGACTGTGCCGGGCAGCTGACCTGGTCACAGCGAGCTTTCGGCTAAGCTCGCGGGCCCCGGGGCGTCGCCGGCATCCAATCACGGGTGCCGGCTTGGGAAATGGCCCCGCCTCCCGGCCTCTCGCACCTTCAGACTGTTCCTGAGTCATTGCGCCTATTTTTTCCTGTTTAGTCTGGGAGCCCAAAAAAGCAGCCAGCGGTAGCTCTAAAGGTCAAACGAACAATTCCATACATTGACTATTCATGAGGCTCTTGTGTGGCCATGACCTTTTTCATACAGGATGAGCGCTGGAGCCCAGTGAAGGGGCACCTTTGTGTGGGTGTAGCGTTTATAACGCCTTGGGGCTGTCCTTTCTGTGACTGAGTAACACACACGTACGTGTGGGACCAGAGCCACCACACACCTATGTGACAGCAGAGGGCACTGTGAGCTCCAGGCATCTCCATCCTAATGCTGTCAACGTTTACCCCATTCAGAGAACCAAGGCATCTGGTATGGGTCTCGTTTTGAAGACGATCTCAAGCCTGGTGACCATCCACCCATAAGCGGGCCTTGCGGTGCCCCTTCTCTGGCCAGTCGGCGCATTCGGGCCTTTTCCGCACTCTGCACGCCGGTCAATCTCCTGGCCGTTAACCGAGGTCAACATTCAGGCGGTGAAGTTTCGGCAAAGTAGGTCAAAGAGCGCGGCGAAAGACCCAGCCCCTGCTGAATGGGGAGCCAGGCTGAGTGGTGCTTCACACCCTGACCTGAAGGGGGCGCACGCCCAGTGACACAGATTGCCCCTCCGCGGACTGGACGACGCTCCAACAGTCTGCTGTGCTTATGCTGCAGCAGCAGTTGTGATTTAAATAAACCCCTTTGGTTTAAAAAGTGGAAAAAGCATCACGGAGCCCCCCTGTTATTTATGACCTTGCGCTGGCGCACTGATGTAAGGAAGTGGATCGGCAGAGAGGGCTCGGAGGATGCAGTGTGCACCGTGACTCATCTGCCTTCGCTTTTTCGTGAGTGAAATAACAGCCGGCTTTCCGTGCAGACCTCACTCCATCCGCCTTCCCGCTCACGCTCGCATTTAATCTTGCTTATAGCCCAGAGCGTCCGTGCCGAGTTCCTCTCGGTGGTCTTACCTATTCCCCAAGTCCCTGCTTATTTTCTCCTTTAAGATACGCCGTGTATTCCTTATTTTTATGGCTCTGTTTCTTTAACATCCTACTTTATCGGTTTTATTTTTTTCTCAGTTATTGCAGTATTTCACTGTAATTCCCCCCCCGGTTGGCGACTGTGCTCCTCGTGCTGCTCCAGCCTGCCTGCGCCTCCCTGCTGACGCCCGGCCAGCCTCGCATTCCCCTCTCCCGTGCGTTCAGCTCACTCCGTGTTTAGGGCAGGCCTAACACAGGACAGTGTCTGGTATAGCCAGGAAGCTCCACATCGCCGTTTCCGTACGATGGCAGCAGGTCGACTCATGCGACATAGAGGTCGTGCCAGGTGTCCCGCCCCTGGGGACACCATGTGTTTTCACCTCTGTTTGTGGGAGGGAGGGCCCCCCCTACCCCATAGTGCTTCTCTCGGTTCCTCTCAGCATTTTCTAGCCTTTTGTTAACTGCTAACTGTTCTGTGTGGTGATGTATTAATTGGATCCTGTTGGCCACTTGCTGTACGCTACCGAGGGCTAGTCCTGAGAGTCACAGGTGACTTTCAGCTCATACATCATGCAGCTACTGTTCCAGTCCTTTCCCATGGTGAAGGGGACACCCTGGATCTTCAGATACACCTATCCCTGAACTTGATACCTCAAACTGTCAGATCATAGATCTGTTTCTCTGAATCTTAATGCTTATTGCTTAGTACTCCAGTAAAATGTACAGTATAATTTTGAGATTCTGGAAGTGTGTTTCTGGAGACAACCAGCTCAGCCCAGTGCAGCATGAAGCTGCCGGCCTGTAATAATCTCCTTAATGCTGCTCTTCAGTGGCCCTTCTGAGCTTTGTGGATGTTGGATAGCTTTCAGGAACCATCAGCTTCAAAGATGCAGCATCTTCCGAAGCAGCTCACGGGGGAAGATTTTCAGCATTAACAGGTAAACAATAAGAAAACGTCCCCTTTTCACGATCTCAGTCCACCAGGAACCTTGTTTGCGTCCTTTGAAAAGTGTCAGCACTTTCTTGGTTTCTTGAATATCGGACATTCAACAAAAAAATGCTTTTCCGCGTCCCCGAATCAGGCACATTTGCTCAGCTGTCTGTCTCCGCACTCCGCATGTCCCGTGGCTGTAATCGCCATCTCAGCAAGACCCTGCTCCCCCTTTATGGCCGTCCATCTGCTCTGATTCACTTTATCACCGATTTAATGGGCAAATCTCTTCTCGCTGAAGCTCCACCTCTATAGAAGAAGCTAAATCTCAATCACAGGTTATTCTCCAGGCGCCTTTTTGGAAGAAGCCAGTAAATCCTTGTTTTAACAGAAGTTGATGCTTATTACTCTGTCTGCCTGCCGGGATATTCAGGATCCTTTCCCTCAGACAGACGGACAACAGTTAGTCACATCCCCCCCCCCCCGCCCCGGAGCACGTGCTGCCCCCATATGCAGGCCGCTGCCTTTCCTCTGCATCGCCCAGCCAGCTGCTCCTGCCCTGATGTAACGTCTCCCCTCCTCTCTCCGTACACACTGTTCATGCCTGATAGGTGCAGCAGCCGATCACGTTTTTTCAGAACCTTCCATTTCTGCAGTAGTGTAGGAGACCAGAGTGCGAACA
This sequence comes from Petrocephalus sullivani, assembly GCA_026780845.1. NCBI lineage: Eukaryota > Metazoa > Chordata > Actinopteri > Osteoglossiformes > Mormyridae > Petrocephalus > Petrocephalus sullivani. Next base: position 16,832,457 of record JAODKM010000001.1, on the reverse strand, counting down.
CTTCCTTCAGTATTCTCTACCGCAATCAGCCGCATCCGACACAGCATCACAGTCCCATTACGTGCCTGCATATTCACACAGGCTCTGCACGCTCACGGTTTCCTGCTCAGCGACACAGCAGAAGAGTCCTCTGGGGCCTCGAACCTGCGACCTCTTGGTGTCGGGCCGGGTACCTGTCCTCCAGTTACTTCCGGATGCTATGCTAAACGCACCAGCCCCGCCGCGTCACGCTAAAGACTAGTCTTACTAATCCTGGCTGGGCAGTGGCAGGACAGCAGGGTCCACTTCTGGTCCGGGATGGGTTACCGCTGCTGAATCGTAAATCAGTCATGGCCGGGGATCAAAAACAGGCAGCCTGAATCAGGCCCCAGAGCACCTGCTGGAGGCCCTGGCCAAACCAAACACATTATTCCACAAGCCAGGCCGCTTAATGGCTTCTGTGGGGACCCGGGGGCGCGGTGTGGTATTGGCCGGCCCGAGGCCCGTGGCTGGCCAGCATCCCCCCGTACACACCTGCCGCTCCCGGTCCTGGGCCAGCTCAGGGCACGCGGTTTTGCTTGGACGAGGATCAGTATTGACAGGAGAACAAATCATCTCTTGAAAAACAGTAAACATCTGTTTGGAGAGCCAGCCACCTCTGACTTCAACCAGGCTGTACCCTGTTTTTCCATAAAAGAGTATGTGACAGCATCTGCATTTTCACCTAGAAAAGAAAATAAAAACAAACACTGACGTCATGTGGCTTCGCTGAAGTATGTTGCAATGTGCATAAACAATTAATAGTCTTCTTGGCAGTCAGTGTTTCAAGGCAGCGTGTGGGGCCGAGCTTCATGTCTGTCTGCTCCCTCTCGGACCTCGCCCTGGAGTATTAACAAACCTTCACCTGGACCTCTGCTTGCAGTCCTGAAACCTTCAAGGCCCCGTTCTTAGGCAGCTGCACAGCGCCGCTCTGGTGGTTTCCAGAGGGAGTGGCCTAGCTCCCCTCCCCCACTGGGCCCAACATATTCCCACCTGTTCATTTGCATTAACGTTTATTTTATCAACAGGGACCAAGCTTTGGGTCTCCTCGCATGGGAACTGTAGCACGTAGCAGCTAGCACCCTTCTGGAAAGTTCCTCCTGACCAGAGCCACATGCTTCAGAGCAAAGGCTGACTTTTGCCAGGACCTTGATGCCGCCACTTTTCGCCATGGCCCTAAAAGCCTGCTCCTTCTGGCCAGCCACCTTCCGGTCCATTCCGGGAGGCTGTGGAGGTGTGAGGTCAGGCCTGTGCGTCTGTCCATTGGGCTTGGCGGGGGCTGAACACCGCCCAGGAAGCTCAGAGGCTCAGCAAGCGATTCTGCAGCACAGGCTCCCAGTTGTTAAAGAGTCAGAGAGCCTCTCTGTAAAAACCGGTCTGGAGACACTACAGCAGGACTCCCCCCGGTGTCAGCCAAGGACACCGGCCATGCGCCCCGCACATACGCAGGCCCTGATAATCCTGAGGAGCCCTGATAAGGAAAATGTGAGGATGGCCAGGATGGGGAGGATCTGAGGTTCTCACCAGAATGGCTAGAACAGGATAAACAGTGCCATACAACATAGGTGACCATGGCAACCCGCTCCCAGCACGATGCCCGTTCCAGATGGATCGCTGCTTTCGATATTTTCCATACCGATAGGTCCATGTGGGCGGCCTTTCCCATGGTCGCTCCATGCAGGAGACTGCAAACGACATCTGCACCCTGCGGCTCATGGCCTCTGACGTCCCGGAGGTCCACACGGATTCAGCCTGGATGGCGTTCATACTGTCTGGGGTTGATCGCTCTGCCGTCACATAAAGAACGCACATTCCCCTGCAATAAAAGTTACTATTTACCATCTCTGATTTTCAAACACATAAAAATGAGAACCTAAGAACTCTAAAATGGAAAACACATTGATTTTTGTAACTTGTACCATTAATAGTGGCTTCCTGTCCTCCGTATGTGAAATTTCATACTATTTCTTTATGCTACTGTTAGAAACACTAAAAATATGTACAGTAGATTGCAACCCGAAAGCGAAACATCTGCATTTAGACTCAAAACTCACAGCTGTGTAGTTGTATTTTTGGAAAATGTAACGTTTTCATAAACCTCTGGCCTCTCGCTGGTCTGTGAGAGCAGCGAGAGGCTTTGGATCCGGTCTGACTGCCTGTGCCTGGGCCGTCGTGATTTCCCATGGCGCTCGTCGAGCGGAATCGGGGCAGACGCCCCAGAGGCAGAGCAGGACAGCCTGCTACTCCAATTTCATCTCTGGCGCTCTGACAAAACAAGTATACCTCACGTAAGGCCTGAAAATGTACCCATCGGTCACATTTTAGCTCTGAAACTCACCTCCCAAAGCCGGGCCTGTGTGACACTGCAGGTTAAACCCGTCACGGGCTTCCCAGCTTAACTTGAACTTACTATATTAAGTGATTTTTCAAGCACCACTGCTCACACTGTCATTTTTCAGAATTAACATTTGTTTGATTGTGACATTTTTACACTTTGGTTTTGTTATGTAGAAGCAGAATATTTTGTAATAAAATAATGTGCCAGCCAGCTGGAGGAAATCTGCATTCTGCCCAGTGGGATTCCGAGAGTAATTCCCTATCAGACATCGCGCATCCCTGACTCCCCTTAGTGATATTATGTTTCTCTTCATCACCCTTTCTGGAGAATCCGGCAGGAAAAACGCTTGGCGCTTGATCATTTCCTCAGCGAGACACAAAGGCCGGCTTCTGCAGACGAGTCGGCCAGCAGTGAGGCAGCTGGCCTGAGCGACTGGGGAGGGTGAGGGCCACGTTTATCTCAGAGAGGTGAGTCCAGAATGCCTCCACTCTGTAAACAGGCGTAAACCCGGGGGAGACAGCTGAATTTTTAATGGCTGTCCTCGAAATGCCATAGAACGCTTCGGAACACACCCTAAACCCAGACTATACCTCGCCCGACTTAAAGAAGCATGCAGCTTTTCACCATGACCTTTTTTAACCTTTTTTTCCAGTTGCTGCATGTAACTATGATGCTTTTAACCTGTCCTGTTTTCTCATGTGGGGATAAACAGAACTGCCTTTAATGCCTTAAGGTGAAGACTTAAGTGCACAGGATGGCACAACAGGAAAATGATGTCCAACTGAACCGAGCTCGTCTGCAGGGGCGGTGAGCCGACAATCATTTACTCAGGAGAATGGCATCCACGGGCAGCTACCGTTTCACATGTCAGGCATGACTAACAGTTATCCAGGGGGGCCAGCTTCTTGGGGGGGGGGGGGGAGCAAAATATTGACATGGGGGAAAAGAAGTCGAGGGAGAGCGCCAAGGGGCG
>JAODKM010000001.1:16789631-16818448 GCA_026780845.1 Petrocephalus sullivani | reverse complement strand
GCCATGACGCCAGCATGGCCTTAAATCCAGCCTCGCGCCTCTTTGGCGTAAAGACGTTTCCTCAGAGTTGAGGCGGGCGGCGAGTGGTACTGTGCCTGTTGTGAGCCCCTCCTTCAACAGTTCAGGGACTGACAATGTTTGTTTAGGGTTTTACCTGTCTCACTTTGAAGGGGTTGCCCGTTAAGCTCCTCCTGTGATGGCTGACCATGTTTCAATGCCCCCCCCCCCCCCAGGTGCACGGCTACCCCACGCTGTTAATGTTCCGGGCTGGCCAGCAGGGGGCAGAGCACAGCGGCGGGCGGGACCTGGAGAGCCTACATAACTTTGTGATGAAGCAGGCCCGGGATGAGCTCTAGCCCCCACACTGCCCACAGCACAAGGCACCCTCCTTTATTTTTATATTCCTTTGTCTTCCCCCACTAAGAAATGGGGGGATTTGTAGGGGTGGGGGGAAATACCAGTATGATTTGGTGATTTACACAGTTCTGAATTGCACATTTATTTTATTTAGATTATCCCGCACAGTCGTAGTTTAATCACATATTTCCCTCATGTCTGTTGGACCTCTTTCAGCCTGGATTGCAGGTTTACCCCATGTGAAACTGCCCCAGGGTGGCAGCGGATGTGCCCTGATCAGGACCGAACCTTCCTCTGACTCCCATGTCCCCCACGCCATGGTTTTTTTTCCCCTTCTTCTTAACCCTTTAGTTTAAGCGTGCATCGTTGTGAGGGTGGCAGATGTTTTGAGTGCTGTGACGCTTTGATCTCGGCCTCTGGCCTGACTTTACTCTCAGGGACACGTGCATTAGGATGGCGGGGTCCTGTCCTTTGCTGTCTCACCTGTTGCCTGCAGGCCCGTTTGCATGTCGGCCAGGTCCTCCTGGGACATCCTGGCCCATTCCATGATCCCTGTTTGGGGGGGCTGTTAGTGAGCCTCTGTTTCGAGGCTCACCCGGCATCTCCAGGGACACCAGCCTGACTTCACTTACAGAGCTGTGTTCCGTTACCCTCACAGTCCGTGCATCATTTGGTGATGCAGATTAAATGTAATGACTGGCAGCCAGCTGATTATTTCTGCTGTGGGGTCCTGCTCCCCCCCCCCCAATGTTGACCAATGTCAACCCCCCCTTATCTACCTCTTTTACTCCCACCCGCTGCCAGCACACTTTTGCACCCCAGTGTTCTGTAATGGATACTGCGTAGTGTTTCAGTGTGACTGGTGACTTTTTTGTTTTCTTTTCTCCATAGTAAATGCAGGCATACAGACAGGACACGCTCTGTCAGGGATGTTTATAGGCACAATGCGGTACAGACACTCTGTGAAAATCACTCCTCTGGCTGGAAATAATGACAACCAAATAATATCAAGTTGTTAACATGAATTTTCATAATAAAATTTCTTTTCCAAAAATAGTGCTGCTTTTTTCCATAAGGTGACATGATTTAATGAGGTGCAATAAATAAGATGAAAAATATACAAGTATTTACATGTGGAATTTTAAACAAGATTCATTAATGTAAACAGCTTAGAGGTATTTTTATATATATATGTTGACCAATGGTTTAGGCAAAAAGGATGTAATGTCTCTTAAATATGCCTGAACATTTGTTTATGCAGCTTGGTCACTTTTTTTACATTTAGAGTGGTACCTGACATAGAGCTGGCCATGGCAAAAGGCCTGCTGTTTATCTGAAGAATTACTTTGGAAACAATGGTTTCAGAGTTAAGAAACAGTGAATATTTGGGTATTATTTCATCTTATTACACAGAATTGTTTGACTGAAATAGTTTACTCTGGAGAGTTGATCTGATTTGGATGCTTGGGGATTGTACATCTATGCTGCTTCCTTGAAATCAATGTCAACCAATGTCCATATGTTAAGATTAAGCTTTGGTTAGTCAAATATACATTTCTCTATAGTGTGGAGTGTGACCTGGTTCATGCTCTTTCCACGTAAGTAGTTTCAGTGACATCTGACTACATTCGCCTATAGCACGCTAGTCCTCAGTTTGGAGATAGCATCTGGCTCATCTCCTTATGGTCTCCAGAATTGAAGGTCTATCTCGAGTCCCTCTGTCAAAAAGCAGCAGTTTTCATTTTCAGTCTGTCGTTGTGAAGGCAGAGCACCCTCTAGGTGTCAGTGGCAGCCACAGGCCCGCACCACCATGTTCTTGTACTTCTTCAAAATGACGTTGGAGTTGTCGTCGAAGTAGAGTACTGAGATGGCATTCAGCTTAGTGGGTGCACAGCAGGGCTTGGGAACGTTCTCCGGGTTCATGAGGTGAACCTACGAGATACCGATCAATGTAAATCAGGGTGTTTCGATTTTCATCGCATGTTGGCTTGAAACACAGCATCCTTTACCCTGAATTTAAAACATCTTTAACATATCTGGCCACTTTTGTCAGATGATTTGTGAGCTGTAAAGTAGACTTATAACCCGTTTTTTCACTTCGGATGCAGATATTCGGCATAATTCACGGAACACATTACAAAGCTAATAAACCAGTCCCTGCAATGCCGCATGATTCACAACAGACATACGTCGATGTTAAAACGAACAGGAAATGTAGTGTTGAAGTCAAGCCTACGGCCATAATGCCATTGATGGAAACTGTAGGAGGATAACCATTATTTTATCTAAGTGATAATGCTCAGTTGTACAAATGAAAGCGTTTAAGGTCTCTAAACTTTCTGGGGCAAGGATGTGTTATGCAAACAAGCAGTGGTGCTGAGAGCCTCTCACCAGCGTCTGGACAATGGCGTGGTTGGTGGCATTCATGTGGGCATTGAGGGGGAATGAGCACTCTCCGTCGCAGTAGTTAGCGGCATAGCCCTCAGGAGCGATGATCCAGTCCTAATGCAAAACGAGAGAGAAGCAGCAATCTGGGCTGACTCAGGTTTGCTTAGCAGATAACGCCATGCTGACAGGTCCATCATGTGGGCCACCAGCAGCTACTGTCCACCCCGCATCTCCTCGGTGACCTCAGAATTAACAAGCTGCGGTAATCAGGAAAAACAACTTTCCCACACCTGCAAGCGGCGACCCCTTTCCAATTCACATCCCTGGGATCCATTATAAACATTATAAACTATTTCTGATCCTGGCAGAGCCCGAGCAGCAGTCTTCACCACTGAGTCATGCTTCTGCAGAGTGCGGCCAGTAGCACCGATGACAAGGATGATGGCTGTTACAGAAATCTGCCACATCCCCTAGCAGCCATGACGGCACAGCACGAGTTCAACTGTGGCCAGGAAGGCCCTGCTCGCACCACCCCCCGCCCGGCTAACTCCCTGTTAAAGCATATTGTTCTTGTCTGCTTTCATTAAGGACTTCCAAGACCCACACGGGGGACCTCTCAAATCCAAAAGGGGTCAGACTGAGTCAACATTCGCCGTTATGCAGGCTGAGAGACCCTTCTGGAACCCTCTCTGTCTTCCAAGGGGCCTCGCACTGTTTGGGTAGTTCAACAAGACTGAACACCAGCTGTCCCAAAGAACAGATCACTGCTGAAATTGCAAAACAGCTTTACAAACGTGGTGGTAAGCAGGCTTGCTTAATGAGTGTAATTCTCACCATAACACTGCATCTGTGTTGGCAATCCTCCTCTAGATGTCAGTGCTGTCTTATTACAATGTAATTGCTTACAGGAAACTGTAACATTCTTTCCCTTCGCTAACTAGTGATGGCATACTCACAGGAGTGGTCTTAAGGCCGGCGCACTGAAGAGTCCGAACGGGACCCATGATACTGCCACATCCCACATTTGATTGTAAAACAATTCCCAGAATTAAATGATACACAGACAGTTGCAGTTTAAAAATACAGGTTCAGTGCCCCTAAATATGTACCATGTCTGTCAAAATGACACAGAATGAGCCACCCTCCCTGCTTTTATGGCAGCGTTATGACAAACACAGGAGGTATGAGTCCTCCACAAGGCAGCAACACCCTCTTACCTGCCACCCAAGCTCCCGGAAGCTGACGTACAGCTCATGCTTTTTGCAGGCCGTCTTCTGCTCACTGCTGTTATAGTCTGCAAAGAGGAGCACAAACAGAGCAGCTTGCTGTTAGCTACAGTACCCTCCCCATTCCTGCAGCTTCCCATATATCTGGACAGCAGCATCTACAGGATTCATAGACTCCCTTGTTTGATCCACTTGCTCTGTGCTATTCAATTCCTATTCCCCTGATTTTTGTCCCTCATTTGAGCAGCGGCCCATGTCAGGAAGTTGGTAGAAGGTAAGAATTTTAATAAGCTCATCGCTGGCATTGAAATAACTCCACAAGTAAATGGCTGACTCACTATTTCCACCCCAGAACCCATTTACGTCTGTTTATGCCTAGTAACAATGACCCACAGAGAGCTATGATATCAGCATGGGGTGGAATCACTTCCTGAGTTGGTACCCCACCCAGAGGACTGCTCTGGCCTCACAGTTGGGCAGCCTGCCTGATTCCTGGTAAGGGTAGCCAGCAGGAACCTGACGTCACATCTCAACATCCTACCATACACCTTCACTAAATCCTGGGCCACTTCTCCAGAAACACTCAAAATCCGAAAATGGACTGGCTCCACACAGAGCCTGAGAATAAAATTAATGAATGATAATTGTACTTGATGTTAACTGACCCAAATACTTCTTGCTTTCAATGGGCATGTGTACCATGAGCAGTGATGTTCCTATTCTCCAACATGAAGATGTGTAAAAGAAGTAGTGCAGCAGTAAGACGTATACCACCGCCAGGCCTGCCGCTTGCTTGCTAGTGTGCCGTCCATGGAGACGGAGCAACCTCAGGTGCTTCCGTGACCTGCTGCCCTCAGTCCTTTCCTGTGCCGCTGAAGTTGGAGGTGGAGAGGGGGGCTCACTCTGGGTTCCTTTAACTGATCTTTTTATGACCCTTCAAGAGGGGAAGGTGCTTTGTCCCTGTGAGCTGTGCTCCCATGCCCTTTTTTGGGGGGGGGTTTCTCAGGGTCAGACTGGCGTGACCCGCCTCCTGTTTCCTGCCACTCCTCAGCCCCGGCTTAGGGATATGTAAATATTTACAGAGATAAGGCCTTTCTGGAGGGGCCGTGAAGCTTTCCGCATCGGAGAGGCTTCCTCAGCAGCATTTCACATGAATGCATGTGACGCTAAAGGGCGGGTGAGGCCAGCTCTGTTTTGCAAGGAGTGCTGTTAACAGGTCCAAAACAATGTTCAGAACAGCCCATGTCTCTCACAAGCACTGTGATAATGCTCGAACACGGACTACATGTGGGGAAGGCTAGAGACTCCACTGGTTTCCACAGTCCTTGATGAACACCAACATTCTGCCATGGGGGCTCTTTAAATTGGAATAAAGGAGATATTTGCCAGAAGGCTTTGCGCAGTGCAAAGGCCACATTAGTGGTGTCCATAAACCACTCTTCCCCTGTGAGCTATATCCTGCCTGTAAAATTTACCGCCACGCACTTTCAGTGCTTCACAGGCCCAGAACACACTTTCAACAGGGAACACCTGGGCTCTTTAACAAATAAACACAGTTACCACTTACCCGCATTTGGGCTTTGGTTATTTTTACAAACAATGTTGCAGTGACTCATTAAGGAGTCACTTTTCACTGCCAGTTAGGAAAAGGTTGAGTTTATGGTGCTGCAGTTAGGTGGTTTCACAGAGTGCCTCCTCTTTGACCTGCGGCTGTTTTGCCTTCAAACTCGATGGTTCTTGAATTCTCTAAACACGAGACGCTGCCGGTAAATACCACTTTACTGGGGCAATTACAAGGGAGGGATCCTGACATGGCGGAATCAGTCTGCTGGGCCAGGGAGTACAGAAGGCGTACTGCTCCTCGCTGGGTAGCCGGGCTGAACCACAGAGCTCAGCAGAGAGCTCAGAGCTCCAGAGAGACTTGAAAGGGAATGTGTGCATGCATGTGATTTTTACTGGAGTTTATCTGCCTTCCTGTCTTTCATCACAGAGGTTATTAAACATCCTTCAGTGATCTGCAGTGTCTAATTATGCTAGCAGTAAACAAAAAGGGGGCTGGGAGGGGGGAGATGAAAAAGTACAGCTGGGGAGAAGCGTGTCATTACAACTCTCTGAGTGACACCGTGTGAGCTCCATCCTGCTTCCACCAGGCGCTTAATGACTTGCTAGGGAAATTACAAGGTCCCAGACCAGGAGTGGACAGTCATTATGTAACTGAGCATGTATTGTTGGTCAAACCCCAAGTTATCCTTAGGGGTATTAGTACTGTATTGGGGTCAAACCCTAAGTTTCCCTTAGAGGTGTTACTAATGTATCAGGAGTCATATGCAAGTTACCCTTAAAGGAATGAACTGTGTATCTTGGGTCAAACCCCCAATTACCCTTAAAAGAATTCCTAATGTATTTGGGGTCATACCCAGGTTACCTTTAAAGCTAAAGGTTTAACACTGTATCGAGGGCCAAACCTGGATAATTACCCCTTAAAGGTCTTAGCTATATACTGAGGGTCATAGCCAGATTACCCTTAAAGGCCTTAACTTTATACCGAGAGTCATACTGGGGTTACCCTTAAAGGTCTCTGCACTGTATAAATGTAATATCTGGATGGAGCCATTAGTATATTCCAGGTTAACAAAGAAAGAAAAGTCTGAAGCTGTTTTAAGTGAGGGCCCATCCCTGTTGCCTTTGTCCCACATCTCTGGAATGAAACTGATAAACGCTTACATCTAATACAGAGAAATATGGAACTTCGACAATGTTCTATACCCTGCTTCACAGAGACTTGGTTAGACCAATCTATCCTGTACTTAGCTATTACTCCACCCAAATTCATTGTATTCATGGCAGAAACGTCGAGCCAACTTTCTTTAAAATCCCAAGGGTGCAAAACTTGTATCATGAACAATCTCTGATGCAACACTGTTAATGTTCTGGGTAAACACTGTTCTCCCAACAAAAATTTCCTTCTAATATCAACAGTTCTGTCTACTAATAATTTGCATCTGGTGTATTAAACGGCATCCATCTTGGACTGCAAACAAATGCTGAGTCAGTCTGGTGAATGAGCACGAGGGGTGCCACAATTAGTCGATGTAGTCGATGACAAAAGTGCGTTAACATCAATATTTTAAATCGACATTTTTTTATCTTATTTTAATTAAATTACCTTTTTGATTTCAATTCATTTAAGTTCAACCAAGATTTAAGTTCTCTTCATTATAGGCAATGTTTTCTTTCAATCCCAGATGTATTTATGGAAGTATTTCAAATGTTGACAAAATAAAAAGGGGGTTGGTACATTGCAAAGATTTGATAGCATTCCACTAGCGCGATGTATGAGTACCTGAAGAGAAAACACACAGGCGCTATTCTGGATGATGGCCTGCCAGAGTAGGTAAAACCACTGGAAGTGTAGTTAATTACCATTTCAACTGAGAGCTTATTATCATTTGTCCTTGTAACTGCTAAATACATCCATTATTAAAGCTATGAAGTTGCCTGCCTGCTTTCTTAGAATTTCCATTGAATAAGTGTTTGAGAAATGTTGAGGCTAGAATCTGAGCTTATTCTACCTTGGCTGGTGTGTGGGCTTATAGAGATCAGTGTTATTATCATAAGCTAATAACTGAATCGAAAATGGACACTAAATGAAACTGAAATAAAAATGAAAACTATATTTACTAAAAAAAAAAAAAAGTGATGCACTTTAATCTGTAAAAAGTACCACCACACCACCGCCATCTTTTTTACCTTGTTTAACCACAATATCTCGTCTTTTAAAAGACGTTACGGCTGCTGAGTTGTCCCTTTCTTCACCACCACTTATCGCTTCCATGGAATACCAAAACAGTAGCATCGTTTACATTAACCAATCTGTAAAATTGTTGATAGATTGATAGAAAAATAGTCATTAGTGGCAGCCTTACTGAGCAAAACATGATATTTTGTATATCAGCATTTGAGCAGCACAAGACTTCTCTCCTCACTCCTCACACTTTGCTGTTCATACATGACCTCACATGTCAATGCAGCTCTGTAAAAATCATTAAATTTGTGGGATGATCATTGACATTAACACCAATGAAACAGAGCCATTATCTGGTGTGGTAATAATGCCCTGTTACTCGACATCAACAAACCCCTAGAGTTAACCGCAAAGCAGATTTCCAAAACTTAGACCATTTAATTTTTGTTTTTGTGATGAGACACTTCCTCATCATATGTCATAGTACTGGGAACCAAAACTCATTAAATTTCCAAAACTATGCTCCTCAATTGTGGACTATGAAGTGGCCCAAATCCTCCATCTAGATCAATGAGCAACAAATAAGTATGGCATGGAGGCCATTACTTTCTAAGATTGTGGAACTGACCTCCTCCTTCTGAAATCTATCAAACAGACCTCCAAACATGACAGCAAATTTATCAGCAGCTTCCCTGATGACTCAGATCTCTGCCGACAAACCTTCCATTTCTAGGAAATCCTCTTCCCAATGACTATCAGGACTCTAAACATTTGAGATGTTACTGCACCTCTATACATTTGCGCACAGGTCTGTAGACACATATTATCCCCAAAATATCCCCTACACTATACATACCATCATCCAGAAATTCCTACTCACATTTTTTTTTGTTCATGTATACCCAATAAATATCTATATTTGTTTTTATGTCCTACCAGTTCATATTCAAATATCCACATTTACAGGTGACCAACCTGCCATGCTCAGACTCTTGGGTGCTTCCTGTGGTTGGCTGGAACGGTTGCGGTTCTGTTGGCGACGCTTGTTGATGGACCGCGTGGAGCGGACATGTGCCTCTCTCACCTTGAAAAAGGCCACCATAAAAGGTTGCTTCTCCAGTGCCCCACTGCGGCCCACTAGCCCCGCCTCCTCTGTCCTGAGGCTCCTCCCTGCTCAGCAGAACCAATCACAGAGGATGGAATTCAGCATCTCCAGGGTGGATATCTTAATATGATAAAAGAGTAAACAGGCCTCACCACTGCTAGTCTCCACGCTGATCTGAAGACCCATGTTGTGATGCGGACTCATGACCCAGAGGTTACTGGTAGCAGTGATGTCAAACTCCAGCCAGCCATCCTCTGTGGCCCACAGTGTCCGTGACTCAAGTAGGATGAGGTCCGCATCCCTGCAGGAGAGGCAGCAGAACAGCCTGATCTAACAGTATCAAGTGGTCATTGTACAGGAGCCTGGCACAAGCTCAAAGAGCAGCCATAGGGAATGACTTGGGTATTGAAAACAAGGAAAAGGAGCAAGTGACAAGTATTGTTTTGAAGCTCTCCTCAAATCATATGTTTGTCGATTTCAGCATGGTGTAAAAGAGTTTTTCCGCCAAGTCTCTGGCAATCATCAAGCAAAGTATTTATTGAAAAACGAAGAGGTACGATCAGAGTGATTATGAGACTTCTAGAGACTAGCAAAGAGTCTATCAGCCAGCACATTTGTAGCCTGGGCTTCTCAAACATTCATAGCACAAAAGTCAAGCAGAAATTCTCCAACAACATCAACTGTGCTATAATTTGCCTCCACAAAACCACGTCCTACAATAATACAGTCATTTGAAAAGCATGGCCCCTTTAATCTCCAGATATCTCTAAAAATAAAAGGCTCTTTATGCAAGGAGCAGAGAACAAACTGCTTACTATGAGGACCAAGGGAAGCAGTGAACAAGCGCCTCATGTAATCAATATTTGAGCAAAAATTAAATTTGATAAGGCCATGGGGTTCAAGCCTCTCAATATCATTCATTAAATTAAATTCTTAACCTTGAGCAGCCTTTTGGAACAGTCTCATTTTAATTTACAGCAACAATTGGTCCTTTGGCTTGGTAAGAAAATGGCTTAAAAACACGACTGTTTGCAGTAAATCAACAGACATGGTGACTCTTTAATTAGCAATTGTTTTCCTACAGCAAAACAAACCCCACACGCCCCAGCTGCCCCTGCTGTCTGTATCTGCTATGGGTGCTCTCCTATGATTCCATTGGCTGCTGGGGAGGGATATCCCTCTCATGATTCCATTGACTGCTGGGGGGATATCTCTCCCATGATCCCATTGGGTGCTGCGGGGGATATCGCTCCCATAATTCTATTGATTGCTGGGGAGATATCGCTTCCATGATCAACATTGACTGCTGGGGGGAAATCTCTCCCAAGAAACCACTGGCTGCGGGGGGGATATCTTTCCCATAATCCTATTGGATGCTGGGGGGATATCGCCCTTATGAGCCCATTGGCTGCTAGAAGAGAGCTATCTCCCGTGATCCCATTAGCTTCTGGAGAGATATCTTTCCCATGATCCCATTGGCTGCCAGGGGGATCTCACTGTGAACACCCATTGGCCAGGCACACTTTTTTTCTGCAGGACTATTTTTCAAGGCATTGTCATCTTTAAAAGCCAGTTCATCTTCAGCTGAAAGAGTCTTAACTGACTTCACTTTACCAGGTCAAGGCCAGGAAAGTTTCATGCTACCAGACGTGCGGTACCAAACATGGAGTGACCATGTCTGGGCCTCACAAACAGTGACCACAGAGAACTGGGTCGTCTGTGTTACACATACTTGGACAGTTTGTCTTGATTTTGTATCCTGTTCATTTTTTTTGTCAATCAAACCAAAAGGACAGCACAGGAAGTTGTTGATGCTAGGCTTGTCACGATAGACGGTGTTGACAGTGTTACTGGTTTTAAGACGCAACACCGGTGACATCACTTTTCCACCGTGATATCGTCCCCACATTTGTTTTTTTTTTAAGTATTCGTTTTTTATTCATTATTTATTTGAATTAAATGGAAAATATAATTCTAAATAATTTACTTAAGACGAGAGCCTGCACTATAATTAAAAACTGAACATAGCTACAATACATCATATTTCATTTATCACGTGAGGAAAACGAGAGGAGTCGAATTTACAGAAAGAGAATGGCGGACGATTTAGTGTCAAAACGCAATGCGTTTGTTTGGTTCCAACTTCCACAGTTTTTTCAGCCTGTAGCATTGTTGTGTTTTTTGTTAATAAAAGTTCTGTTTAATATAAGTGATTTTTTTTTGTAGTTTCGTGGTCGTCCATTCAAACAATTGACGCCGAATTGCCAATTCCCGCAAAACTAAAAGTGAAAGTATAATACGCACGCATTTATAAGCTATTTAAAAGCAGGAAAAAAAGAGGAAAAGAGGAAACCCCACCCCACGGTGATACCGGTATTACCGGTGTTGTCACATGTCCATTAACCGGTGGGGAAATTTCCTCATCGTCACAACCCTAGTTGACGCCTGTAGATTTTGCTCCAGAGTTGAGGTCTTTCCTGCCTCAAAACACCAGGAGTGTTGGGGGTGTCAAGCAGCGGCCACATTTCTCACCGATTGCCCCCCATGTCCTCCACCCCCAGCCCTCTCTTATAACAGACATACTTTCCCTGTCTGTTCTACCCCTCCCTAATGAGGACTTTCTGGAGACTACTGCTTGGCGGTACGACCAAAGAAATTAATCACGATATTTTTCAAAATGATACGGTATACAACGGCATATATTTATGTTTTTTAAGTATGACTTGGTGTTTACCACATTTTACAGACTGAGGTTAATTACTGCAGTACACTGGTTTATAATGCCTATTCTAATGTCATTAGGAGTGTAAACTGAAGAAAAACAACTTTTAATACAGGTTTACATGGCCCCACGAAATAATAGTTTACATTCTTTTTCAAGAATAGAATCTTTTTATTGTGGAATTTTTTTTTTCAATTACTAAAGTAAAGTAAAGAGGTTATTTCTTAAAAGCGGTATTGCACTGAACAAGTATTAAAAAGTAAATAGTAAACAGTAGTAATAGTAAAACAGTAGTCTGAGTAGATCGCCCAACAGTCAAATAATTGTTTTGACGTTAGCCAGTTATCTATATTATTGTTATATTAGATTACCAAAACAAAATTCGAATGTATTGCGAGCTAATGCAACACTCCAGTGAGCAAAGTGACCCAGCTAGCTTTCCAATTTATATCTACTAAAAGGGGATATTAAACAGTGAGCGGGGGAGCCGGACCAAGTAAGAAACCATAAATGTACTGCATTGTATTGTGCTGTGAGGGTTCATGCAGTGGTGACATATACTGTATATATAAACATATACTGTATATATAAAATATACACTAAAGTCAATTGCTCGTGTTACCGCCTCCGGCAACAACTTTAGCCCCTTTAACATTTACAGGAAGTGGTTGTTTGCTCCGTGTTGGACTGTTTAAAACCAAAAATCTTCCAAACAACTGACACGGCTCCTCTTTTTGGCACAAGTTTGTCTGCTTGAGCAAGTTTTACAGCTTCAGTTGTGAAACCTTCACAGTCCAACCTGTCCATCCTTCCAGCTCAACACCTGATACTACTAATAAAGTGAAAGCTATAGCTGTGCGCCCTAAGCATGCGTTTCGGCGGTGCAGCAGTGAGAAGGGTCCGATGTCGTACAGTGTTCTGCTGTGTCACATTCCAAAGATTGTTTAAGCTATTCACCGGTTTTCCGGCATTACAAAAATTCATATCATAACAAAAATAAACACTGGTTTTCGATATGAACCGGTATACTGCCCAGCACTACTGGAGACCATGGTGTGTTTATGTGGCTTTGACAGTGAGCACCCGCAGCACCTAATGAGATCTTCTATGTATAAAATACAAGCAAGTAGGGCTGCCACTGACGACTATTTTTCTATTGATTAATCTATCAACTATTTTACAGGTTGATCAATTAATCTAAATGATTCATTTTCCTCCAGAAAGTCAAACTGACAGTTTCACTTAAGTTAATTTTGACAGCAACAAACTATATGTCATTGGGGGGTGGGGGGTGCTTAGATAACAGTCTCCTGCTTACTTACACCCACTAATTGTTAAGCTGATTAGTAGCACACCTAGAATTTTAATGAGAGGTGTATTGTGATGGCCCAAAGTTATGCTTATCAGATTTGGTTAGCGGAGCATGCCACATGCTACTGTTCTGGTATATTATGGAATATACCAGAAGAAGAAAAGTACAGCTCAGCAACCACATCTTTTAAAAGACATGGTTAAACAAGGTATAAAGCCATCAGTGGTGTGGCGGTACTTTCTGATGTTTAAAGTCTGACATTTTTTTTTTTCATAAATATAGTTTTCATTTTTATTTCAGTTCACCAATTATTTTCTTTTATTTAGTTTCTGTTTTCATTTCACTCCTAGCGTATGATAACATCACGGTCCCAACAAGTCCAATGCGTGTGAAGACACACACAGGCACCATCAGTCAACGTAGAATAAGCCTCGATTTTACGTTAAACATTTTGAGAAATACTTCAATTCTAAGGAAGCAGGCAGGCAACTTCATAGCTTTAATAATGGGTGTATTTAGCAGTTACAAGGACAAACAATATTATTAATTATTAAAAATTAAAATTAAAAAAATAAAATAAAATAAATATTAAAAAGCTCTCTGTTCTAATGGTAATTTAATGAACATGAATAGACAGCACTTCCAGTGGCTTTGCCTACTCTGGCGGTCCATCACCTAGAATAGTGCCTGTGTGTTTCCTCTTCAGCTGCTTGTACATAGTGCTAGTGCCGGTGTAGTATGCCATCGAGACCTTGCACAGTGTAAAGTGTACAAACCATGTTTTTGTTTTGTGATAATTAGAATTAGTCACATAATTACGTAGTGATATTAAAGGAAATAATTTGATATAATGAATTGAAGCATTTAAGGAATCAAAAAGGCAATTTCTTTAAATAAAAAAATTACTTAAAATATTGATGTCAACATATTTTCATTGGTGTAACTGTCACACAGGTCAGTCTGGCAGAAAACCAAGGGTTTTAATGTCAAATTATTAATCATCATTGTTGACGCACCACAGCAACGAAACATGTCCTCTGCTTTTAACCCACATGACAGTGATATGAGCATCCGGGGAGCAGTGCTTGGGGATGGTACCTTGCTTAGGGTACCTTAGAGGTACTTGTGGGTCGGGGACTCAAACCGCCAATCTTTCGATTACACGGTTGTGTCCCTAACCACTACACCACCTGCTTGCCCAGAATGGCCCAGAACACATAATCACATATATTACACATAAAACCCTTGCACACAGGCCTACCTGTCCTGGTGCTCCTGCACCACCTGGTAGATTGACAGCAGGAAGGTGCTGTTCTCGTAGGCCACGCTCGTGCACTCCTTGTAGATGCGAAACTCAGAGGCGGTCATGGCCTCCCCCTCCGGGATCTGGGACAGGTTGAACTTGAACGCCCTGTAGTGTTGCCGCTGGGGGGAGACCTCCTTGTCCTGCTCTGCTGTCCAAAGACAAAGCAACAGGCACAGATGTTAGCAAAGCCTGCATGTCACCCATAAAGAGGAATTAAATGGTGCTTATTTTTTAATGCCTCCGTTCCACTCACCCCCAGACCCATACAATGGCCCATAAAATAATTTTCCGTGTTCTCTGTTGTCTAGACCAACATATATCTGTTCACACATTCAGCATCAACTTCACTGATTATTGAACTTCATTCAACACTAGTGTGGTGACTGCTCTACATCCTTCTTGTAAGGGACACGTACACAGCTGAGTGAACGATCCACATAGAGGCAGAACTACAGTCTGCAGAGCCAGACAAGGAGGAAATGAACCCATGGCATGCATGCTGCTGTCACCACAGCAACCCGGAAAAGTGCAAACGCAGCCAGACACCCGCTGCAGCGAGACCATGTTTCTATCCTCTTTGGGATTGATCCAACACTAGGGGCCTTCCTTCCAGGAGGAAATGAAATAGTGAGATTGAGAGATGGATGGAGGGGGTGACAATGAGCTCAGGGCAGCCTGAGCCCTTCAGTAGAGGTCTGCTGTTCCAGTGGCTACTTCCTGCTGCTCCTGGGCACATCTGGTTCTCATCAATGCTGAGGTGCAATGTGGACACTCCCTTCGCAACCTGCCTCCAATCAGCTGTCTTCACTTCGTAACCCTTCTCCAATCAGCAGCTGTCCCATTATAAACCCACCTTCAATCAGTAGCCTTCCCTTCATAACCCCCGTCCAATAAGCAGCTGTCCCATCATAACCCTCTTCCAATCAACAGCCATCCCTCCGTAACCCTCTTCCAAACCTTAGAAGCCATCCCTTTGCATCTCGCCTTCAATTGGCACTCGTCTCACTCAGTGTTCTTGACCAGCCTATCCCTTCCAGAGAAAATTCTGTAGCCCCCTCACAGTGCTACCCCGTTTCTGGCCCCTGCTGGTATGCACCAGCTAGACGACATGCCTCAGTTTGTCCTGGCATCGCGGCTTTGCATTCACTTATGTCACCTTTCAACAGGAGCTCCCAAAATACCTTCACACATCATCTCCCCTTGGAAACTTATCTGTCATCGGTTATGGTTATATCACAGAACCTGATATGTTCCCAGTTACATACTGACAAATCAGCAAATGACCAAAACCAAGAATGATTGCCAAGAATGATTCTGAAGCTTCTGTGCTGTCAAAAATGCACAAGATACACTTGACATGAGATATCATCTTGACAAGGGCCCTTGTCCATCATGGAAAAAATCTACTATCTGTTCATATGAAGCAGACCTGGCAATAGTGTGTGGTTTGTCTGATCTTTGACTCATGGAGCCCTTAATTCGACAGAAACATCATAACAAATATCTGCAGATACAAAATAAATAACACACATCTATGTCCAGTATCTGGACCAGCGTCAGAAGCACAATCAGATCAAATCACAAGACGCATGAGTGACTGGCCAGTTGTCTTCTTGATGGCACAAACAGCTGAAAGGAGATATTCCCCCTAAAATTAAGTGATCCAAAATACTATTCGAATTTCATCATTTATAGCACTGAAAAGGAATACAAACAGCAGCACCAGTCAATCACACAAGTGCCATTGTGGCAGCTGGTTTCCTGTTTGCAGGGACTGCAAAGGAAGAACATCCAAAAAAGCCAGAATGGCCAGAAGAAGCATAGCTGCTTGGATAACAACTGAAGCAATTAAAGAAATACACACTCTTGTATGAATTTGATGTCAAAAAGTCCTTAGAAGAGATGTATAAATTGAGAAGATTCATTATGAGGGTGTGAGGATAAGTGCTTCTTTCGAAAATAGCAACATCTGCCATCCACCACAGACAAAGGCTGACACTGGACTATTCAGGGTCAGACTGCAAGGCTCACAGCCAAGCATGGTGCATTGAGCCAACTGGTGAAACTGGCCTCGGGAAGCACATGGCAGACCTGAGCATTGATGGCTTTTCATGAGTCATTTCCAGGTGGGACTTCCTCATGTTCTCCTCATGTCCTGCTTTGAGCTGTGACTAACCCCTCAATTACAGATGAGCAGGACCTGGCTGGCCTCTACAACTGACAAGTGTGCCACTGTCACTCACAGGGCTCTGTCACAGTGTCGAGGTTATGATGACTGAAAAGGGCTAAGAGAGAAGTGTGGTCCCTCCCGGCCCTAGCCCTGGCCCTGGCCCTGGCCCACCACTCTCGCGATCCCATCGCCAAGTGGTGGGCGGCCGGCTGCGGTCAGCGGTCAGGACCGGCTCGCACATTAAATGTTTTCCATCGTATCCCTCGAGGGGCTTGGCGGTCGCCTGCATTTAATTTTTAAACCACATTTAGTCTCTTCCGCCCACCCACAACCGCAAAGAAAAACAACGACATTTTTCTTTGCTGGTTTCTATACCCCCCCACCCTCTGAAATAGAGGCCAGGGGGTAAGACACAGGCAAACAGCAGGAACACGAGGTCAGCTTGACCAACGTCGCAACAACACAAGTCTCCTGCCTCTCAGAAGTCAGCAGGGAGATGGATGATTACTGATGTCTGCAGACAGTTTACAGAATGACTGATGCCCCCCTGTAACATCACTATGAATGATCCAGTGAATGAGATACAATATATTTTTATGTCATCAATGTGTATGGTAAGTATCACATATTTGCATACTAAACATTGGCTCACCAGTGAAGGATGTGAGCCCATTTAAAAAGCATGAGTTAAATGTAAGGCCAATGGGGCCACTGCCTTATTTGTGATTAACCCTTTCTCTCTTTGTCACTTGGACAGGAGGCCATGGATAGAGCAAAGTATCTTCACAGCTCTCAGAGGCAGAAATGGGAGCAAGGTCTCCAATGGTTAAACTAATAAAAGCCACTACTGCCCAAGGCATGTCAAGAATTTAGATGTGTTTATGTAATTATACTCCAATACTCACAGGCTCCTCTCAAATTTTTATCGTTCCATAAGGGACCCACTTGCACCTCCCCACAGCTCAGTAACTAATTGCACTACTGCGAATAATTAAAGGTCTCGAAATCTTATTCCATATGATTTAGTTAAAGATCTTGAGGTTGAACAGGTCTCCCGGGCATGAGGCCATTAACTCCAGTGGATAAAGTCCTAATATCACATTGGTGAAAGCAGTAGGCAATTGTCTGAAAAGCAGGAAGATCACTATACTCACACAGACAGAGAATCTGAGAAAACACCAAACTGTGGTGTATGCAGTCTGATCTCTTTACCATCCTGCCCAGCCACCTGAGAAGTGCCCCGGTACAAGGCCAGACACCATGCTCCTGCAGTTTCCAGCTGCTTTTCAACTGCTTTCCAGTTTTGTGTTGTTTGAATTGAAAAGCAAATCTGTGGGCTTCCTCTGATCCCTTTAACTGAGCTAGGACCTGAAATCAAAGTCAGGATGTAAGAAGAATGACCGGCATGGGAATAGGTCATTTACTGAAAGAAGACCTCATGAAAGGCCTATGACCCTGCTCAGTAGAAGTGCTAGGAAGATGGATAGATGGAAGTATGGATGGGTTTTCTCAAGGACTGTCTCATTAGGGTTGGGGGAAGTCCTGCTATGATGATAACAAGGAGGTGTTGCCAGGAGCTGGAGTTAGTTTAAAGCGGAGTGACTGACGGGATATAGCAGAGAATTGACTGTGATTTCTTCATACAAAGAGGGCCACAGAAGCACTGACCCACGCAAAGCGCTGACTGTGCTTTCATGCTTGGCCTCGATAACCAGAAACCTACTGTGCAATTCTGGATCTACCTCACTTTTGGCTACAAATAGATGTATCAACGTTTTCAACCGAAGATTATAACAGGGCTTTTTCCACTCGGCTTTGCAGAATGCCATTGGTCAGCAAGTCCAAAGACGGAGACCAATGGTGTGTACAGACCTGCTAAAATAATCTGGAATCCGCTGCAGCAGGTGTGTTCTGGGACAGCCAACTGGGCAAAGAGCAGTCAGATTTAAAGGAGGAAACCCATGTCAGGGGCAGCAGATGGATTTCTCCTGAGGGATCTGATAAATAAGGAAAAAATATCTCTGAAGAGGGAAGCACAGCTGTTTCCAAAGAAGAAATCAAAATATTGGTGGTGCACATTCCAGGGCTTTGAGGTGGAGGGACATGCTCTCTCTCTAGCTCACTCTACCTTTCCATCAGCACTTGTGCTGGACCTTGGTGTCAAACAGACTCGCAGTGTTAAATCCTATGCTGGATTCCAGTAAAAAGACCATCAGCGCATCAAAGTAGTGGAGATACCATACCAGTCATGTATGCTAATCACAGACAGACCATGATTAAAATGAGAAGCCAGCCTGAGTGCTGGAGTGCTTTTTAAGCTAGGAAGATGACAGCATGTGGATGAAGGCAGAGAGTCTGCAGAAATGATGCACTTCTCTGCTCAGCCCTCCAATTTCTGCACACTCTTTCCGTGTATGGAAAAACGGGAGCCGTTTACAGACAGACTGAAGACAAATGGACCCATTGACCCATTAGAAACCTGACATGGGGAGCATTTGCAACAGGAGGTTTGTGCAAATCACTAATCAGCAGCACCACCACTTGTTTCCCACACAAGCCATCTCCTGAACAGATCCCTGAGCTTCTACATTAGCCAGCAGGCTTCTGCTTCCCAGACAGTTCCTCCTCTGATATTTATTTGGGGAAGGCCCAAGGTGAGGGCTGATGTGATTCAGGCCTCCTATCTAATCCTTGTCCACATCTTCCATTAACAGATGGGCGATGGGCAAATGATGCACCTCGAGCAGCTTTTCTGCTAATGGGCCACGCTACAGCAACTTGAGGTCGTCGTTCTCCTATTTGACATTTGCCTTTCAATATTTTGAGGCCACCTTCATAGTTTATAAAATGTTGGTTTTGTGGGATGTGGGCATAAACTGTTAATCACAGAAATGTGACAAATACAACTGTACACAAACAAAGATGATACATCTGTTTTCATGGTGGTCAGTCTCAGGAATGCAAAAGCAGTGCCTGTTTCTATCAATCCCAGCCATCAGATTATAGACGACTGCACTTAAAGCATTAACATGGATATTTGCTTCACACAAATTTTAGTGCCTTTCACCTTTTGATGTTGTCATGCCGTGAGAGATGTAGCAAAGTCACTGAACATTGTTCTGCATATAAGCTACGCACCCCCCTCCAAGAAGAAAACCATTCAAACACAGCTGTTTCACATACATGTATCCCTGTCATGTTGATTCAAGGTACTCAACATCCATGGCAAGGACACATCCATAACTTTTTGAGGGAGAGCCCATAAAACCTGACTAGAGAGAGTGGGGCTGGCAGCAAGGCAATCCTTCCCACAGCTCACCGCCCACTGGGATTCTGGGTAAGTCATGTCGTCTGTGCCTGCAGGGCCATATTCCAGAGGTTAAAGTGTTCCATAGTTGGAAAGATAATAATCTTTTATATTCATGCATCTACTTCATCTGGCATCCCATCCAGGGTGTTCCCTGTGCTTCCTGGGATAGGTTCAGTGAGGTCCTGCACTGGATCTATGATTCGAATGCGGATGGATGTCCAGTTTGTATCAAATCTATATGATACAATAATAAAGGTTAGCATGAACATATAGGATGTGAGTGATGGAGCTGCACTTTTCCCAGAGGCCCACTGGGCTTCTTCTAGTCCCGCACCCACCTCCCTAAATAGGATGGGTCCAGCACTTGACCCATCCTGAAGTGTAGCCTGCACTCCACTGATGAATGAAGCCTTTCACTTATCTAGTATGGCTGCAGCTCACGTAATCACACGCACACACACGCAGCCAGGCTCCTGATAATCCCCACAAACAAGAAGCATGGGCTTCCGAGGGTGCCGAGGAGGGACGTGCGGTGAATCGGGGGCATGGGCAAGGGGCCGATCTGTAGGCCATCCCCGGATGCCCTCATTGCGAAACAGCCCAGCGTGCAGAACGTGACGCGTGGGATGCGATGCGCGTGACAGATAGAAACACGGAGGCCTGTAATCAGATGTTCTGCTGTCGTTATCAGTGCACTCTTCACATCTGACTAACCATTACAGAGTCCCCGCTCTCACGCTCACTCTGCCACCCAGCCAAGTGACGCAGCCCGAGGACACATGGGGTCCTAAGGGATCCATCGCAGAGCTGGAGAGCCATGGATGTAACCAAAGAAAGGCGTGACCCATGACCTCACAGCTGGACGAGTCGTCACTCAGGCAGGAAGGTAAACATGCTTACCCTTTACACTGCATATCACCAATTTGAACTCGCATTCGAACACGGTCCACAGAGAAACAGGGGTCCAAAGCTGAGTTTTTACAAGCCAAGGAACAGCAACATGCTGATTTTGAGTCCAGGTGAGCAGATACAGTGCCTCTAAAGCATTTTCCTCTTCACCTCAGTATCCGAGCAGTCGTTCAGAATAAGCCTTTCATTTCATTTTGTGGGACGGCATGTCTCGAATTCCTTTCTTAACTTCTGCAGAGAGCGACGTAAAACACAGGGCTAATATTACACCCCTTTGTCTGCAGTCCACAGGAAGTATTTCTGATGGGATAAAGGGCTTTACACCCAAGCTTCCCCATCAGACAATTAAGTCTTTGATCGTAGCCTGTTAATTATTCGCTCCAGCTGGAGGCTTGGGACACATTCTGCTGCCAATATGAATGGCTTACCCAAAGATTTAACGCGTGGAAATCCAGCTACAGAAAAGGCAAGGGTTCCAAATAATCCAGGATTGTCTGGACCCTAGCTAATCTTCTAGAACCACCCCCCATCCCACCCCTGCCCTTCTTGCCCCCAAAACCACCCACTCCAGGTAGTAGTGTGGTTGCAGAAAACACCACTGAGGAAATGAGGTGCGAACCCTTGCTCACTGGGGCCGAGAATCACAGCTGTAGTTAAGGATAAGAAACTGCACCCTGAAGATCGACTCATGCCCCTGGGCTCTGCTTCTGTCCTCTTGGCCAAGGTGCTTAGCCTGAAATGCTCCAAGGAAATACCCAGCTGTATAAACGGGGAATGTTGATCATACACAAAAAGGTAAATTCCCATGGTTAGCCCTCCAGCCGATAAGATTACTGACTCACTACCACACTGTAACTTATGAATGCTTTGTCAATTTTTACAATTTTTAATCGTCAAAGCAAATTTTGGTGTCTGCCGAAAATATGCGATGAAAGGCTTTCGCAGATAAAAGCAGACACTCCAGTCAGAGACTCTTTCCTTCAGGTAAGCTTGAGACAAAACAGCATAGAGAGAAGTTCAGATGTTGAGAATTTGCGAGCGCCACCACTGCTTGGATTCTGGGGGAATGGGAATCTGAAGGCTGTGGTTTGTGGTTATGGTTCATTTACTGTACTGTGTTAATTAGAACCCAAAACAAGACCAGTTTGGGCACGTTGAGCATCAAAGAGCAGCTACACTGAGCACTGTGTGTGTTCTACCTCTGAAACATGACGAGGACAGGCAGCACTAGGGGAAGGCAGAGAAGGCAGTTTCAGCGCAGTATGGCTGGTAGGAGGAAGCTGAACTGATGTAGTTCCACGCAGAATAAAGATCTATTTATTCTGCTCCCTTAACTTATTATTTATTAGCCAATGAGGATAAGCAACGCAGCACTATGGATACAGCAAAATAGATGTGCATGGGTGATGTGGTTAAAGTGCCCAGTCTCAAAAGGGTTCTGCGGTGACTTCACCTGCCAACCCTGTTACAAATCAGCAAGCTTCCCACCACAATCCCTCCTGCCTAGCTTCCCAAAGCCATTCTGTATAAGGGATTTACTGATAAGTATCAATATATTGCACGCAGAATCACAGAGGCCAAGTGGACACCGATGTCCATTTATCACACGTGAAGGTGTTCCTATTGTCAAAAAGAATTTCATCTGTTGACACACAGTTGTGTAGCGCAGAATTACCTCCACAGATGGAGACTCTTGGCCCGACGAACATTAATTGCTATTACATTCAAGGAAATGTGTGTCTCCAGATTTCTCCAGGACTCTGTGTTCTACTAGGGAGATAGAAAGGAACCCAATCTGGGGTACATTCAGTCTCGGGGATCTGTGAAATCCAGTACTGCACTGCTCCATAAACCAGACACACAGATGTGTGGCATCCTTAACGCTCATCACACAGAGGCTGAAAAGCACTCATTCGCACTGTATCAACTGTTAATCAGAATTCTATCATTACAACGGAAACCAGTAAAACCAGTAAAGCAATTTAAATATCAGTATATGTAGCAGACAGAATATTACACAGTTTTTCTGTGTAATATTAATATTTTCCCTGGGACAGTTCATGGTGTTCCACTGCAGAGTATTGTGTCAGGATACTGCTAAAGCTCAGTATCACTGACCAACGTGTCTGGCAAAATCTCTGTTTATCTTCGTTCACTCTGTTTAGACTGCTTTTATAAACATTTCAGCTGCAAATGGAGGGAATAACCATGCCCTTTCACAGCTGACCTATGATTAAAGCTTTCATTTAACATTCATACCAAAATCGCATAAATAGTAAAACAACAGAGAAAACACAATAGGCAATTTACACAGATATCCGCAGCAGGTATTGTTAGCTGAATGCCAAGAATAGCTTTGCCTTAATACTAGCTTGAGATCTGCGTATTTATTTTGGTGTGGAATTGTTTTTCCATCTCCCTGCTGGGCCATAAATCAAAGTGCTGATTGCAAAATACTCTGAAATTTGTACAGTTTAGACATTTTCCCCCAGTGGGCGTACAGTGAAAATAAGAGGGTTTCACTGTCTGTTCCCACCACCTGTGCTGAGAGACACTGGATGCTGACTAGACTCCTCCAAATGTCTCTCTCAACCAGCACCACAACCCAGTTGGAAACAGATCCACTAATCAGACCTGACCTGTTCCTTTCCCTGAGCACCAATCCATGTGTTTAAACGCAGAATGTTGTCTGTCATTTATAATAATGAATGGACTGTACTTTCCAAAGGTGACCTAACCCAAGCTGGTGCTACATTTTACTCGTCAATTGCCTCATTACACACACGGTAATGGTAAATAAGAGTAAAAGCACGGAGCCCGCCGCCTCACCCAGGCTGACGAAACTCATCACCATGTCGGCGTCGCTCAGGAAGGCGCTGTCCTGCGCGCTGGCCAGGGGAGGTCCCTCTGTGGCCAGCACGGACCTGTAAGAGTCCGGCACCTCCTCCTCCTCCTCCTCCGAGATGGTGTTGTACAGGTCCAGCATGAAGAGCGGCGCAGAGTTGAACTTGCTGTGGGACACATGCGGCCGGGGCCGCTGGGGCAGCCCCAGGATGGACAGGATCTCCTTCTGCATCTCCCGCTTCTCGGAGATGCGCAGTCTCCGCTGGATGAAGTTCGGCTGGAGCTCGCTGTTCCCGTCCAGCGCGAAGTGGCTGCATCCTATGAATGACACGCAGCAGGAAGCCCAGAGCCAGCCCCGGAGAGCCAGCGAGTAGCTTGTCATGGTACGTGCGCGTATCTCCAGCCCTGTGCGCGCTTGTGAGTGAGACGCTCTGCCGTACCGTATCTCCCTCACGCCATATGAGAGCTCATCCAGAGCCAAAGCCGCCAACTTCGCCGTCCTTTATCTCCATTAAGCGGGACTCTCTCCAGCCGAGGAAAGCGCACCTCACGGCGGCGGTACCGCTCCGGCGAGCCCGAACTCCGCTACCCGGCAGACTTCATCAAACGGGAAAGTTGTCAGAAGGAGTAAAATAAGCCGTGACGAAGAAAACATCTTATTACCGGGCGGTCAGTCGTTCACAGGCGGCATTGAGTCTGTTTCGAAGCCGCGAAGTTCAGCCCTTCGGCTCCCGGTCCGGACTGTCCGGAGCGCTCGCGGCGCAGGTACTAAAGCGCGTGCATCCGCAGCAAACACGCCCCGGCCCGCGCGCTCGGAGGAGGGGCTTTCGGGCCAATGTCAGGTGGATAAAACACACACACACACACACACAGGCACCGTATCTGCCCTCCTCCATCACCTTCCTCTCGTCGCGATGTCTGCCCCATACTGCTTTGCATTTAGAGAGTCATTGGAAAACTTGTTCTGGAAAAGCGGTTAAGTATTCTAATGAACAAGACCGAATACTTACACAGAGACGTGGAAAATACAGAATGTAATTGGAAAAAAAAATGGTGTTTTAAGTTTGCGTAATTAAATCCCATCCACTGCTCTCCCGAAATTCCTAGGATTAAGAGGATTGTTTCCTGCTAAGGAACGACCCCTAACGATGAAAAAATGAACACCATAACGGGGACTGATCATTTAGAATATTAACCTCAGACGCAACGTCTAACAGTCCTGAGAGAAATATCAGAACAATGGCGAACACTCAAGTGAGTGCATACACCTTTCCCAAAAGGCCACAGAAGTTAGGGCTCTGGTCGGTTAGCAATTTCCCAACATGCAGAATTGCAATTTTCATATTTTCCCAACATCCAAAAAATTTCCGTTTATTGAGCCGTCTCAAACCCATGGTTTTCACCATACAAACAGGGGACATTGAGGTGTTTATTAACATCAAGAAATTAGAAGGAAAAGTGGTACATTGGTTGACATAAATCTCAATTAGGTCTCCCACCCTGAGATGGAACAGGGAGTCCCCCTACCGCCCCTTCCTCCCCGTCTCCTGCGGGAGCCTCGTGTTGTGTCTGCCAGATCCCTGATCACTCGATAGAGGGACTTCTCTTATCACTCTGCCGGCAATCTTATCTGGCAGAAGTGTAAACCACAACATCAAAGCCGCAGATGCTATCCCCCAAGCTGGCCAGGATCCAGGCGCTGGGGGAACCCGCCTAGCTGCAGCATCAAACTACTATCGAATTGCAGAGCAACAAAAATCCTTAGAGCACAGCAGTTAACAAGCAAACATGCACTTTCTGAATTTGCTTTTATGAACCACAGTCAATTTGCTCCTTGTTTTCCGTTGTTATTTCCTGGAGCATGCGTTTGAAAATAAAACTTGTAAAACTGCTGTTTTGTTTTTGCACTTTCCAACAAATGTTGCTTAAATGCAAGCTGGAAGGCCTTCCTCGCAGGAGGATCACAGCCTGTTTTAAGGCTTGATCGATTGCATAATCTCAATACTCATAGCATAATCTGCCCTCGCAATCGTTAAAGTGTCAGTGATCTCCTGATGCGGCTTCTGATGCTTCCAGGTCAGAAGAGGTGTTACAGAAGTTCTACTCAACGGCACAGAGTCAAAACTTCAAACACATTAAATGACTGGGGGGGGAGGGGGCTGCTGTCCGCATCAAGAGATCAGTGTCTCCCCCACCCGCAGGAGACGTCTGGGCACGGATGGGAGCCACAAGCGGACAGGACAGATAAGGAAGATTGCCGTTCCCTGCAGGTGGCCCACACCTTCAGTGGAGGGCTGATTAGGGGATGCAGAGCTGCTGTCCCCCCCACCCCACGCCCCCCCGCTGAATACAGGCACGCTAGAGGAGGGAACACACTAAACACACTGCCCCTTTTATCATAAAGGACTTAATGTGGAAAAAAATCAGGAGCATCAGCTACTAGAAATATGTTCTGATTAGGCATCACCTTGCCTTCTGACACACGCCAGCCTAAATGAAGGACGTGCAGCTACACAGCCAGACAGTATCAGTGACACTGAGGGAAGCTGCGTCTAGACGAGAGCAGTTCCTGTTCCCATTCAGCAGGGGCGCTGATGGGCTGCAGCAGTGTCCGTACGCTCGGTGGGCCCTACCTCGTCCAGCCCAGCCCTCATGTTGCAGCACAAGCACTTCTTTGAAGCACGTGTTGCACACTTTTTCATCTGTCGCATACCTTCTGCATTCATACCTTACAATGCGTGCGAATGCTCAAAGCAAAGCCTCATCATTTCATTGCTGGAGATGAGAGAGACTGATGCATCCAGAGCAAATATCTCCGGTCCCTTGCTTCAGGTGATAAGAAACTGACGTCCGGTTGGCACAGTCCTCTACTGCTGCTTTTGATGTTATTGTTATGCATCTCTGTTTTCCAGTTG
Source organism: Petrocephalus sullivani (assembly GCA_026780845.1). Taxonomy (NCBI): domain Eukaryota; kingdom Metazoa; phylum Chordata; class Actinopteri; order Osteoglossiformes; family Mormyridae; genus Petrocephalus; species Petrocephalus sullivani. The sequence continues at coordinate 16,792,139 of JAODKM010000001.1, read as the reverse complement.
CTCTCGGTCCTCCATAGTGCTTTGATATAAGGATCACAATAAACTAGGCTTTACAAACGGGCACCAGGTGTATATTCTGATCGTGTTTGTGTCCGGGGGGCAGATTTGTTTCAAGCGTTGACTGATTGAAGTTGTGGGGTTTATTCATTCTTGTTGTACTATACAATAAACGCTTTATGTGTAAAAATGAAATGGTACATGATGGTATTCCGCTAAACCCCTACATGCTTCTGGATGTCACTGTCCTGCAGCAGACTGAGAGTAGCAGCTCTGAGGGGCAGTGTGGTCATTTTGCAGGCGTGTTATCAGTGCTGCTGGAGGGGAATGCCCCCCCTCTGCCAGTCCCTGAGCTGAACCTGGCTGCCCCCGCCACGCTTTCCAGCTGCAGGACCGCCACACTGTGGTCAAACTCGTATTGCATGGCCTCCCGGAAGGAGGGCGCCTCCAAGGCACTGTGGTATGCCGAGGCGCGGTCGGCACGGAGACACTGCTGCGGGAAGCTGCTGATCTGCTCTGCCAGCTCCAGGGCCGCCTGCAGAGCTGAGACACACAAAGGTACGGGATGAAGCGTCGAACACCAGCAGGGTGCCGCAGTGCTAACCATCAGAGAGGAACAGCAGTGAACAGAGCTGAACACCACTGAAAAACAGAACTGAACATTGCTGAGGCGCATCGCTGACTACTGAACATCGGCGAGGTGTGGTAGTACTGAACATCGGCAAGGTGTGGTAGTACTGCACATTGGCGAGGTATGGTAGTACTGAACATCGGCGAGGTGTAGTAGTACTGCACATCGGTGAGGTATGGTAGTACTGCACATTGGTGAGGTATGGTAGTACTGCACATCGATGAGGTATGGTAGTACTGAACATCGGTGCGGTATGGTAGTACTGAACATCGGTGAGGTGTGGTAGTACTGAACATCAGCGAGGTGTGGTAGTACTGCACATCGGTGAGGTACGGTAGTACTGAACATCGGTGAGGTATGGTAATACTGAACATCGGTGAGGTGTGGTAGTACTGAACATCAGCGAGGTATGGTAGTACTGAACATCGTAAAGGTGTGGTAGTACTGAATATTGGTGAGGTATGGTAGTACTGAACATCGGCAAGGTGTGGTAGTACTGAACATCGGTGTGGTGTGGTAGTACTGAACATCGGCACGGTGTGGTAGTACTGAACATCGGCACGGTGTGGTAGTACTGAACATCGGTGAGCTATGGTAGTACTAAACATCGGCGAGGTGTGGTAGTACTGAACATCAGCAAGGCATGGCAGTGAACAGTATGTGGACTGTTTGGTTAATGACCGTGAACTGGTACAAAGCACTAACCCACTCCCTGTACCAAGGCATTCAAATGCACACCAAAAGGAGCCTTCCGGGAAAGACTGTGGTGGAATGCAGATGTGGAAGATGTTTTCATTGCGTTTTATTTACTTCTAACGCCTTGAACAGGCACGTTAGAAGCTTAAGCGCAGCATTTCTGCCTCTCTGGCACACAGCGGGCCGCCCAGAACCACGACCCGAGCTGACAGACTTGGCTGCAGCTGTGGGAACGACTTCCTCAAAGAACAAAGTTAATCTTTTAATGTCATTGAGGAATTCCAGCCGAGGCTGTGCACAGAGCCTCCTCATCACATGCGAGTTTTTGGGATTTTTCTGCGGGATTCTTACATTACTCAAATTGACGACTTTGTGAAGTATCTTCCTGTGCCACAGGCCAAAGTATGAATTAACGGGTTGTAAATTAAAGCTGATGGCTTCGCTGCCAGATGAGTGTGAGGAATTTATATATTGCACTCCACTTAGGACTCCGAAACAGTGACAGTTATCTTGCCATTTAGCAAGTTTCCCCCATGATCACAACTTGTTTGCTTGTAGGCCTGGACTTGACATCTGGCATAGTGGGCATTTTCCTAGTTCACCAATGGGTTTGTGGGCTGGTAAAATTTATCATAGGGGACCCCCAAAGTCCAGAGCCAATTTTTAATTCCAGTCCAGCCCTGGTTGCATGTATCTGGTATTTATTTCGACTCTTGGGTGTAACTTGAAAGACTTTCGTTGCCGATTGGGTATACAAATAGCCTGATTCAGAAACACTGCTGTCTTCAAAAAAAGAAACTAATTCAGAATGAAAACTATGAACAAAGTAAAACAAAAATTGCAATCTGATCGGAAGAACACATACAAAAAGATCAGGATATATGTTATGGTATAACAAAAAGTATTTTATTTAATATACAAGGACAGCGCAGTATTGGAGAATTTCCAAATAAAGCAAAGTGATTTTGTTGTAAAAAAAATTTGAGGTATTTATAAAGCAAAAATGAGTTAACAAATTTCTCAGAAACCCGTCTAGGAGTGATTTAAACAGCAAGGAAGAGAATGATTATGATTGTATCGGAGAACGCATGCAGCGCTCACGCAAAAGCAGCGGAGGTAGACTTTAAACAGATTTTAAAATCATATATTGGATAATCTATACACGGAATAATCATTGCAAAGTT
>JAODKM010000001.1:16758472-16768729 GCA_026780845.1 Petrocephalus sullivani | reverse complement strand
TAATAATTTTGGCCACCACTGTACGAGTCCATGCAAGCACTGAAGAGAGTGGGAACAAGGACACACACCTTACAAACCCCAGGATCAATGGGGAAGTACCAGTGTACAGTCTCACAACTTCAGGGGGATCCCGCAAGGTCTCAGGATGTCCCAAAGGGCAGCTCGATTAACTGAGCCGAATACCTTATTAAAATTGACAACGATTTTCCCGTTCTTCTAAATAGAGGCTAGGGCTGAACGAGTTATCGATTTCGAATCAAAATTGAGATTTTAAATAATGCGGTTAGCAAAATGCAAAGGCTGCAATTTGGGATATGCATTATACAACACATCTAACCAAGTTTTTTTAAACTGTTGTGAGAATAGTTTTGCAAATTCCTTCCGTCCTCCATGTGTGACAGTCAGTCTTACCAATCAGAAGTGCCGTGCTCCTCACGTGCCAATCATGCTTATCAATCAGATGTGGCCCAAAGTGATTGCGCATATGCCCACAAACACAGATACGTGAATCCCAAAGAAAATATATTGTTTCCGTTGCTGAGCCGTAAGTGAATTACCTACCTATTTAATGGTCAGAGATTGTTCACAGAAAGGTCCTATTATGGGTCAGAGCAGCCTTAGCCGCATGATCCCTAATGTTTTTATTACTGGAATTGTTTTCATTACTTTATTTAACTTAACACAGTCGCAGCTTTTGTGATAGTAGTTTTATACGTCATTGTTCTCTGCTAATTTGACCCTTGTGTATGGGACTTTCCGGAAATACTTTACTAAGGGTAAAAAAGTGGTCGAGCACTGTTCGCAAACACGGCACTTAAAATGTGCATGTAAAAATACAATCACTTTACCATGTTGCTAAAGAATTGTTCTATGGTTTATTAGGTGTATGTTCTATATCATAAATACATTTTGGATTCAATCCATATGATTCCATTCTCATCTCTGGATTAATGTATAGCACAGTTCAGATTTCAATATACTGTTGTGCTCAATTACAGATAATGAATTAAACAAAATGCTAATCAAATCGTAATCGCAATATCTATAAGATAAATCGCAATTCAATGTTCTCTTAAAATAGTTCAGCCCTAATGGAGGCCAAGATTGCTTGCAATGCCAGGAGGACAGCCTTACCACCAGTGTGGAAAAGTTCACCGCAGATACCACAGATCCCTGCAGCCTTCCCTACCTTCAGCTGGTTCGCCAGCTGTGCAATCTCAGTGAGACTGGGTGGTTCACAGCTAATTGGAGGATTAGCCTCAAGAACTGTGGATCCAGATGTGTCAAACGTCCTTGCTGGAGGATCAGCAGTAGTGTTAAACAGCTGCTCAAAGTAGCTGGTCCAGTAGGTTACAACTGCAGTGTCATCCATAATGACGGTTCCATCACCCTCCCTGACTGCAACCCTCCGAGAAACAGATTAGGATGTGCGTAATGCTTCGATTCCTCTGCAAGGTGCACATGGGTCACTAGTCATTGTCATATTCTAAATCTCATCTTAAAACATAGTTTTATTCCTTAGCTTTTAGCCTTTTTAGAATTGTTTAATTATAAATTTGGTTTTATTTAATTTCTCCATTTATTATTATCTCCAGTTTTAAATTTTCTATTTTGTTAGTTATTTTTATTTGGCCCAAATTATATCCTCTGAGTTAGTTGCTCTTGGCGCTGTGGTATTTTTTATTGGGGCACTATCCGTGTGTTTACATTCAATGCATTTGTTTCTTGTTCTTGTGTAACTATGTGACTCAAACCATATTGTTCAACACTTTGGTTGACTGCGGTGGTTTTAAATGTGATTTATAAATAAACTTGAACTTGAACCATAGATGGTGTGTCTCGCTCACAAAACCCTTCTGACAAACGCCTCCTTATCTGCCCTCAGAGCCCTCACAGCCATCCATCTCAGTTCCCAGTACAGACCCAGTACAGTTGCCATCAATCTGGACACTGCGCCTCCTCTCAATAATATCCAGGGTACCCTGTGAGATGAAAAGCCTCCTTCTGGGAACACTGGCAACACCAACACAACCCTCAGCAACCTTCAGGGTCTTGTCAGAGGAGGTCTCCCACGTCACATTACTAACACTCCTAAGTCACCAATGACCACCAGGAAGAGCAGATCTGCTACAGCAGCAGCTACTCCCTGACTATGGCAGCCATTAGAGTGACCAGACCAATAATATGTGTACCCCCCTACAGAGATCTGGTCACTACCCGGTCTGCGTACCTCAGACAGTGCCGCCACTGAAATACGGTGTTTACGAAGCTCCTCCAACAATAGATGAAGATGGTCATCATGCCAGAGAGGCAAGATGTTCCATGCACCTACCGGCACCGGATGGACCACCTCAGATTAGGACCTGAGTGCTGCCGGGCGATCCCTTTGCAACACACCAGTTTCGATCCCCAACAGGTCTAGCCTCATTGGCTCCATTGTGTCTAGTGGTTCTGACTCTTCCAGGGATGAGGTTCCTTAGGGTTCTCCCCCATCCCCTTCATGATGCGTGCAGCCTTCTGTGGGTGGCTGCAGCAGAGGTATTCTCGCAGAGAGCACAAAAGGATCCGGTCTGCTTTGTCGAAGTTGTGAAGGAATTTTTTTATAGTGGCTGGAGTGCCAATCCCACCATCAACGCCCAAATAGTTTTCCCCGTAAGTTGGAAGACAACAATAACAAGGTTTGACCAGCGAGCTTCTGGTCCAAACAAGCCGGAAGCCTTGAGTTTGAAAATGAGAAATAATGGATTGATGTGGTGATGTCAGACAACAGGGACTGTGATTGGTTAAAGAAGTGAAACGCAAGCCCCTCCGTTGTTGACCCAGGAACATGTCAAACTCTGCAAAACCAGGATGTCCCTAACTCTTCATCTCCTCTGCCACCCACACACACACATGCATACCACACCAGGGTTTTTCCTTTCTCCCCTAGACCCAGTGAAATAGGTTGGTTTTTCCAGACCAGCCTCATTTTATTACTGGGTGGGATTGGGAAGAGAACAGGGAAAGCATATATCACTGGAGTTTGTCCAGGACAGTCCAGAGTGAGCAAAGTGAGCCTGTTCTCCAGCTGCTGTAAGATCAGCTTGAACAGTCAGAGGCAATAAGGTCAGCATCTGCTGGGAGTAGGGTATGGCTGAGTGCTGGTCTGGGAGTCAGACGTGGCAGGTCCCCACCCCTGAGCTGGGAGTTGCTTCTACTAGAGTCTTAAGAGACAAACGCCCCTGTGTGCTGCCAGACGACTGAGCATGCTCATTGCACAGCCCTCAACAGGGGGTGGTCACAGAGAGTGGCCAGCACCTCCACAAGCACACTCTGTGTGCAGTCCCAATGCTCACCTACAGCAGGGTACTCAGAACTGGGCCTGTACCCAGTTAATAAACAGAACATACAAAAAATATAAAACAAACAGGCACCGGGAGAGTGTGAAGATGGGAAATGCACCCTCTGGCAGGATTTGACCCTCAACAGTTATAACCTGCTTCTCCTCCCTTACGTTTGTTGAGCGGTGCTCCGAGCTGAGAGCATTTTGAGTACAAAACAGGGTCCTTTTGGAATCCACTGCTGTGCAAGGACGTATGTGTGATCACTGATCCTCCTCTTCTATGTCAGAGACTGCTACAATGAGGAGCCGTATTCCCAGAGACACCGCTAACTATGTGTGATAAATGCATAGTATTCAATAAATTACAAAAAGTACAAGAATCCTGAAATCCTTACTGGATCATTCAAATGGTCATTGGTTTAACCTCAAGGATATAAAGAGCATCCACATTCATCTTAGTGGGCTATCCTGGAAACAAAATCCTTACACATGGCATGGCCGAAGATAACAGCAATGATTTCAGTGGCATTGCAGTGTGCCCTGCTGAAATACAGTTAGATGTATATGCCCCATACCAACAAGACACATACACACTTCAAACCCAAAGAATGTGCAGGATTTGGCAACTGCTAACAGCTGAAAACAAATTTTAGTCTCATCCTCACGGGAGTGTAGGTTTCAACCATTCCGGTGTTGGGGGATGGGGCTGGAGAATGCTTTCACAGTTGAAACACACCAACAACCTACTTAAAAAATATTTTACCTCTTTACACCTGCAGACTGACATAGGCTCACGATATCTGACTCTATGTCAGACCACCAAGAAGGCCTAGCCCTCAGCAAAACACCAAAACGCCACACTTTCAACAGGTGCCACCAAGTCAAATGAAACGAAATCAGATTTGGGCAGCTCCAAACTCACCATTGGACAAGGCCTGCTGAAGCTCCGTGTCAGATATTGAACCGCTCCTGTCCTTGTCCACTCTACATTGGAAATACAGAAAGGAGCCATTACGTTACAAAATCGCAGTCACAAGAACCCACTGAAATTATTAATTTTACTGTCAATACTACTAATACAAATACTAGTGCATTCTTAACACATCAGACTGAACATGGGTACATGAAAATTGTACTGCTACATTCTAAGCATCTGAACACACACACATATACACATATTGCACACATTTAGATCATACACATGCACAGGAATGCAAACAAACAGGTCTGTATCTCCTGGGAAGGTGGATTGCCATCTATTTGGAGAGCACCACTTAAACTTCAGTGTCTCACATTACGTCAGTCACTGCTGTCACTCCTTAAATTACATCCTGTCACTGTGTCACGAGACTCACTGGTGGGAAACCCCCTCACCTTAATGCGAAAAAGAAAATCAGGGCTCCGGCCACATTCTGGCCGCAGCCCAGGGGGGCGTTTAAGGGCGCCTTAAGGCTGGCCGCCCAGTGGGCGCGGAGCACACAGCAAACTACAGCAAACTGCAGCCCCCCCACGCTGCTGCTGCTGCTGCCTCCTTCGCGCGCGGCAGGCTGACGAAACAGCAGTAAATACGGGAGAACGGTAACCATGTCACAGGGCTGCAGTGACTCATATATTCCCTTAGTAACCAGGCTGAGACTCACAAACACTGAGAAACCACAGAATAGTGCCTAGGAACAGCACAATTCACTCCCCGCCCGAGCTGCTACCCTGGCATCAGATGCACTGTGTCCAAAGCAGTGAACAGCGCAGTGGGACATGCCACTTAAGCGACGCCAGTACATGTCAGCGAAGCACTCCCGGCGACTTTTCCGGCTGTCCTGGAGGCTCCCCGTGTCTCCTCCGGCGCGCACGCCGGGCTCACGGTGTTAAAATGCCTGCCATTAGTTATCATGAGGAAGCTGGAGGACGGTATTCCACGCCTCGAAACGCGCTCCGTTACCCCGCTGCGGCGCCAGCCCACTTCCCACGTACAGCGCACTGATATGCAACATCATGCGGCACCGGGAAGGCGTCCTGGGGGCGACCCGTCCGAATTCCGCACACCAGACGGCGCCCGACCCGGAACGCGGAAGCGGCGCTCACTCACCTCTGGAATATATTCCACAGGAAGCTTTGGTCCGGTGGAGCGGCGCCGAACTGGGGCGGTCGGTACTGGCCCTGATACGCCATTTTGCGGTCCCGTCCGGACTGAAATGCGCCACTGTCCGCTGCTGCTCGACGGCGGTGGGCGTTTACAGGCGGGACGCTCGCGCGGCCACAGCCCTCGCGCGTCAGGGGCGGCGCCAGTGCGAAGGCGGAAGCGGCGCGAGTCCTGTCGAGTTGTGCTGCCCGCTCGAATCATGCTACCGGAGTACGATTCGGCAGTTATATCTAGAACATCGGCCAATTTTCGCTTTACAGGGTGGTTTGGGAAACTTATTCGTATTCATGAGAGAAGCGCTTCCTGATTGGCCAGTGGACGTGCTCCCATCGACGTGTCCTACCTGTATTCAAGCCCAACAGTCCTTACGGAGTCCAAGAAGATACGTCTCGATATCTTTATGAAACCTTTCATCAAAATTAGCTCATTCGCAAAAGGTACAGGGCACGCTGGAATTTGACCTGGTGATACAGTGCAGTAAAACTGAGATTTAAAATGTTAAAATACGTCGTCAAAATTGAAAAACAAGAATACACATAACAGCAACAACAGTAAACAGAAGAAACTGCAACAATAAATAAGCAGAAAAATAGGTTAAGTGAATGATTAATTGTCATTGTTGACGCACCACAGCAATGAAGTGTGCCCTCTGCATTTAACCCATATGTGGTGACATAGCAGGGGGCACCTATTATTTAGCTCACAGGGTTGACATCTTTGGTCAGCTGACTGGCATGAGATTTACAATTAGAGGCAAGTCTGCACAGACATTTACATATGTGTAACAGTCTTATTACCTTGTAAATAGTCTGTAGGGTTTCTTGCGAGAGAGTCTGAAAGCATGAGTGTCACACCAGATGTGTGAGAGTTGGTGACCCTGATCCCGCGGTGTGTGGGGACAGTACTTCGCTCAGGGTACCTCAATGGTACCTTGCTGGTCTGGGATTGGAACCGGCAACCTTCCAATTATGATATGAACACAACACAGTTTGTGGTAATGTTACTGAAAGATTATCAAAAAAGTTTGTGGCCTTCTGAAAATAACTGAAGGTGCCTGGCAGTCCTAGTGCTGACTGAGTGGAGCCTGCGACCACAATGGAGCAGACTAAAGAAGTCCTTCAGTGAATTTGCATAAGTCATTGTTTGCAATGGGAGCTTAGTCTGCATTAAACTTAAGAGCAGAACAAGTGTGGAGACGCCATTGTTCAAAAAGGAATCCATCTACTACAGGATGCTTATCCAAAGTATGACTGTAGATTTTAAGCATTTCAACCCAATTGCAGTACAATCTGATTTCCTTATCATAGGCCAATAGTATTCTGACTTATGGGTAGAGATTAGCCTGGTTTCCTAGGTAGTTAGCAATTAGCATGGTTTCTTAGGCATTCTTTTTAAGGCATTCATTGACTGATCAGGTAACACTTCGCTCATGAATATAACTCAGTTTTCCCAAACCACTATGTAAAACAAAAATTGGGGAGCCGTGGCTATCGGGTCCTGCAGCCTGATCATATGCCTTATGCTTTTTACAGCTAAATTGGCTTCTAGTAATGAAGTACCAACCCAGCATGGTTCAGATTTTAAGCAATAAAACATTTACCCAGTAAAACTATACACCTATTTAAACCCTGTCCAGTGTCAGGCCGTAAAATTCCAAGGGTGTCTGAGTGATGTCGCCCCCCAGTTCCCGTTTCGCAGTCCCTAGCCGTCCGCCACCAGCTCCTGTTGTGCCACCACTCATCCCCACTGTACAGTTCCCCGGACCCGCATTGCTCCACTCGTTCCACCCTTCCATATCTCCTCAATCCCGGACTGATCCTGCCCCTTTTAGGTTCCCTTCCCCTCTGTATCCTGGTCTGCTGCCCCAGCAAGCCCCTTTTGTTCCCTTCCCGGCCTCATCCCCTACTCCGCCTTGGTCCCCACCTCTTGTCCCTGGTCATGCTCCTACTGTGTCAGTCCTTGGTCCTTTCCCTCGGTCGTCTGGTCCTGCTCCCAACATGCCTGGTCCTGTCCCTCAGTCCTTTCCTTGTCCTCTGCCTCTGCATCCTGCCCCTGGTCCCCCAGGTATGTTCCCTGCTGTGTTTCCTCATCTGGTGGCCTTGTCTCAGTTCCTTCTGTTTACTCTGTCTGTCTTCGTTTTGTTCTTGTTCAACCCCCTTGGTCTGTTTGTCCAGTTCCCCGTCTCCTGGTAAATTCAGTTTTTCTCCCATTTATTGTTTGCTTTATGTTTTTTATTTTTTGGCCCTGGCGGTGCTCTTGCGCGCACCCGGTGTTCGCGCGCTTGGTGGGGGGTAGTGTCAGGGTCGGTGCCTGTCCTCCCCCCTTTTAGCCAACTGGTGTTGTTGGCCATCCTGACCCCCCCTGTGTTCCTTACTTCTGGTATGCTCTACACACACCTTAGAGTGCTGCTTAGCTCAGTGGGCTAAACACATGTTTTGTAATGCCCAGCAGCATGGGATCAAGGCTGGCATTTGGCCAGCCTTATCTGTTTTGTATTTATTGTTTTGTATGTTATAGGTTTGCCCTTGTTTCCTGTCTCGTGTACTAGTTCTGGTTCTGTTTTAGTCTAGTGTATTCCTTTGGTTTCAGTTAGTGTTTTAGTATCCGTAGTGTTCCCCTCGTGATTTACTTTGACTGTCCTCACCTGCTCCTTGTTACCTGTAGTCTTGTCAATCACACCTGCCTCCTGTTAGTCGTTTGTCTTCAGTGTATTTTAGTTCCTGCCTGTGTCCTGTTCCTGAGTCAGTCATTGTATTGTATTGTTTGGTTTGGTTCGGTTCTAGTTGGTTCAAGTGGTTTCTGTACCTGTTTAGTGTAGCCCCTGTTTTCAGTTTTTTTCTTAGTTGGTTTATTCTGTGTTTCTGGTTTTTGTTGTGACCCCTCGTGGTCGGTTTTCTTTTGCAGTTTCCCTCAGTTTGTTTGTCCCAATAAACCCCCTTCTTGTTTTGGAGCCGCAAGTGGGTCATCACCTTTTTCCCCCCTGAATCTTGCCTGCACCATGCCCCGCCGTCGCCGGAACCTTGACAGCTGGGGGTCAAGGGCCTTGCTCAAGGGCCCTCAGACATGATTATTTTGTCGAGGCCAGGCTTGACCTTCCAATGGAAGGCACAGAGGCTTATCTCACTATTACCACACACTGCCCCCAACTGGTCTGGGATGGGGGCCAAATTCAGGGTTGCCAACTTGCCAACAGCAGGAGTGAGCTTTTCAATTCGAGACAAGTTTGCACACACATACACAAGCATTTCAAGGTTAATTTATTGTCATCAGCAGCTAAGTACATGTACATAGTACATGCAGGGGCAGGCAGGTGGTGTAGTGGCTAGGGACGCAACTGTGAAATCGATAGATCACCAGTTTGAGTCCCCAACCTGCAAGTACCACTGAGGTACCCTGAGCAGGGTACCATCCCCAAGCACTGTTCCCTGGGTGCTCGCATAGCTGCCCCCTGCTGTGTCACAATGTCACCAAGGTTAAAAGCAGAGGACACATTTCATTGTTGCGTGCTGTGGTGCGTCAACAATGACGATTAATCACCTTCATGTCACTAGTGTGATGAGATAACGTTTCTCCCTGGCAACATATAACAATACAACACAAAAATTAACATTTAACAAAGTGCAGAAAATGTAAACCTTGATGACTGAAATATTGCATGGTGCAGTTAGCAGCATTTTTAACAGCAACTTAAAGTGTGAGTTGTGACATGAGCAATACAATAAATAGACAGTGCTATACAATACATGGACAACACAAAATAGGATGAAAGATAATGCAACTGCGCAATATGAGGTCACAGTGTAATGAGTGTACCAAGAGCCCAGGTAGAGGTAGATCGAGCTGAGAAGGTGTTAATGTGCAGTAAGAGTTCTGATGGCCTGTGGTATGAAGCTTTTGCATAGTCTAGCAGAGGCAGAGCAGAAGCTTCGGTACCGTCTGCCAAACGGTAATAGAGAGAACAGTCCATGTAATGGATGGAAGTGGTCCTTCACTATATTTTTAGCTCTGTTGTAGCAGCAGGTCCGGTATAGGTGACTTCCGGGGGGGGGGCGCACTGATGATTTTCTTTGCCGCTCATTTACGTGTATGTAACAGTTTCGTTACCCTGTAAATGATCTGCAGGATTTTCAAATTAAGCGAACGATTTTGACGTCACTAAATTTAGGTTTATAGGGGAATAATATAGATTTCCTGCGTGAAAGTCTGAAAGCGTCAGTGTCACGTCAGGTGCGTGAGAGCTGGCAACCCTGCAAATATGACTTGCTTTCATGGAGCCCAAAATCTCTAGCGCCCTTGTCCAGTGTAATGACTCCAAACTTTAGTACTGACCGAATCTGCTTTAGATTATAAGTAATAAAATACCCGCTTTATTAAAATGTATTTGACATTGTTCAGGATACTGACTTTGAGCTGATGTATGGACCTATATCGGTTCAGGTTTTGATGCATGGTAGACTTGGATTTGGTGAAAGGTAATATATTTGCCTCACATTCTTTGACGTATTAGTAGCTGAATAACTTAAAAATTAACTAGAAACGAAAAAAATTCCTGGAGAAATTTTAAGATGAACCTATTGCGATCGCTGACTCTAGCGCAGTCGGTGTCCCATTGTGTCGTTGGCATGCATTTTGAATTGGTTTCTAAGGTTTTCGTAGGCGGTTGCTAAGGTGTTGCTATGGTGTGGCTAGGTGGTTGCTAGGTGAGCCTAAGGTGGTGGTATGTGGTTGGTAGATAGATATATGCAGTTTTATACCCATAGCATTAACACTGGCACAGTAGGAAAACTTTCACCAA
>JAODKM010000001.1:16721989-16758372 GCA_026780845.1 Petrocephalus sullivani | reverse complement strand
CAAACCGTCCGGCTAAGTCAGCCCTACGACTGGGCAGTGGAACCGGCTCTGTAGATTTCTCTCGCTAAGTGCAATTTTGGAAAATGTCAGTTTAGTCTCGAAGAACAATATGGGCCTTTCATTGAAATGAATAGGCCCATAATAATTTAATAAGCTGCTCGCGACGTACTTCTCCGCAGTCTCCTTCATAAAGCGAGTAACCACCTTCCCATTCCGCCGCGCCGCGACCGCCGTACAAATCAGAGTGATGTGATTGGCCAGCGAAGTCCAGGATTGCAGAGATGATTGGCCAGCGATAACCCGAATTAGAGAGCTGATTGGGTGCGCCGTTCACGATGCTGAGCAAGTACCGTACAGTCAGTACCGATCGGTGCTTAATCCCACGGGTTATTGATAAGCCATATGAGTTATGAAGAAATAAAGTACATTTTAGGCATCGGGTTACATAATTGAAAACGCGATAGGACAGATAGCATGTTCTATTATCCCACTGTTTTACAACGTCACACCGGCTGCTTCGCCACTATATGGTGAGACATATTGCCTCGGCTATTTACATCTGTGTTGAAATATATTACACTGGTCTTTTTACCGAATAAGCAGTTAGTACTGTGTTTGGGTGTCATGGCATGATCGATACTCTCTCAGTTTTGTTTCCACTCTGGTCGGGTCTCTTATGGTCTGATTGCTAATTTTGTGTCTGGGTTCTTTTCACAAGCTTTACTTTCAGGAGAGTAAGATGGCATAAGTGAAAACTGAACAATTGCAGTGTACCTGTACATGTACAGATGACAAAGTATTATTATCATGGTCAGAGCACATCTCTTATGGTTTTGCTGTTGGAATATGTCATTCACAGCCTGGTTGAATCTCTTGTGATCTGATCAGGCCTCTTGCAGTCTTGCTGTGTCAAATCCACTGTTCACACCCTGAGCGGTTCTCTGCAGGCTAGCTGCCACCAAAGGGGTCCGGATCAGTCGGCGGGAATTCCTCACAGTGAACGTGGGACGCACATGGTAAGGGCACACTCTGTAAGCTCATGCATGTTTGTGTTGTACTCTGTAGAATGTCATCTATGTGTCATGTGTAGCTGATACTGGTGGTGTGTAGGCTACTCTGTTTGCGTTTCAGTGATGACGTGATGGATTACATACTGGTGCAGCCAGGCCTGCGCCGGCCCAGATTCTCGCTCTACCTCTCCAGCCAGCTGCAGTATGGCATCATCATCGTCTACCACCAGCAGTGTGCCTTCTTCCTGGGTGAGAATTACATGAAGGGCATCTGCAGCTAACGTCTGATCCTGTTTGGGTGCTCCGAGATTCACACAACCTGCAAACGCATCACTGTGACCTGGCATTTCAGAGGAGGTCCACCAGGCCTTGGAACGGCTGCTTCGCTGCAGGAAGCATGCACGGATCGACATGGTGGAGCCCGACAGGTCCGCTGAGCCGCATCCTGAAAGGGGCTGCATCTTTCCGCCTGTAACCCATGCGGCCCTGTGGCCACATGCTGCCTGGGTCTCAGCTCCACCTCTCACGCCCCCAAACAGGCAGGATCTGACGTTCCCCGATGCCCTGTTACTGCTGGAGGAGGTTGAGGGGGCACTGGACCCCTTCTTTGGAGTAATGGGCTCACAGCAGGCACTGCCCAGCCCAGACCAGCTGGCAGCGGTGAGCCCCAGACTCTGCACCACCTTCCCACACTTTATTATAGCGCTTTGCTTTTAACTGTGACCCTTTGTTCAGCTGAGTGTTTTACTCAGGAAGCTTAGGGTAAGTCCTGGGGCTCCTGCCCAATAGCACAGTGAGATCTCAGGCCAGATGATACAGAAAGTATCAAGCTACACAAAGACCTGTCATTTGAATTGGGCTCTATGACTGTTACTATCCCTCTATGCACAGCTACAGCAGTATGCAGGGTCAGCTAGTCCTCTGTGCGCCTCAGTGACAAGTCGTAAAACTACCCCAGAGCAAGGTAATGAGGTAATGTGTGCTCTGTGTTAACTGTGCCCTGCTAAGAAGGAGCACAGCCAGTAGTGAGTGTGTGCTTTATAGTAACTGTGCCCTGCTAAGAAGGAGCACAGCCAGTAGTGAGTATGTGCTTTGTGGTAACTGTGCCCTGCTAAGAAGGAGCACAGCCAGTAGTGAGTGTGTGCTTTGTGGTAACTGTGCCCTGCTAAGAAGGAGCACAGCCAGTAGTGAGTGTGTGCTTTGTGGTAACTGTGCCCTGCTATGTGGCATTAGGGGAACTCACTGTGCCCCCTCGTCTCATCACCCTGAAGGAGGAGGAGTGCTTTCCCATCCCGGCAGCCGAGGTACAGAAGCCCCGCCTCCCCAGCATGATTCGCACACATATGGCATATATGACCTTCGTGCTGGCCTCTCACCTGTGTCCCCTCCCCCATCCTGTCATGTCCCCTCCCCCATCCTGTCATGTCCCCTCCCCCAGTTCGAAGGGGAGGAGCTTCCCGAGGTCTCAACCAAAGAGATCGAGCTGCTGATGGAACAGAAGGATGCCTTTTTGCATGGTGATTACTCTGTGTAATACTGCTGCTGTGTCCCTGGGAGGACCCCTGCTTATCGAGGGACATGGGGGCTGTGTTTCAGAGCAGGGGGGAGCTGAAAGGGTGGAAGGATGGGACAGAACAGGGGAGACGTCACCAGCCCAGGTCCCTATGGAGCGGTGAGTGTCGCTGGTGAGATGGACCCTATGGGTCGCCCTCAGTTCGGCTCCTGATGCTCTTACCCTTTATAGCACCAGATCTCAGGTTAACTTTTAACCGCATCTCTCACAGCATCAAGGACATTGCAGTGGAGGACAGCGTGTTGCTGCTGCATGAATCCACGGGCCTCCCCATCGAGGTCCAGCTGGAGAGTGTCCCAACAGAGCTGACCCCGCCCCCCACAGGGGCACCCGCGGCGGCCCCACATGGGCACAGGATGGAGCCACAGCCGGGAGAGTGTCAGTCTAAAGTGTCGGTATGTGAGTCTGTGAAAGCGAAGCATTTACCTGGCGGTGGATAAGGTTGCCCCCCCCCCATTCCTCCCTTCCGTCACCCCCTCTATCCTTTCGGTTCCTCAGCACATGGACCCCCCAGGGGACAGACAAAGCCGCCGACGCCAGCTGCTCTTCATCGACCCGGAGGTGCAAATATCTCATGATGCAATGCAGGCACAGATAGCAGACCCACTGGTGGAGACCGTGTCTATGGTATATGCTGTGCAATCCCTTTTTCTATTTTATTTTTTACACTGTGGATGGAACACTGAAAACGTCTTTGGGTCTGACAGTATTTTGGCAGTATTTGCAACTAAGTCAGACATCACTGTCTCTCAGTCTCAGGTGCTGGCTGAACATCCATCTCATCGCTGGGTCGCCCCCAAGCAGCTCCTTGTCGCCCCCTGCACTAGTATGTCCCACCCCCACACCGCTACTGCCCCCCCCCATGCCTCGGACACTGTGTCCCCGTACATTCCCTGACGTCACTTTTACATTCACAGCATCTAAAACAGATACAGGTGGAGAATGTTCAGTAACAGATCATCACCTGTCTTTGTCTCACCTGATAATGTGGGACATCGGTCGTGAAAATCCTCCTTCCAGTACAACTTCACAACGACGCAGAGGCCCTTTGGAGAAAGTGTGCAGCCCTTGCCGTCGCCCCAGATGATGGGAGAGGGCTACAAGGGGCGGGGCTGGAAGTCGGGGTGGAGACCCCGCTGGTGCTGCGGGACCCTGTGGAGGAAATGACACGGGACGATTCCAGCATCAGGGAGGTGGGTGTCCAGCAGGAGGACACAGTGTCAGTCAGCTTTGCTGTGTGCATAAACAGGAGCCAGTCTGCATGGAGAATTTAGGAGGAAATATACAGGTGCATAACAGGGAGCTGCCATCAAAACCAGGGAGTGAGCTTATGATTTACTGGCATGCTTAGAATATAATCGCAAATGTGCACCACTTTCACACAGCTGAAAAGTAGCAGTTACATTTGGGGTATTTACCGAACCAGAAATCACTGCACTTTCTCATCCGTCTGCCAGTATACCTGGACAATATATGTATTTTAGTGGATTATTGTGTTTTTATGAAGTTTATTTTGGTTTGAATGGAAATATAGTCAAGTAGGTAGACTGAGTGAAAGGCTTTATCCCTCGTCCCTGGCAGGTCCCCAGGGAACTGCGGGAGTCTGGCCTGGCTGCCTCTGAAGTATCAGGTCGGTAACCCCATGCCTCAGTCATAACCAGGAGGGTGGGGGGAGCTGCTGACATCATTTGGTAAAGGGGTACCAGACAGAAAGAGTGGGTGACGTTCTGTGTGAGACAGCAGTCTGCACACGGCACGGAGCAGACTCAGTATGGCACAGTCACATAGCGACGGGCCTCTCACACTTGGCCTCAGCGTGACACACGCCGCACACACACTTTAAAAATGAGAGTCGCGATACACCAGAGCATGTGTGCTGACTGAGAATCTGCGCTCAGTCAGTGTTACGCAAAAATGCGACAGATGTGAACTTTCACTGGAAGGCAGAGGTAGTTCCCGTCTCCCTACAGCAAGCACCTGCACTACTTTGAATTGGCCAGTAGATGTCACTATGAAACAGTCAAACACTGTCCGCAGTTTGTCACCTACCAGACACTTTTCTCTAACGCAACTTATGGCTTCACTCTATTTTATAGCTGGATATTTTATGGGAGTACTTGTCTTTTACTTTGGTTATGATTAAATGTACAATAAATGGTTTCTGAACCAATGTGTTTCTGCTGTTCCAGCACCTTCTGAAGTGCAGCTGGAAGAGTCCAGAGAGGAGCAGTCCAGGGAGGAGCAGTCCAGAGAGGAGCAGTCCAGGGAGGAGCCCATCAGTCCCACAGGCACATGGTGAGCAGTGCGGGGAGGTCAGAACCACCACTTTGCGCTTTCTCGGTGTGCGCATTCTTACCATCAGCCTTTCCACAGGTCTGCCATCTTAGAGGCTCGTCCCAATATGGAGGGCATCCCCGAGGAGGCCGTGGAGCTGCCTGAGGCAGAGGGCAAATGGGGGGAGGTGTCTGCAGAGAGCGTGCTCGGGTAAAGCAATGAACTTGCTGCAGTATCCCCGTCCTGTCATGCAGGGAGGGTATGCTCATTATTAATATTACACCCCTATGTCTGCAGGCTGGCAGCCCACCACTTCAGTCATTATGGACGTATGTCCTTCCACTCTCTGCTGCCCCCAGAGACCACACGGAGTATTGCAGCTCACATCTTCAGCAGACTGCTTGGTGAGATTGGTGATGGTGGTTATTTTCCAGTGGTCACTGTGTTGTGATGCGGTGATGTGGTATGTGTGCTGTGCCCTGATGCCGTGCCCTATTACAGAGCTGCTGTCTATGAAGAAGTTCTCTGCCATCCAAACGGGACCATATGGTGTCATCACTGTCTTACCTGGACCTGGGTATGCTTGAGCAAGGCCTGGTATGTTCATATGGTTCTCCAGAGATCGGTACAGTTATGCACATGGTCCATAAGTTAAGGTCATAAAGCCAGCAAACCTGAGCTCTACTCATTTATGAAATATTTTAACAGTTTTTTCAACAAACCTTTAATTGCTGGAGATTGTTGGTCTAAACTTTAATTGTTTGCCGTATTAAAGTGCATTTTTAGTCATACCGTTTTGTAACATTTTTATATAATATTTTAATTGTGATTTTAATATGAACTCAGTTCTAGAAATGTTCCTTACAGACTATATTAAAATAAGCAGGGTAAGGGATATGGTTTAATAGTCATTTTTATGTATTTTCCCTGCTGTAATGCAGGTATACATTTTATAAATTGTTCCAAAGTGTTCTTACCTGTTTATTAATATTAATAAAGTTTTGTTTTAATAAAAGTAATTGCTCATATTTCGTTGTAATTCTAATTTGGGTTGTATAAACAGAAAGTTCTGAATAAAATACAGGATTGTATTTACAGCCTAAAGGAGGTTCAGTGAGCAGGTTGGGGGTTTGAATCCTGCCAGGGACCCTCTACATTATAAACTGATGACTTCACAGTAACAAGAATGCAGTCTGACTAGGTCAGCACTAGGTCAGACCCAAAGCGTGTGGTAGGAGAGCCGTGTGGAGGCTAGAGGGGCCACGGCAGCAGGCTTACACAGAGCAGGATTGTGACCCCCCCCCTCCCCTCCCCCCATGGGTGAGCTCACAGCCGAATCACAAAATACAATTGGAGCTGTGGAGTGAGTGAGTCAGGCACCAGAAAATGTGGCACCAGTCTGTGACAGACGATTGGAGCAAACAAAGAAAAGAGGAGAAAGAGAGAGAGAGGGGGAGAGAGAGGCATGAGCCAGGCATCCCCATGTATCTTTGTGCTTCCAGGGGATGTCCGTGAACCTGAAACACAAGGCCCGCATGACCAGTGCCAAGGCCCTTCTGCAGCTGGGGCCCAATGGGTACCAGGTGACCTTTGACCCACAGATATGTCTGGCCCAAAGGTCACTTGCAATTTCAGTTTCCTTGTTGTCCATGGCAGCATGCTCAGAACATACACTCTTTGCTCAATCCATGAGTGGAACAGGGATAACAAGCCAAGCAGAGCAAATGAAAGTGTGTGACTGAGCAGTAAGGCCTTTCCAGAGCATTAAAAGCATCAGCAGGGGGCAACAGGGTCACTTATAACTGTGTGTGAGTGTACAAGTTTGGCTGTATTTTTGAGGAGCAAAAAAAAAAAAAAGTATAAAAAATGCTACACGCATCAATTTTTTAAAATCTGTGAATGCAATCAAAAAAGTAAAAATGCTTTGTTTGGTTACTTAAGGTTAAGGTTTGGGGTAGGGTTAAGGGTGTCATGATTGGGATTAGGGTTTTTCTCATAGAAATGAATGGACGGTCCTCACTAAGACAGGAGTACGAACATGTGTGTGTCTGTGTGTGCGTGCGTGCATCAACATCACATGCTGCTGACAAGACATGCAGAGGCAGAGAGGCTTTGCCACGGAAACGCAGGAGAGGAGATTTAAATGGCTGAAATGTGGCGCCTTCCTGCTATAGCTCAATAAATCAGTCACCTTCCAGGCAGAGGGCCAGCCGCTTGGAAGAAGTTGTATGCTGGAGTCTTTAGTTAACAGTTAACATAATAATGCTCTCCCTAAACATGCAATACTGACCCGTGTCTAATGTGAGTCCAGAGACCAGGGTCATGGAATAAATAAAGTCGGCCGCAGACTCAATGTCCAATCACCATGGAGCGCTTTTAACATAACTGTTATGTAAGCATTTCATATCTTGAAACAATTTTTGCAGAATCTTTCCATTGAGTTTAGTATTTCTCTTCACTTTATAGGTCTGGTAGCAATTGCTGGCACATTATTAACAGTTAAAAAATTAATGGGAGAAACATTGGATGAGAGTTACAGGCATGGGCCTGACAGGACAGGAGGAGGAGAGATGGCAGTAAACACGTCAGTCAGTGAGTCAGCGCATGGGCGCCTGACAGCATCATACATTAACAGGCTGGCGCCACATTACACACCATCACACCGAGCATTTAAATGAACCAGAGAGAGGAGAAGCGAGCAGCCTGGGAAGAGCAAATCTGGCCAGCACAACCTCTCAGTGCAGTCCAAACCTCCTTTCGATCAGATCGCTCTGTCTGATTTACGAGTAGCTGCAGAAATCCAGAGGAACCGTAAGCGAGGTAAAGGCAGAGAGTTCTGCTGAGGTTCTGTTATGTGGTGACAGACGGACCCACATGTAAGCAGACAGTCGCCTTTATCCATGGGAACAGCAGGCAGACAGACAGACAGCATGGCAAACACCGCAGAAGGGCGGCAGGACATAGTGTTAGCAGAGCTGCTTTGGGAGGTGCCCCTTTGTGTGCGGCTACCTATTGAAATCCTGAACCTGGAGCAGGCCTTCCCCCTCCTGGAGAGCACGCTGGAGGACCTGGGCATCGCTCGGTGAGTGCCCCAGTGTGTCTGTTTCAGGCGCTGCACGTGCCGTGCTCCCCGAGTGCTTTGCTCAGCGGCGTCCGTGAGCTTGAAAGTTGTGGACGTCTCCAGCTGGCAGCATTTTTGTCCTTATGCTGAGGCTCCACTATTTTCACCAAAAAACAAACCCATATCAAGTCACTCTGTATGAGCATGGTGCTCGCTCAGCAGATTTCAGTGTCGCTCGTGAAAAGGCAGATGAACTTGGGTGTCTTGGAAGCAAAGTTCATAACGACCCGAAGTCCATTCAAGCAGTCAGACCAAGTCTGGAAAGTGTGATGCGTGTACGGTCGAACATGGCACTTTGTGTGCAGGTCAGCGGTGGAGGAGAAGGTGGTGTGGGTGGACACCAAGCACACCAGGGTGAAGAACAAATTAGGGAAGCTGAAGGAAAAGGAGGTTGTGGTTCTGGAGGTGCGAGTCAAGGCCAAGCAGGCCGGTGATCCCGAAACGCAGGTCGTCACATATGGATCGGAGACACACAGCGACCGCTCTTACTGCCGCAGCTCGGTGGACGTCCGCCCTTGGAAGCACCATTGGCCTGGTAGGCAAACTCACACTGACTACTTTCTGGGTTCAACTTCTCCTCAGCACCTCATAATTCTTTACCCACAGATCCAAACCTAGCAGCTGGTTTACAAATTCCAACACGTCCAAGTCTACTGACTCAACAAGACTGAAACCCCATAGGTCCAAGCTTCCTGGCTGAGTTACAAATACAGGTCCCAGCTTACTGACTCGGCTGATTGGACCACAGGTCCCAGCTTTACTGACTCGGCTGATTTACAACTGACCACAGGTCCCAGCTTTACTGACTCGGCTGATTTACAGACTCCAGAGACCTTCTGAGGTTTGTTGGCTGGTTTGTTTCTTCTGAGAGAAACAGTACAAAATGATGTTTCCTTTCACCTCTTTGCCATCCACCACTGTCACCCCCCCATCCCAGAAGACCGCACCTTACTGTAGCAGGCTGCTATACCCTGTCATGATGGATGGCATTTGGTCTTGGTTTCAGTTTAAGCTGGCTGTCTCAGGTCTGAATGGGCCTGTTAGCCACATCTCTGTTCTAGACCTGCTGTGGGGAGTGCCAGTCTATCGAGATCCCCAGCTTTGATGCATCTACCACATTTTTTGTGTAACACTGTACTCCAGGTATCATTATTCTACCTAACCTTCATTTCTCCATTTCACAGAGAAGGACCTGAAACCAGTGGAAACGACCCTCACCTGTCCACAAGGGAAACCGACCCAAAAGTCAGAAGGCTGAACAAAGCAGATGTAGATGACGACTCACAATCAGTAACAACTGTACCTGTTCCGTGAAAATCATGTACACTCTGATTAAAACAGAAGTTTATTTCTTGCTAAGAGCTGTGATATTTCAGTCAACCTTCATTTAATGTTTCCATGTCAGCCATGATGCCCTGCGCTCAGGAGACTTCAAAGGTAATGCACATATAGGGCACCATAGTTCAGAACTGTTACACCTGAGCTGCCATCTTCATCCAAGTCATTCTGCTTTAGCACAAACATGGAGCTGGATGGTGCCAAGTTGGTGCCGATTCTGGACATCATAGCCCCATAAAAACAAAAGCAGGAAACCCCCGTCCGTTCTGGGTTAGTGAGCTATGAGGTCATCATAACCACCAGAAGCTTGGCTTAAGGAAGAACTGAGGTCAGCGCTTGTACACAGAAACAAAGGGAATGAGCAGCGTCACACCGAACCACAAATCGATGGCACTAGGTATTGGTAAGTACTAGGACACTGCATCATAGGCCTGGTTATGGTCAGTCATGGCGAACAGCAGGGACAGCATGAACAAGGCTAACAAATGATAAGGAGAGCAGAGCTGGCAGAAACGGTTTATTTGTGAGTCATCATCCTCCCGAACAGGAGATCAGACATTGCTTCCCAATGGCTTTGTTACTGTCAAATGAGGGTGGGAGTGTCAAAAGTGTGTGTGTTTGTGGGGGGGGGTGGCATTTCAAAGGAACATTCTCCCACTTGTTTTCTTCACTCAATAACAAAGACATTCACCAGAAACTGTACACACCAGTCCAGTATAATTAAAACAGTGAATTGGATCAGAGAAAGGGATGCCTTCAGGACAGTGCTGCCATTCCCCCCCCGGCGAGACCCCCACCCCCTGCACTGTGATTGGCAGCTATGAATGAGTGACAGCTGCTGTTAGCCCTCCTCTCTGTTCTGGGGTAAGTGACATCAAAGCACCCTCAAATTCCTTGGGGTGCTGCCCCACCACATTGCGTAGAAATCCCAGCAAGGAGTTCAGGGTCTCTGAAAGAGAAGACAATGTGCAAGGGACGCTTACTTCATCTACAGCATGTGGAGACAGCTCAGGGCTCATGCCATGAGGTACTCATAATATTTTTATTATGGACTCACCGGGGTCAACATCTTCGGACCCCAGGACGTGGCTGGATGCGGACACTATGGCCGTCAGGTGGCCCAGGACCTAGAAAGAGGACAGCAGAGTAAATGGGGTGCCTGAGGGTGTCTCCATCATAACAGACGTGTATCTTCAGTGTCCATCTAAAGGCGTCCCAATCAGTACCAGGGAAGGCATCTGGCCATAAAGGAACGCCAGGCAGCCAAACACTGTCTTGTTTTCCTCTAGGTCCTCTTTGAGGGGAAGCCGGGAGACAAGAGCTGGAAACACCTGTAGTTGGGGGGCGGGGGGGCAAAACATCTTCTGTTGTAACGTTATGAATGGAGAACAGAAACACGACCTGTGAAACACCAGAGGATACAATTCTGCTCTAAGTACCTGCTCGAGTGGCACGGCCTCTGCACTGCTCATGATCATCCTGCAGATGGCAGCACACAGATTATCGATGACTCTCGCATCCTCCTCCTTCGACAGCAGGGAGGAGAATAGGGCCAGCATCATTGGGTAGTCACTGGAACAGAGTCAAGGAAGGGACACGGCCTGCAGAAAGTGCCTCCACTCTCCAGTCACTGCCCATAAGCCCCAGGAGAGCCCCAAGAGAGCCCCAGGAGAGCCCCAGGAGAGCGCAGTGCAGTACAGGATACTGCAGGACTGCAAGTCCCGCTGCCTCAGCCAGCACCCCCAGCCCGAAGACTCCATTACTTCGCACCTCCGCGTCGTCGTCCCTGGCTCCGCCCACCAGCACAGGCAGCAGCTGTGAGACCAACTGCCCTGCAACCTCCCCGCCGCCAGGTGCCCTGCCCAGGGCCTGAAGGATCTCGGCGAGCGTGCCCACAGAGAAAGAGCGATCCGCCACTGTACAGGAGGCCTTCTGTAGACAGAAGGGGGCGCTGCTTACACCTGCAGGGCACTGTCAGCACGCTGCAGTCTGAAAGCCACCCCCGCCTCTCACAGACTGACTCACAGCTTTGTTGATGATCAGGGGCAGCATCTCCCGCAGGTGGGGGGCGAAGGCGTCCACGGGCGCAGAGGCTGCCAGCAGCGGAATCCCTTCACCCGCAAATTCCTGCAGCATGGCGTCGTACTCCGCCTGTGGCAGGAAAGACAGGGAGCGCGAGAGGGGCTGAAAAGGCACCAGCATCCTCAGAGGCCGCTGCAGCCACCCCCGGCGCTCGTGACGGGATCACGTCTGAGATACCGCAGCTCTAACCTGCTGGTCGTCGTCGTCGTCATCATCATCATCATCATCCCCACCTTCGTCCCGACATGCGATCTGTAGGGACCGTCACAAAGAAGTGTATAAACATCCATCCATCCATAAGGGCCTCTGTTCCTGTTACCCTGAGAAGCATCTGCAAGACCCACTTTACTCAAGAGTGTTCACCAATCCCAGTGGACAGCCGAAGGTCTCACCTTCTTCTTCAGGACATCCCCAATGGCCCTGCAGATGTCAGTCAGCCGGTCGGGACCCTGCAGCGCCTCCCCCTGGCAGGACTGGAGAATGGCATTCATGGTTTCCAGAGCAGCCATGACCACGTGCCTCTCACGGTCTTGTCTCACAGCCTCCAGAAGACAGGACAGAACTACGGATAGCAGCTTCTGCAGGGCTGCGGGTGGGAGGAGGTCACATGGCCACTATCAAAAACTGGGTGTTGGGAGGCGGCGAGGCAGGGAGGCAGACACACCTACCCTGCTGGTGATCTTCTGTGGGGTCCTCCTCCCACACTCTGTGTTGAGCTCTGCAGAACTGGCCCAGGGCACCAAAGGCAGACCGGCGCACTTCCTCGTGGGGGAACTGCGGACACAGCAGCGAGTCGGAGGGGGACACGGGGGAAGGCCAGGGCACGGCACAGAGGAGGAGCCCAGAGGCGCTCAGAGGAGGGTCAGAGTAGGGTTGGGGGTTGGGACAGAGGTGGCTCAAGGGAGAAGCAAAGTGAAGGACTTACGTCACGGAGATCATAGACCTGCTGGAAGCTGGACTCCAGAAAAGGCAGGAATGCAGCGCTGGGGGGTGGGGGGGGGTAAACAATGAGGGATGTGCTGACCAGAGGAGGCAGATTTGAAAAGGACATGTCCACATACCCAGTGCTGAAGGCCATTTCACCCAGGGCTTCACAAGCGTCGGCTTTCTCGTCGATGTAGGCGTTCTCAACGCTGAACCTGCAAGAACACGGACGGGTGTCAGCGGGAGCCATCACCGGAACAAAAACGAGCAGGACAGCAGCTGGAAGGGAGAAGGGCAGAGCATGCTACAGCCGCGGGCCCCCCATGACGGCGACAAACCCTGCAACGTCTGTGCCCTCTTCTTCGTGTCCCTCCTCATCCTCCAAGCTGGTATCACCTTCCTCCACCTCCTCTTCATCCTCATCATCCAACAGGATAAACTGCTTGTCTTCTTCAAGGTGTGTCTGGTGGAGATTAAGAAACCAGGACACCTATGACTGAAATGGTCACCAAGCACCAAAGAGACTTTTAATGTAACAGAGAGGAAGAGTAGCCTATCGAGTGCTGCCAGTCACTGCAGTTTGCTGCCGTTTTCTGGTTTACTGACGAAAACTAACCCTCACTCCCTCTGTGGACTTCAAAGCCATCAGCATGATGGTGGTAATGGCTGGGAGGTGAGGAGTCAGACAGTCTGGGCTGACTGTGGACACAGCAGAGAACAGGCTGTACCTGGGGGGAGAGAGAGAGAGAGAAAGAGGGGGTTAGGGTAAGGATTAGAGAGAGAAAGAGCACAGACTGTGGGTGTGTGCCCAGTAGAATTAACAGTAGAGCTAGAAGCAAGTCTGAGAAGAGCGAGGCAGGCAAGTGGGGCACAAAGAGCGAGGCAGGCGGGCAGACAGGGCACAGAGAACGAGGCAGGCGGGCAGACGGGGCACAGAGAGCGAGGCGGCCGGACGGGCAGGCGGGGCACAGAGAGCGAGGCGGGGGGGCAGACGGGGCACAGAGAGCGAGGCAGGCAGGTGGGGCCATACGTGCATCTGCGTAGATCAGGGTCGTCCACGGCGTCCATGAGGTTCAGGCCCAGCTGCACACACTCTGCTGCCAGGGGGGAGAACACGTCCTTGCCCATGGTGCGAGCCAGAACTGATAGTGTATCTGGGGCGGGGGGGGGGGGGACAGCGCGGTCACCAGGGGGACAGCCGACTTCATCACAGACGGGGGGGGGATTGACACCCTCTGCATACCCAAAGCCTGCGTCTGCAGTGACCTCATCTCCTCCCGGGTGTCTGTCAGGAAGCCCTTTAGGCAGGCGATCGCTGGTGGGAAATACGGTGCCAGCAGCTCCTTTGCAGCATTGGCTGTCAGGATGACAGGGGCGGGGTTAACTGTGGGTGGGGCCCACACTAGAAGGGGGGGGGGACCCCCAGGGCCTGGACAGGTGGCAGTGTGTGCAGTTACCGATGGCTCCCACAGCACTGACAGCCAGCTCCTGGATCTTCAGGCTCTGCGACTTGCTCAGGGCAACTAGCATGCTCTCCATCAAGGTGGGCAGGTATGGATGGATGTCCTTCCCTAAGGGCATAGTGAGGGGAGGTCAGCCTAGACCAGCCACTTGCAGCCAAGTACCATCAGATCTACAAGCGACTGGGGGGCATTTCTAACCAAACCCACAGTGATACGAATTTGCACAAACGGATACCAGGACAATTCTCATTACAATCTCAATCTCAATAAAACCATACGCTTGATGAGGAGATCAAGATGAGAAGCAATTCCTCACCAAGGTTCTCCAGGAAGTTCTCCAGAGCGTAGAAGGCCTTGGTGATGTGCCCAGTCTTTGTGTGGTCCAGCGCAGACAAATATCCCAGCAACAGCGGCATCAGCTCAGAGCTGTATTTACTGATCTCCGGCTGTGTGGGATGTTGATGGGGGGGGGATGAATTCTCAAGGTCTGCAGATGATGTCGTAATTCTTACCACGAGGTGAAGGGGCAAGCAGGTACCAGGCAGAGGCAGACGGAACTCAGAACAAGCAAGTCCAGTTTTCCCTACCACAAGTCTGGGCTTTGTTGGAACGGACATGCTGGCCGGGGGTGGTGTGGGACCAGCTAATGGACCAATCAGGAGCTAAGAAGGATAGAGGGATGGAGAAAAAGGGAGGGAGAGACTCACTAACCTGCAGATGTTCGGAGAACTGGCCAAGAGCGAAGAGGGCCGCCCCACGCACCACCACGCTGCCGTCCGACAGGCTGCAGCACACCGTTTGCAACACCGATGACAGTATCCTGGCAAGGACACGAGGGTCACCACAGCACCGCCTTGCAGACGGTGTCCCCATTGCTATGTTTTTGCATTTCAAACGAAAACGATCTCTATCCACACAGGCAGTTTGGCGTCATTTAAGTAGAACTACTATCCATAGTGTAACGAGTGGGGAAAGTACAGGATGCAGCTAACAGCCTACAGTGGGCGCGCGAGTGGCGCTGGAAACCGGAAAAGGAAGGGTCACCTGCACCGGCGTCAAGCATTAATGCAGCACTTGTACTCAAACACGGAACAGCAATGCCTAAGTCCAAAGCAGTCACACAGTGTAACAGGATATTCAGCTGCAGGCAGTACAGTGACAGGGAAAGTGCCATTGAGAGCAGCTGCTCCATATCTGCCATGGTGAAAGACGGGGGACCAATCAGGCAATGACAGGTTGTTATTAGTGGGAGAAAATCAGGGAAAAGCTGCATGACCAGTAGAAACCAATTAGGGCACTTTGAGAGTCCGCGTTTCTGCTGATCACACCGCAGCGCTAAAAGGGATTTTTCCCAACAGCATACGGCTCTAAGGAGCATTTTCAAAAGTCTCCGTTTTTAGGGGTTCAAGACGCCAGGGTAGTGTGAATGAAAGGCAAAAACGGAGACTAATGTTTGCGTTTTTAAATGAAAACGTAGCCATGTGGACATCGCCTCACACTCACTCCCAATCACACTCATAAATGGCACCGGGGCCGAGCCTCACTTGGTGCGGATGTGGTCTGCACACCCCTCGGCCAGCACTGCCAGGCACATCAGGCCGGCCTTGCGCTCATACGGGTTCCCGCTGGCCAGGCAGGCCTCCATAGGGGGCATCTGTGTGTGTGGGGGGAGGGGGGGGGGGGGTGCCGGGCCAGTGTGGAACGTGGAGCAGAGACCCCCAGTTAGCTGCCGCGAAACCCACAGATCACGGCGGCCTCGATGAGCCGAAAGGACACTGACCAGCAGGGGGAGCAGTTTCTCTGGTGGCAAATGCAAGGCCAGTGTGTCGAGAACCTGAGAGCAAAAAAAAAGGTGCCACATAAGGACCTCAGTCACGTGACGATAGCAAGCAAAACATTTACCAGTTACACACACCTGAGCTGCAAAGTGTTTGGGGCTCTCGTTGTCACCGTCATCATCCACTGCCCGCTCTTGGTCTTCTGGGTCCTCCTGGCCAGGAGGGGGCACTGCACTCAACAGGGGAAATAACGTCTGCAGGATGGGCCCCAGCAGCTTCTGCTTTAAAACCGCCTGCAGGAAGGATGGACTGCAGTTACACATTACATTCACACAGACTGCTCCGATACTGAAATGCACAGGTAATATAGGCATGAGGTGACATTGCCCAGGCTACTCGCTCACTCACTCACTTTGCTTTTAAGTCTGACGAGGAAGGCGATGCAGGACAGAGCTTTTACACGAAGCGAGTCACTCAGACCTGGGTTAGCTGACACCTAATGACAAACCAAAGGAACACACACAGACAGTTGTTCAAGATCAACAGCACAAAGACCAGAGTTTAAAAAAAAAAAAAAAAAAAAATACAACAAACCTCTAGGCAGAAGTGGACGATTTCAGAGATGTAGGGAACAATGATGGACACCTCACTCTCCATCAGCTCGTCAAACACCTCCATCGACTCACTGGCCTGGTCCTGATGTGACAGACATCCTGACCTTCATCCACAGTCCACAATTAGGAGATTGGCAGCAGTTGTCATGTCAAAGCAAGCAGCTCACCTGGTCAGCCTGGATCAGGCACTTAATGGCCACAATCAGCTTCGGGATGAGAGACCGCATCAGGGCCTGAAATAGCAACGAGGACGGTGTCATGTGGCCGTGGAGACAAGCCTCATGGGACGGCGCAAACACGGGCCTCACCATCTGCTCAGTGCCTGTGTATGCAGTCATGGCTGTCAGTGTCAAAATGCAGTAGTAGAGGGCAACGGGATTGCTAAGGTCCTCCAGCACTATGCCAAACAGCTCCAGCAGCTGGCAGTAGTATGGCCTGAATGGCTCAGGGTTCGACTCCACCACTTTGCTGAGGAGCAGCAAACCAACCTGGAAGACCGAGAGACAAGCGATGCATGCAGTCCAGGGGAGTCAATCACACACTGAATGACTATGACGTCAGTCTGCACGCATGATAATGCCTCTTTCATAAAAACTTAAAGCAGCGGAAGGGCCAGGGGCCCAGGGCCAGTCGCCATACCCGCCGGGCCTCGGGGCTGACGCTCTTGGTGGCCTCATCCAGTAAGGCCAGCAGTGCCGGCCAGCGGTCCGGTGACTCACGCTTCACCAGCACAGCGCTCAGCTGCGACAGGGAGTGACGCACCGCGTGCCTAAGATTGGGGGGGGGGGGGGGGAACTTCACAACTATGTCACATTTACTTGTTATGCGGTAGAACTGGGGTGGCCAGACATAACTTCTGAAAGCCACTAGAACATATCCAAAGTGCACATCAAGCCACGTCACACAACTGTTTCTAAAACAATTTGAAGGCAGCATCGTGGACGAGAACATCCTTTTCTGCTCAGTCCTATCCCTGCAGAGGCCTGGTCAGGGTGATCCATTTACCCACCTAAAACAGCTCCAGTGTAAGTCAACTGGTCACACTTTACTAGAGGGTAAACAAATAATGTAGTAATATACCATTATTTATGTATTCATTAACCATAAACTAAGTGTTACTTACAAACTGGTGTCATGTTGTTTGTCATTAATGAATCATGATGCAAATTTTATCCCAAGCAATTATTATGTTACTTTATCTATGCAATGACTAACAAGTAAAATACTGATCTCATGGTTCTTCATCATTAATGAATCATGACATCTTTCATCTTCAGTAGAGACTATATTTGTTATCGACTTGTTCTTCAGAAGTAATCAAGTTACTACTAAGTGTTTGTGTCCCCTCAAGTAAAGGGTTACCAACCAACTGTAAACTTGACAAAGCTGGACATCGGTCTGGACAGACTCAGCCGACTTACTCAGTCTCCTTCTGGAAAGCCTGCAGCACCTCCACCTTCAGTCTGGAGAGCAAGATGCAGAGATCATGTTAAACCCCAGCGGCTCTGGAACCCCAGGCACTCTGGACGCCCTGGTTCGGGCAGCAGGCAGCCGCACCTTTCCCTGTGCTCAGTGCTGACTTTCCTCCAGTGCTTTGTTACTCTGATCCTCAACATCACAGCAGCAGACTGACGGATCTACGGGACAGAGAAGCACAGAGACAACATAAACCCAATTGTTGATCTACCTCTGTGTTCTAGGGCTGAACTTGGACTCCAACTGTTGTTATTAAGCTGATTAAAAAGGTAATCATTTCTACTAAAACTGCCAAAATTAGGGGTCACCCTGGCACACGACTGAACTTTTTAGCCACAAACGTCATCCACATTCAGTACATTTTAATGCAAGACAGATACCCAAGTTTAACATAATCTGTCTTATGTTCGAATGTCAATGCTCTACGTGTCTTGTAAGTTTAATAAAAGGCTTAAGGAATCAGTGCTGACAGATGTACTGATGCTCGAATATAATTTGCAGAAGTGTAAAATGTAAAACAGTATATATACATAAAGATATAGCAATGTTTAATGGAGAGTAAATTTCAGAAACGTTAAGTATGAATGCAAAAAATTTAATGGGGCGAAGCACCTGCGCGTTCTGCGAGTTGGTCATCAGGACACAGAGGGCTGGGATCACAGATGGGTCTCTGAAAGCCACCTTCAGCTGTGCTGTGGCCTGAAGGAGAAAGTGACAGCTCTGAAACTGGGTCTATTCATTTATTAAAAGTACAGAAATATACCGTACGTACGCGGGGAAATGCAAAAGCGCGCGCGCACACACACTGAAACACACGGGAACGCGCTCCCGACTGCAGTTACGGTAACCATACAGCACTACCAGCCAAACTAGATCCCGAGATAAGCACTCTGCAGGGTGAAAAGCAGGTGGTGAACTCGCCCGGGCAGCCCGGCTCAGCCCGAAACTCCGGCCAGTCCAAGCCCACCTGCTGCACGGCGGCGCTGTCGGGCTCCGCCAGCCGGGACAGGATCCTCTCCAGCTCCTCCGTCATGCTGCCACGCTTCTCACAGCCCGTGCCGTGCCTGATAGTTTAAGCGCTGAGCGGAGACGGGGTCCCCGGCCAGCGAGGAGCGGGCCAGTGCCACAAACCGCGGCGCCTGGAGCATCAGCGCCACCTGCCGGAGCGGAGGCTATAAATCACGACCATTCCCTGGAATTCAGGTTATTTCAGAAATAATACCAAGTATGGGGCGTCGGAAGTCGTTTTATTTCATTTGTATCTGGCGAGACATTTTTAAAAGCACATTTTATTTATACATTTTATTTCTTTAATACGCTATTTGTTTGACTTGTACGTCGTAGTGGGCCAATGTGTCTGCTAAATAAAATGAATGTACAGATAAATGTTTTATTTAGCTAGTGTCCTTTAAATGTAGCTACAGTCGACCATAAATGGTTCAGCTTCCATGCTAACAAGTAGAGGCGATAATGGGCTATTTACACCAAAAAGCAGCGCCGCTCCCCCCACCCTGAATAACAAAAGACCACGATAATCAAAACAAGTAAATCCTATGCTTATCTTTCACCCGCTAATGTCTACAGATCCAACTTCCACATGAGCTGCGACATAACGTAATGCGTTAAAACAACATACAAAACATCTCATTTCCACGAACAAAATACAATCGCAGTGAGATGCAATACTTTCAATTTACGTAAATGTTGCAATTTGACGCTTTAAGGAATCCTTACATCAATTTGTACAGTTTTCACATAGGACAGATGAAACGAACAACTTTTGTTCGTTACTGGTATATTCAATAGATCATGTTTAAGAAGCGGTACAACAACTAACAAGTGAAAAACAATATGCAATTATTAGAATGACAACTATCAGCATAACCAAATAAATCCACATTCAGGTCTACCAAATAATTATTGCATCTTCATATTGCATGTTATCGACTGTGTGAGTGTGGGGGGTGGAAAGATCACATAATTGGGGACCGAAATCTCTCAAGAGGGTGGTGAAACCTGAATGAAAGTTTTGGGGACTTTTACTCAGGTCCCCATTTGGAAAATATTTATAATTTAATAAAAATCTGTGACTGCAATCAAAAAAGTAAAAATGCCAAAAGTCTTTAATTTGGGTTGGTTACTTGAGGTTAAGATTTGGGCTGGGTAGGGGTTAAGGGTGCGCGCGCGCGCGTGTGTGTGTGTGTGTGTGAAAAACTGGTTGTTTTTTTACACATGCATACGGTATCTATGCTTAGATGTTACATCGCTCTAGTATTTATTTCTTCATTTATTTGTTTGTTTATCATTCACTCATTCACACTATTTGCGTGCAACCCACCTTGCCTAAATTCTAAGCATCCCAATATTGTTTACATTTAACTTGTGTGTCAATGTTTTCATACCCCGATTTTTGCACTTATCCCGTCTATTTCTGCACCTTATGTATATATGCAGCACCAGGGACCAGGGGAACATTATTTCGTGCCGGTGTGGACAGTTTTACCTGTATATGGGTAGCGTTAGAATAAAGCCCCACTTGCATTGACTCGTTGAGTTGTTACTAAGCATGTCTCCTCTTTCAGGCGAAGGGTAATGTAAATGTACCGCCGCCTGTCATTATCAAATATTTGTATCTGTAACTGACTGATTAGCATCTTAATGCAGTCACCGAGCTATAACTAAAGCCGAACGATCTGCATGGTAATTTTGGACAAAGCTAGATCATGCTTGAAATTCCAAGTTTGATGTCCTCGACTCTAAATCAGAAAGTAAAGGCTGTTTGATTTAAACGGTCATTACGAGTGTGCTATATGTACTTTTCATCGTCACTAAGGCAGAAGTAGAGGGCATTCTAAACTTCCATTAACACTTTCAAATAGGATTCAATTAGTAGGACATTATTGTGTTTATATAGACTTCACGACAGCTAGCGCGCTGATCGAAGGGAGATTACAGGAACTGGCTGGTGGGCTACTTTAAAAGTGAGATGATAAGGTAACTGAAAACGGGGTGTACTGGAAGACCAGGTAGTAACTACGGATGTAGGTCACACCGTACTTGAGTTTAAATTAAGAGTTACGTGCAAAAAATAATATTATAGTGATAATACGTATGACAGTAAATGCTATTTCAATGCTCTTGAATAAACGACACATATTTCAGAAAGACATCAGCTTCAAATAGTTCAGATAATATACAAATAACGTTGAGATTTATAAGCTAAATCGCACATAATCCATGTATTTTTACGTGCATTTGGCAGACGCCCTTACATAGAGTCAGTACAGGATTGGGGCTGACAGCTCGTTGCAGGAAGATGTTTGTGTTCGTGCGTTTACTTGCATCATGTGTACTGTATCGTTGTTCCCATAAATTAGGTTCTAGTGCTGTTCCATCTTTGGGAATGTAGCGTAACAGAGCCCAGGGCGGTGCTGGTTGCACGGCTCACCTGGAAGGGGGCGTGGCCGCCGGGCGTCCGCGCGTGGGCGTGGCGCGGCGCCAGCTGGCGCACATGGCCGATTGGCGAGCCGCTCGGCGTGCGGGCACAGCCCACAGCCCACGGCGGACCCTATATACGGCACCGCGGCGCCCACGGCCGCTTCTTAGGTCACACGGCACCAGGCTTTCGTTTGGGGCAGGCTACCCCTCGAGGCGCATCACGGATCACGTTTGGGCATAATGGCAGACTGGAAGCTGCCCATGAGCTACAGCTATAACCCATCGTACCACGCGTACGCCTACGGGCTGGTGTACCCGCCTGGGCCGGACCAAGGCGCCGCCGGGCTCGGCTGGGCGGAGGCGGCGTTCAACCATGCCGGGGTCAGCGGAGGTTACTACGCCGCGTCCTCGCCAAAAAGCCCCGGGGACGGCGACGGCTCCGTCTTGTGCTTCGCTGACTCCCAAGGCCAGAGGGGTCGGTTCTTCTTCCCGCCCCACCGCTCTAGTCAGCCTGGGCAGCAGAGAAAAGGTCAAGGGACCCGCGGCGATGCCGCCAGCGACTCCGAGGCCCACACGCCAGGTAAAGCGGGGTCGGGGCTTAAACCATCTAGCTGCTCCATGTGTAGCGGATGCGTAGTCACGCCGGTTTTATATGATGAACTGGCTTTTATGCGTCTCTGAATGTCCAAATCTCACTTTAGACTCGTGGAGCTCAGCTAGCAGCGATGGCTGTATCCGTAAGGCCCCTGCTGTGTCCTGGGTGGAGAGAAGCCCCGGGGAGGACCAGGAGAGCGGGAGCCCTGACAGCAGTGAACCTGTGTCCAGCTCCTTAACTTTAGATGATGAGCCAGTGGAGCTGGGTGTGAGTCCTGAAGAGCAGGGACCACCCTCCACACCCTTCCCACAGTCTCCAGCTGCACTGGAGACCACGGCACAGCCCAAAAAGGCCAAGGCACGGACTGCCTTCTCCGAAGGCCAGATGAATGCCCTCACTCATCGCTTCAATGTGCAGAAGTACCTCACCCCGGTGGAGATGAAGACTCTCGCAGGTCTCACAGGCCTGACCTACAAGCAGGTGAGTCTCCGCTGTAGACTAGGCATCGTGGGATGAGGTCTTCCCCTCTCCCATAAGGATACCACGTTCCGGCGTTATTGTATTTCTGACTCTCCTCACTGTGGTCCGCAGGTGAAGACGTGGTTCCAAAATCGCAGGATGAAGCTGAAGAGACACCAGAAGGAGAACAGCTGGGTCTCTGAGAGGTATCCTCCCAGTGCTGGCTACGCAGGCATTTCCCATCACTCGCAGGTATGCCCCCCCCCGTCAATCCCACATGTTTGCCGCCCAGTGGAGATCCATCTCTGTCTTCCAGTGGCTTAGAGAAAGTCTATCTGGGCGCATAGTAAGCACATCCTCCCAGGAGCTGCATCCCTAGTCTGGATGTTGTCAGGGTGGTACAGGTCCAGACTCCTCAGGCTGTAGTTCTAAGTCTCATCTGCTCTACCCACAGTTCTCAGCAGACCTGCCCGGTCTGATGCCGGATCACTGCCAGGGGCCTCCGTTCAGGGAGACAACATTCACCAGGAGCCCTCCACAGACGTCTGGTTACTACAGCAGCTACCCCCAGCCAGCTGTGCCACCCCAACCTCCTGCTCGAGCCCCTGGTAACTGGAGTCTGCCCCCAACTGGCCGTTACGAGCAAGGTTCTGCTGGCTATGGCGGCATTGCTAATTGTGCTGCTGGTGATGACGGTGCCAGTGCGACAGACAGTCCCACGGGGGTGGTGGTGGCGCAGAATGCCACCCAGTGGGCCACGTAGCTTCCAGTGTTGTACATTAGTTTTGGTGCACGGATTTGATACAAGATTATATGCTTTTAACTGTATATATACAGTCTGAAACTTATCTTGAAGACTGCCATGTTTTTACATGTTCAATGAATTGAATTTGCAATGAATGACTTGTCTTCATTGCTTGCCCTCCAGAGGTGGCTCTGTACCCTGATTTTTTTATTTTTTTGTGGGGGGGGGAGGTTGCATGGCTGTCCTGAGCTGCTGAGTCTGTATTTTGTACACAGCTGTAGTCTGTGGCTGCAAGCTCCCACCTCTGTTGCTGTTAAAACCACTGTGGACTGTACTGTTAATGTGCAATGCTTCCCTCTAATGTAGCTTACACAGTGTCACCTTTGCCTTGCTGTTCTGATTGATGGGCAGCATGGATGCTTGCTGCTGTAAATATGTAAATAACACTGAACACAAACTGGTTCCTTTTTTTTCCTTTTAGCCTCGTCCTGAGGGGCCAGTACCAGTTTCATTTGGTAATTTTAATGCAGTTGGATTGTTGTATTTCTGGTCCTGTTATGGGGTTAAGTGATCATCTTTGCTCTGCTTTGAAATCCTGCAGAGTAGAAATAAAGTGAGGTAGCAACAGTTGCGTGCTGTTGTGCTCCTGTTAGATGGAAGTGGGAATCTACCTCTAGGTCACTTCTGGCTTGTCATGCATAAGTCCCTGGTGGCTTGTAGTCCATGTGTAAGTCCCTGGTCCTACCCCTCATTAAACAGCTGATGCATGTATTTTCATCTGCAAATGCTAGAAGTGATGCTGAACTGGATTCAAGTCCATTGCAGGGTTCATATTCCTCTTGGCATATATAGGGAATAGAAATGTTGGATTGTAGCAGGAAACTAGTATTTCCACAATACAGCTGTGGAACCTACAGCCAGTGCAGCTGCAGGGTAGGACAGATCTCCAACACCCCTTCCCATACAGAGGTAGACTTCGATGTGGAAGACCAAACTCCTTGTACTCTAAAGTGAATGTTTATAACGCCCCCTGCAGGTGAAGTGGGGGGGAAGCAATCTCGGCAATCGGTTCTGTTAGTCTTCGTCTACATTGGTTTTGCATCGGTTGTCATGTAAACGCTAGTATTTCTGGTGGCTAAAACGGTTTCAAATAAAGCCTCAAAACTAACACACATGACGATGTATAATTTGCCCGTACTTTACTACAACCATCTCGCATCTCATAAATATGCTCCCATAATCAAAAACTACGGTAAAATGTAAAATGCGTTTTTACAGTCATTTTATGGTTCCTCCTTCCCGATAAAACAATGTACGGACATGTAGCTTAAAATGCATATAAGAGCGCGGTTCAATACCAAGGGCAGATGGAGAGAGTTGGAGCTTCGCTCAGAACTCTGTCCATGAATCAATGTTGAAAACGTAAATTCTTATAAAAATAGGTTGGTTCCGTGTCTATCGTGGCTCTGAAATTTTGTGTTTCATAATAAAACCCACAAAACTGACACTACGTTAGGAACGAGTCTTCGTAGGTACCTCACTAGCACCGCGGATCGCTTGGAATCTGCAATCGATTGCGGCGCCTGACCTCTGCGATCGGCAGCCGTGCCTGGGCTTTAGATTTCGCGGCAAAAGGCGCGAGCAGCGTCGCGCCATAGAGACTGCGATCCGGACGCGGCTGCTGGTAGGCGCCCTTTTCTTCGCCGCTCACCGGTTACCGTGCTTCTTGGGTTAGGCGGTAGGCGACGGGTAGGTCTAAGCGTCCGGCCGCGCAGCGCCCTGCCTGGGGCATGTATGGTTTAGCCGGAATCCCATGTCGTAATGCTATTCTGGGGTTTGTTTTTCTTTTTTCGGTGCAACTAAGCTCGGCCTCCCGGGTCTTTCTTTGTTATAATCTTTTCTGTTTTAAGAAGATCGTTCCGTTTTGGTTATATTAAAGCATGCGGCGTCGTATATCAGCCGTCTGGCCTCTTTAACCAAGCAGAGTTTACATTGTCTGTCTGTGCTTTCCGGAGCTTTTAAACTCTTCCTCTCGCACGCACAGCCTGCTGTCACCATGGGAATTCACGGCCTTGCGAAGCTCATCGCCGATCAGGCACCTTCGGCCATCAAAGAGCATGACATCAAAAGTTATTTCGGTGACTCCGTCTGTCTACGTTGCTCAAAAGCTGCAATTCTCACCACGTCGCCATTTCTTCCCTCGAATCTAACAGACGTTTCTCTCGCTGCTTTTCTTAGGGCGGAAGATAGCCATAGATGCATCCATGAGTATTTATCAGTTCCTTATAGCGGTCAGACAGGATGGAAATGTGCTACAGAACGAGGATGGGGAAACGACGAGGTATGCTCTCTATATTCCCGGGCACCCCTGAAGTAGGCAGGGTCCTTCTTGACAAGACGCTGACCTACCATCTTTGTTTCAGCCACCTGATGGGCATGTTCTATAGGACAATTCGCATGCTGGAAAGCGGAATCAAGCCGGTCTATGTGTTTGATGGAAAGCCTCCGCAGCTCAAGTCTGGCGAGGTACTCTGTACAACCTGTAAATACAGTTGTTTGTCAAATCTTTTATTTTCCTAAATTTCAGGTTTGCTTTTGATGGGCTGGGAGGCATGGGTGCTGTTTGGCGTGCCTATTGCAATGTATTCGTGTGCTGTGACACTGTCTCTGTGATTCCTCCACAGCTGACGAAGAGAGGAGAGAGGCGGGCTGAGGCAGAGAAGCTTCTGGCCCAGGCACAGGAAGCAGGTAGAATGGCCACATGCTGGGGATGTGTCTCGATGCCTCTGCACTCAGTGCCTGACTGGCTGCTCTGCTGTGCTGCCTGACAGGGGAACAGGAGAACATCGAGAAGTTCACAAAGCGCTTGGTTAAGGTCACCAGCCAGCACAATGATGAATGCAAGAAGCTGCTGAAGCTCATGGGTGTGCCTTACATCGAGGTGCGACTGCCCCCTCGCCCCCTTGTTCTGCTCTTGCCGTTTTCTCCACTGTAGTGAGTTTGAGTTTAGCTCCCATCCTTCCCCAGGCCCCCTGTGAAGCAGAGGCCAGCTGTGCGGCGCTGGTGAAAGCGGGGAAGGTCTTCGCCACGGCGACGGAGGATATGGACGGCCTGACGTTCGGCACCAACGTCCTGCTTAGACATCTTACCGCCAGCGAAGCAAAGTAAAAGCTCCAATCTATGAACAGCAGTGTGGCTGGTAGCTTAATTCTGCTGGCCACACCGCTCTGCTGACGCGGTCAGTAATTTATAGCATTTTGAATTATGTAGTAATGCCCCAATCTGTCCGTTTGCAGGAAACTCCCCATTCAGGAATTCCACTTCAGCCGTGTTCTGCAGGACATGGGTCTGACACACCAGCAGGTATCGCTATACTATCCCAGGTCCTCTGCTCTCATTGGCACCTGGCAGGTCATGTGAGCATCGACACTTATTGTCCATCGGTTGGTTTCTTCCCCCCTCAGTTCGTTGACCTGTGCATCCTGCTCGGTTGTGACTACTGCGGCACCATTAAGGGGATTGGGCCCAAAAGGGCCATGGACCTCATCAGACAACATGCCTCCATTGAGGAGATCTTGGACAACATTGATCTGGCTGTGAGCCTCTACAGTTTGGCTTCTGTAGTGTGCAGAGTCCCCCCCCCCATCTAGATGAATGTCTAGGATAGTATCTGCTCTCAGTCTCCGAATTTTGCAGGTTTTTTATTAAGGTTAAGCCAGAGTCAGTTCTGGTGTTTTTAACTAAAGTCAATGTAACACACCTTCTTTAGAACTGTATATTTTTTTGGCAGTCTCGTTATTGCTGTATATGTGTTTTGAGGTCTCTCCATATCAGATTTTTATTTATTTTTTAAATGATGCAAAGCTCATTATTTTGTGACCTTGGCTTTGCCAGGATTATAATGTATAATGTGTTTATGGATAGAAGATAGATTTGTACAACAAGGAATGCATGATTAATGTCTTTGAGTAGTACAGTATTTAGGTAATATGCCTACTCATATTGTATAAATACTGAAAATATGCCTCTCCTGGCCCTAGAAACACCCTGTGCCTGAGGATTGGCTCTACAAAGAGGCCCGTGGACTTTTCCTGGACCCGGAGGTAGTCGATTGCAGTTCTGTAGAGTTGAAGTGGAATGAACCGGATGAAGATGGGCTGGTCCAGTTCATGTGTGCTGAAAAGCAGTTCAGGTGTGTTGCCCTGTTCTTCTGAAGAGTTCATACATCGTTTCCTAACAAACATCTCACTGTCAGCTCTATGTAAAGGTAGCAGAGCTCGGCACAGATTACTTAATTTCTGGTGACATTGTGTCTATCTTACCTTAACAGTGAGGACCGCATCCGCAATGGCTGTAAGAAGATCACGAAGAGCAGGCAGGGAAGCACACAGGGCAGGCTGGACACCTTCTTCACGGTGACCGGCTCCTTATCATCCAAACGCAAGGTGACTGCCCGTAGCTGAGGAGCCGTGTCTGTCTCTTTGTGCTTCTCCACATCCATGTTTTGTTGAACCATCTACATCCCATTTCTCTGCCTCAGGAGCCAGAAGTCAAGGGATCAGCCAAGAAGAAACAGAAGACGAGCGCAACTCCTGGGAAGTTCAAGAAAGGCAAATAATGTGTGCAGAAGACGGGGGGGTGGCTGTGCGCTGGTGCCGCGTGCTGATGGATCCATCCCTCTCGCGCCTTTGGAGCCGACGTCATCCAGCACAGAGGAAAAGTGTGACGGAATTATACTGAGTGACTGGGCAGATTTTAACCAGAGGACATATTAGTTTCTAGCAATAAACATTTAAGATATTTTTGTTTTATTGTGAACAGTAGAGAATGAGTTGATTGAGCCTGTCAATATAACATGAATCTGAATAAATGCCTGTTGTATGTTGTATGCTATGTCGTTTATGGCTCTGTGAGACTAATTTGACGTGTCAGAGATTCCCCCCCCCACGTAAATACACACCCCAGCCTATCATTCACTCTGCCATCAGAGTGACAGTATCTGCTGAATGACATGGTACAGTATGGAGTTTCTGAGCTGTTTTCCAGTCGTTCATGCGCTGGGCTTTAACTGAATTGTACAGCAGAGTTTGGGTTGGATTAATATAATATAATAAAATAATATGCCGGTGTTTAGAGGAGGTTTTACTGATCCGGATGGACTCCATTCTGGTCCTAGTATGAAGTAAACTGATTATAAAATACACCACAAACAACCTCTGGTGACGTGGCTTGCTTCTGCTGTAATGCGTTTTGTTGCCCTAAAATTTGGATATCCAGCCTTTATATTTTAATGAAAAGCTTTGTACTTTATGCTAATAGTAATCGCCTTTCTGTTGAAACTGGTGCTGTATACACTTTTTGCCGATTGTTAGTAATGCTAGTAAAATATTTAAATCAATATAGAAACATTTTGGACCTAGACTTTAACAGTGGAGATTTAGTCTCCGATTCAACAGGCGAATTCCTGTGCAGTTTCACAGTAGGGTTTGAAGCTATAAGCAGCAGGTGGATTTCCATCGTGCTGATCCTTACTGGGACATACATGAAAACACTCCAATCAACGTAATACATAAGCTAACACAGTTTTCATTTTCGTTTGGTGGACCAGGTTATAGTTAAAACTACATTTCCCACAGTAGACCGGCAGACTGTGCTAGAGAGAATCGGAAAGCCCCGAATTAAGGATATATAGTTCGTTATTTAACTTTCATTTTCACTTTTTGTGCTGACTAACTGTGCCGTACGTTTGTCAAGACGATCGGACTTTAAAACACAAAAAGTGAACCTGTTAAATGACCACGTTAGCTGAATAACTTACCCTAACAGATAATCATTTAATTTCGGCTATTACAGGGGTATAAATATCTACATAAGCGAATTCACACGATGACTTCCTTAGACATCCGCCCCGAGTCCCAGAAACAGGTAAGCTTCTCTCTTTACAGCACATGATTCGCAGTAATTTGCTTTGTTGGTATGTTTACATTTTGCATTTAGTAGTTCGGGTGCTTATTGACTAATACAAAACGGTACAAAACGAAACAAAAAATTCAGGCGATGATTGCACTTTATGTTTTTGCAGTCGACAGCTAGGTATGCTTAGGGTATACTGTTCATTAAGTTCGCACTACTGGTACAGGTAAACAGGTAAGCATTTTGGAAACTTTGTCAAGAGGATAAAAGCAAATTATACGGTGCTTGAAAATACTCAGTTAATAGTAGTGTATATTTCGTTCTGATAAACGAACGATCGAGCTACGGATTGGGTTGATTTTTAATGCAAACTGCAGTCTGCTGTGTGTGTACCACAAGCTTATTTTTCTGTTTCATGATTACTCAGGTTGCTGACTTCTGCAAGCAGCTCACTAAAGAGGTGACTTTCCCCGTTATCTTCACTTTACTGGGAAATCTGGTGACGTTACCATCTATAACCAGAATGCTCCTTTGCTGCTCATTCTGCTTCACAGGCAGAGTCCCTGGTCTCCACATTCTTCCCCCAGAAAATCACAGAGATGGAGACTCTGCTTCAGGTAGGTAGAGGTAGGGTTGAACCTCTGGCAGTGTTCACATTGGATAGTCGTGTCAAGCTGCCCTTTTTGATGTGACGCGCTGAAACCTTGCCTTCTTGTAAGCCATCTTCTGCGTCTCTTTAGGCATCCCTGGGTGTTTCTGCAGAGGACCTCTCATCCCTGGTGGCACCCCTGGACATCCCCATTCCGGACCCCGAAAAAGAGGAACTGAAGAGGAAGAAGAAGGAGGAGGTACGCCGCGCTGACATTAGCACCACATTAACACGGCTGTGATGTCTTGTGTCTTCATCAAAGGAGCTTTAGTCTGAGTGAATGCACTGCAGCAGATCCTGAAGAGTCACAAAGCATCATGTCAGGGTTAAATTTGAGTTACATTTTCAGCTTTAGCCTCACCCATCCATGACTGGATATTTGTATACATAGGTGTACAGAGACCCTTCATTCCAGAGGATATGAAGTAGGTGTGAATGATTTGACTGCATTGTGAACGATTCAAATGTCTCCATGATCTGCCTTTTCTGAGAGATTTGATAGTAATGCTTAAAAGTGTACATTCTTTCAGGGGCAGTTCTATGGCAAATACACGCATCTAAAATTATTATGCTAGCCCAATACGTTTTGATACACTAATAAACCGGTAATAGCAAACAGTAGGTAGTGCTGTGTATCTCTTCCTCTCTCCAATTCACACCATTGTCCCAATATGCCACACATTCCCTATATAGTAATGTGTTGGCATAGACAACATAGAGGAGCCAGCTCCTAAAAGGAATTTCAACATGGGTAATATGGAACATGTTTGGGTTTTGCAAAACAGACGCAGCACATACAACAGCTATTTTTAAATAGACACATTAGTTTGCTTGTACACTTCAGTAACTTGCAAGATAGTCTTAGAAACTAACATGAAAAAGAATTGTGATAACATCGTTGACCGTGCTTGAAAAAAATCATGATTTACAGTATGATATCGGACCATATCTCCCAGCCCTAGCAGGAAGACTATCAGGGACTGTGGAGAACCTTTTATTAGTGTCATTTAAGTTCTGCTCTTCATTCACTTTTTATTCTTAGAGAGAAGCCAAGGAAGGGAAGAAAGAAAAGGATAAAGACAAAGAGGAGGAGGATGAAGGTAAAAAAAAGTGATTTTAGTGTAAATCGTGGGTATTAGGTTGGCTCAGTGAATATTGCCGTTACCTCACGAGTGCTTGGTGTGTGCAGCTGGAATGGCCATAGGTCCCCACAGAATACCTCACTTGGGTGACTGGCATGCCCCCCCCCACAGTGTGTGAGTGTGTGTATGTGCTGATATGTGCCCTGTGATGGACTGGCATCCTGTCCATGGTGAACCCCAGCCTCCTGCCCTGTGCTGCCTGGGATAAGCAGTTATTATAGAAAGTTCTTCAGGACATTTGGATTTGTTTGCCTCTGGGTGCTCAGTATGTAAAATGAGGAGAGTTTGCAGGGTACATGACTGTGTGAGAAATGGAGAATCCTTCCCATTTGGCAAATGGGCCACTGGAATTCTGTTGCGTGTACTTGTGCA
Organism: Petrocephalus sullivani; assembly: GCA_026780845.1. Classification (NCBI taxonomy): domain Eukaryota; kingdom Metazoa; phylum Chordata; class Actinopteri; order Osteoglossiformes; family Mormyridae; genus Petrocephalus; species Petrocephalus sullivani. The sequence goes on along the minus strand of JAODKM010000001.1, from coordinate 16,727,406 downwards.
GTCCCAGTGTGATGTTCCTTTACCGCTCAGCTAACTTACATTGCCCCAGTGTAGCTGATGTTCTTGTTTTCCCACCTGACCTCATCACTGGATCCCACATTGGCTGGTAGCTCCATCCTGCGGCCCAGTCGCCACTAATGAGAGATTAGAGCGTCTGTTGAAGGAAGTGAAGCCTCACATCCAGACACTGAAGGAGAAGCTGAACACCGTGAGTTTGTCCTCCACTGTCACGCGTACAGTGGATGACACAAAGGCCATGCAACATGACCTCAGACAGGCAGCCGAACTTAAAGGCTTAACTGTACTTATGCCAGATTTGTTTCCCTGTTTGTTTCAGGTGTCAATGTGGATCCAACTTCAGATTCCCAAGATTGAAGATGGGAATAATTTTGGTGTTGCTGTGCAGGTCAGTCTGTCTTGTTTGGTCTTTGTTTATTAATATGTAAAAAAGGTTCAAAGTGACAGTGAATATTCAGATATTACATTATTGATACATTTCAATGAAATCACTGCTCTAAGGGTAGAGAAATTTAAAAAAGGCTTGTCTCTGTCAGCCATATCCAACAACGGAGAAGGATGTGAAATACGTGTTTGTATTGCAGGAGAAAGTGTTTGAACTGCTGACCAACACTCGCACTAAAATAGAGGGATTTCAGACGCAGATTTCAAAGTAAGACTGAGACAATGATTACAGTGAAGTATCTTGCAAAATTTGATACTGACACAGCCCACATTCATAGTCTTAAAAAACAAGAAAAGCAGTTGGGGAAAGGTTCTGCTTGTGGCATTTCTGTGCCTCGTCATAACGTGTCCTGCCTTTGTCGTCAGGTATTACAGTGACCGAGGGGATGCCGTGGCCAAGGCCTCCAAACAGCCTCATGTGGTTAGTGGCCGGCGGCCCAGACCTAAGCCTTACGCAGTGTAAAATGAGTGATGAAGCACAACAACCGTGACGTGATGCTGATGTGCTCAAACATATTCACGCTAAAGATCAACATATTGATGTCATTTCAGCACTAGTACTTGTATGTTTGCACCTTGTGTTGTACCTGAGGGTTATACTGTTGTTTGCTTTTAGGGTGATTACCGTCAACTGGTACACGAGCTCGACCAGCATCAGTACTGTGAGCTGCGCATTGTGGTTCTGGAGATCCGCAACACTTATGTGAGTCACCGTCTCTCTCTTTTGTTTTAGACCTGGGCTGCCTATGTTAGAGATCTCAAGGGTCTAACAAATTATTAAATAAGGGGATTTTACTGTATTCTGTAAAGTGCAATTTGTAAACTAACTGCTATATACATAAACCACAACTGATTTTGTCACACTTGTTACTACCCCCAGGCCGTGTTGTATGACATCATCAACAAGAACTATGACAAGATTAAGAAGCCAAGAGGAGACTGCAAGGCTCTCATCTACTAACACACCAACAATCACAGGAACGCAAACAGACCCAGACAGAAACCAGACCCGCCAGGTAGCCAGTTAGCTGCTGTCTGGGTAACTTGATACTTTGACAGACTTTCAAATCTCAAAGCCCATGACTCTGCTGTATTTTGCTTACATTTTATTCAGATTTGCAAATAAAGCAGTCACTTTCCACAACAACACTGGGTATCCTTTAAAAATTACACTGCTACACTATCTTGCATGACCTCCGTTTGCCTCCAGAACTAGTTGTGTGTCAATGACAGGATGTTTTGTTCACCAAACTGTTCTCAGTAAACATCAGACTGTGAAAATCCTTGTTTCCTGGCTGTTTCTGAGATGCTGGAACCACCACAACTTGCACCAAGAATCACACCACATTTAGAATTACTCAGATCAGGCATCTTAGCCTTTATAATTCAGAGTTGAACCGTATGTGAACATCTTGACCCTGTCTGCATAATGTATGCATCAAGATGCAATTTCATAATTTGGTATTTGGAGGAGCACACACATGTAAGTACTAAAGCACCCACTGAGTGCACACATTTATTTTTAAATATTCAGAGATTACATTATTATACGCTTCAGAACATTACTCAAATTACCAGGAAAGGGAACCTGTAGGATTTGTGGCACTGTACAGTTAGTCATGCAGCATTTTTGCTACTCTCCCCTCGTTTAATCTGTCCAGGCATTACTGCTAATTATGACGTATTTCTTGCTATAATTTCTGACTCCAGTGTCCACTCGCAGTGTGAAAGAAAAAGGAAATACTGTGCAATTTCAACAGCTGAGGCTGATGTAAAATCAATGCTACCAATAGCTGCTTAAATATTTCCTCGAAGATGGCTACTCTATTTTATTCAACCTTATCTGGACAGATTTCTGTCACAATATGTTAGCATTTAATAATTTTGTGTAGTGTTCCGGGCAATATCTTTGCAAGTAGACATCCATTTTTCCTGGGACTCTTCTATCACTAGACAGACCTTGAAAGAAAGAGAGAGCGATTACTTAAAATCTTACTGACTAATAGACCAACTAAAAACAGATAAAATAAATGGTCATCATTAGCACAAAAGACAAAGATTAAAGAGTGAAGCACTGCACGGGACACTGATAGTGCTCTCGGTGTCTCTCACCCAGCCTATGGGCAGCCTTCTCAATTTTCTCCAGAGCAGACTGCATCTCTCCTCCGTCTGGAACCAGTACTTCTATTTCTCCAATGCAAAACCCAAAGTCGGCGTGATCTAGGTCCACCCGTACTCCTCCCATGTCAGTGTCACCGTCGAGTTTGAACGAACACCGGCTGGTGGTGAACACGGCAAACGGCAGCAGGTTAAGGTCACCCAGCCACGACGGCACACCACCTTGGCCCGTTTCCTCTTGCTCAGGCTCCATCTCCATCGCTGCTCTCTGCTCACGTCTGTCAGCTTTTTTCTGCTCTTCGGGCCGCTCAGTTTCATGCTTTTCCCCTCCACATCTCTCTTCCATGACTGCTCTTACTTCAGCTATAATCTCAGGGAGGCTGGTTATCTCTCTGTAACGAGTGCACAGGCCCGGTTCTGGGCTCCCACTCTCTTGCGTCGGACATTTCAATTCCCACGATCCCTGGCGGCAGCGCAGCCAAACATCTCTGAGGGTTAGGTGATAGTCTGGGGTATCAAAATACTTATCTTCAAACTGGCACTGCCCAACACACACCGCTGAAGAGAAAGAAATATACCAGTATTTACAGGTCATACTTACACAGAAAGACATTTATGATGCAGTTTCCCCCAATTTCTTCATATAAATACTCTACCAGAGTTTGACTCCTGGACACACCTCCAATTTCCCTTAATTTGTCCTGGATGTTGGCATCACACACAAACTTCCTCTCCACTTCCACACTCATCGTATCCCAAGTAGCAGCTATTAAAAAAAGAAAAACAACAACACGAAATATTTATACAAATATGTATGTCTGATTTTATCCTGTATATATTAATTGTACATATCGCCTGAGATTCATATCTACAAAACCAAATTTTAAACTACGATATTCAGTTCATAAAATCATACTATCGTTTGTTAATTTACAAATCCGTTGCAATCTGATTCCCACTGACGCAGGATGACTATCATTAAAGGATAATGATACCATAGTTTATTTTATACTCGACATTACTGGTAATAAGAACACGAACAGTACCTGTGACCGCGGGATTTCACACAGGCGCAGCACGGACAGCCCTATGCTGGTCTTGTCGGAACTTTCGACAAGTGATTTATGTGACTATTCCATCAAAATACAGAAATGGGAACAATTGGTATAAACAATTGTCCTGTCTGGTATACTTCGAACTTAAATAACCGACATAAATGACGATAAAATTCAAACGCCCGTAAGTGATGTGGGAGAACGCTTCCAGTGCTGACGGAATACGTCGTGACGCACGCGCGTCCTGCGTGCGTGTGCATATATACGTCTGTATCTACATCTCTCTCTCTCTCTCTCTCTCTCTCTATATATATATATATATATATATATATATAAAAGGAAGGAAAAAATAAAGGCAATAAAGGGAGAGGGCATCTAAATAGAGGCTTATATAAAAATCTTAAATTTACTGCTGATTGACAATGTTCTAACACCTTTTTTATTCAGTGGTGTAGATACAGTTTGTATAAATTTACACTTGTGGATATTAAATTTACTTAAAATAGCACTATAGTTTCTGGGTATAGACTGCAAAATTAGCATTTGTTATCAAATTCATTGCAATATTTCAATAAAGACTGCTTAACCAAATAGTACTTATGAATGTTTGAATGAAATTTCTTTTATCTTACTAGTTAACAAAAAAATGTGGTAACACCAGAACGACTGAGCTTTTTATTTTCTGGTGAAAAATACCTAGAATTACTAGATTTTCGCTGCCCATCAGCTCCATTGTCCTCCTGCTATTGTAGGAAATGCACTACTTATCTGTGAACCCTGGCACATTTGCATTCATAGACTGCTAGCTCCAATCCAAGGCAGCCCAAACCGCAGTTGAATTTCTGACACTTTAGGCAGGTAAACCTGCTGCGATTTCTGTTGCAGCTCTCTTGTACCTGGCACTGAGTTGCCTGTACAGCCCCTGGCACAGCAGCAGCCTTCCTCTCTGTCTCCATTGCCTTTTGCTGCATGTATCGGCAACAGAGTTCCTTGGCTAGAAGACTCAGAAACAATCTTTTGCCTTTCCACCCTGTGCACGCCTTGTACAGAACGTAGGCATTCACTGCCACCAGGTCCAGCATATTGTAAGAAACAGCTACTGGGTACCAGCGTGTTGCTGCTCATACTGAATACATGAGCGCCATTTGGTCCAACACATCTACACCATACTGTAAAAGCAGGGCGAGCGAGACAGACGTGAGTATATGTGCTTTTTTTCTACCGGACATAGGCCTGTATAGTACATATCAGAAAACATTGTAGCACTAGTATAAAACTATTCACAATGCCCAGTAGAGTCATGTCTGTGTGACAGTGAGATGAAGAAATTGTCCGTTCTGGATTGTTCTGGATGGCGACGGATTTGGAGACCAAATACGTCTGCAACGCGCCACTTTGGAAACGACCCCAGTCGTCAGAAGGGGGAGAGACTGGATGAGAACGTGGTCATGAGTCTGATGGAGCCATTTTTGGACGACGGGAGAAATGTCACATGGACAATTTCCTCACCTCACTGTCACTGTCACACAGACTGCTTCAGCGCAACAGGACTTTACTGGGCATGGTGAATAAAGTTCGCCGTGATCTTCCTCCATTGGCAAAGGACACTGCAGAGGAAGAGGAATTCTCCACGTCAGTGTTTAGAAGTGGCATTGTCTCCTTGACGACACAAATTTGCGCAGGCTTAGTAGTTCCAGTAGTAAAGATCAGGGCCCGGTTTCCCAAAACCTTCTTATCGCTAAGTAGTTCTTAAGTTGTACCTTAACCTCTCTCTTAACGTTA
>JAODKM010000001.1:16701385-16719857 GCA_026780845.1 Petrocephalus sullivani | reverse complement strand
ATATGAAAACAGACATTGTATATTTATTTTGCTTATTGGTAATGTTCAGTTCAGTGGTGTTGTAATCATTGTGTCAGGAACAGAAGTTTAAAAGTAAACAAATATTGGTCCGGAATATCGGACACATAAGCATGCAAATAGTTGATATCGGTAATAAAAATCAATATCGGTCGATCACTAGTTTATTGTAGGGACAGGGAAAACACGGGAGCCGAGAACAACAGGTAGCATTGACAATAACCGACAGGGGTAACAGGACTCAGACAGACTAATAAAGGGTAGAACATCAAGGAGCAAACATAAGGCAGGTGTGCTCGGTTAACAAGGGGATTGGAACACGAGGCAAAGCTAAACCAGGCTCAGGTGAGGCTAATTAAGCCACGCCTGAGGGAAACGCAGGGCAAAAGACAAGCAGGGCCGGGCGAATCATGACGTATAATGTGCGCAGGCATGCAAGTATTACATTTTGTTTTACAAGGTTAGGAAAACTTCAAGTTAAGCCTTACACATAAAAGAATGATCAGTCTCTTCCACACAGTGAGGCAAAACCTACAGCTTATTAAACACTGGTTTCGGATGGGTACTTGGTATCTGCCGTGTCAAAACTTGACCAGGAGCATCTGGCCCAGGTATCATTGTCGATGGTGGGACAGAAAGTTGGATAGGTGCATCCCTAATTATGACAGTTGGTTGGTGACTTTTTCAAAATTTGTTCTTGCCCTATGATGTTCAGCAAAGCTAAATTAAGAAGGACGGTGCAACAGTCCTGCTGGCGTTCTTGTATTTGCACTTTTTGTTTTGTTTGTAATTGATTCCCCTCCCCCCATCTCGGTGTTATTCAGTAATTGCTTTTGCCTCTTTGCACAGGCTATACCAGTAAAGGAAGACCATTCTGAAGACAGAACTAAAGAAGACACAGGTGGGAATAATTTTTTTTTTTTCCATCTTAGTCCATCCGTAATGTCCATTTTTCTCTAATTGTATAACATACCAGTATATCTAATGGCCTTCTATATCACTATGTTCTTGTGTGACGTCTTTCCCTTTGTGCTAGACACACAGCAGATGTGTACTTGCAAATGTGTCTGATGGCAAAAAGAAGGAAGACCTGAACCTATATAGGGTAAAACTGAACTTCATAAGACATCTGAACTGCACAAAGCCCTGTGACAAGAACAACTGAACCACTAGGAAAAACACTACTGACCTTAAACTAGTTTCTGGGTCCCAATCTTGTTAAGTGTAACGTGTGCCAGGAGATGTTCTCACCTAAAAGATAACTGAGCGCCCACCTCTGTCGGATGCAAACAGGATCTTCTAAAAACAATGCTGAAGATGACACTAGCTCCCCTTTAACTTCATTCCCAAAGCTAAATTGGTCTTCTGTCATGACACGCAAACCTTATCAGTGTGCAGTTTGCTGCATCTCCTATAGCCGATCCATCAGCCTGAAGAGTCATCTGGGGTCAGTATTGCACCAGAGGCGCAGCAGAAATGCTGAGGGTCTGTCTTGCTATACAGCAGAGAATTTGAGAAGTGCTAAAGCTAACACCTCTTCTATAAACTGTGCTGTGACCTGTGTGAACAGTATGTCTACCTCACCCTCCATAACGCTCTCACTCAACAATGCCAGTGCTAGTACCTCCTCCATCACTCTATCTCGGGTCACATTGCAGCAGAGGTTGTCCCTGTCCATTGGCAGCCTTCAGAACCAGAATCTAAGCTCAGATACTCCTGGACAAGTTTTCACTCTGGGATTAAGTTCTGCGCAAGTTCCCTTGACAGAAAGAGCCCATGGGAAAAACAATTTGGGACCATCAGTGGCATTTTCTACAGCTCAGGCAACCTCTTCTGAAGAAAAGATGGTGGAAAAAGCTGAGGATATTGCAGAAAGTGTGGATGACATGGTAAATGAAGCTAGTGACAGAGTGCAACTGGAGCCAGAGAATACAAACTTGTCACTGAAGAACGCATTATATGTTGATGAGAAGATAAAAAAGGGGCGTGCGAGGGGCAAAGGCATCAGGTTTGGAAGTCCCTTAAAATGTACCAGGAAGAGGGCTGCAAAAGATGGAGGAGAAAACAGGATGAGTGGAGAGAACACAACAGATACAAATAATTATGAAGAGCAGATGCAATTTAAACGGTATCAAAATGGTGAAAGGCAAATTGCAGTGCCTTGTGAAGTTGTTTCCCAAAGTCCATTGGCATACCAAGCTACTTCAGACACAATCCTTCCTCAGAGTGGCCTACTGCCTTTTAGCACATCCCCATGCAACAACACTCAACTTAGTCCCGCAAACCTTCGATTTCCACTAAGACCCAGCAGCACTCTGCAGAACTCTCATGATGACATAAGCCATTGCTTAAATGACCATCTTGAATTCAGCACTGATGACAATAAGCTGAAAGCACATTTCTCACTGCTGGGAACTGATTCTGAACCCTCTGCAGTGTCTCTTCAGGATTCCAGTGGTGTGGATCCGAATTCTTCCCAAACTAAACCACTGATGCTGTCAGATTTCCAGTCACAGGTGTTATGGGCCTTCCTTGAGTCCAAGAGCCAAGCAGATGTAGCTGGCCCTTCCCAGCAAGATTGTGAAGAACTGGCCAGGGAGGTGGGACTGAGTGTGAAGGAGATCCACAGGTGGTTTGGAGAGCAGCAAAATGGCATAGGAGGGATGGATGGCATTAATCGGGTCACTGTGGTTGTTGACCACAGAAAAGATGACATTAGGAAGAAGATCTATGTCAAAACTGCATCAAACTACAGTGAAGTTGGAGGCCAAGGAGACTCCTGTGATATTTCTGAGTCAGACTGTGGAGAATTTTACACTGTGGCTTTTGTAACAGATGAGGAAAATCAAAGCAGCACTGAGCAGGGTGAACAAAGCAACTCGGCCAAAGTAGGAAATGATGACAACGAGGGAGTTACAGGGGAAGGAAAGGTACTCCAGTCAGATGAAGATGGAGATGATAGGCCAAATTTCAGAAAGAGAGGGAAGAGGAAGATATTAGAACAAGAACCACTGAATATTAAGAAGAAAAAGCTGGATCCTGATGAAGACCTGCAGTTGGGATTACCGTCTGACTTCCCTGCTCCTTCAGTCTCATTTGAACAGGGCAATCTGTCCAGGGTCACTACTGGTACCTCTCTCCCTCTTTCTATGACTCCTGTCATCAGACCATTTTTATGTCCTCATATTCTGTCACTACCAGCTTCTATAGTTGGATCGGGGATTTCTAAAGGTGCCAAACCAGATCAAGAAAAACACCCAATCCTACCCAGACCACTAGCCACTGACCCCTTTTGTGATCCCTTGAAGATGCCATTACTTACCAGACACAAACCATCCTGCCAAACTCTGCCTGGCAAAGACGACAAGTCTGTCTTAGATCTCAGTGTTGCTACCTCGGCTAATAAGATTCTGGAGCAAAACCACTTGTTCAAGCAGCTTGGATTGAATGCAATACCAATAGGCATTCCTGAATCATCAGGTCTTACTGTGGTCCATGTCAAACCTAATTATACCTTTGCAATCCCCACTTTTAACAACAACAGTATTAATAAAATTAACAAGGGCCTCAAGGCTGAAGAGCAAATCAATAACAGTAAGATGGAAAAAGAGACCAAGGGAGAACAGCAAAAAGCGAGGGACTGTACTAATGGAGCGACTCAGCCATTACAAAGGTATTCCAGAACAACTATTCAACCTGAACAGTTGGATGTGCTCTATGGTTGCTACTTCAAAGAGCCAAATCCTGCAAAGCATGAATTTGAGCAGATATCAGAGTGGGTCAAACTTCCGAAGAGGGTTGTTCAGGTTTGGTTTCAGAACATGAGAGCTCGTGAACGGAAAGGGGAAATCCGCTTTCTTGGTTATGGCACACTGGCAGCTGTGGGTAAGCCTCTGATAAAGTTCACCTGGCCACTTTCACCACCTGTCTTATCTAGAGTCACGAATCCAGGGATGCAATGTAATAGCAACCTGCAGCCATGCGTTCCTCGCCGCCCACGGACTCTCCTTACTCCGCTGCAGTTGTCCATTCTGCAGTCATGCTATGAAATATGTCCTCATCCAAATGCGGCGGAGTGTGAGGTAGTGGGCTCAGAGCTGAAGCTGCCTCAGAGAGTGATACAGATATGGTTCCAGAACACCCGCGCAAAGGAGAAGCGCTGGTATCTTCAGCAGGAAAAGCAGGTATGACCCATCATGCTAGGTTGCCAGCTTAGTGCTTCCCTGGGTACTTGATGTTTAATGCATGATATATTAATATTTTCACTATGCACCACGTGAGTGTTCACTCTCACCTCCTCTTTCTTCTGTTGCAGTCGCTTGATACGAAGGACTTATCCAACAAAGTAAACTTTGGTTCAAGTGGCTACCTTCAATACAGAGCACATCGTGCTAATTGCCCCATCTTACCCAAGCCAGTTCAGTTCACGCTAGTGGTACCATCGGCACCCTCTGATGTGAGCCAGTCAACAGGTGATGAAGCTCTGATGGGCAGATGTGAAGTATGCAGAGTTGGGTTCAAATCCAGAGCAGAGGGAAGAGTTCATGTCTTCTCCTCTCAGCATCTATCTGCATTGAGAGCCAGAACCTTTGGACAGTTGCCCTCCCATGTTGGAAAAGACCTTAGCATAGGTTCTGGTACCGTTTCTGGAGTGCCAGTGGTTTCATCTCTCTCTTCGACCGCTGGTATAAGGTAATGTATTGATTTCAAAGTGCTGGAATAGACCGTGAACCGATGGGATCTTCTCATTTCAGTGGAGAGAAGCTGTTGGCTCCTGTTTAGTACTAATTGAGTGGTTCATTGCTAGTACTATTAAGACTGACATATACAGTAATATCATCTGACCTGGTCTTGGTTCTGGTCATGTAAGTAGCTTTCTACGAGTATGCTGAGCTGGAGTGAGGCAGAATCAGAGTTGAACTAGGGCTGAAAGGTCATGGTTTTATTCTACCGCCCAGCCACTGAAAGTAGGACCCTAATGCTACTTGTAGGGTGGTAGGAAAGTAAGAATAATATAGCATAAAAACAATTGCTTAATTGTTTGCCAAACTAAAATAAGCAGAAGCCAAATCAACTAAAATATGCAGTCCTTGGACTATAAACCAGCAATTTGTGAACTGTGGAAGTAAAATTAAAGCATCAGTCACACTGTACCAATGTTGCAAACAGCTAAGCTTAGTGTAGGCCTATTTAATATGTCTGCTCAGAAGATCATACTTGCATCATATTCCCTAGGTTTACCTTAGCTGATTGCTGGGTCAACTGCTGTAGCTATATATACAGAGAGTATTGAGGCCAGTGGCCTGCAAATATCAAGCACTTTTCAGCGCACAAGATGCATATCAGTCCAAAGAGAAAGATCACTTGCGTCCTTAATTGAAAATATTACCAAGTAAGCATGTCGCTTGATAATGTCTGAGAGTGCTGTTGCCTGTGTGACGGTACCATTTTTGGCCAGTTGCCTAATAAGCCACCCACCACAAACTCACTTTATCTGGAGTAAGCACATCCAATGATAATGGCGGGGGCAAAGGGAAGAACTAGGCTTTCCTGTGAAAATCCAGTTCCGACAGCACACTGCTGGAAAACGCAGTGAAGGTCCACCTTCTCTTGAGCCTTGATGCTTGTTAATCATACCTTCACGATGTGCTTGGAGTAATAATTTGGTGAAAGGCATTTATGGATAGATTATGGAGCTGTCAGGAAGCAACCCGTGTGAAATCCGGCCCCATGCTAGAAGTGGTTCCTCTCCTGGACACACTTGTGGCGATTTAGAGAGAAAAGCAGTGTATGAGGTGTTACGGGTATAAGCATCAGGTTCCCACATAGACCACTCTGGTGTAATTTGTTCAAGAAGCATAAGTGCTGCCTCTCTGCTACTTTATGAGGTGATAAAAATGCATCAGCATAAGATTTGTTACTGTTTTTACCACCTAATTGATGGGGGTGGGAGGCAATCCCTTCGCTGAACACTATGTAACCATCTGAGGATCAGAACTCAGAAGTCACACCCTTGAGCAAAAGATCGCAGAACCAAAGTCTTATACTACTTATAATTTCAAATATTTTCATGCCAATTTATAAAATTTAGGGAAAACGGGGATATAGAAGACTTTTTGTTGCATTATTTCATCAATAAACTAAGACAAAACATTTTAAAGTTTAGTGTGAAAATTGGAAGCGTTCCATTTTTCTTTGCTTTTCTTCAAAAGACCAAGAAATATTTAGTTTTAATTCAAATTATTGACACGCCTATTTTTATTTTGAGCCTGTCCAGGTTGTCTAAAATCCATTTAATAAGTTAGCTTTTGTATTCATTATCCAGACATGGTAACATCAGTGTTTCCCAACTCAATCCTTGGGGAACACCGGACAGTTCATGTTCGTTTGTAAATTGCTGCATACAAGGAAACATTGCTCCTGGTGGGACCAGCAGTGGGACTGTGCTCAGAGCCTGCTGTCTGTCCTTCAGTGGGATACTACGCTGTGCTGAAGGCGTACGATGCAGCCTTTGCACGGTAAAGGCTTTGGTTGGTGAAATGTTTAATCACTTGCTACCTCGGCAAGATGGAGGAGGAAGCAGAGAAACTGAAACATGTTTGTTCACATGGTTTAATGTTTAATCACATTGTTTTTTGCATTTGTCTTATATTTGTTCTTAAAATGCTTCTATATGCCCTGCCTAAGCAATGATTTTAATTTGAACTTGGGATGGGATTGGTGTCACCTATGTAATATTCTCTGCCACGTGTTCTTTGATTCATGGAAAAGGAAATAAATCTGATTGCTTTATCAGTTTCCTATCATTTACGATCGTTGCTGATTTTAGTTCCAGTCCAGCTGTCAATTTTTTGCTGTGTGATGGCTGTTTAAGTGGATATCACAAGTAACGTGAATTAACAGTTAATAGAGGAGTTTGATGTTAACTCTGTTTCTGTGTTTTGGTGAAACCATTATCTGTATTTGGCCGGGGATTAATTGCATGAAACATATGAAAATGATATACACAGTCTTTTCTAGGTTGTAGAAAATTGATTATTCACGTGTAAAGCGATATAGTGTGAATGGTTACAAGGGAGACGACGGCAAGGACGCTATGTAAAACTGCGTGGAAGAGAGCAATGTCAAACCACCATTGTCAGCAGAAACCCCTCTCAGGCTTTGTGGTAGGAATGTACTTCAAGACAATAGGGATTTTGATAGGATACCGCAGCAACAAATGGTTATATTCTTAAAATGTACCATTTCAGCGTTGGCTATTTACATATTTCACGAATGTGTTAAAGATGTCGAGGTTAGCCAGTAGAGATGGTTATAGCTGGGTGGATCCGTACCTGCAGTTACTGCCGTAGTATTTCAGATGCTTAATGAGCGCTGCTGTCGTGGGGGTAGCGCGAATGGGACTAAGCGGATGGAGGCGGTGATTGACATTTACGCCGTCCAATTAGCACTTGAATGGTACGATCAAATCGCCCTGAGTGTTGACATGACCTGGTAGCAGGCCAATGGTAAGGCGCAAGAATGCTGAGAGGTATGTCTGGAATGCTGAGCGGACCAATGACCGACCTATTTGGTGACCGCAGCAGCGGAAAACCCCGCCTCCGGCTTCCATTTCTGTTCCAGGAGTCACGGCGCTCGAGAGGAGAAACCTTCGGGGTTTTTAATTCTTTTGGGGGGAATTTGTTGGGTTTCTAATAAGCACAGCCGCGTATCACTTCTTCAGTCATAGAGTGCGCTGAATTGAGGGTCTTCACAGAAGAACAACCGATATTTCGAACCGAGCCCTCAGCCGGCGATTTGGGTATTTTATATACGGTTCGGCGTCGCCGGCCGCTTCCCCTTCCGCGTGAGCCAGTGTCCGTAGTGCGACCGTGAGGCGCGTCGAATCGGCGGCGTCTGGCCATGGCGGAGTTCGGTAACGGGCTAACGGAGGAGTCGCTACTAGACTCCGATCCGGGACACCCGGAGCTGGAAGATACAGGGGTGGGCGACGAGGAGCCCGGGCTGGAGGAGGGAGAGGCCTCCGTGGAAGATCCGGTGAGTACGGGACGCTACTCTTAGCGGCAAAGCGCGTGGCCCCTCTCTCGTGCGTCTGCCGGCGCTAGGCGCGAGCGCTCCGTGTCGCGGCCGTGATCCTTATCTCGCGCTGCTCCTCGTGCAACTGGAGCCGCTGGCGCGGGCCCTCGCGCCATTGTGGCTCGGCCGCGCTCCCCGACTCGGCGCCGCTCGAGCGCACGGGCCGCCATTTTGGCGCAGCGACGCCGTCGGTTTCCCTGCGCCAGATCTGCCTATCTTGTGGGAGGGGGGGGGAGTCTTCGCTGCAAAAATGCGAGACTGAGCTGTGAGAGACAGGGGGCGAGGGTAGGACAGGCCGCCATTAGCAGCTGCTGCAGTGTGAGTTTGTCCGCCCGCAGAGAAAGGACCGGCTCACGGTAAAGACGCCTCCCTTTGCGGCGGGAAATCGGCGCACCCTCTGCCTTTCGTTCTGGAGCTCGGACCCCGGTGTTTTTAATTAACCTAATTGCGAGGTGGAGGGCGGATGAGGGATGCCCGGTTGGCGGCGCACTGGCGTTTAGGTGCGGCGGCTGCGCCAGACTCATTACGGGTGATTACTGCCGGCGCAGTGTAAGGGAGGGGGGTGGGGTTGAGGTGCGGGGTCGGGACGCGACCCTGGCCGGTCCGGGACGGAGGCGTTCGTGCGGTCCGCCCTTTGGCGGCGGGCTGAGCAGTGATGGGTGACACGATGGCTGTTAATGCGGCCGGCTTGTTTATGGTATTGCGGCGATCGGGACTGATTTTAGGGCGCCGTTAAATGCTAGCTTTAGATCTCAGTTGGGTCTTCATCATTTACGGATGGTAGGTGAATCAAACCTCATTGAAACCATAGTTGATCGGGAAATGCGGAATCAAGGGGGAAATTTGTCAAAAGCATCAATGCGGACGATCGGTAATACAAGGCGAATAGGTTTTCTGGTGCCCTTCGGGAGAATCAGCCCCTCCTGGCCGCTGCGGCTGTGCCTCAATAGGACGTGCCTTGGAGCCGGTACTGCCGAAATGAGATGGTAGATGAGCAGCTGGGTCAGCTTGCACGGCCCTGCAATGCAGCACAGACGGTGTCCGCATGGATGGGGGGGACCGGCATGATCTGCTACAGCCGTCCGTGGCAGTGGTCCTCCTGTGCTACCCAGGTGGATCATAACGTCTGCTCTATCATTCATAACCATTCGAAAATGCGCCATTCAGTGCTGGTAGGTGACAGCCGATTGGGTTGACAGTCCGTCCGGACTGCCCGTGGTTTGCTTCGATATGTGGTTGTTTTGGTGCATGGTGTAATTGCAGATATGGCTGGAATGTTAATATCAGGACCATGCTGTTGGAAGCGAGGCAGCCTATTGTAGTGCTACATTTACACTGTAACTTCTGTGCAGGAGCTGGAGGCCATAAAAGCCCGGGTACGAGAGATGGAGGAGGAAGCAGAGAAACTGAAAGAGCTACAGAACGAGGTGGAGAAACAGATGAACCTGAGCCCTCCACCCGGTGAGAGGGGTACTGTGGGATTGGAGGGTCTGTCTGCTCTTCTGCTGCTTTCAGTTGTGAAGGGGGAGTCTGGGCTTAGGTTTGGGGTGGGAGGACATGGTGTTTTTGGTAAGGTGTGGGTGTGTATCCTGGAAAGGCTGGCTTTGGTTAGCCGAAAGAGGGATCATGATTTCCCACCCAGTGTTATTTACAGGACAGCTGCCGTAAGTCGCCTGGGTGAAACTTGCATTTACACTGTCTGTTTTTAGCAGGCCCAGTCATTATGTCCCTTGAGGAGAAAATGGAAGCTGATGGGAGGTCAATCTATGTAGGAAACGTGAGTTTGTACCATTGCTTGCATCCAGCCTGTTGTGCTTGTCCTGTGGTTTGTGTAAGTAAAAGGCACTTGTAGCCCATAGGAAGCTATTCAGTGTATGGCACTTTGGTTCTGGTGTCAGTATTTGTCTTGCCTGTCCAATTTGTGCTCAGGTGGATTACGGGGCGACCGCAGAGGAGCTGGAAGCTCACTTCCATGGGTGCGGTTCGGTCAACAGAGTCACCATACTATGTGACAAGTTCACGGGCCATCCCAAAGGGTAGGTGCTTGTGACCCGGGGCCTCCACAGCTCCACTGCACCCTGACTTTGGACGCACTCCATTTGCTTTACAGCTGTGACATTTAGAAGTCAGTGAGCCGTGTCAGTGATTGATGGGGCAGGGTCATCGCCACGGTTGTGTTCTGTGAGGCCGTTATTAGCTGGCGTGGAATTCCTCGCTCTGAATGTCTTCTGGCATGTAGATATGATGTGTGGTGGGAACATTGGCTGGGAGGTCTGCATGCTGGCTTCCATATTATGCATTATGCAATGTCAATTGACATTGACTTCTCTGCAGGTTTGCTTATATCGAGTTTGCGGACAAAGAGTCTGTTCGAACAGCAATGGCACTGGACGAGTCTCTGTTCAGGGGAAGGCAGATCAAGGTGAGTCTTTGCCCTGGGCAGTGCCAGTCACGGGGCTGTTCTCAGACACCCCACCACCCACCCACATTGGCCCAGCGCTTCTTGCTGTAAGTAGGCAAATGGTAATGGTCTTCCTCCCTCAGGTCGGCGCTAAGAGAACCAACCGGCCGGGCATCAGCACCACAGACCGCGGGTTTCCCCGTGCTCGTTTCCGCTCACGAGGGGGGAACTTCTCGTCCCGGGCGAGGTACTACAGCGGGTACACCCCCCCACGAGGCAGAGGGCGGGCCTTCAGGTAAGTGGCAGCTTGGACTGTTCTTAATAGCTATGGGGTGTCAGTGAGGGTAGGTCAGTGTGCTCACATTTAAAGGGGTCACTTTGTTAGAGCGCTTGCTAAATGTCAAATGTTAGTTTTGTTTTGACTGTTAGGGATTGAAAAGCTTGGGCTGAGCATGGTGATGTCCTGTTCCACAGCGGTACTGCTGTTGATCCATGAATGTTGCCTTTGGTTAATGGTGAGTTATTGTGTGTTGGAGGGTTTGGTTGCTTCTAGGAACTTGATGTGTATATGTAGAGGAGCAGAGTATGACAGAAGCTGGGCGTCAGTGGGGACAGGCCCTTGGCAATGGGAGGGTGTTTTATGGTTATAGAGTGATATTTGTTCACTGGCAAAAATGTAATTTTTTTGAGTGAGTCCCTTTCTTAGTATAACTGGTTAAACTCACTAAATGTATGGAGCGGAATTCGTGCCACCTCAAAATGCAAACAAGACTTCTGCATACACGGAAAAACAATTGAGACAACATCTTGTTTTACAGTGTACAGCAAGCAGAAACTGTGCCATGTGGAAATGCAATGCACAAGAGTCATTGGTTTTCAGTGAGTGTTGCGGAGAGAACATCACATAATGAAAAGCAAAACCATTATTCCATTGCTTTACATCGTATTTAACTACCATCCAGAAAAACAATTAGAAGGGTTTGCATTATACACAATTAAACAATGAAATTGTGCCACATCACACTGAAATGCAATAACCACCTTTGCTCTGCAGCATCAGTTCATTTTCGAAAAGTACCAGCTGAAATCGTGCCACCACAAAATGTAATCACTGTCCAATCACATCTCTCCAGGAAGCGGGGGCGTGGTCGCGGGATGATCGCTTAAGATGTAATCGATGAGGTGACAGCCTCGGTACGACAGGCTACACCCCACACAGCTGTGCCTAGCTGCCTCACTTCTGAATGTCTTTTAGAGAAACATTTAGGCAAGAAGTATCCTCCCTGCTCCTGCAGGGTAGAAGGTAATGCTGTGAGCGACAATGTTAGGCAAGTTACTTGAAAAAAGTAATATAGTTATAGTTCGTTGGTGGCAGGATTGGAAGTCCAACTACTGGAAAAACTTCACTGTTCAACTCCATCTGAACAGGGTGGTGCTGAGGTATCACTCACTGCATGGCTGCACTCAGGTGGTTTGTCATGTGGTGGTGTGTGGCAACGTGGTGTATCAGCGCTATAGTTCATAGTTACTTCTCCCAAAAAGTAACTGAGTTAGTAACTGAGTTGCAGCATTATAAAAGTAATCACCAGGGAAAGTAACTATTGCGTTTGATTTTTTTAAAAAATTATTATTCAGATGTCAGAGAATTTAGACCCCGCCCCCCCTTTAATGTGACTTTACATTTAACTGTATGTTCAGTTATTTATAATAAAACTGAATATTAAATGTTTAATGAATTAAATTGACAATAGAATAAATTACTAACAGAAATCATTGTACACTGATCTCCACTATTTTAATGTTACTGTGGGACAATGTGAGATTAGAATTGCTCGCTCACGGTGTCACTTTCTACTACTGGAGCCTGAGCCTGTCGTACCGTGGCTGTCACCTCATCGATTAGATCTTAAGCGATCGCCCTGGCCCGTTTTCCGCGACCATGCCCCCCGCTTCCCGGAGAACTGCGATTGGACAGTGATTACATTTTGTGGTGGTGTGATTTCAGCATGCACTTCTCGAAAATGAAAATGAGCCCTCATTGCATTTCAGTGTGATGTGGCACTTAGTTTTATTGTGTATAATGCAAACCCTTCTAATTGTTTTTCTTGATGGTAATTAAATGCAAAGATGCAAAGCAAAGGAATGATGGTTTTGCTTTTCATTACGTCACATTCTCTTCGCGACACTCACTGAAAAGCAATGCCTGTTGTGCACTGCATTTCCACACGGCATGGTTTCTGCGTGCTTCGCACTGTAAAACAATACATCACATAGATAATTTTTCCGTGTATACCGAAGTTGTTTGCATTTCAAAGGTGGCCCGAATTCCACCCCATATAAATGTTCAGGCAGTACCAGCTATGGGGCACTGATTTATTTTGATGATATAGGTACAGCTCAGTGATTTCAAGCAGCAGGTAGGTGCTTTATGGGCTGGTGGCAGCCCTGTCCCTTCCTGGGGATGGTTCAGCTGCCTCTAAATAGCTGTTCACCTGGTGCCTGCTTGGCCCTCAGGCTATGTAACTGTGATCAGGCCGGTCAGGTTGTATGGTAATAAAATGTGTTCCCTTCTTGTGGTCATTTAGACCATGGTATTCTGCTTGGAGCTTGTTAATTTCACATAAAGATGGTGGCAGAATGGTCCCTGAGGAGCTGGCCTGGACAGCTTTTGCTCCTGATTAGAGGGTTCATTCCTGCAGCCTGATATTGAGCTGACTGTCCATCTGTTGGCCCGTTTGTTGTGGCCAGAGCTCTTCTGAGCTGGGACTACCTGGGCTTGGGGGTGGCCGTGTGAGAGGAATGTGGGGGCCGGCTGGGTGGTGTGTGGGTGTCTGTTTGTATGTGCGTTTGTGTGTTGGTGGGGGGGGGGGGATTGACTGCAAGATCTCTCCCAACAGCAGGGAAATGCCCTCACAAAATGGAGAGAGAGAAAGAGGGAGAGAGTGGCTTCAGTCTCATATACATACAGAGCTGTGTTTAAAAACCTTCCTTTAGAGGAGAGTTTCACTCACCTACATGTAGCTGCTTACAAACACACATCTCACACTGGTTCTGCCTTCACCAGCACATAGCCCGACAAGTGTTTTAGCTCCAAAATGAGCAGTGGCACTGGTATACCATTTTATGGTAGAAATGCTTCACTTCCCAGAACCTCTGGAAACACTAAATCCTTTATTCCCTGGCCCTGCTGCATTTCTGTATTCTCTGCCCCAGCCCTGCCCACACACAGACATGCAGGCACACCATCGTCCTAAAATTGGTGTCCGTCTCTTTTAGCCAAACAAACTCACCCTCTTTTTCTCTCTCTTTTCCAGGGGCCGAGGGCGAGTGACATCGTGGTATTCCCCTTACTAATCCCCCAACCTTACTGTCAACCACCTTTTTATCCTTGCAAAAAAAAGAATGAAAAAACAAAAAAAAAAGGAAGACCCCAGAAGAGAAAAATGATGCGGAAAAAAAGACGGAGAGGAAAAAAAAAATCCTGGACAGACTGGCTGCCGCAGTATTTTGATTACGAGTGTGTTTGTGTGCGTGTGAGCGCGTGCATGAGTGCGTGTGCGGCGAGTGTGTGCCTGTGTGTGCACGCGCTGAGGTGTTGCGGCTGCCCTGGTAAGGTGCTGATGGCCACAGGGAGATCTGGTGCTGTTTTCCTGTTGGGGAAGTCGCCGTAATCTCAGGCTGCAGACGTGTCCCCCCCCCCCTCCTCCTCCTCCCCCTCCCTGTCACACAAAAAAGCAATGGTAGAGAAAACGGTGTCTCTGAGGTGTGAAGACGCTGGGGACATGTTGATAACGGGAATGTTCTTGTCACCCCTTTTTGCACCCGTTTGTTCTGCTCCTCCCTCCTTTTTCCTGGTTAAGTTCCTCACCTGTTACATCTGCAAACGGCTGCTCCTGGTGCCTGCATATGAATGTGTGCGTGTGCGAGTGTATGCGTTTGCCACACCAACGGACTGGCATGGCCAGACACGCCCATCCCCCTTCCCACACTCTTCTCTCCTCCTCCCCCTCTCTGTGTGTATTAGATCACTTCTTGTCGTTTCAGGTTTCAGGACCAGTGGAGGCTGACCACCCCCCCGCCTGTGGCTGCGGCACCCCCCACAGTGTCGGCGGCGTCGCTGTCTCTTTCTGCCCCCGCTATGCACACTCACCCCATCCTGTCTGTTTGGGGTGGCGGGGGGGGCGGGCAAGGCGACCACAGGCCTGCTGCTGGGGGCATTTATTATAACAGTAAACGCTGAACACAGATCACTACACACCCAACACACCTATTTATAGAGAGCTGAGCTAAGGCGGCTGCTGTTTTAACTGGGTGAGGAATACAGGTACTGAGGTGGAGATGCTTACAGGTCCCGTTCCAGATTCTCTCTGAGGACTTGGAACAGGAACGGTGGAGTTGGGGGGTGTTGTTTTATTTCAGAGGGGGGGTGGGTAAGGGGGGGCATTGGAGAGGTTTTTTTTTGCAGGGGAGTGCTTGGGTTTTTGCTTTTTTTAATCCATTAAAAATGTAATTAGGAAAAAAAATAAAATGTTGTAAATGAGATGTCTGTCCCCTTTGTTCACGAGCATGAAATCCCTCGCCATTCAGGATTTGGCCTCTCTGCAATCGGACTTTCCCCACACTGCGACTACACTATTAGTCTCACACTGACCTGTCCCTTGTAATTATTAAATTGGAGTGCTATGTTCTGTCCTCCTCAGTTTCATTCACTAAGCCTTCAAATAGAATGCTGGCATTTCTCCTTGCATCCCATTGGGTTGGGGGCTGCTCAAACAGTCCCATTTCCATGTAGAATTGCCATGTAGAATGTAAGGAAGGACAGGAGCTGATGAATTAAGGAATCAAGACTTTAATTTTTCAAAAATCATCCCGTTTCATTTAAATGCCCCCTGCTGGGATGTGTGGCAGAGCCCTGAACTCCACCTGCTGGTCTATCTGTGCCGTCTGAAAGCTGAAGGGGGAAGAGGCACTGAATCAGCATTCTTCGAATCAATATGGCTTCACCACCATTTGACGAGTTAGACTGGTCAATCCCATACCTCTCTTTTTTGTTTTCTTCTTCATTATTTTCTTCTTTTTCTTGGGGCGAGAAGAGTCTGGTGCCTGGGGGGGTAGAGGATGGGTAATTGGGACACCATTCACAGACCAGCAGTTCTGTTTCGTCCAGTGCGAATCCAGACTCACCTGTCCCTCTTCGCCCGTCAGGGCAGTGATGTCGCTGAATCGGGTGATGCCGCTGAGCTGAGATGACATTCCCACAATCCCCCTCTTCCGTACCTTTCTCTCACTCCGGGTAACGGCCAGACGCACCATCATGGACTCCTCATACTCCTTCCTGTTCAGGAGTCATCATTCTCATAAATTGCTCTGCCTTTACATACAATTGCAGAAATGACCCCTTGTGCAGACGGGCGAGATGTCAGCTCAGGACCTGTGCAGCTCCTCGCGGCTCTGCCGCTCTGTCTGAAAGTCCCGACGGTCCCGAATCTCTTCGGGGGCATCACTGTATTGCTGGCGGAGCTCCTGGATCACGGAGCTGTGCAGGGCAGCACGCCGGCGCTTCTCCTCCTTCTCCTTCTGCCGGTCATCCTCTGTCACGTCTCCCTCTGCAGGCAGGGAGAGGAAAGACCACAGGAAACCAGTTGGATTCACTTATTTGCATTGTGTTACTTGGACTGAAATGCATGGGTGGCTTCCAAAGGACAGTATGTATACTCCTAGGAAATCAGTGCACGAATGTGTCAAGAAGTGAAACCTTACCATAATGCATTGGGGCAATTCTGGGAGGCACATACTTTTTGTTGCTACCAGAGGGCTCTTTTTTTTCAGAACCCTCTGCTCCCTCTTCCTCAGATTCTGACTCACTGAGCTAAGATAAGAAGTTATAGGAACACAGACATAAATAACCTTACAATATTCACATTTTATAACTGGTTTTACACAAAATTTCAATCTGAATAAAAAAAAAAACCTTACTTTGCTGATCAGATTCTCAGGATTAGGACGAAACTGAAGAGGATCATTTTCAGCTGAAAAAGAAACAGGGCAGAATTATCACTTTCATTTCACGAATGTTGGTTTACAGTCAGGAAAAGAAAAGTGTTCTAACAAAGCCACACAGGAAGACAACAGACCTAAACTCCCAGTCAGTGCTGTGCGGACCAGCTTGTCCACCTGATACCTCAGCTTCTGATCCAAAGGACGCATCTTCTCAAGAACCTTTCAAGGAAAAGGAACATGAGTGAAAGTGGGAGTCTCGAAGCTGAGTGATGCTTGTGTATGTTACAGAGAGGGTGAGTTGAAGGGGAGTTAAAACTCTGCACATGCCGCCAGAGCTTGACAGAGAAGAGAGACTCCTTACTGTCCTGATGGTGACCAGCCTGTGGAGGGCAGCATTCCCCTTCATGCTGCCTCCCTCTGTCTTCACATTGATAAGATGAGTCACATCTTGCAGGTAGAAGAGCAGCAGCTGGTAGCGCAGATCCAGAAAAGACAACCCCTAAAATAAAGAGAGCCGGGGACCACACAGAGACGGGCATCAGTCACAGATGCATGTCATACTGTGAATTTACCGTAGAATTTAGCGTAGAATACATCAAAACTAGGAGGAAAATAAATAATCTGAAGTGACAGCTTTCGAGTTATCACACGTTATTACCTTGCTGGTAGCGTGCACTCCATCTTTCACTCTCTTCAGCAAACCCTGGATGTGATTTGTCACTGTAACCACCTTAAATCAAAATGACGCAACAGTCAGCTACAGTTAAATACATACCTTTACATAATTAAAAAGGCAAGCTAGCAAACATCATTAATAAATCAATAAATGTTTCGGAAACATTTTAAGCGACAAACTCACCCACAAGGATAATTGTTACATTAACACAATTCGCGCAATTTCAAATATTTCAGTACCTTACTGTAAGGTACCGCAAAATGAGCCCACTGCATAAGAAGAGAGCTGTTCCGTAGCACGAGAGCAGCCGGTGTAGATGTGAGACAAACCTGCTCAGTGAGGCTGTTCAGCAAACGGACAGCAGCGGGCAAATCGCTCAGCACCACATCCTGGGAAAGGCAATTTTATGGTCTACATCTGCGGTTCATATAGATTTACTACTTCTTATAATAGTAGTTATTATACAGTAATCCAATAACAGTGACCAACAACACTACAACGAAATCCTCAGTGAGTCGGTAACTGGGAGAGCACTACCTAAATCCATTAGTACAGGCTACACAACCACTGACGAAACGATCGATCGAAGCATAAACTTCAAGTCACTTTATCATATATTAAATACTTCCTAAACTCATACACTCTTACAAATCTACCATATACTGAATTTAACAAAAAATAACGACATAAACTCACGTTTTCCTGTGAGGGCGACGCCATTTTGAACGGTCCCGAGAGGAGAAGACGGCAACGCAAAAGGATCAAAAAGGTCCGCACTATTTGTATCACGACGTTTCCACGGCCCTGAGCTGCGCTTGAAAATTTAACTTTTTATTTACTTTATTTAGCAGACATCACGTTCACAATCGCATTCACAATCATTGAAAATAAACTGTTTCTTAAAGTACAATGAAGACCACTGTCCCACGTCAAATCTATACATTATACGGCTACCTACATATTTTAACCAAGTACTATGTTTCATTTTAGAATAACATTTAATATATTTGGGAAAATATCATAATAAAGAGAGAGAATTATTTTGGGTGAATGCATATATGTTGTACTGTGTGATAAGCACAGTATTATGTCTGTATTATATTCAATTTTTATTGAAAAGATCATATTTATTCTTATTTTTACTTATCTTTGTAACAATATTCTTTGTTTATTCCTTCTTAAATGGCTGCACAGTCAAAAGAGTTCAGGATCTCACTGTGTACTGTACTTGTATAACTATGCATGTGACAAATAAAGAATCTTGAATCTTGAAGCTGTCATCCATGCATCAATCCCCTTTT
>JAODKM010000001.1:16671469-16688980 GCA_026780845.1 Petrocephalus sullivani | reverse complement strand
ACTAACTAACATCCGAAGTATGACTGTTTCCCAAAACCATTGTTCTTTGTTAGTGCCACAGTAGCTTGAACCACATTAGTTTGAACTACTGTACTTCAAACTACAATGATTCCAGCGGTGATTGGTCAAACTCTAACGGCTGGTCAGGTGCAAAAACTCACAAACCTTTTAATATCATTTGGGAATACGACAATTGTGCCAGTATTACATTATAAATTAGTTTCAGTATAACGACAGTAATAATACTGAACATTAAAAAATGGAAGAAGTGTCAACAACAATAATAATAATAGTAATAATAATAATAATAATAATAATATGATACTTCTATGATGCTTCTTGTAGAGGAAACAATAGAAGAACAATTATTTATTATGCTACAACGCAGTCAGTGAAATTAGCTGTATCTGTAGTTAGTCTTTTTATTTCAGTCATTCTGTTACACATAAATTTCTGATTGGTCATCACTTCTGCAGCGTATTAGTGGCCCAGCGGGATTGGTGGGTGTGCGTAACGGCCCACAACCATGGATTTGTGTCCAAGCCCCATAAGGGCTTTTTTTCCTTATGAATCTTTTTCATATGGCAACGAAAGCTCTCAGTAAATAAGAATTGATTCAGTATTTTTAGCCATTAATTTGCTCATGTAACGTCTGCTTTTCACGTTGTTTTCCCATTTAATACTGCGTATATCTGTGTATACGTGTCCTGAATGACCAGATCCTTGCAGCATCGTCATGGCGATGTGCACATGCGTAATAATCATATCACATTTGTCGGCATTGCATTGTGTCTGTTGACAACTCGCCGCAGCAACACCAACTTACTTGCCACACGCTATTGTCTGATAAACTACTGCCAAACAGAAGTTATTTCAGGTAATTTCTTCTCCTTCTTGGTTATATAAATATAGCAATATTACTCCATGTCATATTGCAATGTCATTTTTGTGCAGCCACATTATATATTATAAACTTTTTTATATATATGTAATGCATTTTATTATATAACACAAACAAAGTGGGTAAACAACATCCTCTCCAGTCATACCATATTTTCCAAGCACTTGACATTATAGATGTTTGTACAGCAGGATTATTTAATATTTTCACCTGACTTACAGAATGACTACCCTCCTTCTCCAGGAACTTCTAGTTTGAACAACACAACTTAACGACCCTGTTTGCGTACGTTCACCCAGACTGTGGTTTCGGGAAACACCTGTGACGTACTTGCATACTACGCAGCTATGCTTTTGGGAAACGCACCCCTGGCGGGATCTTCCTGTCCCCAGTATCGCAGGTAGTGCTCTGCAATAACTAGCTCTCCCTCCCTCTCCCTCTCAGACCTAACTGAGTCGGCCATCACGGTCTTCTCCGTGCTGGGCTTGTTCTCCTCTCAGGCCGCGGCCTTCCTGTCCATCCTCTTCACTGCAGAAGTAATTCCTACAGTCATCAGGTAATGGTCTGTCCTTATCTGGTTTGCTTTTGGAGCTCTGACTGTTTTTTAAGTGAAATTTCACAGTGAACTATAGCTATAGCTTAAAATCTTTTGACATCTGTGGTGTTTAACCCCTTATTCCCCTTGTCCTCACCCACCCCCACAGGGGCAGTGGGGTGGGCGTAGTTCTGGCCCTGGGCTGCGTCGGCCGCCTCAGCTCGCCGCTCATGGACTTACGCAATCGCTATGGCTACTTCCTGCATCATGTAGTGTACTCCTCCCTGGCCCTCCTGGCTGTCCTCTCCATCCTCCTTCTGCCAGAGAGCAAGAGGAAGCCCTTGCCCCAGACGCTGGCCGACGGGGAGCAGTATCGGCGCCCCCCACTGGGCCGGAGGAGGAGGGACAACGTGCCTCTACTGGCCACGCCCAACCCAGAGACCTAGCGCATGCTCACCCTGTCCCTGCCGCACAGGGATTGGAAGGCTTTGCTATCCATCAAAGCTGAGCAATGCATGAAAGAGGTTGGAGGCGGGGCTATGTAAATACACAGCCTATGGCTGACGCTCCCAGCAGCACGGCACTTTCTGTTAACCCATAACATTGCTTCCCCTGGGTGCTGCCCCCTGCCTTTCTGAGAGATGCAGCAGTGATGTTTCATGCTCACCATATCCTGCTGGGCTGCCGCAGTACTGACAGGCCTGCATTCCAGAGGTCAACATGGCGCTTCTTCTGGAAGGTTCCAAGCCACCCCCCCCCTTTCTGGCTGATTCCAGCGTGATGGTGTCACAGGAGAGATACCGGGAATCAGGATAGTCCCAAGGGCGCCACCTGTGGGACATCCCACGGAGGGTCTTCCCTCCGCCTAGATGTTGGCCTTTTCTGAGGAGAACATCAGCACCTCATTCTCTCTGGCTCTTTCAGGGATTGGGAGGGGTTGCCATAGTCCTGATGTAGCAAACAGAAGTACATTATGTCCCAAATGCTGGAAAACTCAGACCTGGAACCAAAGATTGTCCCTCTGAAGAGCCTGTAGTTCCAGTCTGCTTCTGTTCAGTAAACGGGCCTTTACCTGTTCCCAAAGCCCAAGTCTGCAGTGCCCCATGTTCACATTTGCGTTTACTGGACTGTTGAACTTTCCATGCTTTATAGCTGTGGATCTCTGGGTCCGGTGGAATATAATCCCGTCATTACTCTGTTTCACTTGCAAACTGGGTCCCATTTTCTTAGTGACTAACACTAAGTGCGTTGGTGTGCTGACCTGCCTGCCAAACACCAGGCTGCTGGTACCTGCTGCACTTCCTCCAGCCACATGGGGGCGGTGTGCATTTTAACAGCCTGTACTTCTGTGTTGGCATTTCAGCGGGCGAGGGGCCACTTCAGGGGCTTCTTTTAACATAAATGAAGGTATGAAAGGGAATGAGGACCCCCCCCCCCCATTTAGACTCAACAATTTGTTATATTTCTTAGTTCCATTTTGATGACCTTGCATTTTCTAAACCGTAGTAATAATAAAAGGTAACAATGGTAATACGCTGTATGGCTACTGTGGTAATTATTCTAAATTATAACCATAAAATAATAAAAGTGATGTAATTATGTTGGTAATTATCTAATCTGATTTAATTAAAAATAAAAGTGTGAAGTATTTCTCTTGTCTGCTGTTTGCTTGACAGTGAGGTGGGGGGGTGACTGGTGCTGGTCCCGGTGGCTGTGGTTGCTCCCCCCATGTTGGCTTGTGGTGGACAATCTCGTACCGGATTGAGCGCTGCCCCATCCTGCTCATTTCCTATCCGGCTCCTGTGCTCTCAATTCCTCTCTCCAGAATTACAGGCAAATCTGCTATTCGTGATTAGCCATGGCTGCAGAACCTCCCACCTAATTAAACATTCATGAATCCGTTCATGAATGTTTGCCCTTTTTAATGTATCTCATCCCTGTTCCCTTCTGGTATGTTAGAAATATGTTTTGATATTGTCAGTATTTGCAAGTAGACAGCCTTTTCATTACAGCCGTTCCTGGTCATTGGGGTGGTTATTGTAGAATGATGATCTCTGCTCTCCTGGGCCGTGGCATGATCCTCCGTATTTAGCTCTCCTGAAGATCCCTAAGACGGCAGCCAAAGCTCGTCATAAACAGTAACATTTAGGGCCTGACTGAGATGTTTCACTTGCTGATGTGTGGATGGTAAAGTGTACCCCTAATTGATCAGAACTCTGCCTCAGCTACGTGCTGTATGCTGCCTTGCTGGAAGTCCCGACACATATGCCATTCCTGGAGAGCATGAGGAGGTCATGGCTGGTTGAGTCGCCTTCCTAATGGAGTTGGTTGATGTAATATCCAGGCCACAAAAGGCCCAGTCATGGGGCTGGTTGTAATGTATAAAAGCTATAAATAATTTTTATAGTGTGTTGTAAATTCACGGGATTAGTGCAGCTTAACAGTTGTCTCCCTGAGTGGACTAAAGCAGTAGACCATAATAGACCATAATAAGCACAAGCCAAAGCAAAGCGGAAACATTGGCTGCTTATAGTGAATGTAGCATTGGGTATCAGCTGATAATCTTGTTCTTGTCTTGGGCATATCAAGCTTGATCCAGGGTCGTCACACAGAAATGTCTGGGTGTCACTGCTGGCTCTCTGAAAATAGGGAAGTAGTCAACGTTTTTCTGGAATCTTAAATATTTTTACTTTGATGACTTTTATAAACATGAGCATGGCTGCCTGGTCCCTGAGATAGCACACTGGCTATACGAATCACTGCAGCTGTGGTCATATTCCTGTAACTCATTTTAGGCTGTGAGGAACAAAGTAAGATACGTGGATGAGACAATGGCCAAACTATTCCCGCAGCTGTCACTGCCACTCTGTCCGAGATCACGATTGATCTGGCACCTTATTGACCTCTGTACCGCAATGTCAGCAACCCTGCATACCTTTCACTTTCCCCTCTGTAAATGTTGTGCTCCTCCCTTGATCTTCTCTCTGATCTTTCCCATCACATCTGTGTACAAACGGTACCAGAGTGGAAACTTTATTTTTCCTGAAATCTTTATGATTTGAGTCATAGCCCTTAAAAATAAAGTGCACGTGATTCAAAATGCATTTCATGGCGTAACTATCCAGATTATAAATTGTGTTTGCCAGCTGCTCTAGATTCGGTGATTGGCTGTAGAAAAAGTTCTGGATTCGTCATTTAAATGCATGTTATGAAACTATTTTTCAGGGAGTATTAAATAGTGCGACAATGGCACTATTTCACTGGCATAGGGGTGGATTTACACGCTGCATAGCTTCTGCCATGTCGCTGTGAAACTCCTTCATGTGTCTGGATTTATCCATAGTGCTAATCCACAATTATTCCCAAAAAAATAGATAATAATATATCTTTACACATTTTTATTGAACTGACACAGTAACATTAGAACAGTACTTGCTATACTTTGAGCTTAAATTTCAGAAAACAAAACCAACAATTCAGTAAATAATATGGACACCTGCATGCTTCTGCACTCCACTTGATCCAGTTGGTGAAGCTACTGAAATAACGTTTGGCCAAAGTGTGACGTAGGCATGGGTTTGTTTAGATGCAAAATTATGGCCTGATAGAGGCTGCAAATACTATACCCAGTTTCCAGAACATGCCGGGGACATCTGTAAGGAAAAGGGAGAGAGAAGATGGGTGAAGAGAATGGGTGAAGGCAATGAGGTAGACAGAGAGAGATGGAGAGGAGATGGGTAAAAGGAAGGGACCACACACCCATGCACCATCACTGGAGTGCGGGGATGGGAGATGGGGACATGCAGCAGCCCCATAATGTTGGCACGGTGGAGACACACCATCCCTGGAGCACGGGGATGGGGAATGGGGATACACACATCCCCATAGTATAGGGACGGGGGATACACACCATCCTTGGAGCACGGGGACAGAGGATGGGGACACACACATCCCCATAGTGTAGGGACAGTGGACACACATCATCTCTGGAGCACGGGACGGGGGATGGAGACACACACATCCCCATAGTGTAGGGACGGGGGACACACACCATCTCCAGAGTGTGGGGATGGAAGACAGGCACCATCCCCGGAGCATGGGGACAGGGGACATGCATCATTCTTGGAGTGCAGCTATGGGGTCAGGAATGTGGGAGGCCTCTGCGGAGATATTGCTCATTCCTGGAAGTTGTCCCACATATCACTTTTTGGGGATGGGGGGCTGGAAGGGAAACAGTGACACACTGGGACTCTGGTGGGTTTGGGCTGGTTTTCCTGGACCCCAGTGCTGATGGCTTGCCCAAGAGGGGCGGGATGCTTCTGTGACAAAGCACTGCTCTGGCTCCCTGAGCTGATCTGGGCTCAGATTCACCAGTATATATCTGACTTCTGATTGGCAACAACTCTGCCACACTGCATGCTGGCTCTGCTGGTATGAGCAGTGTTAGGATCTGTCAGTGTTCAGCTTCCCTGTCTGTCTGTGTGCGTGTGATGCTGTGTCCTTTTGTTGTGCATGCAGCCAGTGCTTATATCAGCGTATCAGTTGTTATGCCAGTTATTCGAGAGTTTTCCTGTCTGTTCACAGTGACTGCTTGGCCCTTAGTGGCTTACTGTCTGTGTGCGTGTGATGCTGTGTCCATGCCGCCAGTGTTTATGTCAGTGTGTCAGTTGTTGTGTCAGTGCCTGTATGTGCTTCCGGTCTGTTCTGCCTCTCTGCTTCCCTGGTGTCAACGTGTTAATGTCATTACTAGCATTTACCAAATCGCTGAACAGCCTGACCCATGACCCTGCCCCACCCCTCCCTGCCCCACCCCCCTGTCTAAAGTGACTTCCATCACAGAGTCCCTCTCTACTCTCACTGTCCCTCTCCATCTCTGGTGCAATGAAAGATGAAGAGGCTGGAGGAAGGATGGAGAAGAGAGGAGCACTTAGCAATGGAGTAGAACTCATCATGTGGGAGGAAGTTCTCAAGGTTAGTAAAGGGCTTTAAAATTTAAATGAATGTAAATGCAGTCAACGGGCAGCTGTGATTTATGCAAGGGTAAAAATAAATTGTATTTGGAGCACATTCAGTGAAAATACAGTGTTTCGAAGGCTTTTCTGTGTGAAGTTTATTTGGTCCTTAGATATAAATAAATAGCTATTAATTAACACATGTTAGAGCTGTACTGTTTTATAAACCAGTCTGTTGTTGTCTGTGTTTAAAGTGTGATGTGGGCTCCTTATGGAGGTCAGTGGTCTATAAGCTGTACCACACACAGAGCTGTGTGTCCCTGTACCTGACACAGGCTTGAGTCCTGCCAGCCCTCACAGGAAACATGCCAAGAACATGCAAACTGCATACAGAGAGCATAGGCTGGATTCAAACCCATGACCCACTGAGCAGACATGCCACCCACTCTCATATATCGCTAATTCAGTCTCAGTTGCACCACCCAGTGGCTAAAAGCAGCTGTAACACAGCCTACTGGTCCAGATTCTTTATGACTAGGGTCTACATACAGTGACATTATAAACATGCTGCTTTTTATGTACCGTGGTAAGAAAATCAATGAGGTTACTTACTGTAAAATGTGCAGCTGTCCGTTATCTTTCTTAGTGTGAAGTTAAGCGTATATGACGGACAGGAACAGTCTAGATTGTGATGTAGCACTGAAGATCCTTTATCTCCTATCCTGGTCTCAGTCTTTTCTGCTGGGACCATTATAGTATTATGGTAAGTATAGGAATTACATATTCATATGCCTAGACTAGCTTTTCAGTATATTTATTTTGAGAATTATGCTGCACAGATATGTAGGATAACTAAAAATTTTATATACAATATAAAGTAATTCCACGTGTGACTCATTAATAGTATAACTTAACTCCTGTGTTCTTTTATAATTGATTTTAACAAATGTCGACTTAAATCATTCGCAGGTCTTACACCCCACTTAAACATGAAGGTTTCTAAGTGGATTTGGCCAGAGAAAATGTATGTGATGCTGGAATGATTATTAATGACTAGCTGGGCTCTGTGCCTGCGGTGCGTCCTGAAAGATCGGCTTACCCACATAAGCTCACACGCTGTGAAGTGCTGGATCATTAATCCCGACTGAGTGGCTCTCTCACATGCAAAAACAAAAGCGATACAGAAGAGCTATGTTAAAACGTCTTGTTGGGTTGTTGTCAAGGTGGAGGCCAACAGGAGATACCATGTGGTTTTTTTTGTCTTTCAGCAGTCTCTCCTCTTTTGGGGCAGCGGTGGGCTGAGAGGCTTTGGAGAGGATTAGAGACCTAAAATGAGGAGATCAAGGTCAAGGTCATTAACAAGAGCATTCCAGATAGAAGCTGACAGGTGCCAAAGGTAAGGCACTGAGTCACAGGTCACCCGACTGTCATCGGACAATGACAAATGGCAATCTATTGTTATGCATAATGCTATGAAGCGTATATTTGTTCAGAGTTCAGTTCTCGATTCCGGCTGTGACTGGAATCTGCTGCGTTTTTCAGCCTTAAAGGCAGAACATTGTGGCTGTTTTTGAGCTGTATGGTGAAGCAGCTTAATCCTACATCTCTGCTGTCCGACCTGCAGCGCACAGCCATTGTGTGACTGTGTCACCCCGCTTTGGCTCCGCCTTATTACATAAAACCCTTCCTTATGATTCCTAACTCAGCTTCACAAATGTACAACACAACTACATACAAAATACTGCACACACAATTTAAGAAAGAAAGAATCAGGGAACTGGAAACTTTATCTTTTGGCCAGTAAACATACTCATTTTCTGGTGTACTTTACTCTGGTACTCTGTATGTACTGCCAGTAAAATAAAGAACAAACTCACCATGGTTACCAGTGGCAGAAGGTCTCATTATTCAGCTTTGAATAAGCTGCAGTTAGTGCTTCATACTGTGCTGAAGAGAGTCATCTAAAATGCAATGACATTATAGGATTCTGTATCGCAATTGTGCCACTTAGCTGCATTTGTAGCCATAGCTGCATTAAATCATTGGCTAAGTCTTCCTGGATTTCCTGCCAGAACACATTAACTGCCAGTCAGCTCGCCGCTTACCCTGTTCCCGGAGGCATGGTGGGAGCGGCGATTCCTGGTACAATCGCCCCGGATCTGGCCTCCTCTGATGATGGGGCACCTTCTCCTTCAGCCCTGAACTCTTACTCTCTTATGCATTTTCAACCTCTCAAGCAGGTTAACTCCAGATCCTTGGCACTGTTGGGTCTCTTCTGTAGCGGCTGGTGAACTGCAGATGGGACAGTACCTGCTTGGTATCAGCAGGCCACCTCAGCCCTGCCCTGTCAGCAGTGTTCCAGGGCTGGGTCCCAAGCCTCAGAGCCAGTCACCTTGGGATCTCTTACTGGACAGGACAGTCCCTGCTGGTGTCAGCAGAAGTCCCTGGGAGGAGGGAGGCTTCTAAATTCAGTCTGACTTCCCTCATGGTATGAGTTTTGTCATGTCAATGGGTCACTTTTGCCATCCTTGTACTCATCTATTATTTATCAAGGTTGCCTCTGAGAAAACATTCACTGAGTGGGATAACAAGAGGAATTTGCAGGAAAGATAGATTATATAATTTTTTTAATGAACGTTGGCCAAATTCATCAGTAGCTAATAAAATGTTAACCTAACAACCATACATATGCTTCTCAAGAGTGAAAACAGGCACTGATCATTATTTGCTAGCTGCCCGATAAAATGCCAACACGATGGCTGCACATGTGCTTTCATTTTGTAAATATGACAACAGAAGGTTCGGAATGATTAGTGGTGAAATGACATTTTCCTAAATAAAGCCTCTACTGTTCTATAAATACAAATGGAGGCTCTATATGTCTAACAGAAGCGAGAGACATTCAATATTACGGGGGGGGGGATCAGTCTGGGTGAATCGCTTGTGGACATATGACCGAAAAAAAGAAGTGGATTAAAACAACAGTGCACTCAGGTTACAGATGAGGGCTGTGGGGTTGTCAGGATTGGGTCTTTCTGGCTGTTTGATTAGTGCAAGGTCAGAGCAGCTTGGGATAGGCTGCTTAGTGTGAAAAAGGCACAGGAATGGTGTGTGTCAGAATGGGCTAATTAAAAAATCTGCGAATTGTGTGGGGTGCAGAGCGCGACCCGCAGGCCATGACCCGTTGCTCTGGCCATGTGGCTTCTGAACCCTTTGCTAATGCCGTTCAGCAAGCACTTCCCCATTGGCTATATGCCATCCTGACGGGAGAATCCGGCAGGTCCACGTCCCATCTTTGCTGACGCTTGTCATCATCTGAAGCAGCCCTTTAACAACATCTCGGCATCTCACAGCCGTGCAAAACATTTGTCACCGTGATGCCGGGGCCACTCAGCAGTGACGGCCCCGTCAGCACTTGTCACAGACACTTGCCGCGTCGTGTTTGGTCACTGCTCCGTCACCAGGAGGAATGTGGCTGCCTTTTCACACTTCAATGGTGACGGTTAGCTTAGTGCTAAGAAAGGCTGCTGTGTTTATAGGGTGTCACAATCCTGCGTGTGTACAAGTAGTCCCCAACTTACGATGGGGATGCATTCCGATGACCTCATCGTAACTTGGAAATATTGTACGTCGAGACATGCTTTGAAACACCAAAAACATTGAAAAAAATACACGCTTAACTGAACTGTGTCAATCAAGAGTGAGGCATTTCACAAGGAAGGAGATGCATACATCCCAGCAGCGTCCCACTGTATCATACCACATGTGCTGCTACGTTTGCCAGAATTTTCACACATCTTTTATCTCAAGCAAATACTACAGTTGTTACTATATCTGTATATCTGTTATGTAAATCTAATCTAATTACGTAAATCTAATCTAACTACTGAACGAACTACTAAGGAACTATTAAAGGAAAATAATGAATAACACAAGTGAAATATGCACGTCATGTTTGTTCATCATTGATTAATTATGACTTATAATTAATTATATCTTTCATTTTAAGTAACGACTATATTTGTTCAAGATTTGTATTTCAGTTATATTTTTGTCACTTTAAGTAAAGTGTTACCGTGTAAGTAAAGTGGTACCATGTACCGTGTAAAGTTAACAAATGCAAAACAAACGCTAGCACTTTTAGTGGAATATTTATTTCATTACAGCAGAAGAAAAAACACACACCCTTAGGTATACAGATTGTATACTTTGTACACAGTATGGTGCACAACAAAAATTAATAGATTTTTCTAGAAATATTATTTGAGGAATAGCAATAGCAATTTATATAGTACATTCAAAACAACACCAATAATGCTATAACCAAAGTGCTTTATATTAATCATACATAAAGTTAATTAATTAAATATACAACAATACAACCAGCTGTAAGGAATTATTTCCTTACAGCTATAATAATTATTAAAGCAAAACACAGAATTACTGATTGTCATGAAAGGCTAGTGAATAAGAATATGTCTTGGATCTGGTTTTAAAAAGTTCAGCGGAAGCTGACCCCTTCATATAAGAAGGTAAGGAATTCCATAAACGTGATGCAACGGACACTGTCCCCCTTTGTGTTGCTCTTGGTATGATGGGGGGGCACAAAGGACAGCCGATCAGCAGATCTGAGTTCCCTAGATGGCTGGTGCATCACACACAATTCAGATATACGATATACAAATACAATGGAGCATACCCATGCCTTAAAAACCAATAACAATATGCTAAAATTAATTCTAAAACTTACTGGCAACCAGTGTGGGGAAGATAAGATTGGAGTTACAGAATTGATCTGTTTCTCAATTGTGAGACTGCTGTCAAATATAACCCCAAGTTTCCGG
Organism: Petrocephalus sullivani; assembly: GCA_026780845.1. Classification (NCBI taxonomy): domain Eukaryota; kingdom Metazoa; phylum Chordata; class Actinopteri; order Osteoglossiformes; family Mormyridae; genus Petrocephalus; species Petrocephalus sullivani. The sequence continues at coordinate 16,677,748 of JAODKM010000001.1, read as the reverse complement.
ACTACTGAGTCCTATCAATGGGTCAAGAAACTGCAAACCACTTTGTGCTTTGGCTGCAGAACCAGCTATTAGCACTTTCTTGTCATCATTTAGAGCAATTATTCACCGTCCATGGCACTTACTTCTTTGAGACAATTTTGTTAACAGGTCATTGCAGAATTGTGCACAGGAACAAAAACCTGCATATCATCAGCATAGCAATGGAAAGACATGTTATACTTCCTGAAAATCTCTCCAATCAGATGCAAGTATATAGAAAATAAAATATGACCCAGAATGGAGCCTTGTCACATAGGATAATTAAACTGTTGTATCTTAATGAATGAATGGTGTTCCTTAACATTTCTGTCGAATACTCCTCTAGATTCTGTGCAAAATGGTCCAGACATCAACACTCTTAAGAACACAGTTGACCAAAAAAAATTTATAGCAGCTTTATTGTCAAGCAGGTCATTTAGCTGCTTTTTTTGTGTAGCATGAATGCTACAGGCTGTCTGCAGCCGTGTCAGTCAGCAAGCCTGGAGTGTGTTCCCGCCTCTCACGTCCAGTATACGACGCCATGGTGACTGGGTAAATATCTGTCACTGGGGTTTTATTTATGTAGCATGAAACCTTTGCGGTGGCAGGGTCACCTGCTGCTGCAGTTGGCCAAACTGAGATGATGATGACGGGATGTCTGTCACAGCTTGTCCTCCCCCCGGAGGCAACCCCCCCCCACAGGAATTTCACAGGGTTATCTTTGTCCTCAAGGGCATAGCAGAGCAAACCGACAGGCAGCATTGGCCAGACAGACGTAGCCCTCCTGTGTATTATTCTTTCAAACATGTGTGGGATTTTCCACATGTTATGAGTCTTTGTTTAGTGTTTTTTTTCTTCTTTGAATCCTACTGGCGGATCATATTTTGACAATAATAAAATCCAGTGGCTCATTTAGTAATCATATGCTAACATAATGCTTCAGCTGTGATTCTTGATCTCGACATATATAATCATAACGTGGCCTTCAGCAGGACATGCCTTAGACAACTGAAAATGTCCATTTCCAGTGTATAAATGGGAACAATGGTGACAGCCCTCTGTGCCCAAAATTCGTTCCCCCAATTAAGAGTCTTCTTTGCAGCAGCTGATTGACTGTGGGATATTATAGATGTCAAATGAAGTTCTTTAATTTCTCATCATCTACTAGTCTTAGAGAAGTGAGGTGATATGATATATTCATGGAGGGATCATCCAGTCATGCATGATACTCACCTCATTCTGACCTGCCCCAGAAGAGTCTTAAGTGCTTAACAGCTGCGTACTGTGGCATTTTCACATTTATTTTCTTTGAAAACAGTAATGGTGCCTTATGGCTCAACTTGGCCCCAGAATCTGTGCATGTTGCTATATTTGATGTTTTTCTATTCCAGTGAACAATGCCTGCCTGATGCCATCTAAGCCCAAGGAATGCCTAATATGGAGCAGGCCGAAGCCTTGGCAGGTGCAGGACTCTCCTCCCAGATACCTCCAGCACACAGCTCCTCTCCACCTCTGCCCGCAACCCACCCCTCAATACCAATTGCTCATTCACCCCACCCTTGGGCATTGAGACCAAACTGAGAAACAATGGTTCCAATTTTGGAGGTGCCTCCATATATGGAAGTCTGCCTTCCTTTATTAAGGGAGAAGAGGCCCTGGACACAGCCAGGTCCCTGCATAATCTGGAGGTAAGATGGAACAAGACTCACCAACTACAGGGCATACACCATAGTCCTTCAAAGGCAGAAATGCACACACAAACATACTCTGTCAAGTTGAGCTTAGGGAGTCTGTCTCTCAGTATATGTTCTCATCAACAGTGAGACATTTCCCAAGGCACTCATCCACATCATCCTGAAGACCTTAATGTGTTCCTTCTTTCTCTCTTTACAGGGCCATCATATACAGTGAACTTCTCTTCAAGAGGTGACAGCAAGGTAAGGGCATGCAAAGAATTCAAAAAATAACTTTATTAATGCTTTTACATTAGTTCAAATCTAAAAAAATGGGCCTCATCAGCAAAGGTCATCATATAACTTATAATAACAATATATAAAATAATACATCAAATAAACCAAGACATGCCTTAAAATAAGAAACGCTAATGTGATCTCTTTTTAAAAATGTTTTGATGCTCTATGTGGTGTTTCAGTGGCTATATTGATGTGCAGCCAAGTACAAATGTTTGATATGATGACTTAATTTGAGGAAATACTGAACAGTCTCAGGTGCCGTTAAACATGGCAGGAGTACTGAGAACCTCAGTACTCATATAAGAAGACCACATAACCATATAAAATAATATGCCTCAGCATTTTAGCCACTATGAAGTCCATAAAAGTCTGGCAGGGATCAAACATTCTGCATAATTAATAAATTAAGTCTTTCTAATTGAATGGTATTAAGCTCGGTGCTTTGTTCATACTGATTCATATCTACAGTGATTCATGTTAAATTTTGAGTGTTGTATTCTAGTGATAAATGTAAACATGCATCAATTTTTTTTACCATGACTGGAAGGTGAAAAAACAATGGGAGATGCAGCAATGGCAGAGTTTGGGCCCGCCGCCCCATACCTGCGTAAATCGGACAAGGAGCGTCTGGAGGCCCAAACTCGCCCCTTTGACATAAAGAAGGAGTGTTTCGTGCCGGACCCTGATGAGGAGTATGTCAAAGGGAACATCACCAGCCGAGATGGTGACAAAGTCATATGTGAAACTGAGAGAGGCAAGGTAAGGAAGCGAGAGATCTGACAAAAACCGATGAGGGTATTACGAGGATATATCAATTCCAAAATGCATAGTGATATGTAACAGGCAATGGCTAAGTTCCGAGCAGTGCTCTTGTACAAGTAAAACAACATCAAAACTTTTGTTCATGACATAGCCAGTAATTCTCCTGCAAAAGTGGACATTTCAGGTCCAGAAAGTAAAAGGCCAGACAATGATTTTGTTTCAACCAATCAGTACTCTGTGACTGTAACACTTTATACTCAACCGATTGGTTGAAACAAAACCTTTACGTTCTGGATTTAAAATGTCCACCTCTGTTCTCATGTTTGTCCTCATTAGTGGCATTGTATCCTTCCATGCAGAAGCTTTTTTTGATGATGCTCCTATGGACAAAATCTAATTAGACAGCCCTCCCACATAAAACGTGTAACTAAGGGGGTTAAGCGCCTCAGTAATAAATTAATAATAAAGTAATAAAGGGAAAAGAGTGTGATAAATTCTACACTCTGCAGTGTGTATATTTTGAGTGACTTATATATTTGAATACTGTTGCTGCTTGTTTGCAGACCGTTACTGTGAAAGAAGCAGACGTCCACCCCCAGAACCCGCCAAAGTTCGATAAAATCGAAGACATGGCGATGTTCACCTTCCTTCACGAACCCGCTGTGCTGTTTAACCTCAAAGAGCGTTATGCAGCCTGGATGATCTATGTGAGTGTAGAGATGCATCATCCATCCGTCATCCATCAATCCATCCATTTTCTACACCCACTTGTTATAGAAAGAAGTTCTATAGAAGCTACGGAGGTAACATACAAACTCCACACACACAGATCCGGGGTTGGAGATTCATTATTATATTCTTAAAAGTACTGCCAAAAAAACAGTGTCAGCCATGAGACAGCCGTGTTTCTCCATCTTGCAGACCTACTCTGGGCTGTTCTGTGTCACTGTCAACCCCTACAAGTGGCTGCCAGTCTACAACCAGGAAGTAGTGATTGCTTATAGAGGCAAGAAGAGAAGTGAAGCTCCTCCACACATCTTCTCCATCTCTGACAATGCCTACCAGTACATGCTGACAGGTAAATGCATGTGCCAGTTTTTCAAATTAAAATAAAGCACTGTGCAGCCAAATAATTTTACCAAAGTTAGTGCCATCTACCAATCTGCATTTAGAATAGGTAGCAGGAGAAGAAACCACAAAACAAATGCTTTCCCCTCTTCTCTCATGCAGACAGAGAAAACCAGTCCATCCTTATCACGTGAGTGATGTCAAAAAATTCAAAACTGATACATACAGTACTGTGCAAAACACTTAGGCAGTCAACGAAAATATTTAAATGACCTTAACATTGGTGCAAAACTATGTCTGTCAAAGTGTGTCAGCTTAGCTATTTCAAAACCTATTCTACAACTATCCAATACAGCTATGTATTTTTGACTCAACCTCTACCCCACCTTTATTGGCTGATTAATACCTCATTGAGTTACATAACTAATTAAATCAATTAAGTGATTGTGCTGGTGGTGAAATTAATGAATACATGGAATGGCTGGGGTGTCCCTAAGGAGATGTTTGGGAACCAAAGTGGTGTTCATCAGCCATCTAAAAAGATATCAGAAACTTTTTGGAGAACAGAAGAAATTCTGGTTTCTTTTTTTACTGTTACCAATAATTTCCATATATTTTAATTTATTTATTTTTTTTCCTGAGCAAATAAACATTCACTACCCAAGAAAATTCTCTTTTTCTTTGATAGCCTAAGATTTTTGCACAGTAATGTATAACCTTATTGTGTTTTTGAAGTGGGGCCCTATAACACTATGGTACTTGGTTCTTGAGTGCAGTGGAGAATCCGGTGCAGGGAAGACTGTGAACACAAAGAGAGTCATTCAGTACTTTGCCAGCATTGCAGCTGGGGCTGGGAAGAGGGACGTAAGTGACAAGAAGGTATGTGGGACCTTAGATGATGTCTGAGCTTTTTAGAATAATTAAACTGGGTTCACCATTCTTTGTTCTGGAGCTCCAGTAACATGTACCTGTTCACTGGCTGATTTCCCAGGGGACCCTGGAGGATCAAATCATCCAGTGCAACCCTGCCCTGGAGGCCTTTGGTAATGCCAAGACCATCAGGAACGACAACTCCTCAAGATTTGTGAGTCTTTGATCAAACACCCACACAGAAAACATAATTTACATATATGCATTTGAAAATAAATAATAACATACTACTCATTTTAGGGTAAATTCATCAGAATTCACTTTGCAGCCAGTGGAAAGCTTGCCTCAGCTGACATTGAGACATGTAAGGAGAGTTTCTTGTGAGGATTTTGAAGATGTATCTTGGTACATTCATTAAGGATAACAATTTAATCTCAATGGAATTATTACTTGTTCTTTTCTAGATCTTCTGGAGAAGTCTCGTGTGACCTTCCAGTTAAAAGCTGAGAGAGACTACCACATCTTCTACCAGATTCTGTCCCAAAGGAAGCCAGAATTGCTAGGTTGGTCTTGCAGTTCTGGCACTGACAGTTCCTTTTGCGCACAAATGTTACCAGATATTAAATTACTTAATATTTTTTTCATGACTAGAGATGCTGCTTATCACCAACAACCCCTACGACTACGCATTCATCTCCCAAGGAGAGACCACCGTAGCCTCCATTAATGATGGTGATGAACTTAATGCCACTGATGTGAGTGAAAATTTCATCTTTTATTTAAGCAGTAATCTTGGATTATTGTAATAAGAGCTAACATGGAAGCTTCCTCCTATCCTCTGTGTTTCTTTCCTGCAGGAAGCTTTTGATGTTCTGGGCTTCACTCAGGAAGAGAAAAATAGCATTTACAAGTTAATTGGTGCCATCATGCACTATGGCAACATGAAGTTCAAGCAGAAGCAGCGAGAGGAGCAGGCAGAAGCTGATGGCACTGAAGGTGGGTACTTCAAAATAATTGCACTCTGCAGTGTCAATGTTAGCCAATAGAAAACAAGAAACTTATTTTGTTAGTATTCAAAAGCTCCTGTTTTGCTCCTGGTCTATATCATAAATAAATTATGTTCTTGTAAGTCAAATGAGCATTCATTTGCCAGATATCTTCTATCATTTCTATTGTAGATGCTGACAAATCTGCATATTTGATGGGCCTGAATTCTGCTGACCTCATCAAGGGCCTGTGTCATCCTAGGGTCAAAGTAGGCAATGAGTGGGTCACCAAGGGGCAGAACGTTGATCAGGTGCGGAAAGATTTCCACCGAAATAGGTCTAACATTACATTCCAGGTGTTCCCCAGTATTGCACTCTATGCTGTCTGGCATAGACTGCAGGTCACTCTGCAACCTTGTCCAGGATAAGCAGTTGGAATATGGATATTATAGAACTATCAATATTATAATCACTAAAACTTACTATGTCCCACTTCACAGGTGTATTATGCTGTTGGTGCTCTGTCTAAGTCAGTATACGAGAAGATGTTCCTCTGGATGGTGGTGAGAATCAACCAGTCCCTGGACACCAAGCAGCCTCGC
>JAODKM010000001.1:16647234-16662046 GCA_026780845.1 Petrocephalus sullivani | reverse complement strand
CTAATACGGGAGGGCGGCGGGAAAGGGGGGTAAAATACGGTAGTTTCCCGGCCAAAACGGGAGACTTGACAGCTATGTAAGTATCGCTAGATTGTCAAATGGATAGGGTTGTGAAAGGGTTACTTTGTATGACTGTATGAAGTCCACCATGGTACACAAAATGATTTATTTATTTACCCATTATTTAATTATTTATTTGATTTATTCAATTATTTATTCTTTAGGCAACACCTGAAATGTGGCATTCATTGACTTGCACAGACTTTTCAGTCAGGTGGTCCAACGGGGGGAATCGCTAACGGGTACTTTCTACTTCCGTAAGTATTCGTGATCGCGGAGGGGTCAGTGTGTGCTGTTTATGTTAACGTGCTGTGTAATCCATTGGAAATATTAAACTGAATTGTTACACTATGTATGTGAAATGACTCCCATTTTAATTCTACTTCCTTATATTCAAATTCTAATTGCAATTCTGCAACCTTTTTTCAACCAATTTTATGAATTGCATTTCATTTTCATGGTCATTCGCAAGTCAGTTCTGAATGGTGCACAACCCTCTTATACACTGAAAATGCGCGCAGGAGTTACAACAACGAGCGCCGTTTGCGCTAATTTATAGTCTACGTTATAGTTTTATATTTGTCTTAACTGTACATTTAACTGTACATGTTATTAATTTTGACCGCTTATTGTATCAGCGGCAGTATTACATTGGCTAAAGAAGACCGCCAGTTTGTTTCTGTTATGTATTTTGGCCGATCTCTGCGTCTCTGTAACAGGACAGCAGGCAAAAGTCCAAACAACGAGCTACTTAGAAAATAACGAGTGGGTCGGCTTTCTCGCAAATCTACGAGCGAAATAACGAACTACTTAGCTACGAGGGGGAAAGGCTCGTTAATTGACGATCAAACTTAAGTGCTCCATAACGAACTACTTAGCGCTACGATGCTTTCGGGAAACCCACCCCAGGTCATTTATCTTACATCAAAATGTCAGTTCAAAACCTTAATACCATATGTAATAGTGCAATTATACACTTACTACATCCTGAGTTTTAAGATATCTTACTATAGAATCTTAGAAATAATGCCCTCTGTAATACGCATTTTCCCATTAAGACCCATTGAAAATCAATGTGTGATCTGCCATATTTGCCGCAATTTATCGAGTCAACACGAGAACGCCCGTCCAAAATTCTAATCCCAATCGAGAGAGCAACTTCTGCGCGTGCTACGTTTTGATTTTGGCCAGATACATTTCTGTGAATGTTGCAGATCACGCATTATGCCTGTTCAAGGTGGAACGGATTTTGCGAACAAGAAACCTACTTTAGCCTCGTAATCTATTGCGAGGGAACGGCAAAAGTATTGGGAGGGAATGCAAAGGTATTTTAAAAATATTTTCTCACCCTGACCTCTTAGGGGCTCCGTATTTTTCTTCATATTTAACAAAAATTTTGGCTGTAAACAAAACAGTGGCGGAGAATGGGGGCGGGGTTTGGCTATATTTTTCCCATTAGCCTGATAACTTATACCAGTTAGAAAAAAACCAAAGTTACCTCAATTAACTCAATCGGAAATTTAAGTCACGGCGGGGCCGTGGTTGCCGCGGCAGACAGACCCTTCAGGCAGTTGCTAGCCAATAAACTAAGCCTTCGTATTTCTACTACCAATCAAATAAAAGTATAGACGTGGCCAATCATCACTGTGCGCCCCGTTTTTAATTGTTTACGGACACAAGATTGGACGTATAAACATAAACGTATAACTAGGAAGAGATACTACGGAATTCAAAATAAGATATAAATTTCACAAAAAAGGGAAAATTCGTGTGCTGGAAAGGGATATTAATTTTCCTGGACAGTTGCCCAAAAAAATGGACAATCCCGGGAAAATCGGGACGGGCGGCAACCCTGTGAGTCAGACAAAAACTTTAATTTTAGATTTTTGCCTCAGTTAGCGGTTGCTAAAATACACGCCTGCTTGTACTCTTTTTACCACTAGAGTGTACTCTTGGACTGCTCTGAGCTACTGCATGGCGTGCCCTATACCAAAAGTGTAGTGCTTTTAAATGCTGGATTTTGAAATATGTCTATAAACAAAACAAACAAACAACAACACCCCTCCCAAAATATTAATAACAAGATATGAGCTGCTGCAATATTCAATTATTTAGTTTCACCACAATTTAAACATGGGCAGCACATTGGAGCAGTGGTTAGACCAGGGTTCAAGTCTCCACATTGGCTCCATGTGTGTGGAGTTTGTATGTTCTCCCCATGTTATTGTGGGGTTTCCTTTGGGTACTCGTGTTTTTCCTCATAATCCAAAAACATGCAAAGGTGATACGGAGTTGCCACATTGCTGTAGGTGTGCATGTGTGAGACAATGGTGTGTGAGTGTGCCCTGCGATGGGTTGGTGCCCCAGCCTGGGTTGTTCCCTGCCTTGTGCCCTGCGATGGGTTGGTGCCCCAGCCTGGGTTGTTCCCAGCCTTGTGCCCTGTAATGGGTTGGTGCCCCAGCCTGGGTTGTTCCCTGCCTTGTGCCCTGTAATGGGTTAGTGCCCCAGCCTGGGTTGTTCCCTGCTTTGTGCCCTGCGATGGGTTGGTGCCCCAGCTTGGGTTGTTCCCTGCCTTGTGCCCTGTAATGGGTTGGTTTCCCAGCCTGGGTAGTTCCCTGCCTTGTGCCTTGCGATGGGTTAGTTCCACAGCCTGGGTTGTTCCCTGCCTTGTGCCCAGCGATGGGTTGGTGCCCCAGCCTGGGTTGTTCCCTGCCTTGCGCCCATAGACTCTGGTATGGGCTCCGGACCCCCATGACCTTGAATAGGACAAGCAGTTACAGAACTGGATCGACAATTTAAACACCACTTCAAAAATACAGTTTAATTTTCTCTCTCATTGAATCAACTACTGGTTTCTGGCAAGCCTACACACAAACAAACTGATGACTGTAAAATATGTAATTTACAAATACATTAATTACACATAACTGTATTTTGTATGAATTTTGTTTCGAAAATTTGAATTCGCCTCAAAGTGATTAATAGGGAACAATTACACTATTGTATGATTTTTCGCTTTTTTGTGTGTGTTGCTGTTTTTGAGTGTTTTGCCCCTACCCCATATTTCCATAATCCGTGTCATTTCTATAGTGCAAATTTAATTAATGTGAGTTCTTTTTTCTTCTCAGAAATCCAACTACTGTGTTTTAGGAGAATGAACTGTATATAGAAATCCTTCTAGTATTACTTTATTCATGTCAATACTCCAAAACTTATTGAAGCATTATCGTAGACTGCAACACATTATAGTTATTTGGAGCACTTACAAAAGAATATTAAATTCTGTATAATGCTGGAATAAATTATAGTTCATCTTTGTTATATCTGTTATATCTCTAGATACATCACAGAACATACCAAATATGATGTTTTAACATGCTTTTGTGTTTATAAGTCATGGAACAATTCGATGTTGTTGAATGATTTGGCTTTATCTGTGCTCCGCTTTCACTCTATTAATTCATGCTCCACTATCGAAGTACTTACACATGCTCTTTCACAGTACTAATTCATGCTCCGCTTTCACAGTACCAATACATGCTCCACTGTCACAGTACTAATTCATGCTCCGCTTTCACAGTACCAATAGATGCTCCACTATCACAGTACTAATTCATGCTCCACTTTCATAGTACCAATACATGCTCCACTATCACAGTACTAATACATGCTCCACTATCATAGTACTAACACGCGCTCTGCATTCATCATACTAATACATGCTCCACTATCATAGTACTAATACATTCTCTGTTTTCACAGTACTAATACATGCTCCACTATCATATTACTAATACATTCTCTGCTTTCACAGTACTAATACATGCTCCACAGACATAGTACTAACACACGCTCTGCATTCATCGTAATAATACATGCTCTACTTTCGTAGTACTAACACATGCTTCCCTATCACAGTACTAATACATGCATTACATATGCTGACAGAGAGCATTTGCCAAGCCGTTACCTCCATGCTTCTCCTTCAGCTGAGCTTCAAGATTGACCTCCATCCCTCAGCTTGACTCAGACTTAAGCTTCCCTGGTCTCATGTTGGATGAAGCTGTGCCAGTGTGTGCCAGCAGGAGTCACCGGGAGGGGCTAGAGATCCTAATACCAGACACTAATCTCCCCCTTAAAACTTCACACTGACAGACGGCATCTCACGTTACAAGGCACCTCACCCAAGTTTCCCATTAAAGAAGGCCTGCTGGTCCTTTCACAGCCAGGACTGATGTCTGCCTCCCCTGAACAATCAGTTCAAGGCCAAAGCTGTAGGCTGCTGGTGCTGTGATCACACATAAATGCCTCAACAAAAAATTTCAGAATTGGCTTGCAAATCACTCCTTCAGGAAATTGCCACTGTTTGGTTAAGACCAGCAACCAGAATTTTAGTCTTTAACCATTTAATTCAAGCACAACCCCATTATCTGTAATGTCTGCAAGGAAATGATAATTGCACTTAAGTTGATCATTATATAGCTAACAACTAACAATGACGAAATAACATGAAGGGAATTGAATATGTGAGGCATTTCTGTGAGGGAAGACAATGCATCACACACACTATACAAAAAAACTAGAAAAACACAGGGAAAGTTAAAAATGTACAACAAAATCTACATTTTGGTGTGTGTTATGCAGGTTTTATGGTGAAAGTTGGATAATGTAAAAAGTTCAAATGTGAACCTACATTCCCACAGTAACTGAAAATATCAGATATAAACCCCCTGTATATTGAGGCAGGCTTGCCCTTTTGCTGTGCCTGCCCATGACGCACTTGGGCTGCATTGTGAGGGACAGACGTAGGGAGCGAGGCAGGGCAACATGGGAGGAGAACAATCACATGTGTCTTTGCCACCTAGAAAGACACAAAAAGACTCTAATAATAGAGCCTGAAGAAGACGGACAGAGGCGGCTTGAGGCCTCTGACAGGTTATCTGGTTCGTCATCCCTCTGCAAACAGCTGAGCATAGAGCTGTTTAAAGAACATTTGTGGAGGCAGGAATGGAGTCCTCAGTGGCACTTCAGATGTCGACACCTACTGTCAATCCTGGGGCCAGTCCAAGGTCTAAATGCTGGCTCTCAGTCAACTTAACCTGAGTAAAGAGATTTGAAAACCTAGATATTCATTCAGCTAATTTTTAAATGTGAAAAATATCGCTTGAAAATGATAACTTCAACTACCCTTTGTCTGTAATATTATTTCATGTTAAAAAAAGATTATCAGTGCACGCTTGCCTCTAGAAAAATATCTTTTTAATGGCTAGATTAAGACAATAGCCCAATCAATAGCTCCTTCCTATGAAGACCACACAGGAAAATGCCCTCTCAGTGTTGAGGTTTACTAAAACTGTCATCAAACTGACACATTTGTGTTAAATGGAGGATATTGTTGACTCGGGGACTCTATGAGCCACACAGTCTACTGCCAGGATCATACCTCTAAGTTTTAGATCAGATGTTTTTTTAATTAAATCAGTAAAGTTATTCAAAGACAGAATATCATCCCATATACATGGATTCCATTTTTGTGCATATGTGTTATTGAAATAAAAGTGGAGAAAGTGGCCCATTAAAACAGTGTTGATCACACTCTGCTCCTCGGGAGTTCCTGTAACACAAGTTGTCTAAAATGGTTAATGTGCGAACACTCTGTTGGCTGGATGCCATCATGTATGGTGGAAAGACCTTTAGCGAGAGGATCATCTGTCACAGCCTGTCCTCAGAAAACGTAACAGCAGCAGTCAAGATAGACCTCAGTGTCCCTCACAGCATGTACTCCTCAACCAGGCAGAGGCACCCGGCAGGAATTTCACAGGGTTATCTTTGTGCTCAAGGGCACTGAGGAGGAAACAATGCAAAGAGAACAAGATGGAGCTACGGGAGATTTCACAAGCCGCTAAGTGACCTTGGCCTAAGTTTGGGCTCTTTTTGGGGAGTGACAGCCTCCCCTTTGTGGTGTAGCTAAAGATGAAGTAAATCTGACATTAGGGTGTAATTTTGTAGTGAAATGACCAGAAACAAAGGTGCAGTTCTTACAACACAATGTGGTGGCTTTATGACACAACATGGCGCATATGATTAACCAACGAGATGTCGCTCGGTTACTATTTGGCAAGCTAAGACTATAATAATTATACAGCACACAGTATGTACTGTAGATGCCCCCGAGTTACTAGATACTTCACAAAGCTGATTTGACACATTGCCCAGGATTCACAGCATCAGCATGAACTGGAAGGAGCACATATGCTGCTGCAGTGAAGCTCCCAGAGCCTCCCACTACAGGCACAGCCTGATATGCTGGAAAGCAGCTCCCGTGTTTACACTGACACCCCTGTTATTTTCATTTATGTCATTTATGCCTCTCACAGCGATGCACCCAGCACTGCTGAACGTGTGTCAGGTTCTTGGGGCTCATATGCCTTCTGCTATTCTTTCCTGAGCAGGTTTTAGGTCTTTTTCTGTGAATTTTATCCAGTTTTTCAGCTACTACCAGGTTTGACACTCCTGTCAGGACTGTCTGGACCCAGAGACAGATCTCAGACATGTTAGGGTTCCGAGGAGGTGATGGTGCAACGGGGAGGCAAATATAGAAACAGGTGGATTTGACTGATTTTCATTTTTTAATCTATATCATATAAATATGATGCATATTTAACCGTTTAATATTTAATTTTAATGACTGCATGGCGACATCTGATTTTTGAAATTTGCTATTTGAAGAATCATGAGACATAGTGAGACATCGAAGGTCTCTCAACGAAGAACCAAAGGCAGTAAACCTGAACAGCGCCTCCTGCTTGTCACTTGTGTTACAGGACTTTTTCACATCTCTGCTTCAAACGCTTGAAGGTGGTGGATGTCTTTGATCGTGTTTGGCCCTTGTACAGTTAATACAGGAATATTCTTGATAATTTTCAGTTTTCCTGAAATGAAGACAACATCATTTCATTATTTCTTTATGTTATGACTTTATCAACCCAACCTCAATCACACGGTCACACAGACAGCAGCACAGGGCACTGTGCACACGCTCACATGTGCTAAAAATGAGACACTCCCACATGCAATTGACACATGGGACAGATGCTTTCCATGCCAAAAAGAGAACTTGTGACATTTCAAACCCTTGCAGTGCCACCTACAAATTAGGCAAGGCTTCTCACTTAGAGAGAACTATGTCGCACAACAGCTACAGGGAAAGGTTTCTACTGTGTCCCAGAAAGAGAGTCCAGGATCCAACCTTCTCATTATGGATTTATAAGCAATCACCCATCAACCGTCACTTGCACTCATTACACCGCGCACAAATGTCCATTTTCATTACAGACACTCAAATCAGAAACAGACCTGGCAGGTGTCAGTTACTCTGACAGTTTATCTTCCCAGATCTCTGTCAGTGTTTCGTGACCGAGTCCTGGCACCCTATGAAATTGCCCCGATCCATTTCTGTAAGAAATTGCAAGTGCATATGCCAAGCAGGAGTCACTAGAGGGGGCAAGAGAGGCATCAGTCTGTAGCTGTGCTCCTAACTACTTACATTAGACTGGCATTTACGTGACTCTCAGCTCAAAGAAAAAGGCAATAAAAAGGCATGACAACTGTATTGATAATTTATTAGCGCTATATAAGCTTTGTGGTACATTATTGTGGATAAGAAGATTGGTCTTTAGTGAGCGGTAGATCACTTAGTAAAAAGTAAGTGGCGAGTTTTACGGAGCAGACTGGACGGGCAGCCTGGGGTCATACTGACTGGAAGAGGAAGGAGGTCTAGCGGCTGTGAATGCGGCGCTCACTGGGAGGGGCAGGCTGAACCCTCATGTCCCTTAGGGGAGGGGAGGCCATGAAAATGTTGACATTGTCACCTTGTATGAGGGTTCACACTCTCCTCTGTGATTCATATCGCCCTGACAGCTAGCCTGACTCGGGACCTTGTCGATTCCTCTCCTCTCCCTCCCAGCTCATTCTTTCCTGTTTTTTATGTTTGCCAGCCTGAGTATAGTCTGAGTATAGTCTGAGTATAGTCTGTGTGTGGGGGGGGTCACCTCTCTGAAAGGGTATCCTCACACTTAATAAACAGGGAAAATTGGTCAAAGACAAAAATAAGGCTGTGAGAATGGCTTTTCAACGCAGATATGGGAGTCTCAACTACGACCAAAACGACGTTCTCAAATGCTGTGAAAATGTGACTTGTCTCTTTATTGGGAATAGGACAAATTTGTTTTTATTTCTTTGTGTCACGGCAAATCACAAAAGATTAGAATTCTTCATGGAGATGGACAGCTATACCTGTTTCATACATGTATGCTACATCACATGGGCACATGGGGAGGCCAGTGTCTTCATTTTGTAGCAGATGTTCATCTGTTCCGTTTGTGATGCATATCCATTGTCTACTTGTCGATATTAACAGTAAGACGCTAATGGACAAGATGCCTGTCAATGTCCCACAACATGTCTCTATCGTTAAAAGTGGTCTGGAACACGAACTGGCACATCCAGCAGGGTCCCAGCGGTCACCTTGTGTTCATCATTGCAGGAGGGCAGCTGCACTCCTCTCCTACACGCCAGACGAGTCTTCTTTTGCCAGCCTGACACTTTCGTGCAACACAATGCCTCTGGGGATAATAATAGATGTGTGTGCGAGCATGCGTGTGTGTGTGTGCATGCTTTCATTGCTTAATATGAATGGAAATTACTTCCCAAATTCATGGTTTAATGTTATTATTTTAGTTTTTATGTTTATATTATGAGCACTTAGTTTAAACCTTATACATGCATTCTAATTGGAAATTCTCTCTTACTAATATAATTACTCCCCCACAGCTAACTGCTGTTCACATTTCCATAGATGCCTTTGTTTCTTTGTTTCTTAAAAGTGAACGAACACAGATGCTGTATAAACATCAGTCATTTACTGATTTTCACAAGTGGTCCCAGTTTCAGAAGCTGCCTGTGTATTTAATTAGGAAATCATGTAAAAGGGTAAATTGTTAAACTGGATTAGGAGTAATTGTAATTGCTGCTATGTTTACCTACCCTGGCCATGTGCTGAGGGCACAGGTCAAGAACTGAGGGTGTCATTGTCAATCAGGCAAATAACAATTATCCCCACCTGAGGGTGATCTATTTCAATCCTGTGTCTCGCTAGGGCTGTTGTTGAGTCTTGGGCAGATAACTATGACGAGTAAATTTGTCAGTACAGCCTATAACTGTTAGCTCTTATATGATGAGACTGTCTTGTTTGGGGCTGCTTTCCTGCATAATAAATCTCTAAATGAAACCTATCCCTTGTACATGGACCCCAAATCCCCCCACCACCCCGAGTTGGGATTTGAGGTCCACGTACCATCACTGCTTTAATTTTCTTGAAAGCAAACTGTCATATTAACAGTTTCCCAGTCAGCATTTTGTACAAACCAAGTGCAAATGGACCTGCTTTATATGCTGTATTCCTTTTGAACTCGGAAGTTGGAAATTCTGAGTTCCGAGCAGCAACACCTCCTGAAGCCCCCATAACCCCAACCTTAGAATTCACAATGGCTGTGCGATTTATCGACAGAAATGAAAGCTGCAGTTATATGCCGTTTATTAGTACTTACGTCTTATTTGTGTTTCATTAAATCGGTCTTGCACACAGTACTGTCCATCCACTATCTGTGGACTACGCTGTTTGTAAGCACCAAATATATGTATGCAAGAAACCCTGCTTTTTGAAAAAGGTCCCTGGTATTGATAAATGGCTTTCTGACTTGTTATACTGGAATGCAGCTAACTTGGGTGTGACATCATTCCATGCTCCCACCACCTGGATAAACGGCACGCAACAATATAGCCAGACCTTTGGTTGAGGGGTAATTCTTATGTTTTATTCCTCTGTGGGTCTTTTACATACTAGTGCAGAAGCCTCTTTTGAGACTTTGAAACGAACCATTATAACTGATCTCAAAAGTCCTTCATGGAATCTGATTATAAAGTGTGATTATTGTGTGTGAAATATGAGACAGTCAGAGAATCGTGACAAAGGACTCAGTTCAGCTTAAGCTGCCCTGTTGAATGCAGCAGTCGAGTGCTAAGTGAAGTCTTAGTTAATGCAGTCCTGCTGAACCTAAGTGGAATGATCGGCCCGCTTTCGCAGGCTTAAGGGGGAATTATCCATGTTGGTTGTTTCAGTATTTCAACCTTCAAGCAGCATTTCTTACTCAAATTCTGTGCTTAAACTCTCTCTATGATGACTCAATTACTGCCCCCCCCCATGCATTATGCTCTGGTTATTTCATGTCAACATAAATGAATGGAATGCTTGGATGCTATGGAATGAGCCGTCAAACTGGCCTGATATTAAGACTGTGCGTCAACTGTTGGATGTTTTAGACAGGATGCAGAGCTGGGTGCACTCAGATGGCAGAGTGAGGATGCATTTTTATGGCTTTAAACTGACTACAAATGGTACAAGAGTAAATAAACAGACCAACTCCTGAGAGTGTGTGTTTTAGTGCAACGCCAAGCTTGACTGCGTGGAGCTCATGTCTCCTCTGCTTTCTTCTCTTGCTCACATGCAACCCAGATGAATTTTTCACTCACGATTTCCCATTAAGGTCAGGTGCACTGGGACAGATTGATATCTCTTCTGCCATGGTCCCTGTCACAAGGCTTCCTTGGGCAGCCTGAGTGCTTTATACTTACAGGGCTATAGGAACATAGGCTGAGTATCTCCTCTTAGGATGGTAAACCCCTTTTAGTTCAGATGGCTTCTGATGTGTCTCTGTAGCTAGAAAACACTTTATAGAATGAAAAGAAGAATGTATGACAAGATCACCAATATTACAATACTTTTTACAGTTTATGCAATGGTTTTTATCCAATAAAAAACTTCTCAAAATTCAGCAAAGTGGGCTGTCACTCGCTTATGGATGCAAGGACATTTTATGGTGGATGTAAGATCAGCCTAATTATAGGACGACGCTTGACCATAAAGCGTCACGTTACTGACACTGAGAGCTGACTGTCAGGGACACTGTCATTGTTCTTCTGTCCGGACACCGGTTTTTTGTGCATTGATACCACAAAGAGCCTGGACAGCTGGGAATGGGTTTTTTCTAAAATGAAAAGTAGGACTGGAATAGATTGCTCAAATGATATGGCTAATTAAAGAGCCTGGAGCATAGGAGGAGCGGAGGGTAGCAAGGGCAAGGTGATAAATGTCATTCATAGTATATGAGAAACAATCCTCTGCTGATCATCATCCCATGTGAAAATGCTATATGCTGCATCCATATGGCTTCTTACTGTTCTGATCTGATCTTCATAGAATGTCATGCTTCATACAATGTCTGGTTTGAAGAGTCATTTTTAAATCCTGTTATTGTATTTATTTTCTTGTGTGTAGAGTCAGTCACGAATAAAGAGAATACTGAATCCTATCTATACTGCCCAGTTCTGTTGGCTTCACACATGATCTGTAGGGTTTTACTTTGCTACCTTGTGATCGAAATGTTCAGCTACAAATTTGCAACTGTAGATACGTTGCATGTGCGATTTCATAAATCATTTTATACATGCATTCTTATACACTGCTTGCAAAAAAAAGTCACCATTTTGAATTGAAATCAGCAAGTACTTAACAGGCAATGACTGGGTCATTTTTACAGCTCAGCAACATTATGCAGCAATAAAGTGAAGTCAGCTGACTACCTGAATCTACTGAATGGCCATCCATCAATGGATTTTTTCTTTCTTAATGGCATGGGCATATTCCAGGACAAGAATGCCAAGATTCGTTGGGCTTGAATTGTGAAAGAGCATGAAGAATCATTTTCACAGATGAATTGACTGCCAGTCTTGACCTTAACCCTACTGAAAGTCTTTGAGATGTACTGAAGAAGACTATATGGAATTAACTCACCTATCATCATTACAAGATTTTGGTGAATATTAATTCAAATCTGTATAAAAAAAGTGTTGATGTGTTGCATAAGCATGTGGAAACAACACCACGATGAATGTGACCATAATCAAAGCTAAAGGCAATGAAACACTGACGCATTGACCTTTTCTTTTTTCGCCAGGCAGTGTGTGTATTCCTGCTGTCATTTTAATGACTCAATTGCGTGATGGGCTTTGTCACTCTGTGAGATGTCCTTTCCTGTAGTCTATCCCATCATTCCTTGTGGCTGATTCCAAGGGAACACAAAGGGCCCCGAATCGACCCCTGTGGCCCTTGCAAGCTGTCCTCCTCAATCAAGGAAAGGAATTTCACAGGGTTATCTTTGTGCTCAAGGATAAAGGCAAGGAAACAATGAGAACGAGATGGAGCCCGGGACAGGGCTTGTGCCGCCAGGAAGGTGACAACAGGCCCGCAGTGACCTCTGTACCTTGGCACTTGCTGAGCAGAGCAGCTGTGCCCCACGGCCTGGGGAGACTCTTCCTTGTAGTTCTCATCCACGTGTTCTGTGTACGTTGGTTTTGCCTTTGTCACCTGACTTAACCTTGAACAAAAGAGTCTCCTGACTGACTTGCACACTGTGTGTTTCTCTGCAATGTCCATCAATGGCTCCTGCATGCAACAGAGATGTTGACCTTTTATATCAGCATTTCCAGTAACCATGAGCAAAGTGAATCTGAAATGAAAATATAATCATATTTTATTGGTTACTAATCTAAGCACATTTGCATGTGTATACCTGAATAAAAATGCTGCCATTTATGTTAATGTGTATGTTATGAATAAATGCCAACACCTGGTATATTTCTCAGGCTCTAAATACATTGAGTGTGCCAATTAACTTTGGTAACTAGACTGATGTTTTTGTAACCATACAGCATCTGGTTAACCTGTGTCCCACTACTGTTACCTTGGATTACGATTCACATGCCTAGTAACCGGGACATACTTGCTGTTTCTTGCTTGGGGGGTGATGGAGGACCTTATGCTTATTCTATTCCAGACACCTTCTAAAATAATACAGTGCTGTTGTTGTGTTCAGTCTAAGTGGGGGCCCTTGGCCCTTTTATCCTTTTAAGGCCTTCAGAAATCTTGAGCTCTCAGAGGAAGCTCCTTCTCTGAGTGGCTGCACCTCTGTCCACCTGTTCCCTTGCTCCCTCCCTCCCTCCAGCTGCCCTCTCTCATACACTCAAACCCCACAAAGGGGGACACATCCATGGCCGTGCCCCCACCAATTAGAGAAGAGATGTCACTTCCTGGCTACTGGATCGTTTCCAAATCTGGCTGCTTAGCCTCTTTATAAAGAGACAGGCTGAGGAGATCCTCAAGTCAGCACATCACTTTAAGGTGAGCAATAGGGATTGTGTGTGGGTCTGGGCTCCTGCAAGTGCCCCCGAGATGGGTCAAAGGGAGGGGGGACGCAAACTTAAACGTTTCTTTCTTTTTTCTTTCATCCTTGCAGGTCAGCTACGTCTTTTGCACATCACTACACCAGGTACGTCCTCATTTCACTCTATAACAGGTTTGACGCTTTCCCACATTTCGTTTGTGATGGAATATCATTGTCCAATATTTTGTTCAGGGTTCTATTTAGTATTTATTTTAATTAATTATGCCAATTACTTAAACTAGCTCTAAAATATAAGAAATTTTATACTTTAGTACATGAATATATTTCCTGCATGAAGTATAACACCAGCTAGTGTGTCTATTATACTGTACTGTCAACTCTGCTGCCTTATCTGGCAATTACAATAATCAGGGAGGTAGTAGTAATAAAAATGTGTATGCAACCATCATAAATTGTGTGTTATTGCATTTTTTAAACATCAGTTGCTAGTTTTTAACCTACTGAAAATGAAATGATGATCATAAGCAATATTTTCTCTCCTGGCTGAAAGTCTAACAAAATGGGAGATGCATTGATGGAAGAGTTTGGGCCCGCCGCCCCGTTCCTGCGGAAATCAGACAAGGAGCGTCTAGAGGCCCAAACTCGCCCCTTTGACATAAAGAAGGAATGTTTTGTGGCGGACCCTGAAGTGGAGTATGTCAAGGGGTCCGTCATCAGCCGAGATGGTGACAAAGCCACGGTTGAAACTGAATTCGGGAAGGTAAAATATGAACTCACAGATTACATGTGTACTTAGAAGATAAAATACTTACTGATCTAAAGCTTTTTGAATTATCGACTGGAACAAGAAAATGCATAGCATATATATACACTAATCTGTATTGTTTGTTTGCAGACCGTTACTGTAAAGGAAGTAGACGTCCACCCTCAGAACCCGCCAAAGTTCGATAAAATCGAAGACATGGCGATGTTCACCTTCCTTCATGAACCCGCTGTGCTGTTTAACCTCAAAGAGCGTTACGCAGCCTGGATGATCTACGTGAGTGTAGACATGCATTATTTATTACAGACAAAAAGTACTGACAACAAACGCAATGGTAGTCATGAGACTGATTGGTTTCTCTATCTTGCAGACCTACTCTGGGCTGTTCTGTGTCACTGTGAACCCCTACAAGTGGCTGCCAGTGTACGACCGGTCAGTGGTCAAAGCCTACAGAGGCAAGAAGAGAACTGAAGCTCCTCCACATATCTTCTCCATCTCTGACAATGCCTACCAGTACATGTTATCAGGTAAAACTCAATTTTTAGGACCTCCTAGGACTAATGATGCAATATACAAATGCTAGAAGGTATTGATCATATTTCTCCATTCTACAGACAGAGAAAACCAGTCTATCCTGATCACGTAAGTCTTACATAACTTTTTTTATTTTTGGTTGTAATAAGTTTGG
>JAODKM010000001.1:16583886-16600149 GCA_026780845.1 Petrocephalus sullivani | reverse complement strand
CTTAGTTGGACTGTGTCAGGGTGTGCGTATGTCTGTTTGTGCCTGTGTGCCCTGTGTTGGACCGGCATCCCAGTGATTTCATAAAACTGAGATGTGCAGAGGTCTGTGTGGCATTTAAAGCAAGTTCCCCAGGTAGGAAATGAATAACAGCTTTCGGAAAACTTATGGCTGTGTGGATTGTTTACAGTCAGACAAAATAATATTTCTGTTCTCTGGCAGGATATGCAGACAGCACTTCAAACCTTACAAGTCTGGGGTTGCTGGACAGAACAGGGCGTGGCATGTGACGTCAGGCACGTGAAACTTCATGCATTTTCCAACAATCATGTACCATGAGCTTGTGCCTCTACATGCCATATGAAATTAACTAATTTTTAATCATATTGCAGTTTAATTTGCAGTTCTTGGCTAAGCACTGAACCTTTTTTTGTATTATGACTTTTTGCACATCTGTGTTCACATTGCAACATTTTCACAAAAAAAATCACAAAAAAACAAAGATTTTCCCATTTACTGTAGTGGACTTATTATTAATGTAAACAGAAATAAACTACAGAATTACGGGTTTCTTAAAAAGAAATAAAAATATAAGGACATATGATTATCGAAAAAAAGTAGTACAGCCGTCAATCCACTGAACAGTAGCTCACTGCATACAGTACATGAATATTAATAATAACAGTTTACTCTCACAGAGACATACCTAAATTGCTGAGATGCTTTACGTTTTTACTTGATTTGTCACAAATCCATTTAAGTATATATAAGTGCTGCTTTTCATGTCACCAAGTACTCAAACATTGTTTATAAAACAGTAACACAAAGCTCCTTTACCAAATGTTACTGTGAAAACAGCATATGGAAATGATACACATAGCAGAATAAAATACTGCCAAAGAAATACTTTTGACATTCATGCACAAGAGGTTCCAGAGAGCCTCTGCCTTGCTAAACTAAATCGAACAGGTTCTGGGTGTCGAATTCAACTGTATTGGGCAGGAAACCTGGATATCACAAAGAGTACTGGTGCCCAAAGTTCAAACCAACCAATCATGACTTGGCCAGTCTCATCATGTGACCATGTGATCATGTGACCAAAGGAGCATGGTGAAGGGGATCAGGTGTAGCGGGGTAGACAGAACAGCTCACCTGGCTGCTGGCCACCCCAAAGGTACACAGGCCACTTGCAACGTCTGTACTTTTGACAAGTAGATATTATTATGCATAACATTTGACAAGTAGCTATTATGTGGAAAATAGCTGACCGTCCAGGGTAATTAAGGATAATTTAATTTGGTTAAATAATTATTTAAAATGTAATAGTAATTGGTGTTGTATAGTTTTATACCGGTATAGCAGACCTTAAAGCTATGCATTATATTACTGTGTCTTGTGTGTTATCTTTTGAACAATAATTCAGGTTGCTGTCAGATGGAAAGCATCCAAACTAGTGTGAGAGTATTTATGAGGTCCTGCTGGAGACACCAACTGCGGCTTTCCATCATTGTAATCAGGGAACAGCCAAGCAGGTCAACGTAATGATTCTGACCAATCAGAATCCAGTCAGTGTCACCATGTTACACATGCATACCTGGTTTCACATTCTGAATACTGCTAATGTTAGATGTTAAGATGACATCCAACTCAGATCCAGGTAAATGTAGTTCTACTAGCTGTACTGTAAAATATTATTTCAGTAATTTTTTTTTTAGGTGGGAATTTATATTATGCTGGTCACACATATGTTGGCAACTCATAAATTGTAATCAGATTAAAAATCATGTACAGCATCACTCAGGTTAGCGAAAAACCACACTTAATATCTTTTCATGAGATCTCACATTGCAAACTGCTTAAAGATACCCCCAGGCCCATTTCAATGTGTTGATTTTTCAGGAATTACTTGAAGGAGGGACAATTTACAACAGAAATCAAATAAACAAAAGGAATACTCCTTATTTCCTATATACACTCCTTATTTCCTATATATACACTCCGTATTTCTCCTGATTTAACTCGGAGGTCCGACAAAACAAATATTTTACAGCTGGGATTTCAAACATATATAAAAGAACAATAATTTGAACAAGAAGTAATATGCCATAGTTTCTGATTTAAAACAAAATAAAAACTTTGGACAAGACAATCCTTCCATGAAGATGAAAATATTACCCAACTTGCAAAAAATAAATAGTTAACAAAAATCCATCGCATTTGATTATTATGTCATAATGTGCAATGTTAAGAGTCATCGGTTTTAATAATGTGGAAAAGTGTGACATTGAACAAAACCTGATGGCCGTTGTTCCAAGCATAAAGGACCCTCTCTCTGGCATTATAGTCGAGCATGGATATGTGGAAGTACTGGTTATGGAAGGGGATATCTGTGTACTCGTAAGCTGATGTCTTGGTGGAGTAAGAGTAGTAGACCTTGGCTCCAGTCAAATGGGAATTGGTGATGTACAAGGTGCCACAGATCATGAAGGACTCCCCGGCATTCCTCTTGGAGTACTCTGTGTTCCAGGTCTTCAGGACCTCCAGGCTCAGAGGATCCAGTTGGCTGATGACAATGTTGCCGGCATTCTGATTGGTGGCATACACCACCCACAGGCCCAGCTCATCGGCCATGAGGTCGATGTCCGAGAAGCCGCCCCACGTGTAGGGGTAGACGTTGTGAAACCCTGCATACTCCAGGGGGCGCTCCACCAGCACCCGACCCGTCTCGAAGCAGTATTTGATGATGATGTTGCTCTGGTACTTGTTATAGTACAGGGAGCCGTTGTAGACGACGTGGTTGGTCCCAGCCCACTTGAAGGGAAGGCTGTAGGTGCGAGACTCCGCCCCTGACACGAAGTCTGCCATCGACTTGTACTCACGCACAATCTTGTTGTTGGTGTAACTGTCCATGTACCAGACCTATGGTGTTGAAGAGCACAAGCTGCATGAGCAAGAAGCCATTCCGGTTACATCCAGTTATTCAGCAGGCTGCCATCTTTACCCATTAATACAGGTGAGCGTAAAGTGCTACACCAGGACACTCCTGATGCTTGCAGCAGTTATGGTCAGGTTCAATTTCATCACATCTAGCATGTTCACATCTATAAACGCTAAGTAAACAAATAAACCCACATAAAAGGTGGTTATCTGTATAAATTAGAGGACAAACACAAGGCCACGAAAACTCACCCTGTTGCTGCGAGAAGATGCTAGAGGGTCTGTCATCCATGCCCCAAACCTCGTTCCAGAGGTCTTTATTGTTATTGGTCCGCTGATTTTCATTAATTTTCCACATGCTGCTTATAATGAAACACACAGATAAGATAATTTTTCTCAGTAGTTTCTTGAACCCAATTTCATGCTCCTGTTCCTGGATGGATTCACTACAATATGAATATTATACTAACGGATGAACATGGAATTTCCCATTTGGCCGAAAATTAACAGATGAAATGCATACTATCTCAGGTCGTCAAATGTGTCCTACTACGACATTTAAAATGTGCTCCTACAAATGAACAGAAACTCTAAAGCTGCATCCTTTCTTTTTGTGCAGCATTTACCAGTACTGCCATGCAGAATGATCATATCCAGATATTTCTCAAAAGTATTTAGATGACATTTCTAAGTAAAGGCAGCTTGTTTATTCGAATCATTTATCCATTTTCTGTAACTGCTTGTCCTATCCAAGTTCACAGGGGGGGTTCTGGAGCATATCCCAGAGACTGTGGGCAGAAAGCAGGGAACAAGCCAGGGTGGGACACCAATCCATCACAGAGCACACTCACACTATGGGCAATTTGGAATCTCCAACTAACCTCAGCATGGGGGGGGGGGGGCAGAGTACCCAGAAGAAGCCCACAAAGACAACATGCAAATTCCACACACACGGAGCCATGGTGGAAACTCAAATTCTAGTCCTAGAGGTGCGAGGCAACAGTGCTAACCACTGTGCCGCCGTGCCGTCCCCCAAAAAAATCCTCTGCTGTCATTTATCAAATAGGTAAAAGCATAACATATATAGCTGTGGAAAAAATACGAGACCACAGCACAATTAAAGAAAATCTGCATTTTTAAATCCTGGTTTTATCCTGGTTCTGCTGGCAGAAGGCTACACTCAGCGGCAGGTTGCTTCCAGGTTCAATGTTTCTACGAGCAGTGGCCTACACAAGAACAATGTGGACACACTGGGTATGACCAGAAACGAGCCAGGTAATGGGCGGAAGTGTCTTTCTAATGCCAGAGATGACAGTCAACTTATCCAGCAGTGCCTCATGAATCGGAGGATGACATGACCTTCATAAAGAATGGGAAACATTAAATGGTGTGAAGTGCTCTGCTATGACAGTTAGTATCAGGCTCCTAGAAGCAGGACTGAAGTCCCATAAAGCAAAAAGAAGCCCTTCATTAAAGAGAAACAGAAAAGAACCAGGCTGCAGTCTGCAATGAAATGTATATTTTATACAGATGCATAGC
Source organism: Petrocephalus sullivani (assembly GCA_026780845.1). NCBI lineage: Eukaryota > Metazoa > Chordata > Actinopteri > Osteoglossiformes > Mormyridae > Petrocephalus > Petrocephalus sullivani. The sequence goes on along the minus strand of JAODKM010000001.1, from coordinate 16,595,676 downwards.
CATAAATTGTGAAATGAGCGAAACAAAAAATTGCGCTGTGGTCTCTTAATTTCTTCCTGGGCTGCATTTTGTAGTATGTAGACATTATATTGACTATATAAGAGATCTTTGGTACATGTTAAATAGCCAGGAGTGAATGTGCTTTGCTAGGAGTTGCTGCAGTCTGCCCTGTGTGGGAAGCTTTCCTCTGATCTGCTCTGAAGTCAATGAGAATGTTCCGTAGAGGGAGTCTGCTCACTCAGTTTGCTCATGCAATCCCTCAGCCTGCCCTCCAGCCCGAGCACCCTGTGCTGCAGCTCCTCATAGTCGTACGCCCCCATCTCCTCCTGGATGCCCGTCAGCACCGCCGACAGGTTCCGGATCTCCTCTTTGAACTGCGAGATGAGCTTGGCGTCCGTCTTGTACTGCTCCAGAACCGGAATCAAAGGCTTCAGCTCATCCATCTTCTCCTTCAGCTCCTGGGAAGGGCATTACGGGGAGGGAATAATCATGGCCACATCTCACTTCAGTGCGGTGCGAGCAGAAATCGAACGGGATGATAATGCGTTACTCAGCCTTAGCAATTAGGTCTCAAATATTCTTAAAATACCACCGTGCAGATGGTTCTTACATTTCCGAAAACTGGATAATAAACACTCTTCAGTAATTTCAATATTCCTCACACACAGGCATTGGTTTCCCCAGCACTTTCCCACACAGGAAGGGCTGCGACTTTCCCATAAGTACAAAGGAAATTCAAATTCAGCCAATAACCCTGTGACATCACATTACTGTACAAAAAGATTCTTCCCCTGCTGGAATAAATGCTGAGATGCAGGAACACTGTGACCCCACAGACACTGAAGGCTTGCGCTCTTAATCGCTTCCCACACTTACGGAGGCCTTGCGCCTGGCACCAAACCTGCTATTACCCTTCAGAAGGGTCATCATGTTTGTGAAAGAGCCATTGCAAGTCCATCGATGACCAATTGGCCAGAGCAGGCAAACATCAAAGATGGCATGGAGCAGCATTTGGCAGCGGGGCCTAGAGCTGGCCACACTGCAAAAGGTCTGCGTGTCTGTGGCTTTCATATCACTGCAGAGCAAACCAAAATTGGCTTTACAAAGGTCAACTAGTAATCACTGATCTCACTACAGCAGCTGTCGTCTCTCATCAATGGACTCATCAGTGGATGTAACGGACCGTAGTTAATATATGATCCATACAGAACCCCCGCCTCCACATGGTTCATCACGCATGTACAGTAAACCTAACATTAATTACATAGTTTAACAATAATAGTGTCAAATAGTTTTATTAAATCTTTAATTTTAAAGTAATACATCCTTAACTCCCAGAGAGAACAACTTTGGCTATGGTGAGATCACAACAAGTAAATAAGTCATGATCTCGACATAACATGACAGGAAAAGTTGATCATGGAAGTTATAGTGTCCAACTAGTGTAGTGTACAATGCAGAGTCACAGTTAAAGGATACCGACAAAGCAGTTGTGTGTTCATGTTAAGAGCTCCTTGCCTTAAGATATTACGGATGTAACGATACACTCAACTCATGATTCGATGTGATTCACGATTCTGAGGTCACGTTATGATTTTCTCACATTTTGACTCAAAAATATTCCTTCTCTCCAAACTGTGAAACACGTCCTCTTCTTAAAAATGCAACTCAAATTAAATAAAATATTGTTTTTATATAGTTTTTTAAAACAAATCTCACATCAAATCTCACATCAAAATAACTCAAATTCTAAAATTCTAAAAATTCTTCAAATAAATTAACTAATGCTTGCATGAGCTTCGAATTTACATGCTTACATACAAGATAATTTGCAGACTTTGTATTGAGCAGTTTAAAGCAGGAATTATTTTCTTCTACCTAACTCCACACTCAAATCATATCACTCCACAGAAGATCACCTGGGTGCTCATGCTCATATCTTCAGCACAGCTATATGATTAGGCAGAAATTAATCTTATTATATTATTATTATTAATCTTTGATTTTGCATCCATTTGGCACTGAAGTTATCTGATAAATAAGCATGCATTGCTGTCTATTTATTTAATTTTTATTTATGACTTTATAACATCTGAAAGAAATTGAAATGCACACACATACTGTACATCCCCACAAACACACATACACAAATCCTAATGTAAGTTCAAAACAAATACTTTTAGGAGTAACATTCATTTTGTTAATATTTATTCTTCTGAAGATGGGTGGTAGTGTGTGGATCATTGCGCAAGTGAATATGTGCTCTTTTTCCGGGGTGCGTTTTGGTGACAAATGTTTAAAATACATATATGCCTTATTGCACACAGGATTACTCTGGAAAACTTTAGCAAACAATGCTGCAACTTGGATGACCAGATCAGGTAATTACTCTCGATTCCAAAGACTGCGTTTCTTCTCTGTGTGTTATACCTATCCAGTGTTACAAGCCCGAGATGAACAGGTGTGAAAATCAACGCATTTCGCGTTGGTCAGGTACTAAGGTTTAATAATGCAATGTCTAACGGCAGACAGATGGTACGCAAAACAATTTCATGTATATCAGTTTTGATATCAGCCTAGGGTTGTGTCCAATGTTTTATCATGATTTTTTTCCATATCAAATGATTCTTATCACGATATAATGTCATATTTCTTTACTTCAGTGCTCCATTTTTACTTAACATTTCCATAGAATAACTTAGGTTCAAAACATGAAAAAGGCAACAAACTGAATGGACTGGAAACTGCAATATAATTTTAATTATAATAAATAAATAAATCATATATATAAATAATATAGAAATGAGTGTATTCAGTGGGCTGCCAATTCTTCAGTCTGACCACCGCAATCCATTTACTGCATCTTTCTGGGTCTGCTGGAAATCTATGAAATGTTAAACCAGGTTTATCTCCTCTCAAACGTCTCGGGCACATTTAACGAAAATCTGTTAGAAAATGAAACACGTTGCTGCTGCTTTTTCTGTGTTGCAAGGCATCGCTTTTGGAAAGAACGTGCGTTTGTTTGACCCGCACTAAAAGAGCCATTTTTTCCATTTTAGGGAGGGAAAGTAAAATTGCTTTTGACCATGTCAAGGAAAATCTATTTTTATCAGTCTATATTTGTTTGGATAAATGATTTATTCACAACCCAATGACCATTGCAGTCAAGATTTGGTTCCTATGGAGACCATTCACGCTGAGAACTGCGAATCCTACTATAAATGATTGAGCTGAAAAAATAATTCAGGTTTCAGGTATATACACATTATATATAATGCACACACATTTACTGAATTATTTATTTAAACTTTGATAATAAATAATTCAGTAAATGTACATGTATGTGTTATATTTTGTTTTACAAAGTTAGGAGAGCAATGTTTAAGTCAAGCCTGATTTTGCCTTACACATAAAAGAATAATCCTAACCTCTTCCACACAGTGTGGCATGCAGCTTAATAATTTAAAACGGGTATTATATCGGTACTAGGTATCAGCCGATACCCAAAGCCCAGGTATTGTTATTGGTATTGGGAATGAAAAAGTTGGGTCTGCGTAACCCTAGTCTTGATGTCTTCATTCTGTAACTTCTGTTAATTACCCTGTGCATAAGAAACACAGGACCTTAGAATAAGGCAAAAAAGCAAAAACTGTAGTGAAAACTATTCCTTAAGTGACTGATATTCAAATTCCTACTTACTTTTATGCTGCTTCTGACTTCAAAAGCCATTTTAGGAGGAGTAATTCAGACAGACACAAATTATGGAGTTAAATGGGATATGTAGTATTTTTCCCGAGAAATAGAATATCAGCTTTGAAGTGTCAAATCTAATGTTTCTATGGTTCAGTAAAAGAGATTCTATGTCAATGGATAAAACAGCTCAGATCTCTTAGCTTCTACTGGTTAAAGCAGAGCTTCTGTTAAAGCTGTGATTAAGAACAGTTTTTATGCACACACAAAGATGTTTGATCACTGTATCATATTTTTCATCATGCCTATTGTATTTTTATTTTAACAATATGCGCACAATCGACCTGTAAATAATATTATATACTTGCTATGTCATTTGTGACCTTTCGAGAAAAATATGAGATAAACATGAGAGTCTGATGATGAAAGGGGATCTTACCTGAAAGTACCTGCTCATCAAGGCCCTCCTGTCCTCCTCAACCTGCCTGAATTTGTTCCTCAGGCCTTTCATCTGTGTCTCCATCTTCATGACATACTGAAAATCCCTCTGTGTCCGCAGGTTCAGAACTTCAATTGACTGTGACATATTTTGCACCTATTGAACATTCAACAAAACACAAGATATTAAGTGCCCTCTTCCCCCCACAGAAAAACACTTTGTAAACCTGACCTCGTTAAGTGAGTCCATGAGCTACTCATGAAGACAAACCATGTTACTGTCACATTCTGTACTACAATCTAAAGCACACTTAAAGATTAAACCATGAATATCTGCACGCTACTCCCAAAGACAATGCTAATCAAAATGCTAATTAATCAGACATCAAGCTGCTTACTATATACTTACTGGTTCCAGGCATCTGTGGTGCGTCATTCCATTTCATTTACAACAAAAACGCATAAGATGCATAAAACCTTAATAACACATCTAGAGCTTTATGAATAATTAGGGATGTAAGGAACAATACTTATGGAGGTTTATGGAAGTGTTTTGCTACCTTGCATTCTACAGATATTCAAACAACCATATACATATTACTGTTGGGTAGAGATCTAAATATGACTTGATTTGACTAATATGGCAATTCAAATAATTCAAAACCCCTTAATTATTATATTTTTACTATAGGATTCATTCTGAGTTTGCTAATTTCATTTAGTACAAATTAAAGCAGCAATGAACAACTACTGTAGAAAGAAATATTATATATTATGCTACATTATAAATTATACTTTAATTGCTAATTTTATGTCAAATAAAAGTATTTACAAAAATAAAAGTTGCCCAGATTTATATATTACAATATTATCATATAGTTAGCTTCAACTTGTAGATGTTGGCTGTTGTTTTATATTTTAGCAAAACGAATATGGGTCATTGATGTATTATTTTTACTCTGTGTGGCTTCTTATTGTATTGGAGGATTATTTCCACTTCAGGATGCCATGTTCACTCCATTATGAGTGCAAAGCTCTGCAATCAGACTCCCGTTCACCAGTCTGAACGAGAAGCACCAGGCAAGGCCTCCAGGCCGTCCTGAGAACACAATGCTTCCTCTTCCGTTAAACATTAACATGCAGGTGGTCCTGGTCACACCAGTCCTGAGGTCGCTTTAGAGGCACACCTTCTCCAGAAGCTGCCGGAGCTGCCTGCTCTTGGCATCTCTGGAGCAGAGGTTCTGCTCGGGGGCCACCACGGTACAGATACAGCGCCCATCTGCATCCTGGGCCGAGCTGTACACCTGCCAGCCCTCCCTGGGCCCGAGAGTCTGCAGAGAGAAACCAGAGGCGCAGAGAAGCCATCTAAGAAAGTCAACAACTATTTCATTGTGACATCACCAGAGTTTGTTTTCCGTGTGCATTTGGACACAAAATTGCTCATATGATTTAAGAAATGACATACCAGCCTGAGAGATCTATTCATCTTCCTTAAGGCACGCACAATCTACTTAATTCACTTTCATTCTCGTTCATGCATTGTAGACCATATTCATGCTAATTTTATTTCACAAACAATTTGGCAGGAGAGACCTACACACAGCGGCTTGGGAACCTAGTAATGAAATTACCACAAATGTAGGTTACCAAGTAAAGTAAAATTAAAAAGCAACCAACCCTTAGTATTCTGCTGAGAGAAAGCTTGGAAAAATTGTAGGAGGAACACAATTCACCTTCAAACTTTTTATAGAATAAAATGGAAGAAGCTGTGGTTTGTCATGTTTTGTATTTACTGGTGGTATTCATCCAAACAGGGCTGTTTGTAATTCAATGTTTTTGATAGCTTGTAATTTGGGGGCTGTCTGCCCTGAGAATTTCTCCTTCATTTTCTGCCTGTAAACACAAATGTCTGAGGGAGTGTTTTGTATCGATCTGTGAAAAAAGAAGAATTTTACTCTGGTTTATATATTTTTCCCCCACCAACAAATAAGACAACTGTCAACATTCCAGACCCCATTCCATACAAGCCACTGCTCCCAGGTTTAAAAAAGATCAATATTGAAGAAAGGCATTTGGTGTAAATGCATGGTAAATAAAAACGACTAGTTGTATTGTAGTGAATTTTGGGGAAAAAAAAGTGTTTTCTGTCCCTGCTGTAAAACCAATTTTGTATTTCTCAAGTACATCATATTTGCATCACTGAAGTGTCCAAGACCAGTAAGGTTTGGATACACAAGCTTCATAAAGTACCAAATCATTAAAACAAACTGGATGTGTTGATGCGTTTACCTTTGTGCCATTATGGTGTGTAATGAAACAAGGTCCACAGACTCAGCACTCAGAAGGCAGCTGTCACTTCTCACACAGAGATGAACAGAAAGGTGGGCATGAAAGATCCTCACTCAGCCTCTACACCACCATGACTCTGGTGGAACATGAAATGACACTGGTCCTTATGTTATTCAGGCCTAATGAAGACACAGTACAAAACAAATCACGACTTTTTGCTGTTAAATGTGGTGCTAAACAAGAAAATGTGTGTCCGTGTAGGCGTCTTGCATAAATGATTTTGGGTGTTGAGGAGTTTCTGTACTTTATGTAAGTCAACTTGGAATCTGCTTCTTAATAAATTAATTTCGTTGCTAAATGTGGTCTGTTTTCAGTTCTTCTTGCGAAACACAAGAATGCATTTACAGATGCATTAGTGCGCCAGCCAAAGAGATTCCCCTCGTATGCATAGGGGTCTTGGGGGAATCGTTTCAATCACTGTTCCTGCGCAGCCTGGCTCCATTTTCAAGATGCTCATCTAAAACATTCCAATTTCCGAGTATAAGGTGAGGGAACATTTTCATGGCGTCTCAGAGATTAGTCTTATCAGACGGGGATTTGGAATATTGTCTACCCGACTAGCTGTTCAGGGAAGTAGTTACGAGGAGGCCGTTTGTAGGGCAGATCGGACCTGAGGACAGAAACTCAGGATGCTGGTGATCAGAGGAGAACAAAGGTGGTCAATTCATGAATCGATCACATGTTTCTAATGATACTGGAACCTGACAAAAGACTAAATATTCCCAGCACCACAATATTGTGTCCCCCAGTCTAATCGGGCTGACGGAGGCTCAGTTCCCAGGGTGACACACACTTGAGCTGAAGCCCAGTGAACAAAATTAAAGTGCTATGTCGAGAGGCATTTTCCAGGCAGAGCTGCAAGAGGAAAAATAATTCAGTTATTCTGACCAAGATACATATTGAATAACATCGGTCTGTTATCGATTGTTCTGCTTAAGTAGGCTGTTTTGGTACCTCTCATCAATAAATCAAACTCTGATTAACCCATGACAGCACAGTAAATACTGTACTCAAGGTGCAACCAACACTATTAGGCTGTGGTTTTTGGTCAAGGTCAGAACAAGACCGGAAAACCAATGAACTGGGACATTCAGTATCAGATAATCTGAATCGTCTTTAGCATCTCCACAGATGGAACCCTATTTTTTGGCACATTCTTGTACAAAAATACATATAATAAATAAATACTCCATAAATAATTTCTAGCCATGGTGCATCACAGTCTTATAACATCGTTATAGATTAATGTTCTCCATAACATAGAGCAGACCCTTAACATCCAAACTGACAGGCCTTACCTCTAGTTAGTCTGCAAGGTTCCATGCACATTCACCACTTTCAGTCAGAGGTCATCAGATCTACTCTTTGTAACAGAAACTAGAAGACAGGAAACTCTAGTGTTTTGAATCTGTGATCATATTGCTAGCAAGTTAGCATGAGGTGAGGAACTGCAGTGGGTATCATGCCACTTTCATTAAAAGTGACTAAATTTCCAGGTCTGTCCCTCGTTGACTTTGACCAAAGAACGGCAGATCTGCTTCCTGTCCCCAGAGAATGATGGATGTGGACTTATTTTCTTGTTTGATCTAGATGATGGGGATGTCCATGACCTGGTACTCCACATTTACACTGTGCCTTTTTAAACAGACTCCTTCAGTTCTGATGTTCAGCCCAGCTACAAAGACTGTAACTGAACAGTAGCAGTTTTTGTGGTACATACAGGGAAAAAAGCTTTCAGATTTACAGACACCTGTCTTTTTGATCATTAATGGGCCTTTACAAGCAGCTAAGATCAGACACTGTAAAAATGTCCTGTGACTATTAATCTGATTCCTTGATGTCCAGATTCTCACAATTGAAAGAATGTTATAAATTATGGGAAGATAAATGTTAAAGGAGAGTCCAGGCTCCACTGCAACCCTGACCAGGATAAGTGTTTGGAAGACGGATGGCTGTTATAGAATGAGTAACACAGTAAATCCACAAATGCTAATTCCTGTGAAGGGCTCCGTGCTCTATACTTCTGCTTCAGAAAGGCAGTGAGGGAGAACGTGTTCATGGATGGATAGAAAGCAAATCATCCAATCTTTGTTAAATGTCAATAACAATCACATTTCACCACAAAAACAAATTTGTGGTTAAGATTTTACATATGGGTTTTAACTTGTATCAAATGGGTAATGATGCCCAAAAAGAAAATAAAAATTAATGAAAACGAAAATATTATGTTTCCTATAAAAAAGGGTTAATTCTTTGTTTTAGTTATGCAAGTAGTTTCAATTGTATTTGTTTAAAAGGTGCATACATTTTTAAAAAATATTATTAACTCATCTACAAAACAGGACAAATCGTGCAAAATCTGCTGTTCTTTGACTTAAGTTACATTGTGGAATACAAGTCAATGAAAATTTTTAGTTCAAAATAACGGTACTCGGCTGACACCAGGCAACAGAATTTTAAGAACATGAATTTGAACAATTGTGTTATTCAAATGACATTACAGATGCACGCAGTAAGTATCAAAGACACTTAATGAAACAGCGCACACAGCCTTACACCCTAGAGTGCTGTTGCTGTTCAGTTCTTATTTCAATTACAAGTATTGCAAGCATGTTTCTGCACTGAAATATCCCCGCCGAGCTGCCAAATGCGCCCAAAACTGAGACGCCTAACAGCGGGGGCGCATTAAAAAACACGGAGCGCATTTACGGCAAAAGGCGCCCGTGTTTTTAAGGGTTACAGCCCTTTAAAACCGGACACCCACATCATTAATACATTACTTAATGCCGCCGTTACACTGAGTTAAATGCATTACGGCATTTTATTAGTTTAATTCCCAGGGCTTACTGTCCGTGTAAAGACGGGCTGAAACTGCAGCCTTAGGACGCATTTCTTCAAAGTGAGCAGCATAAAATTAAGGAGACATTTGCCAGAATGGGTTCTAGTAAAAAGAAATGATATTTTACTGCGTCACAGTGGATATACTGTAATCAGCTAATAAAGATTATATGTTTTATATATATTTCATTGCATTGTATGCACACTCCCTTCATTTAAGAATTAAACTAATTTTTTACAAACACCCCAGTGATCACGTTTAACGCGACTACGATCGACATTTTTAAGGGTAATTAATAACAAAAAACAACGCTTTTAAAGCACTGCATGATTATTCGGGTACACAAGTCAAGTAGGATTGCGCTGTGCAACACTTTGAATCAGTTAAACGCAACTGATCAAACTGAAACCAGCGTGTAATCTAAACCCGATTCATTTCGTGAACATGCCTGCTGTCACTCGGCACATTTCTCCTCCAAATCCGCGTTGCTGCGCCTGTTACATCGCTCCCGTTTCTGGCTTGCCGAAGTGCACCCAGCCCATCTATGCAGCGCTCCTATGTAACATGGAGAAAGTCACCAGCAGCGTCCCAAGCCTGCGGATACCCCGCTGCGGACTCACCATGGACGGGTACAAGCCGAAGAGAGTCAGTAGGAGCAAAGGATCCAGCACTCCGACGGCGGCGGGCATCCTGGCCGGGACGCTCATTCAATTCGCAGGCTTCACGGCGGGACGCTGCTGCTGCTGCTGCTGCTGTTTGCCCGGCGATGGAGGAGGACGGAGCGATCGGGCTTCATTACACCGCTCCGGGGACTCCTGCGTGCGGCCAATGCTGAACAAGCGCATCCACGGCACGGGGTCAAAACTTTATGCCTGCAGAAGGGGTTTAAAAGCTTTATGGCGGATATGACATCATCTGGTGGTTATTATGGAATCATTGGATCAATCACAACTTCTCCGCTCCCAGTACACCTCTGAGTGCAGCGGCGTAGAATGTCTATTTACTCGGTGGAGGTGAATGAATCCAAAATAAATATTGGGGGGTATACACGTCCCTCCCTGTTCTTAGCGCGTTTGTGTGTGCGCGCATGTGTGTGTCTCGGTGTATGTATGTGTGTGGGGGGTTGTGTGTATGTCAGTGTTTGCGAGAGAGACATTAATATTAGAAATGTAGCATTCTCATCTGGACAGATTACTGTCTATTTTACGTGCATTTGACTGAGGCAGAACACAAAACTCTATCAGAGACAGTGTGTTACTGCTGTTAATTAGGACAGGAACGTTCCTGATTGCCCGCAGAAATGCCTGCATTATTATATTGCACGACTACTGTGTGCCATTTGATGCTCGGGTTGCAGTGGAGCTGCACATCAGAAAGGTGGAATGGGTGGTGAGGGGGGGTCAGGGGTCGGTGATGAGGAGCTGACAGGCTTACTGAAAAAAATCTGAAAAGAATTTTATTCATAGTATAACGCACTGAGTAAAATTATGAATATTAGTCGTCGGAGAACTTGCAGCACTTTGGAGATTTGCCCAGATGTGCCAGCATTATTCTTCCAGCTGATGACAGTCTTCATGGAGGAGTCCCAGACAAGCTGACATTTATATTTATTATTTTATAAACAGAAATGAAGCAATTATTCTACACTGATTGATGAGGAACTAACAAAGAAATTATTAAATATAGTGTGGTTTGGGGGTTCAGCTAGCCATGATGTGTGGTCATGATTTGATTTGTTGTGTGATGTTGTTTTGACTGTATATTGTCACTGCTTGTTGTTTTCACTCTACAGTATATTGTTACTGTGTGTTGTTTTCACTGTATATTGTTACTGCATGTTGTTTTCACTGTATATTGTTACTGCGTGTTGTTTTCACTGTATATTGTCACTGCATGTTGTTTTCACTGTATATTGTCACTGCGTGTTGTTTTCACTGTATATTGTCACTGTGTGTTGTACCGCTCTGGTCCTGTCTCATGTGTCATCTCCCTGTTTGGCCAGCAGTTCCTGCTGGCCGTCCCGTTCGGTATTACCCTGGCGTGTTTCCCTGCTCCCTGGGCCGCCGCATGACTGTATGGGCTCAGCATGCGGCTATGAACCAGGCATCCCCACCAGCCTGGGTCTGAGGCTGGCCAAAGGTTAATTGCCTATGGCGCACACCTGTCCCTCATCCTGCCCCATTAGTTGCGCCTGCCCGTGTCCTGTTTTCCAGTTAGTCGTTGTGTTGGTGTGTGTGTTTCGGTTCCTGCGTTTCTGTGCTTGCTCCCTGCTCCTATCCTTTACGGTTTCCTTACCTATTTCCCCCCTAGGTGTGTTTTAGTGTTACTTTTCCCTTGTGTTACTTCTTGTTGGTACCCCTGTGGTGCCTTTCTTTTTTCCTGGTCTCTCTCTGTGTTCTGTTTTCTTTAATAAAACCTCATTTGTCGAGAGCCGCAATGTGGCTAATCCCTCTGCCGTCATGCCCCGCCATAAC
>JAODKM010000001.1:16570432-16582793 GCA_026780845.1 Petrocephalus sullivani | reverse complement strand
AATGCATGAGAACAGACTGTAGTAAAATGATCTTCACAACACTCCAAGTCCTAGAAATGCAGTACAATGAATATCGTCAACCCCGTGGACATGAAAAGACCCATGAAAATTCTGCATTTAAAAATATTGTGTGTTAATGACACAACATTTTTCAAGCTATTTTAAGTATTAGATGGAATGTGCTGGAGACGTGGTACCCCAGGATTCATCTCCAAATTCTGCTCTCCACCTCCACGTCATATTAAATCTGTTCAGGTCGTAGTTGTTTCTGGGTAACAAACTCCAGGTAGATAAAATGCAGATTTTCCTTTTTCTGCATTACTGTTGCTCTCTTTTTGCCAACTGGTTCATGACTAAAGCATAATTTGCATAATGCACATAGAATTTGAATTTTGATTGTTTTGTATACTGGCTGTTTTTTTGAAGGTGCAGTTTTGGTTCATCAAACAACAATGCGCCCTATGATTCAGCTTAGTGCTGGATTTTTTTAAGAAATACTGGGAACATGACTATCATAATGGAGCATTGAGAGAAGCCCATTATTTTTGAAAAAGTACCAATCCAAACCCAACCCAACACAAAACAAATAGTTTGTACACAAATATTACAATACCTGTATGAATTCCAGAATTGTACAATTATAGAAAAAACTCACAAGACATTAATGCTCCCACTGCAGGTGTACTGCGTGTTACCATGTAGTACAGGTGCACTGCATGTTACCATGTAGTACAGGGGCACTGCATGTTACCATGTAGTACAGGTGCACTGCATGTTACCATGTAGTACAGGGGCACTGCATGTTACCATGTAGTACAGGGGCACTGCATGTTACCATGTAGTACAGGTGTACTGCATGTCACCAGCAGTCTCTGAAAACCTGCATGTGCCTTTGATTTCAGCCTTAAGCCCTGATGAATACAGAGGGACTGATGTAAGTTGTTACTTACAAAGACCAACCATGCTGCTGTCCGAACGAGTGGATCATCATTATATCAGCCTCATTAAGCTGCTGTGTGTGCTTTGAAAATTGAAACTAATTAGAAATTGTGCTGATAATATGAGAAACAAAAACAGCATGGAAAAAAACACAAATGAGAAGAAGCCATCAAGTGTGAAAACTGATCATCCCGTCGTATTCCCTGTGCCCTGATTAAAATGCTGTTATGGAGAAACGGGTGAGACACATAAGCAACGCTTCAAGATAAACTAAGAGGGGATGACATGTGGTTTGCTAACGGCTCATAGGTAAGAATTAAAAGTGATCAAATGCACAGGACGTTTAGTGGTTCTGTTTTAGTACACTTTACACAGACACCCATTTCTGCTGGACTCACAGATCTGGCTGTTCCAGCCCTCATTGTGATGAAGATGCACATGCTTCATGCAGGTCTTTAAAGACCTGCGGGACTGATTTGCACCTTCTTACAAAATGTCCTCATAATAGTGCCATTCACTTGAAAACAAATAGAAAATATGACCTGCTGGCAACTGCTTTCATTGGATATATGTGATTCAGTATAAGTATTTTTACTAAAAGAAAATGGATATTGTCACACAAGTTCAAAATAGGCACATTTGAGGACTGCATGTGGCATACCATACTCCTCACAGTATAATAAACATATTATTCAATATATTAATTGCAATTTACCATTGCATTTTTGATCTGCATCCCCTGCCCTGTGTCCTGTGATGGACTGGCATCCTGTCCAGGGTGTCCTCTGCCCTGTGCCCTGCAATGGACTGGTGTCTCACCCAGGGTGTCCCGTGCCCCATGATGGACTAGCATCCCATCTGGGGTGTCCCCTGCCCTGTGTTCCGTGATGGACTGACATTCTGTCCAGGATGTCTCCTGCCCTGTGCCCTGCAATGGACTGGCACCTCATCCAGGGTGATCCTGTTCTTGAGGATTATGATGGACTGGCGTCCAGGGTGACCCGTCTACCATGATGGACTGGCATTCTGTCCAGGGTGTACGCTGTCCTGTGCCCTGCAATGGAATGACATCTCACCCAGGGTGTTCTCGTTCTTGCGGCTTGTGATGGACTGGCATCCCATCCAGGGTGTCCTCTGTCTTGTGTCCCATGATGAACTGGCATTCCGTCCAGGGTGTTCCCATTCTTGTGGCTTGTGATGGACTGGCATGCTGTCCAGGGTGTCCCCCTTCTGATCTGTATAATCAATCAGATGTCAAATGAACAAGCTCCAAAAAGGAAATATCAAAAGGTACCCCTCAGAATGGAAATTATGATTATGGTTTTGATTTGTATGGTTTTGCTTATAGATTAGATAAGGATTTACTTAAAAATAAAAAGTAAACCCTTCTGGCTGGGGTCCTCGCTTGCGCCCGGCTGGCCTGCTTTTATCATCCGGGCCAGCTGGACTTCATTAGCAGGAGCTTGTTCTGTAAAAGACTGGAGACCGAATGCCACAAAAATGACTAATTTCTACCTTGCAGTAAATGTAGAGCACAATGACATGAATAGATAATTAAACAGCAGAAAGCCTTATTAAACCAGGAGAGTTTGTCTTGCCTCAACAAAAAAGTGTGTGGAAATTGGAATGCATGTCATTGACGGTCACATTAATTTTAATGGGACTGCCTTTTTTTACCAAAATGAGGCACACTAATACCTGATCCAATAGAGCAAATGTAAGGCCGACCAACCGGTTTCAGGAGAACAATGTAATGTCAACATTGCAAACTCTGTTGATCAAGTAACACGTAATTGCTGTCATGTGTCCAATAATATGCAGCCTGATATCAAGGATATGTAAGAGCTACAGTGAACAGTAACCATGCTGATGGACACATACTGTATGTGACAGGTAGCCTTTTCAGCATTTACACTGTATATGGGACACACCTCTGAAGTCAGGCGTTCCATTCAGACCCATTGCCACAGGTGTATAAAATCAAGCACCTAGGAGATTGCAAGCCAGGCCTTCATTTCCGGTCTCAGTGCCTGACCACACAAATGATCTTCTGGATGAAGTGGCAAAAATTCCTACAGACACACTCCAAAATCTTGTAGACAGCCTTTCCAGTAAAATGGCAGCTGTTATGGCTACAAAGGGAGGACCAACTCCATACTGATGCCTATGGATTTAGAATGGGGTGTCATAAAGGTTCCTGTAGGGGGTGTCCCAATACGTTTGTCCATATAGTTGTTTCTGTAGGGAACACCAAGGCTCTGATGAATCGCTGAGTCTCCATCAGTGCCCTCTGTCTTTCGGGTGAGGTCCTGCGGGGCTTTTTTCTCATGAATGATAACACCCACCTACCGTCCTACTCTCTTAAAGCCACACTACAGCCTCCTAGAGACCTGATTATCACAGCAATTCTCATAGTTTATGTGTGCATTCAATCCAGGTCCACCTTAACATATTATGAGTTTGAAATGAATGGATGATAAATTACGATATTTTAATACTCAAGGCTGCTTGAGCATTTTCATCCTGGGTGTCCTCCCCAAATCGTGTCCTTAATCTTCACAAAACACAAACTGCTTATGTGCATCACGCCGAGCCTGGACTGGCCATCTGGCATTTCCCGGGAGGGGTGATGGGTTTGCGGGCTGACATAATTTATCGGGGGGGACCCCAAAGTCAAACGCCGATTTTTAATCCCAGCCCAGCCCTTCATAAAACAAACAGCTCAGTGCAAACCAAAGTTTATTCATAACTAGGGACTGTGGCAGTAAAATGTAAGGTAACTAGGGACTGTGGCAATAAAACATACTGTTATGTCATAATCTTGTTACTGTGTAACTACTGATTTCACATTGACCTCTAGTATCATTTATTGGCATTATTGGGGTCATGCTGCGCATAGGAACCGGAGCCGTTAAGTTAGGTGAGCCCTGCTCTTGCGTGCTCCTGGGTCCTCCCAGAACAGCTCTCCAGCAGCAGATGCGGCCAGGAAGTCTTCCAGCTGGTGCTGATTGCTGGCGCTGGGGGCAGAGTCACCTTGAGCACTTTGACAACAGGAGAGCCATTTCCCCCGCATCAAACGTCACCCGACCACTGATCAGAGCCACCGCTGTGCAGCTGATGGAGTCGGACTCAAGGGCTCCTCGAGAGAGAGAGAGTGCCAGTGCGTGATCCGCAGCCCGAATGCTGAGCGGCCCATCTGGCGTGCCGGGGGGCACCACTTCCCCGGATCCACCGGCGGATGAAAGGCAGCCGGGCTGACACTGGCTGCATGGATCCGGACAGTGAAGCCCCGGCTGGAGATGCTGGCACACAATTGGAGTAACACACCTACAGAAACGGCCAGCTCTGCTCCTCCTCATGCGCTGTCCGCTGAGGCTTCAGGCCGGCATTCTGAGACAATAAGACAATAAGCAAAGTAGCAGTACAGAGAGCTTTTTTGTCCTGAGAGATTTCTGGGGTTAACAAGTATTTTAATCCTGGAGCAGCGGCTGCTGTTGGTTTTGAATTATATTTCTCTTCCAATTAGCATTTGTCTTAAGTGGATGATCATAATTGAATGGTTCATTAACTTCCCTCTGTGAGGTTTTATGAGTATTAGCATAAGAATAACTTTGTTGGCGTTTTTGAACTGCATGAGCATAATGACTACAGAGAGCACAGTCACGTTATAAATAGAAAGTGATTTTTTTTCTGGCAAAGTGAAACAATTTGTACGTCAACACATCCTGTAGTCTGCTGTCCCAGATGTCTGTAGTTACTCGAGTCTTTCTGTAATTGCTGCCCCTGGGATAAAAGGCTTTTAAATCACAGCATTATTTGTTATTAAAATGAAGATTTGCAGACCAATTAGCATTATCATTACATGTTTATATTTAGATATTTGTTAAGGTGTCACATATTGACACAGCAAATACAAAAAGCCATAGTTATGTTCTTGTGACCTCCCTGAGCTACTTACAGAAGCAGGAACTGTAAATTCTCTAAAATGTGTTTTGTGTGATTAATCCAAGTCTTTGAAAAGTCATATGACTTTTTTTTTTGCTGTGAAATTTTGAGTGTTCAGAATAATCCAGTCGTTCGCTGAGCTGCACTAATGCTCCTGTTACCCTCATTACAGTTTCCCTCTTACTTGTCCTCCCTGTGAATTGTGGCTTACAGCACAGAGACGGCACTGAGCACTGAGGCAGGCTCCCAAAGAGCAACGCCCACCGCTCCGTCAAGGGGAAGCCCCAAACAGTCCATCTGGCTGCTGGCCACAGCTGTCAGGATATTCCCACCAGGTTGGAACACTCTCACTCTGATGAGAGATGCAGCATACAGCAGCAGGCAGTGCTTAGGACCCAGCAGCCTGCATGCAACCTGCGGGTTCTGGAGTCACAATCAGACAAGTATTTCTGGCAGCTGTAAATTAGCCGCACCACCTGGGAACCATATTGCTGTGTGACTGGTCGATATGGTCTCTGGGGAAACCTGTGGGTAACACACAAACCTGTGTGGCATCATTCAGCAGCCTGACTGACACATGAGGGCCCTGCTGGGTGAAGACCTGCCCCCCCCCCCCCCAAGTCCATTTGTCCACAGAATTCCATCAGCATCCAGCAGGGGGTAGAGAAGTATAAGTGGGGGTAGCATTCT
Source organism: Petrocephalus sullivani (assembly GCA_026780845.1). NCBI lineage: Eukaryota > Metazoa > Chordata > Actinopteri > Osteoglossiformes > Mormyridae > Petrocephalus > Petrocephalus sullivani. Next base: position 16,577,219 of record JAODKM010000001.1, on the reverse strand, counting down.
ATTATTATAGGGGGCGATTCCTCCTTTAGGCAGAGACACAAAGGGAAGAATAAGGGTGTTTTCACGACCCAGATAGGATGCTGCCCCCTGCAGGCTCTTCGCAAACCCACGCCTCGCTTTGGAGCCTTCCTCCTTCCCTAGCAGCCCTCCTGACACCTGAGTATGTCCTCAGCCGCCTCGGTGACTCAGAATCAGCCGGCTGGTCATGCACATGGCGCCGGGGAGGGCTGTCTACTCAGGCTGCCAGCTGTTTGGGCCCTGTGGGGGGCGTGGGTGGTTGGGGTCATGTGTGAGCTTCAGGGACCCTCGACGCATCACCAGTGACAGCAGCGAAGATTCGGGCTGTTTCTTCCAAAAGACTCTGTGCTGCGTTTGCCGCAGGATGATTCAGGAATTCTATATTTGCAAAGGAAGGGGAAAGGTCCCATAAATTTGACACTGGATTTTTTTATTCAATATGGCAAAACACTTGCCCGAGGGGCTTGTTTGTGATATGGAAATAGGGTGATGGGCTGTGCGTGGAAACTCCAGCTTAACTCCACTCCCACTGTTAATAATGATTTACCAACAGTCCTCTTAACAAAGAGAAACATCTTTCCATTTGTGGCTGAGCGTGATTTGCAGCCTCTACTGGAAACTGTTCAGGTGTTTTGTCGTCTGAGGTATGAATCCTGCTGTATTCGAGATTCTAGATTCTTTATTTGTCACATGCATGGTTATACGGGTGCAACACGCAGTGAGATGTATCCTGAACCGCTCTTTTGATTGCGCATAAGAATAGAATAAGAAAAATAATTAAATAAGAATAAGAATGATAATAGGAATATTTTTTAAGAATAAAACTTGACAGATGTGGAAAATGCAGGTATAAAGTTAAAGCGCATATCTGTAATGGCTGTATCTGAGACTCAGTCCGGAGATGCTCAGACCGAGGAGATTTAGACCTAGGCGATGCTCGATTCTGACAGAGAATCACAGTGACGATCCTGCAAATCCCAGAGTGCAGTGTCAAAGTGATCACTTCCATCTTCTGTGGGGTCGGCTGTTTGATATTTAACACATGATCTAACACAACATGGCATTTCCGTGATGTTGAGAATTCATGCAATCAGCTGTGAGGTCATACACAGGTCTGCAGTCTTCACACCTCAGAGTCCAGCACTGACATCCGTATCTGTGTTCACACTTACCGCACATCATAAATATGCAATATTTAAAATGATTTTTTATTAAATAAACACTATTTGGATGTCAAAGTACAAATCAGCCCTTGAATGAGCAGAATGAGAGTGCCCATGTAGTGATGGTGATGCTTGGTCTTAGTGTCCCAGTTCACTCTGCGTTTGTGGTTTTTTTCAATTCAGTGAGATGATAATGAATGCAGGCTGAAGCTACAGTACTGATGAGACAAAAGCTGGAAGCTGAGAGCGAGCCATTTAAAGAGACCCATGATATGTAGGAGAAAGGGTCATACTTTCCAGCCAAAAACACAGAGGCAGTAAAGCCACTTAACTGAAATACACTAATGAGCCGTCACCTCTGGCTGTAAATGGTCACAAAGAGGGATAAGCAAGCAGCGCCGTGCTGTTTGTCACCGCTGAGGCCGATGGCTCTGCCCATGGTGCCGAACTTCAGCAAAATTGCTGGCGAGCCCCTCGCTGATGCAGGAGGACAGGGCAATGGCATCTGCTTGCAGGTGCCAGCACAGGATGTGGGCCTTGTTATCTCCAGGAGACTCCACGCTGCTCTGAGGACCTCCCTGGGCCTGGTGTCATTTAGCCGCTGACCTCCTAGAAGATCCAGGTCCTATTGGCCAGATTTGCCTAAGGTATGTCACCCCAGAAGCCACCTCCTATTGTCTCCTGAGCCTCTTAATCTCCTGGAGCTTCCTCCTCCCATGATGCTTTCCCTCCTTGGCCTTTATGTCAAGTATCTGGCGGCAAGTTGATGCCATTTATCAGTGGCGCTCTTTACTTCCAACTAGATCTTCTGGACCTCTGGTTCAGACGTCAGTACCACATACACACACACTCCTCAGACCCCTGTAATGGTCTTTTTGCACTTCTGCCCTCAGTAAAGAGACTCAGGTGTCTGCTGATATATTTATTACCCATTATGATTAAGAACATTGTTCACAGACCTTACCTTACCATACCATATTAGACCTGATATCTACCTCATATGCTGATAAGATTCGGCACACTTGCACTTCCATACTTGACATAAATCTTTAGGTACATATAATCACATTGAGGGTATGTGAAGACATTATTAAATTCAACCAGCACAACAGTGTTCTTGCCAGTGCTGTAATTCGTGGGGGGGGGGGGGATTCCCCTTGACTGAAAAAACATTGGTAAATTGCCTTTTACAGTGGTGAAAGCACAGTATTGGCTGCCCTTCACAAAATTGAATGTCCTCTAGAGGGCCCCTTTCATTTGAGTTGATGTGCCCTATAGAACAAGCGAATGTGTCTTTATGAGTGTCCTTCTAGATGAGAAAATGTGATGTAGTGTCTTAATGTGTGCCAATCTAGTGAAGTAAATGTAATATAGTGCCCTATATGATGCCTTCCCAATGGTTTAAACAGCCCCTATGGGGCACCCTTCCGATGGAAAAGGGGGCATTATGACAGCCCTTCTACTGGACATAATGTGATTCTGTCTGGGGTGCCCTTCCAAGTGAGAAAGCATAATGAAGAGAAGAATGGAGAGAAGATTCTCTAACGGGTGCCCTTGCAGTGAAGGAAATGAGATATGATGTCCCTCTATGACACATAGTTTCCTGTATTTGCAAGAAAAGCAGATGAAATAATGTACTAGGTATTCCTATGTGTAAGATACCTAGCTTGCCTCTGTAGTTAACAAAACACTAGTTGAACGATCTTAATCGGGGACAAAGACTACTTTGGTGTATGCAGTCAGCCATTGTATGCTGGTGCTTGCAGACGTCACACAATAGGTGGCCCTTGTATTCTCTGCTCCTGCCCTTCAAACGGCCGGAGTCCACCACTGGTGCTTGACTAAATGTAATCACTAGACATGCCCTTCAGACAAAAGCTGATTCAAGGAGGCCAATCTGGCTTTTTAAAGGGTGCGCTTGGGGTATTTAGCAGAGGGGGAGGGCCACCTCTCTCAGCCTAATTCTCTCTGACACCACGCTGCGTGTTATAACGGGAAACCTTGCTTTGAGCATCCGTAGAGTCCATGTTGGCATAGTTACGCGCTCGCAGTGGAGATCAGCTACAAATCCCTCCACCCACTAATGGAAAGACCTTGGGGTTTGACTTCAGCCACTCCTCACATCACATTCTGAAAGTTACCCTTGAAGTCCACTGTGATCATTTGGATGACAAATGTGTGATGTTCCCCTTTTTCTGGGGATGAAATGATGTAAAATGACTTGAGAATACGTAATGTTCCTCATGAATGTGTTTGATTCGCTGCCAGCCGGGTGTCACCTGTACGACAATGAATGCGCCGAGACAGAAAAACTGGGTCCCTTTCTCTTGACACAAATGCTTAATTTCTTCATTAGCAGGTAGTTGTATTTCACCCGCTGTGATTTTCACAGGATCGTCACAGAATTCTATGGCATGCGGTTGTGCGTAGACTTTCATTAAAGAGTTGGAAATCCACACATTGACAATCAACAAGTGCAGTAGTGTCCCCAGAGTGCCTTTCGGGCTGCTTGATCTGTGATCAAGCCGAAATGGCTGATTGATGTCAAACCTGCTGCTTTGTTTTTTACCGTTTCAAGCATTAAGCCTAATAGCTTTGCTTCCATTGATCATTTTATCAGCGGATTATTTTATCTGCAATCTTCTGTGCTGGACAAACGTTTGGAAAATGGATCGATGGTTGAAAGGGAGCCGAACTGAGCCCGAGTCTCTCAGGTAGAATGCTGCATCTCAGGTAGATTTGATATGGGCAATTTTTGCAAGAGGTGCGATTTTGAGGACCGCGGTCCAAACAACATTCTTGAAAGCTGCAGTACGAACAGCTTGTAACTGCGAGGAACATGGCAGACACTCTGTCTCATGTCATGTTCCTCCTATAAATCAGTAAATCATACAGTCAGCATTTTAAATGCATGCCCTTTGGTGTTATGAGTAATTTCTGTTCGGCAAGCAGAGACAGCCTTCAGCTACCTAAATTTCAGGCCTTGTTGGGAGAGAGGTCTCTCAGGGCCCCACATTGATTTATTATACAATGAGCCATTTTCTGATCCCTCTCTTAGTACCCATCTCTGCTCTGAGCTCCACTCCTGAAGGGTTTCATTAGGTTGAGTTAAATGACTTGAATCTGTTAATGCTGCAGATAATATACTGTAAATCGTTTGATAGTGATTAGCAATGTTTGCAAAGTTTCAAACTCTCTGAATGGTTTTCACAGGACTGAAAAAGGGTCAAAATACGTTTTGATTGGAAAAAATTAATAAATGAATATAATTAATGTGTATATGGACAAGTCGTGTGCAGTGCAGTGACCCACTGAGTTGTGCCCTCATGCCTCCAGGGGGGTTCGGGTCTCACTCCTGATTGTGTGTATGTGTGGAGTTTTTTCGTTCTGCGTCCGTGTGTCTTGTGCCAGCCTGGCATCGTGCCCAGGGAATGCGCTACTCTGCCAGACTTTGTTCAACAGATGATACCATACAGTTAGGAATACATAAGGTATATTAAACCTGGACAAATAATGTCATTTATCACTGTCAGTAACACTATTGGGGGGGGGGCACTGTGACCCTCACACCTCTCCAGTCATGGGTTTGGTTTCCACTTTTGCCTATCATGCTCCAAAGAAACTGAGGGAGCGAGAGGGTTAATATGTGTTCAGTACTTCCTGTAACCTGCTTTTGGTTAGCTAAACAAATATCTAATCAATGCTGCATTTAAAAAACGAAAGCAGAACTCGAGATTCATTACAAACAACACATTTACTAGCTGCCCAGCTTGCTGTTTGAAGTTCTTGGTAAAACTTACATGACAAAGCTAGCATTTGTTGCGTGACATATGCGTGACATTTGTTGCGTGACAATAATTTCATATTATTCGTTATTACTTATTACTTTTTATTCTTATTATAATGCTGAAAACAAATGATTATGCTAACGTTGCACCTAGGCTGAAGTAGGACAATTACAGTTACGTGCTGTAAAATTGGTTCTGTGTGAGCCGTCGCAGTGCCTCACTGCAAACCAGCCAATCACAGCAGAGCTCATGAACATATTAATGAGCCAACCAAATAAGGGAATACAGCCTATTTCATTCTAGGGCCAAATTATAGGGTTATAAATTGGCTTATAAAACCACTTCTGGACATTTATCGACCAGACCACTCTGTAGACAACAGAGAATAAGTTGAAAAAAAAAAGCATTCTATGGCACCTTTAAGCAGCAGCAACAACAGAGTTGCTGATCAGCAGTGCAGGGCACATGGTTTGCCACATTAGCACTCTCTGACCGAGTTTGGAGTACCTGTGTTTCATTATCCTGATTGGTGCAGCTGCAGCCGTGCAAGTTAACATGCAGTGATAATTAAAGGGAGCCTCAGTGTGCCTGGCGAGAAGCGGAAGGCACTATGGGTGCGTTCGACTTCATGCAGCCGCTTATAGTGCTGGCTTAAAGCGATGCATTCTGGTCTTGATGCAATGCATGATGGGTAGTTTTTCTTGTCCGTCTTCAGTTGGTGCTGCAAAACATCATCCCATGTCACATGGTACAAAACTCTCATGAGAGCAAGACCACTTAAGACAGATCGTGCAGGGCCTCTCGCCCAGCTGCACAACCTGGGAACTGCCTCCGTGACGACACAACTGTGCATTGATGCATTCTGTGCATCGGGCTGCTTTCCTTTGCCGTACTTCAGTGAACAAAGAGTCATTTAGTGTATTAGGCGGGACTTCTAATAATAGTGAATCGGTGAAAAATGAATATATGCCGGCCAGTGCGACGCCAGCACAGGTTACTGTAGCACACATCTCTGACTGACTGTGTCGGAGATGAGCAGAAGTTAATGCACCATGTGCTCATGAAAACATCTAATGGCCATCTGTCCCATGGAGACATGTGGCACCGACTGTGCACAGAGGTCCCCCACCTGCAGCACAGGTTACTGTAGCACACATATCTGACTGGCTGTGTCGGAGATGAACAGAAATCAATGCACCATTGCTCATGAAAACATCTAGTGGCCGTCTGTCCCATGGCGACACACACAAACACACAGACGCGCACACACACACACACACACACACACACAAACACATACGTACCATCACACACACACACAGGCACACACACAAAGAATGTCACATTCAGCCCGTTGGTGAAGCTCTAAACCAGCCTCACCAGCCGCCCCTTGTTGTCCCCTTCGTTAGCCTTACCTCACCAGCCGCCCCTTGTTGTCCCCTTCGTTAGCCTTACCTCATCAGTCGCCCCGTGTTGCCCCTTCGTTAGCCTTACCTCACCAGCCGCCCCTTGTTGTCCCCTTCGTTAGCCTTACCTCATCAGCCGCCCCGTGTTGCCCCTTCGTTAGCCTTACCTCATCAGCTACCCCGTGTTGTCCCCTTCGTTAGCCTTACCTCATCAGCCGCCCTGTGTTGTCCCCTTCGTTAGCCTTACCTCATCAGCCACCCCGTGTTGCCCCTTCGTTAGCCTTACCTCACCAGCCGCCCCGTGTTGCCCCTTCGTTAGCCTTACCTCATCAGCTGCCCCGTGTTGCCCCTTCGTTAGCCTTACCTCACCAGCCGCCCCTTGTTGTCCCCTTCGTTAGCCTTACCTCATCAG
>JAODKM010000001.1:16523674-16556848 GCA_026780845.1 Petrocephalus sullivani | reverse complement strand
AGTGCTCAACTAGTTGGTTGAAACAAAATCCTGGTCTGGATTTTTACTTTCTGGACCTGAAATTGACACCTCTGCCAGCCATGTTACAATATGCTGGCTGGGTGAATGAAGGGATGCCGGGAACCGAGTGAGATGGCAGCTGCAAAGTGGGAGTTTGGGGAATTGATGTGGTTACTGGTCCCAGCTTTACATTCAGGCTCATTCGCGTTCCTGTGCTGTGTCCAGTCTTACGTACTGTAAATGGAGTTCACTTTTTTTAGCAAGTTTAGATTTTATATACGATGTAAAGAAAGACAGGGTCCCCACACCCCCTGCAATTGCCACACCTTCATACCCACCTCCCACCCCCCCAAACAGCTCGGGTCCACTTACAGGGTCTGAAATGACCCCGGGCTGCTCAGTGCGGCATTCGCAAACACGTACCGCACAGCCGTCTGCGAGCACAACGATGTAGGGACTGTTGTCGTGGGACATCTCCTCGTCATTTGACCCCAAGAACCTCAGTGCTTTGTCGTAGCTGTCTGACGTGGCGTCGTGCCAGGCCACTGACTGTTGGCAGAGGTAGGTGAAGTTCTGCCTGGCTGAAGCCGTCAGAAGCTTCAGGAATGTCATCTGCACCATGTTTATTGGGTTGCCTTCAACGTCCTCATATGACAGCTGTTGTGAAAAAAAACAAAAAAGGCTCAAATTATGATTATTTAAAAAATATTGTGACCTCACAATGACAAGCCATGGTTGGTCGGTGACAGGAAAAAATCTCATGGCCTTTGGAGACCATGACACACTTGGACATGGAGTAGAATATGATAGAGCAGCTAAAACTCAGCTTGACTGCTGATGTTGCACTGCTGTCAGTGCAGTGTCTAATAAGAAGGGAGCTTACAGGAGGCTCGGGGAACTAGCAGGAGGCCCGAGGAACTAGTAGGAGATCCAAGGAACTAGCAGGAAATCTGAGAAAATAGCAGGAGATCCACGGAACTAGCAGGAGGCCTGAGGAACTAGCAGGAGGCCCGAGAAACTAGCAGGAGACCTGAGAAAATAGCAGGAGATCCAAGGAACTAGCAGGAGGCCTGAGGAACTAGCAGGAGGTCACGAGGAACTAGCCGGAGAGCCAAGGAACTAGCAGGAGTCGCAAGAAAATATCTGGAGACCTGAGGAACTAGCAGGAGGCCCAAGGGCCTAGCAGGAGGCCCAGGGACCTAGCAGGAGGCCATGAGGAACTAGCAGGAGGTCCAAGGAACTAGGAGGAGACCCGAGAAAATAGCAGGAGATCCAAGGAACTAGCAGGAGGCCCGAAGAACTGGCAGGAGGCCCAGGGACCTAGCAGGAGGCCATGAGGAACTAGCAGGAGATCCAAGGAACTAGGAGGAGACCCGAGAAAATAGCAGGGGATCCAAGGAACTAGCAGGAGGCCCGAGGAACTGGCAGGAGGGCCAAGGAACTAGCAGAAGGTCTGAAGAAACAGGAGGCCTGAGGAGAGCTTGAGCTTTGGATAGATGTAGGACAGATGGGGAGTGCGATGCTCACCATTTTACCACGTTTAAATTCACTGAACCAGGAACCGGGGACTTCTTTAGGCCATGAAGATATTCTGACCTGTTGCAAAGAAAAAATTATCCAATGAAGTATCGATTTATACAGAAACACTTCCAGAATTAGGTAATATATATTTCTTTATGTGATCTTATTCTGCAGCGTTTTGTTATGTAATCTTAAACAGTGAAACCAAACCCATATTCATTCAGGTGAAAGAAAACACATACTCATATGCAGTAATGGAAAATGATACATTAAGTCAGCGTGTGCTGCAGTGCCTTTGAATGTGCTCAGTGTGAATCAATCTCACTCACGCCTGAGGATCTCTTATCCGGGTAGATGCAGGTCTCACCACCAGCCGTGAAGTTGCAGAACACTTTGAAGGAATCTCCTGCACAGCCCTGATTTGGGTCGATCCAGTACTCCCCTAAAAGAGCCACAGGACAGATCTCCAACAGGTGAATAAAGCGAAATGACCATTGGCTTCCTGACTAACAAGCCAGCACACAATCGGTAACATTACAGCACGGGGCCCATGCAGAGGAGTTGGATATCTAGAGCAGAAAGTGCACATTATGCACATTAATAAATAGTTAAAATGAAAGTTTAATGTACCAACAATGCAATGAATACCAAATAACACGGAAAAGTGCTGCGTCAGTGCTCTTTAAAGGAGAGGCGCATACATTCTGAATTTCCCTTTTAAAAAGTGTTTCCCCTACATCCATCCCGAGGTGCCACATGACTGCGGCCCACGTACCATCGGGGAAGTCGGGGTGGCAGAGCTGCAGGTCCTTGCAGGTTCTGGCCGGGTTCCCCTGCGTGCCCATCGGGTACTTCATGCGCTCGATGTCCTGCTTGAGGTTGTTCAGTGACGTGAAGATGTCCTGCATGCCCTCGCCGTAGTCCATCACACTGTCGGCCTCGTCTGCCTGGGTGTCTGGTGACCGCCTCGTCTTCTTCGGGGACTGGATGGGCAGGGGCTGGATGACTTCACCAGGAGGACCCTAAGCGGGGGAAATAGAGAACATTATACACAATGTCTCCACACATGCTGGAGTGGAGTCTCCTAATCTCTTGGAGATATTTATTCACTAACAGATGTTAAAACTGACCCCTTCATGGCTACCCAATCGGGAAGACGTCCCAGATGTTTCACTGTCTGATTTGTTTGCTAATATCATTTGATCATTTACACATGCATAGGACTGATAGAGCTGAACTCAACGTCAAACCCAAAAGTAATGAAGGACAACTTACAGGTGGACCAGGTGGCCCCACTATGCCGGAGTCCCCTTTCTGTCCAACAGGCCCCTAGATGTGTAGAGGAAGACACTTTTATTTCCATCTCGAGCAGGAACACCCCGGCGGACATTGTGATGCAGCTGACTTTAGGCAAACCGACTGTCCCTGTGGACTCACCGTGGAGCCCTTTGTGCCCTTGGGACCTTGAGGACCCTGAGGAAAGCAAAGAGAGGAATGGATGTTAATATCGGCTACAGAGGGTTATCAGGGGCTTCCGTGTTAATGTAGGAGAAAAAGCGGATCCCATACAGGCAGACCGGGGGGGCCGGGGGGACCGACTGGACCAGTGGATCCGCTGACACCCTGTGGACCAAAGAGGACATGGAGTCGGTTAGACAGCAGAGGGACAATGGCTGGCTGTGGAGACCTGAGCTCTGCCAAAGCTTGGGGGATTTAAAGGGCCTGAACGGGCCCGGGGTCTGTCTTTATGAAAATACAGTAAATGAAGAGTTCAGTTTGTACAGCTGTCGTTGATATTTTTTTCCTTTGATGTGATAATTTAGCTGAACTCTTTCTGTGCTGTTATTCAAATGCAAAAGGGAAATTTTTGGTTCAAGCATTTAACACCGGAAATATTATTCTAAATGACACAAATGAATTATTTATTAGGTTCATCTGATGTGTAATATCTGAAATGCCCAATGAGAGGCAGTAGAGAGATGAGCATGTCAAAGTACTCTACTGTAAATGCGAAGTAGCTCACAGCCACCTGCTTCCTGACACACAGTAACCCTCTCCACATATGATTACCACCGTGACCACACGATGGAGGCATTATGGAGCACTTACGGTGTCACCCTTGCTGCCGTGGGTCCCCTGAGGTCCCGGTTGCCCCCGGTCTCCCTTTTCACCCTGCTCTCCAGGTGGACCAATCAGGCCTATGAGGCCGGGGTGACCCTGGGGTACAGGGGATTAGGAGGTGCTTATCATGGTTCATCAGGTGCTGGGCTACCCGACGGATCACGCAGTGTCCACACATTCCATCTAGAGTACTCTCATCAGCATCCCTGACAGCCAGGGGGTCTCCAACTCCATTCCTGGAGAGCTACTGTCCAGTAGGTTTTCTATCCTACCTGGCTTCTGATGAGCCACACCTGTTCTCAGGTAAATACCAGGAACAGGTGTGGCTCCTCAGAAGCCAGGTAGAAAAAAGAACCTACTGGATAGTAGTTCTCCAGGACTGGAGTCCCCTGCAAGAACCCTGCTGATAGCCCTTCAAAGCGCCCCCCTATATGTATGGCTTGCTTTGAACTAATGTGTGGGCTCCATGACTATAAACCACACACACAAAGACAGGACAGGACAGGACGATGGTTACCTTTTCACCTTTAGAGCCCGAATCACCCTTCAAGCCAGGCAGACCGGGAGGCCCCTGTATGTGGGAGAAAAGGCGGACAGGTGAAGCTGTGTGTACAGGCTGCCTGCATCCGTACAGCCTGCCGAGAGAGGGGGCACCCTTACCAAGGGTCCAGGGGGGCCGTCCTGGCCCGGGGATCCGGGAAGTCCCTGCTCGCCCTGTAGACATCAGATCCAGCACGTGTCATTTTTATCACATTTTAATCACCCTAGAAGTTAAAGTTTTTGGCACTTTTGTAAATGTCATGGGTTTTGAGGCAAGTGATGAACTCACCACAGGCCCAGGGATGCCACGCAAGCCCTCGGGACCGGGTTTTCCGGGGGGGCCCTGGGGGCCCACAGGCCCAGTTTTGCCTGGAGGGCCCTCTACACCAGGTTCCCCCTGCAGGCAAGATTAGGAAAAACAAATTATCCTGTATTAATCCTGTGTAAAATGCATGTTGTACTTAAAATTTGTTTAAATGAAAACTATGTCACAGACTTTACATTATATATGGAACAGAACAATGCCCAACGTTAAGGTTCTGCCCACTACCGAAGAGAGAGAGCTATAGCAAAATTACCTGTGGGCTACAATTTTGAAGGATTTTCTCTTTAAAAATTACAGTGTCAATGAGGCAAAGCACTGTTAACTTAAATCTGATATAATAGTAGAACATGCAGCATCCATAAATTAACATATATTCGAGTCTGAGGATAATTAAGTGGAAGGCGACTCGTCACGTTGGGTTGTGGTAGATAGACTGTGTGTGTGTGTGGGGGGGGGGGGGCAGCGTCGATTCTCGGTACCTTTGCGCCCTTCTCTCCCTGTCGGCCCTCAGCTCCAGCAGCTCCCAGGGGCCCCTACGGACACGGGAGAGACACCTCGCTTACATGCTGTCTGTAGAACTCACCACTGCACATGAGCCGCGGCTAACGTGAAAAAATCTCTCTGAAGGTTGGCAGTCATTCAACATTATATATGCAAAACATATATACAATTATATAAGAGATAAGAGATGTTCCTCTGGAGCCGGTAATAAGGCCGGCTTTACTTGGGCTCTTAAAAGCTGGCTCTAATCTAATTTCCATCCAGTGAAGATGGTAATTAATGCCACTCTGATGCTTTTTTTTATTTCACGCTGACACAGCGACAGACGAAATGCACATGGCCAGGATCGCGTGAGGATCAACAAACACAAACGTGACAGTGATCGGAGCTGTCAGAATCGGCATGTCCCTCTGGCACCGAGCTCACCAGCTGCAGGTCCCATAGCCCTGTGCCAGAGGCCTTGTGATTGGCTCATCCGCTCAGGCCTGTGGTCACCTAGCCCCGCTACATTCCACACCGGTCATGTGGCATGCCCTGATTGGGCTGGTACCTCTGGGCTCCTCAGACACTAGCGGCGAGCTGGAAATAGCTATTAGCGCCTCCATGTGGCAGATGTATCACATGCTGACGTGAGGAACACGGTGTCCTCCATTGAGATTCGTCATCTGTGTTCCTTTGTGATCCAAAGTGTGGTCAGAAAATGAAAAGGCTCAGGTTCATAGCAGAATATGAGGCATCGACCACAACTCCTAACTTTTCACCGCAAATCACTGTTCTTCTGCCGTGTGATCTCTCGTGCGAGATCTAGACGTGTACACGTGACATAAGCCTTGTGTAGATCAGCACCGAGCGAATATGCGGGAGAAAATGGAGATTTTTACCTGAAATGTGAAATAGCTTCTTATCAACGTGTTTCTCTCAGTGGAACAGAAAACAGATCACAGACTCCAAACACAGCCACATAATAATTCTTCCATTTATGATGTTTACTATTGCCCAGATAAGCAACGAGTTCATCTCCCTCCACTAGATAAGGGTTACCCTCAAAATTCAGAATTACTGAAGAAGTGGGTCCCTGAATGAGGATGCCATCTGCATTCCCACTCCTAATCAGTACAGGGCTGCTCTTCTGCCTTGGCACATCTGGCTTACATGGATGCTTAGATGAATGCTGTCTTTAGAGGTTGCCTCTGTCTAAATCTGGCAGCACCTTCCACCCGAATGAAGCAAATGGACCTGGAGCACACACTGTCACATCCTCATTCTGTACCATATACTTATTTCTGTGTCCCCATGACAAAGTGCCCGAAGAAGTAACCCACTGCCATCCAGCTGGGAAATGCCAAAATCCTCATATTCAGGCATATTAACCCAAAATAACGTGAATGTGAGAGGTACAGTGTGCACACCACTCTGTAGCAGTGGAATTGGACATAACTCCCTGGTCATTAGATGATTAAAGGGAAGGCTCCATCTGCGCACAAGAGGCTGCACAAATGAACCACAGGGCTTCATCAAATATTCACCAGTATCATTCTCCAGGCAACCAGGAACCAACACAGCTGCAAATCGCAGCAGGAGCACGTGTGTGCAACAGTGCGATGCATATTTTCTGTTTTATTTCGCAGCATACATTTAATTTATGCTTCCCGCAGCAGTATTACTATTCCAGTGCAGCCTTGTTTGTAACAAATAAAAATGTATTCTAATGTCCAATTAAATGGATGGATGCTTCATTACTTCCGAATGCATCACAGTGCAACACTGAAGGCACTGCTGTGGTCTGTGAATCTTCATGCAGACGTGTGAATAATGCGTGATTATGATGTACGTGCATTTTTGGATGCTGGATGTCGAGAATAAATATGTTAATGGCCTCAAAGAGGCCTGTGTAGCAAGCAGAAGGGATCACCTGCCTCACAGACAGAGAGACACATAATGAGCATGGCGACAATAAAGATTACCATAGTCACCATCACCATCATCAGGGGCATACTTAGGAATTCTGGGCCCCCTGACAAAATGTTAACTTGCCCCCCCCCTCCCCCACACTCAGTTTTCCATATAATTTGACATATTTAAGGGCTCCTGTCAAGTGCTAGGCCCCCAGAAACTGCCAGGGCATCCATGCCGCTCCTACATCCCTAAGCATCATCATCACCACGGCAATGTGCACACTCACTCTCTTGCCCGGTGGACCAGGCGGTCCAGCTTCTCCAGAAGGACCAGGTGGACCCTGTAAACCCAGGACAATGACAGTTCAATGTTGCACGGCAGTATCAGTGTCTGATTTTAGAAACTTGCATGAACTGAACCAATCAGCCTCATTACAATTAGACTAGAAATACTGATGTGATGACCCTTTTATTTCAGTGAGGGCTGGGATTATGGCAAGTGGTTGGTACCATGCAAAGGGGCAAACTTACAGGCTGACCAGGTTCACCATCCTCTCCCTTGTCTCCAGGAAGACCATCGATCCCCTGAAATATGTTAACGTGGACAAATAGCATTATTAAGGACCCATTTCCTTAAGCTACGTTTTGCAGTGTGCTTAGTGAAGGTGAATGTCTCTGTCAGACTGTAAACATAATCCTTGTCAGTGATTTATTCCTTATTATATGAGCCACCACACACAATACATTTATAAATACTTTCAAGGCCATTTTCAGTATTGAAACCATTATCAATTATTCAGGCACAGTGCAGTATTAATAAGTGAGCAAACGTCATAGTGCTGTACTCTGCTTTTGACTGTGGTACTTACAGCAACACCTGGCTCACCGGGGGGGCCAGGGTCTCCGGGGAATCCCACAGGACCCTATGGGTCAAAAGTCAGATTGTCAATTATAATTGTATAGTGAGATAATGGGAACCTCCAGAACCTGCGACATCCGTGTGAGGAGCTTAAATAGGGACACTCACTGGGTTGCCCTTGGGACCGTCATCTCCTGGGGGGCCCTTAGCGCCAGGGGGCCCGGCAGCACCAGGGGGGCCAGCCTCGCCCTTCTCTCCTCGCTCACCTTTGGGACCCTGCAAAGGAGCACAAGCATCAGCACCCACATGGGAGGAGATACAGGGATGACTGCTTGTGCTTTAAAATCATCATCATCACCACCACCATCATCTTCACTACCGTCATCACCATTATCAACACCACTACCATCATCTTCACCACTGTCATCACCATAATCATCACCACCACCACCACCACCACCACCTTCACCACTGTCATCACCATCATCATCATCACCACCACCATCATCTGCACCATCACCATCATCGTCGTTGTCATTGTCACCACCATCACCATCACCATCATGTGGTGAAACTTCTGGCTAGGGTACATCGAGAAGCACAGCAGTGACCGTGTTCACACTCAGCCCAGGAAGACTGCAGACATATCCATTTGAATAAACCTGAGCGTCCAGTTTATGGGCTGGGGTAAACAGCACACGTCTCTTGACAATCTCCTCTTGCATTCTCTACTTCTAATAGTAGATCGATTATCTACTATTATCTATCTGCTTCCTAGCTGATCATCAGGCTAGAGGAGTTTGAGTCCATGTGGGAAAAGTACCTCCTCGAGTACCTGCTCTAACCTGGTGTCGGTCTCAAGTTACAAAGCAGTCGGCGACAGCAGTTCTTTAAAAACAAGGACTCTTCACACAAAGAAAGCAGCCAGCTGTGACACTCACCGCAGTGCCGGCCTCTCCAGGGGGTCCAGGGTTACCCGCTTCTCCTTGCTCCCCCTGTGAGGAGTCACATTGGTTACCATGGCAACTCAGCACATTGCTGTACAACAGTGATGGACACGTCTGGAGAGAACATAGGGCTCTGCCCCACTCCACCTGCGGCTATCAGGTGAGGCTGTGGAGAATGAAGAGCCGATGGGAACTGTTAGCATTTAGGCGTGGTGGGGGGGGACCTTAAGGGTCACTGTCACTTACCTTCTCTCCCACGGCTCCTACTGCACCCACGCCTCCGGGGGGTCCTTGGGAGCCCTGTCACACATTACAGCACGGAGGCAACAATAAGCCGTAAGCATTTCATCACCCCAACTCAGCTAAACACCAGAATGAATGCCTGTATCCACAGTACATCATCTGAACTTCTTAACAGTAAAGCCCAGTGTCTGCTGCTGTGTGCACTGGGGGTTTGGGCTGCTGGCCTTCTAAAGGTGTAAAGTTAACACTGAGACGGCAGCTTTCTGCATTTCTGAGCATAATGGTGTATGGGTGAGACACTGACGTCAGCTCCGCTGGGTCCTTGCGGTCCTCTTGGGCCTGGTGGTCCAGGTGGCCCCTGCAAAGAGTCAATGGGGAGACAGATGGAACGAGGCCTGGATGTGAAGCCCGCTGCATGGCGGCGTGAGGCTCCACCTCAGGCCCAGCGCCTGGACCGTGAGATCAACGCCAATCCCCCGACTTACCATGGGACCAACATCTCCGTTCTCGCCCTTCTCCCCCGGAGGTCCAGGAAGCCCCTGAGATTGAGACAGAGCATTGTTACTGCAGCTGATGCTGACGAGCCTGCAGTGAAGAACGAGCACCAAAGCAGTGTTTTAGCTATGAAGCATGTAGTCACTGTGTAGGTAGTGTGCTCCTCACATTACAGTGAGCCAGCTTATGCATGTTAATGCTCTGATTGGACTTTGTTAGCTATTTTAACGTTATATGTAATAACGTTCTACATAAGGATAGACATCTTTTGAGTACTTAACACTCCGAAAGGGAACCTCAAAAAAGTACAGCATCAGATATTTTCAAAGCCTTGGCCTCTGACAGAAGTGAAATGGCCTCGATCAGGCTGAATGGAAGACCAGAATGACACCAGTAATTATTTGCCTCTTAAGATGAAGCGGATCAGATGTGACGGCACCCGGCGAATCATCCAGCTGCAGGACTCTTCCAGAAAGTTCCTTCTCCTACTCAAAGCTCTCCTTATCACTTTGCTGCCTAGTGGGTAGAAAACTGACTGCATTCTACATACTTCTGCCTCGAAATTTATGGCTAATTAACCCACAAATTCTCGGTCGGTGATCTGAAAAATGACCTCAACGACGGGAGAAGTGAAAGTAAACCATTCGAACACATAAATCTGCGGTGATTTACGTTTACTGCTGACTATACATTCGAGATGATGTTACACCCGGCACGTGTGACGATATGGACCCATCTTCAATCCAGCGGGAAATGCCTTCAGGAGACTTTATGCGACTAAGCCCAGTATAAAAAAGTGAGAATGTTCAGGGCAGCCATGAAAGGGCTGGTTAGTGAGGGAGAGCAGTGATGGGACATAAATATATAGTGACGATGCCAGGGAGAGATGCTGTGCCTTGTTGTTCCTCGAACATCCCTCGAAGCCTGTGGAAACACAGTGTACAGCGACGCCGAGCACTCCCGCCAACGCAAGAAACAGCAGAAGCAATGACACATGACGGCATTACTGGGGCCTGAAAGCACCAAGCAGCTCAGGGGACCCACCTGCAGTCCGATGGGCCCTGGGGGCCCCGGGAAACCTCTGGGCCCCTCGTCTCCCTTCTGTCCAAACATACCCTGCTGGCCTCTGGGTCCAGGCTCTCCATCGGCACCCTGGGACGCAGAGGTGACACCATCACGGCAGCGTGATTAACAACACACCTGTCCTGATTAATTAATTATGCCTTTACACGCTGTACAGGTGTGGGGTGACGTCTCAGGGGAAGGGGGGGGGGGTGCAATGCACCAGCACATTAGAGACACAAGACAGCCAGGTCTGAGTCACTGTGCTAACTGAGCAAGGAGACTGTGTGACAGCCTGTGATGGTGGTGGTGGTGGTGGGGGGGCGGTCACGATGAGACTGCAGCTACTCACAGCAGGTCCGGGGGCACCAACAGGACCCTGGAGACCCGCTGGGCCAGGAGGACCCTGGGGAAGGAGGAGAAGGAAGGACATTGGGCGAGAGGAGAGGAGAGTGATTAATGACGGCCTGAGGGCACAGCAGACAGACAGGAAGAGGTCACCGACACCAAGAGATGGGCCAGCTGCCGGAGCGCCCAATCAGTCAATGCCACCAGCTGATAGGACGAGAACAATCAGCATAACATTGTAAATAAATATTGCTGGGAATAGTGAGGAGGAGCGTTTGGCTGATAGCTTTATCAAATGCCATTTAAAAGCCATTTCCTTAATTAAGTTCAAAACTTGTTTTTATTCTGGGAAATGTATCCTGGTTGATCCTGGAGCACCCTCTCCGGAACGGAACCAGAATGATAACTCACTTGTTCGCCCTTGTCTGCTTTGCTTCCCTTCTGCCCGGGCTCTCCGACTTCTCCCTAAAAGCACATGGCAGGACATGTGATCGTTATGCCGACAGCGGCGCTGGGATGCTGGGCCCGTCACATACCAGAGTGACAGGGCAAAGCCGGCCGGCATATTTCACTGTGCGCCTTGAAGCTTATGAACATGACATCGCATGCACATTACATCCCTGAACAGTGCAGAGGGAATGCTGCACCTCCCCGGGCCTGGGTGAGGAGGCGAAGGGGGGCGGGGTTAATGAGGCTCACCTTGTCTCCATCCTCTCCAGGTGGGCCCTGAGGTCCTGGGGAGCCAGGGAGTCCGACTGGCCCTTGAATCCCGTCCCGTCCGGCTGGTCCTTGTGGACCTTTTTCACCCTACAGAGGAGCGAGAGCAGATCAGACAGTGAAGATAAAAGGCATAAATGCTATTACAGACGTGTAATCGCCTGACATCGCATGGTATCCAGTCACAAGCGGGTACCTGAATGCTCACAGTGACAGAACCCTCTGATGCTGGATGGCGTGGGGATCATTTCTATTGGCTGAAGATTCACTTTAATTTCAGCTAGAGAATGGCGTCCTTCTTCCCACCCCCATCTATCTGACGGTGACGATGCTGAGCCCAAGCCCATTTGGAGGCAGCAATCACACACCTCCCTGACTCCTCAGCCATCGCCATTAGCATAAAATGATAAACAGAAATTGCCTCTAACTGTGCTACAGCTTTGAAAAGTAATTAAGGCCCAATAAACAAACGACCCGTGTAGCACAACATCTGTGTGGCTGAGAAACTTGATTTACTGGATTTACGCCCCAAAGGAGCAGTTTCCTGAACCACACCACATTGCGCAGCCAGTTAGAACCTACGGGGGCACCCTTCTCTCCAGCTGGGCCTGGGGGTCCCTGGGGTCCCGTCCGTCCTGAAAGTCCTATGGGCCCCGCGGGACCAGCTCCACCTCTCTCTCCAGGAGAGCCCTAAGAGATCAGGGAAGGAAAAGGAGAGAGACAGAACGATAAGGCTGAGCGAGAAAATAATAACTATATAAGGCTGGCATATATATGTGCTAAGCTGAGGCTCCTGCTACATACTGATGCCTCTGATTACATTCACAGGCAGCTTTCATGCATTATTGAAGGATGCCCGTCTTTTCAAAAGGCTCCTTTCTCAGATAATGCCCTGCGAAGTACCTCCTCCTTATAGCAAATGGCGCTGTGACTGACAATCAGCTCCTCTAAAGGTGTCCTCTAATGACACCAGCAGGTACATTCCTCCATTTAAACCAAAGTCCATCCTGTACTTTTCCCTGTACTTTTTAGACATGCGTGCGGGTGCGAATGTCGCAGTGAGCATTATCCAGATTATGCACTGCTGGTCATATCTTAATGGCACAGTACTAAAAATTCACGAGCGGATACAAATTGTAATTCTCCAGCTATGTCAGCAGGAGGCAACATAACCCAAGTGACGGAGGGGAAAATCAGTACTGCTGCCAATTGCTAATGGCCTTTGCCTATGTCTCGTGACCTCCCGCCACACGGAGCAGTATTCTCTGCTGCCAGTGTGGTTAATGGCACGAGTAGGATTCTCATTGGCTAACAGCATGCTCATGCTGACCTCCCACCACAAGGAGCAGTATTCTCTGCCACAGGTGTAGTTAGTGGCATGAGAGGGACTCTCATTGGTTAATGGCATGCTCATCCTGCTGACCTGCCCTCTGAAGTACACGTGGTAGATTTGTGAAGGTGCTAGCAGTGGTGAATGGCACTAGCAGACTGAACGTTTATAACGGCACATGTTTAGCGACAATATGAGAGAAGTGGCTAAACCATTAGCAGTCTATTAAAAAATGTATTCAGTTCATTATCAACTGCACTGTTAAACTTAATGTTGATGTAAGTCATTTAAAAGCTCCCCATCTAGGATTGTACTTTCCTTGCTAATAAATTACAAGCAGACATATCTGCTGCTGAAAAAGAACTCAAATCATTAAAAGTCGACTACCATTATAACGCTAAAAAAGCCTCCCAGACATCGGTACTCCCCAGCTGTCACGTTTAATCTTCCTTGGCAGTTACAGAAGGTGAAATGTCAAGAGACGGTAATTACCAAGCAGATACCTCTTAATCTGCACTTTGTGACTTGTTAAAAAGGTGGAAGTGCCCTCTAGTGCTTAAAACAGGCATTGCAGGCAGCAGTAATTAATGAATGATGCTCCCTGTGATGGTATAATGTGAGCTCTGTAATGTCTGTCTGAAGGCCAACAGTTTTCCACAGTCCTGTGACCTGCAGCAGCTCTGTACGTAGTGTTGATGTGGCCTGCTTTCAGATGGATAAAGGCATGCCCAGGGGGTTGGGCAGCCAGTTGACCTTGGACCCCAGATGTTTTTTTTCTCCCTGCTTGGGAGTTTTTGGTTCCTCTCCTCCGTTGTCAATTGGCTTTTTCTTTCTTTTCTTTTTTTCTGTTCTGTCTTTCTTTCATTCTATGTATTTCATTTTATATGTATATCAATGTATTCATTTTATATGTATATCAATGTATTCTAACACATCCATATAAAGCGCCCTGGGACAACTCTATTGTGAAGGGCGCTATATAAAAATAAACTGAATTGAATTGAATAAAGGTACTTACGACTGGCCCTGGTGGCCCCTGGGGGCCCTCTCCTCCTTTCAAGCCAGGTGGACCCTGAAACAAGAGCCAGTGTTAGACGTGGTGGGTTTGGACATGAAGGGGGCAGACTGGGGGGGCGGGCTGTCTTGTGTGTATCGGGAATGACAGGCTTTCCCAGGCCTTCTGCCCCTGTTGACCCACCTTTAAGGCAATCCTCTGCATATAATTATCATAACTATCAGAGCACAGCGGCGAGGGCGCCCCCCGCTGGTAAAAGCTGGAAGCTAAAGGGTTTTGTCAAGCAGAGTGTCTGACTGTAATGAAAATCAGGCTCTTCAATATTAATGCGAGAAACCATCAAATAAAAAAGGACCAATCCATGAAAATGACACATCTGTGCAGGACGGAGCCACTTCAATTGGCTATGGGCCGCTGAACTCTTATTACCCCAGAATAAAAAGCATGTTTGTTTAACCCAGATTCGTCTGTGGCGGGATGCAGAGCAGATCATTAGATGCCTGTGGCTGGCAGTGCACACAAACACACACAGACACACACACACACACACACACACACACACACGCAGAGCAGGCGAACTGTTCTGGAAGGTGCCTGTGGGAGAGCTGCTTCTGAATCACACCGCATCAAAGCAAGCTGCTCTGTGTGCTCACTCCTGAGACACTGCAGACAGGCCTGCAGCACAACAGCTGGAATATAGGGGGCAGCGGTGGAGTACCTGTGCTCCGGGCAGGCCTCGCTCTCCGGGGAATCCTCTGAGACCAGGGGGGCCGTCCTTTCCGGAAGTCCCAGGAGGACCAGGGTCTCCCTGCGATAAAGAAATGTGGAGCAGGGTATGAGGATGGGCCGTCGGCCTGTGTGTGCTGATCCTGGCCTGTAGGAAGGGGGCGCTGTGTGCCCTTACCGTTCTGTGTCTGTGTCGTTTGTGTAGCTTTGTCCCAGTTTATGTAATAACAGGTATGCACCTGTGATTGCCATTACGATGGGGGGAGCTCTGCTCTCTCTGAACGCCACCCGGGGCGACCTGCTTACCTTCCAGCACGGGGCTCTTTGCACCAAAACGCCCAATTTCCTGCTGTTTCCTGCTGGCTTTTTATCAGCCTGTTTATCAACCACTGTGGCATGACAGCTGCGGTCATTGGATCGATATCGTCACCATTATCACTACATTTATGGGGAAGAATGTTCCAGCTGGGCTGCCGCCTCCTCGCCGAATGACAAAGCACAGTGACCTCAGCTCCAAAGCGCTCTGGCCAGCGTCGGGGACACCGCCTGACCCAGTGAAAGCCGGCCGAGCGGAAAGGAGCCCTGCTGCTTCAGAGGGATACAGCCTGGTCACCAGGGGCCAGCAGATCAGGGACTGAGGGCCTCCACAGCAGCTGGTGTGAATGGGTGCGCAGTCACTCTCCTTCACTGCGAGCACGGCAGGCTGAGGGCGGATGATCACCACTCTCTGCCATGTTTAGCACCCAGCCATGACCCTTTGAGACGCCCTCTACTGCCTGATCGTAGAAACTGCTTAGTGTTTTTATGATTAGACGGCTCTTCCGTGGGGTGTATTTACACAGATTACATGGTTTGGGGCGTGAGGGGGGGTCGTCATCTTACCTTGGCTCCCTCTTTCCCTCCGGCTCCAGGAAGACCCTGCTCGCCTGGGGGCCCAGGGGGCCCCGGGTGTCCTCTCTCTCCATTGGGGCCTGTCTCCCCGGTAGGTCCCTGTTAGCCAGAATGTCAAAATAATAGTGCCTATCTGGGTAATGAGCACAGTTAGTCTAGGGCGCCGTGCTGCGGATCCTGTGAGCGCTGGGCGGCGGCGCCGCGGACTGCGCACTTCAACAGAATAATAAAAAAATAAAATGTTTTAATATCTTAATGCTGGCCAGCAGCTGAGAGAGCTTCAGCTTCTCTGCCCAGAGATGGATGGATGGATTACAATGCAGTCAGTGCTAAAGGGGAGGTGCTGAAGGACGTTCCGAAGCGATAGGAGGACGCACCTGTGGGCCGACGACGCCGCCCGGGCCGGGCGGGCCCGTCTTTCCTTGGAAGCCCTGAGAGGTGAGAGCAGCACAGTGATGCTGTTAGAACTGAAGAGGAACGGGAGCGCGGAGCCGGCGCCGAGCTGGGTGGTGCGGGGTCATGCTCACCGTCTCTCCACGCTGCCCGGGGTGACCAGGCAGCCCGTCTTTCCCGGGGGGGCCCTGCCAGCATGGGAAAGAGTCAGAGTGAGATGCCAGAAATATGGGGACCGCACAGCCCGGTACAGTCCCAGCCCAAAATCACCCCGGCATTAAACATGAGGTCAACAGTGCCTTCCGGAGCAGAAGCACTTATACCCTTAAAATGAGACATTAGACTGAATAAATAAATCATTTCATTTAGTTAAGTAATAATAATACAGTATTCATAGCAGTAATCAGAGAAAAATATCAGCAATGCCAATGTTTGAGGTTAGTACCAATTTAAATACAGGATTATGAAAGTCCTGCTATTTTTTGTCCTTTTGTTCATTTAAATGAACTTTAGTCATATCACATACATAAAGCAGCATCTCCTTTTGCACATCTGCAAAATGTATCAAAGGTTTTGCACAATCCAAAAATACTCACAGGGGGTCCTTTTGGCCCCGGGAATCCCACTGGGCCCTGGGGTCCTTGAGGTCCCTAAAACATGTGACAACTAATCAGAAAACAGGAAGCTGGCGCCTCACAAACCAGCAACAGGAAAACATCCCATTCAGCCCATGCTGCAATTTCGGTAAATCACGCTGTGCCAGCCGAACTGAGACAGGAAGTCAGGGAACAACCGGCAGCCTCAGTGCAGAGGAATCATGGGAAGAAAGGCTCCTTCTTCTGCCATAAATAAATCCAAAAACTGGCTGGAGGACAGACTCTAATTTATATTATGGTAATTATGGCAATTAATCCTTATCCACTAACACTCAATCTCAAATAAGCTTTTTATGAAACATTGCATTAAAAATTAAAATAACAAATTAAATTATCCATAAACAAAACTTGCAGGCAGATTTGATTTAATGCAATGAAACGACTACAGAAAGGCATAGCTATTTCCTCAGCCGGCTTGGTTTTTAATAGCAATAGTCAATAATTAATAAGAAATAATTAAGTAATACATTATCTGCATTACAAATGAACTGCATACATAAAATTAAAAATATGTACTGCATAAACAAAATATAAAATGATAGCAATCATTCTCTATACCTATAGCAATGAAAGACACACTGACATTCCTGACATTAGTAAGAGGAATGTGGATATTTCACTGAGCATAAAAAGAGAGCCGATCCATTTCTCCTCTCTTCGTCTCTTGATTGATTATGACCCCCAGATGTATGTTGTAACTGCTGGTGACCCCAGACCCTAGGTATGTGCTACAACAGTAAATCTTCATGGGGATATCAGTCTTGACGTCACACTGTGTGTCACCTGTTACCAGGAGACACTGACCTCTGAATTACAGGGTTTAAGTGCTCGCATTCCATAGTGCCAAACATTTTGGGCTTTGGTCATGGAAATTATCCATGTCTTCTGTGTGGAGATTCTGTCACTAGGACAAATGTAACCTAAAATATTGAGCAACAGACCAAATAAAACCAATACCATGTGCAGAGATTTACAAAGCCTAGACGTGATGGCAGAGGCTGTGGTGTGACCAGTGTGACCCAGCTGCGACCCAGTGTGACCCAGCTGTGACCCAGTGTGACCCAGCTGCGACCCAGTGTGACCCAACTGCAACGGGCTGGTTTTTAAAGCTACGGGAGATTATCATGCTATTGGCTTTAAAACCGGAGGATCAAATGCCCGTGTGTTTGGCGGTGCCGGCCGGCTCTGCCAACTCCCCCCACCCCAATCACGATTTCACGCTGCATCAGTGTGCTCAACACTGCCCCTGCTGGCTGGACTTACTCTTTCACCAGGGGGACCCGGAGGACCGTCGCTGCCGGAGGTGCCCTGAATGGAAACACAAAACAGAAAGAAGTTTGACGGTCAGCTCCAGGGGGGCTGGATGGAGATGGGCAGGGCCCCGGGGACGTGGAGGGGCCTGGGGGCTGTTTGCTACCTTTGGGCCTGATTTTCCAGTTGGGCCTCTGGCACCTCGAGCACCACGTGGACCCTGAGAGTGCAGAAAAACACAGGTAAGTACCCCACAGCCTAAGGTGAGAGGGAAAGGGCACAGCTATTTAATGAGAGATCAGCGACAGCAGTGGGCGCTGTGGCTAAAGTTCCCAACTTCAGGGTTAAATCCCAAATGGCAAAGCCATGATTTGAACCTTCAGTAAATCTGTATGATCCAACAATGTAGGGTACAGAAAGACACAGCACCACTGGACCATTGTAGGGTACAGAACATCTTAGAAACTGAAAATGAGAAATTACACAGTACCGTTGGACCTCTTTGCCCGCTGGGGCCAGGTTTGCCTGCCACGCCCTTTCAAAGAAAAAAACAAAAATGTTAAGAGTCAATTGGCTGTTCATTGCCATGTTACAGTCAGTTGCCATTGTGTGTAATTTATGGGGCGGGGGGACGGACTCAAATCCCGATCCCTCTAATGCTGGTGTCAGGTCTCACAGAGTCTAATAACCCTTACATTTCATAAAAAGACTGGCTGGAAAGATGGAGCATCTCAATAAACAAACATACAGACCCACCGATTTTTCGCAAATTTTCACACTTGAAGATAATAATAATACATATAATACGGTACACAATAACAGATTATGGGAGTGCTTCAGCTGTTTAGTACTTTTAGCCAAGGCTGCATTCGATAATAGATACATCATACGGAATTTTCAACTTTTCAACACATGGCAAATTAAACTGCCACCATATTACATTCTTCAGGCACAAAGTTATCGTTTAATATGATTAAACCGAGCTTGAAAGCCTCCCTAATGCACTTGCAGTCACTGCGGCATAGACGATGCTTCAGACGTGACACGTAAACACAAAGCTGGCCCACTCTTCTGGGTTTCATTCTGGCGATCAAAGCCCTTCTTCTACGAGAGCCAAAGCAGCTTTGTGAGGAACCTGCTGTGGAAGTTCTCGCTCCTCCACAAATGCTCAACAGGAAAGCTGTACAACACAGCTGATCCTAAACAGGCCCTCCTTAACAAGACCTCTGTAGCCTGACGGTGTGTCTGTGCTCGGGGTGACAAGGCTCTTACCCGGGCTCCTTTCTCTCCGTTGGCTCCTGGGAATCCAGGGAAACCGCTGGAACCCTAAGGGGTGACATATTCCGAGTTCGGACACCATTATTGCTCATATTATAGTGGAAACAGGAAGCAATCATACTGAGATGTGATGAAGAATCTCAATTCCAAAATGGATGACTGTTTGAGCGACAATGAGGATGGGGAGGATGGGACAGAGGGTAGAGAGGTGGCTCCTCGTAGCCCTAACATTCTTCTGTAGAGGTTCCAATGACCTTCTCACACACACAGCAGGAAAGCAATGTGACTGGCATCCAAAGAATCCCTGGCATTAAACCTGTTCTCCAAGTCCATAGCAAGGTGATTAATCCTGTAATCAATCCGATCCGGTTGACAGCGTGGAGTTTCAGTTCTCCGCTGTCTTACCTTGGGCCCCTGTCTTCCTGGGAATCCAGGTAATCCAGGGACGCCCAGTTTTCCCTGAAGGACACACAGAGGTTCCTGTCAGAGGGAGCTTCCTACTCCATTAAGGGAAATGAGATGTTACTGGTGCCTGTTTGGACATGGAAGCTGAGGATGACACCAGCGCACCTTTTCTCCCGCACCGCCAATGGGACCCAACTCTCCGGCGGGGCCCGCTCGCCCTTTGGGGCCCTCAGGTCCGTCCTCTCCCCGGGGACCGATGACGCCAGACTCGCCCTGCACACGTGGGGTTGATGGGGAGGCTGTGACGGTTATGTGTGTGGAGGTGGTGGCAGAGTCATTATGCTAGGGGACGCTCGGGTACGCACCCTGTCACCCTTCAGGCCCATGTCACCCTTAAAGCCAGGAAAGCCGTCTTCACCCTGCGACCAAAGCATTGTCTTAAATCTTTTACGCACACACACACACCCTCCGGGGGTTTTCCAAAACATTTCCAAATTACTATGTCTACTTAAAGTACCACAAAATCTGTGAAAAATTAAATGCAGAATGTGCTAGCCTTCGGTCTGTTGTAATTCACATCATAAAGTGACAAAATATCAGATTTAAATAAACTTCCAACGGCAAGCAGTGATGTTAAAAATATGAACCTGATATGAAGTATTTAATGTGCTACTTATGTAAGTCTGAGTGTTAATACCATGAAAGAGAACTTATAGCAATATTTCCCATAAAATATCCACAAATCAAGTCAAGCAGGTATTTTTGTCTTCATCCGTTTGTGTTCATGTCTCCGTTACACGAGTGCAATTCGCTATAAGCGTCTCTCATGTTTACCTTCTCTCCCTTACCACCCTTGAGCCCGCGGACACCATCAGCACCCTGCAGGAAGAGGTTGAGGTATGAAAGGAGAGTACAGCTCGTGTTCCAGCTGCTTGACGGGGGTGGGGGTTACTGAACCTTCACTCCACGTGTCCCGGGGTATCCGATGGGGCCCTGGGGCCCAGGCTGGCCCTGGAAAGAAAGGGACACAATCACTTGTCAGTAAACCACGGTAAAGAGAAGAGCCAGAACACATGAAGAAAGTGCAGCGCAGCAAGACACACCCTAATTTACACACTGAGCTACACACAACACACTCTTTTACACACATCACACACTGTTACAAACACCACACTCTGTTACACATAACACACTTTGTTACACATAACACACTTTGCTACACAGTTACACACATTGTTACACAGTTACACACATTACACATTGTTACATACTTTACACACTTACCAGTGCTCCTTTCTCTCCGGGGGGGCCTTCCTTCCCAGGGTGACCCTGTAAAAAGCATGATTTACTTAGATGACATTTAATTAATTAAAATGAACATGACACATACAAATAAACCCACATCTAACCAAAATATCTTACAAAAATGCTTCTAACTTGCTAACCGCTACAGTCCATTTCCACATTTGTGGATGTGAGAAGTATTCCGATCCAGGTGTAAAGACAGATACATTATGGCATGTGCTGGAAATATCATTAGCAGTTAGCGATCGCTGACTGACCACGCTGGGATGTTTCTGAAAAGCCCGAGTGACACAGGACCACTGTCATCTACAGCTGCTGAGTTACGTCAATATGCACTTACAGGGGGTCCATCAGAACCAGGCAGGCCAGGCAACCCCGAGCGGCCCTGAGGTCCCTGGGACAGAAGAAGCAGTATCAGCCAGAGGTCAAAACAACCAGGACAGTGTCCATGTGTGCAGATGGGTCACAGGGAACAAGCTTTCACATAAACCCATTTATACTGCCATCTAAAGCAGGCAGGGATGGGAAAACCTCACCAAAGCGTCTAGGCTGACAGGAGAAAAATGCCACCCTGCACTTGCTAGAGATTTAAAATTGCTTTATCTCAGGTCTGATATTTTATTCAGTTTAACCTGGTTATTGTTCCTTAAACAACTGGACCAAGTTGGCAATTTGTTGGAATCAAACTCTTGCCATAGATTTCAAATAAGGGACGAACGGACTGATCATGGTGATTATGATGATGAAGATGATGTTGATGATGTTGATGATGATGTTGATGATGGTGATGGTGATGTTGATGATGATGACTTGTCTAGCTGCTCCTCCTTAGTATATGAATGTGATGGTATGTGGACATAGTGTGTGGAGAGGGCATGTGGAGAGTGTTTAGAGATGGCATGTGAAGAGAGTTTGTGGAGAGAGTGTGTGGACAGGGTTTGTGAAGATGGTGTGTGGAGATGTTGCATGGAGAGAGTAGATGGAGATGGTGTGTGGGGATGTTGCGTGGGGAGAGTAGGTGGAGATGGTGTGTGGGGATGTTGCGTGGGGAGAGTAGGTGGAGATGGTGTGTAGGGATGTTGCGTGGGGAGGGTGTGGGGAGATGGTGTGTGGGGATGTTGCGTGGGGAGGGTGTGGGGAGATGGTGTGTGGAGATGTTAAAGAAGCTGCAACATGGTTGCTTGATCTCCAGCAGACTTATGCCCTGTCTCTAATGCTAGCTCTGATTTCCGTGTAACATACGAGAACACGGGCACCTTTCAGCAGGTTATAGGCTGTGCCTTGGCTGAGTGAGCCAAAAGCAGAGAACCTACCTTCTCACCCGGTGGTCCGATGGGACCCTGAGGCCCAGGGAGACCCTGTAGCAGAGAGAAGAAGACAGAGGACTTAGGTGTTGTAAGGGTCCCGTCTCAGGAAAGGGGAAAGAGGGTGATAACCTACCCCCACCCAGGGCACGAACACCATGGAAACCTGAAGCAAACTGGCACTGAGCCTAACTGCTGCTCACCTGGGTCCCGGCGACCCCCTGCTGGCCAGGCGGACCTGGCTCTCCTTGAGGGCCCTGCAGGTGACAGGGGACAGCGGACAGGGTCACGAAGCGTGTGCTTAATGGTAAGGCTTCAAGGTAAAGGAACATTCTATAGTCATGCCACTGAATCAGGGGGCTCGACACCGAAATCCACTGCGACCGGTGAAGCTCCTCACACTGCACATATGTGGTGTTTTTACGCGTGGAGAATACCAGAAAAAAACAGTTATCTCTGTGCATCAGGGACCTGCCAGAGTAAAGTGGGTATTGTGGTAAACATTACTCTTGTTGGCATGATCTCGGCATGGCGCGGAGCTATGATGCCTGATTCCATGTCCTTAAAAACAACACAGGCCACACTGTCTATTGCTATTTAGTCACATAAACTAGAGAACCGAAAGACCTTTATATAGCAGAGATCATTAAATGCTCTATTAACTGCTTCACATTGGCCCTACGAGTACGGCAGGAGGAGGTGTCAGGGTCATGTGAATAACCGCTCACGGTCATGGATATTCAATCTGAGCATCAAGGACTGAACGAGAACCTACCATATTTCCTTTGGGACCAGAAGGACCATCCATCCCAGCCACGCCCTGAGAAAGTCAAGCAAGACAGTAAGAGAGAGAGAGAGAGAGAGAGAGAGAGAGAAAAGCCCTCAGGTTAGAGTGAAACAGAGAACCTGTGAGCCTCATATCAGGACTGACTGAAGTAACATGTGGAACTTATGGAGGAGGACAATGTTACAAATAACTGAGACAATGTGAAATAAAAAGGGACATACGGGCTGCCCAGGAGGGCCAGGAGGTCCCCTTGGACCGAGCAGTCCTCTTGGGCCCTGGGTGGAAAGGAAAAGGAATTCGTGTATAATGTGAAATACATGTTTATAAAGCAGAAGGGTCACTTTGTGTGAGGCCTGCTTGTTAAGTTCTGCCATCTAGTGGCTGATTAGCTTCATTGCACAACTATAACCATGGGCTGCCTTCATATCCTGGTTAATAATATATTATCACACACTGGCCATTAAAAAGATGTCCTACCAAGGTCATTAGCTCCATTTAACCACCTAGAGATCCCGTCAACAGCCTGAAGCTCACAGAGCAACTCTAAATAAACTATAAAAACCAGCAGCTGGAAGGTGCTGGAAACTTAGGGTTAGGGTTGGTGTAGAGACTGTGTGCAGAGATGGGTCTCACGCTCTCTCCCGCTGGACCTCGGGGGCCGATCTCTCCATCTTCTCCCTGTGCATATGGACAGGATCACACTCAGTGACAGAACGGGGGGGCAAACAGAGGCAGCAAAGCCCAAACAGAGTGTAGGTACTCACCCTCTGTCCGTCTTCTCCGAGGGGTCCGGGGGGCCCCTGCACGCCTGGCTCACCCTGTCAAGCAGGGGACAATAGTGACACAGGGGCGGGAACTGATCAAAATGCTTTTTTTATGCCTTTAAATGCAGACAGGGCTGCCCTGTCCCTGCTGCTGCTCGTAATCACTGTTTATAGGACCCCTGATGTCCCCCGGGATCCTGTAATTACTGGGCAGGAGCAGGAACCCGGCACAGCGGCTGGAAATGCCCCCCTGTGATCTGCAGCCCTGTCCATCTACCCCAGGCGTGTAATTTGGCCCTGAGTGAGTTCACGCTGGTCTCTGCGGGAAAAGTCACCCCGAGACCTGCACAGACGGTTCTTTTCAGCGCAAGAGCTGAACATCATCCATAATTGGGATGTGCCTCCTTAAGAATGGTATCAGAGTATGTTTATAGTGTGTTCTGAGGCTGAAACAGCAGTGTATTATTAGTCTGTGGTAGACAGCATGTTTCTGGCTAATTTAGGCCAGCAGAGTAACAAGGGCGCCCTCTGTCTCTGTGTGTGAACAGTACACTAGGATTACCGTTCATGAACCATGAAATCGCAGAACATGGAACCATGGCCAGCGCTTACCCTGTGTCCCTTCTCCCCGGGGAGGCCCGGAAGCCCGTCAAAGCCCCTCTCCCCCTGCAAAGGACACACCAGCAGTCAGTCCACCCTCCACAGAGTGCCTCGACCATTCTCACAGTGTGCTTTGGATTAAAGAAGCAGGAAATGTTCACGATGCCAGCTGCTTTACAGCAGAACATCAGAAACGCAGCCGATGATGGGAGATCGTTTCATATGGATGATATTAAGCGATCTAAAAATTCCTCTTCACTATGAGGAAAGCTTCCTAGTGTGAAGAAGGCTGTGTTGACTCTTACACAACACACGACATGCTGTACGGCAAACAATTAAAACAGCAGCTCCTCGTACCTTGGCCCCCGATTCTCCAGGCATTCCTCTGGCCCCGTCAGCTCCGGAGCGCCCCTACCAGGAAGATGCGAGCGTTTGCTACATTCAGCACATTCCACATTCTGTGACTATCCTTTCCCAGCTAATAAGAGGCAATCAAAATAAGCACTGAACGCAGATCTGTGAGGAGCACATTAGTCTGATTCCTGCCGCATGGTCGCTATGCTCTTTAACTTAATTAAAGGCCTTGGCTTTGAAATCCTGCCCCATGCCTCGGCCACCTCTGGCTGACTTCCTGGCACAGTTGGCTGAGCTCCAGATCAGCCTGTTATCCATCTGAGGAGGTTCTTCATTCTTCCTGGCATTTCCAGAAAGGCAGATTTTTTTGCATGCGGACACCACAAATGTTACACATACCCTTTTCCCGGGTTTGCCAACTTGACCCGATGAACCTTGGATTCCCCTTGGACCCTTGAATGGACAGCATAACAGCATAGTCAAAGACCTTTAGAGAAGCCACTTTAGTGTCAGTGTAAGTAGTTCTTATTTACCCTGACTTACTGCACAGTTAAATAGTGAGATGCAATTAGAGTACGAGGCCCAGATCATCGCTGGACTATACCGCCCCCTAGTGGCAGGGTTTCACTTCTCACCTGTGGGCCCGGATCTCCAGATTCACCTTTAAGGCCCGGCGCTCCCGGGAGGCCCTGCAGTAACAGATAAAGATCAATGGCGTTTTTCCGTACGAGCTCTTCCCTCGGCGCAGGGGGTCACCGCATGTTTCTTTTGAAGAATTAGTGTCCGCAGGCCGGGTTTAAATTGAAGTCAGACGTCTGAACAGCATCAGGAACTCTGCACACTTAACTAAAGGAAAGCTAAGGCACATAACTGACTGAAAGTAACAAGGCAGCTCGTCAGCCCCTGCAGCAGGAAGCCACAGATGGGGCTTCTTGGGGAAATAATGCACATTAATGAGGGTTTCACCCTACACCTTGACCACAAGCCGCATGACGGAAACGCCAAAGCACCTCACATATCACAGGGCACCCGACACATCACTCAGATCCCTGAATATCCATGACAACGGGCAAATTAAGGAAGCTGTGCTTCCAGATTAATTGCGGTGCCCCTCTCTAAAACATTTACCGTAAAACAAGTGCAAAACCACCGCACAAGAAAAAAGTGACCACTTCGATCAGCTCCATTCACTATACAGGAGTTTCTTGCAGACACTCCATAGAGATGTGTGTCCAAAGTTATATACACACCAGTGTAAACATGTAGGCTGCGATCCGACCATTACACAGGTGGCTATGCACTGCACTCTGTGGATGAACTTATTCTCTGAAATCACACAGGATGTCATTTCATTCTCAAAGACTGCTGCTCCTCCTCTTACACCTAACTTAATCCAATTTCCCAAAGCAGCAGTTCCTCTCTTGTGCTTTTTCGGCTCCTCAGGCTACCGTACCAAGCAGAGGTTTCCTCGGCATCGCGGCCGACTGAGCTAAGCACCACCTATGCTCTACATGCGCTCACCTTCCTCAGAAAAGACATGTGGAAACACGCCAATATTCTCAACCCCCACGTGATAAGTGGAGCCCCTACTTCATGAAGCACAATGAAAAAGGGGCACTGAGAGGTTCCTTTAAGGACAGGTGACCGATTAGGAGGTTTTCAGGGACGAAGAACTTACCACAGGCCCAGACCTTCCTGTGAGACCCATCGGACCAGGGGGGCCCCTCATGGCCAGCTGGGAGAAGCAAAAACCCACAGTGACCAACCTTGTAGAAGCAGCCATGAAGGATTATTCATCTATTAGATGTGGTGCACAATGGCTCAGGGGGACTCAGGAGTCAGGAGATCAACTCGCAGTACTGATTACATCCCCGGTGACCTCTG
This sequence comes from Petrocephalus sullivani, assembly GCA_026780845.1. Taxonomy (NCBI): domain Eukaryota; kingdom Metazoa; phylum Chordata; class Actinopteri; order Osteoglossiformes; family Mormyridae; genus Petrocephalus; species Petrocephalus sullivani. The sequence continues at coordinate 16,530,331 of JAODKM010000001.1, read as the reverse complement.
ACCCCATCACTAACAGCCCATTACATCTGTCCACACAGGTGACACCCGTCCCCACCATCCAGCACATACCCTGGCTTGGGACAGAATGGCTTGTGCCTGGGCTTCCTGGGCGGACACTGCGGGGCCCTTATCGATGTCCCCTCCGAAGCGGAACTGCAAGGTAGGGGACAGGGCTGTCAGTCTACTCACCCGAACTTCTCGGACAGTTAAGCTCGTACTTCCCTTGGCATGCAAAGCTTTGGCTGGGCCATCATCTGCACCTGGAAGGCTCTGACTCCATAGTACAGCTGACAGACCTGGCAGAGAGGACAGGGTGACTTACCGGGAGCATCAGTATCGTTCCTGGCGGTCCGGGCACACCGTCTGCTCCTGAGAGCCCTGCCCGCCCTGGGGGACCCTGAGGGACATGGTGACAGATCAGTGGAAGGCCCCCATGCAGCAGGGGAAAGACAGCATATAGAGAGAAACCCACACACAGCCCCCCCAGGACCTGAACCACTGACTAAACGAGTCCACGTGCTTGACCAATATTCAGGTCAAGCACTATTCAAAGCTATTCAGAACTACAACCAAAGGCAATTAAATCTCAAGCGAGCAATCAGAAACACAATAATACAGTTTGTAGCCTCCATGGGGCGTAGTAGTTAGGGCTGCTGGATGTAATCCCAAAAGGGTCACAAAACTAAAGTGGATATCTAAATGTTAATAGACAATGATAACAGAACGATAAGAATTCTGCTGGATCAAGATCCCGAGATGAATTCCCAGCAACTTTGTGGAAGTCATATGTCTGCTTGCTGGGAGCTGCCATATCAGGGAACAAAACGCAATAGAGGAAAAGGAGTCATTGCTGCGATACTTCAAACACCACAGAGGTTTTCATCACTAATACATTCCAGGATGATGACACCTGTTGACCCTGCCATGCTCATGTGTTTGCAGGACAGTGTGAGAAGCTTCTGTTCCCAGAATGAGGGGAAGGTCACAAAGGGAGAGGCCCTCTAACTCACAGAAGAAGCCTCAATCTGTGCCTACACACGAGCAGGGCCAAGCGTTCAGAAACATCTGACGGAAAATGACAGAAATACCACCTTACCCTGTCGCCAGGGTCACCAACTGAGCCAGGAGGACCTTGTGGACCAGGAGAGCCTGGAAGTCCCTGAAGAAAGAGTAGTGAATGAACATGACGCCTGTCCGCTCCCCGATCCACTCTGCCCGAGGACGAGGGGGAAAGGCACAGGGCAGCGGATGGCCTGCATTAGCTATTAACACACTGGCTGCTTTCTTTCACGGCTGAAGTCATGTGACACTTACGGCGGGGCCCGCTGGTCCTGGGGGGCCTTCAATGAGCATTCCCTGAAAACACAGAGAAGCTATAAATACCCCGAGTCAAGGAACAGGGATACTACACAGGCGAAAACGCAGACTCTACTCATTCAGGTGGCGAAGACAAGCTGCACGTTAGAGCTGCTCCACTCATGAAGAGAAAACAGAGCATACATAACAGCACATTTATGACAGGGCATGTGTAGCAGAGCACGCATATAGCAGTGTGTGTATGACACAGCATGTATAACAACATGCTTATAGAAGTGCATGCATGACAGTGCACAAATGACAGCATGTGTATGACAGGACATATATAATAACAGTCATAGAGAAGTGCGTGCATGACAGTGCATGTATGATAGGGCATGTGCGGCAGAGCACATATAAAAGCAACCATATCACAGCGTGTGCATGACATGGTGTGTATAATAACACACTTATAGAAGTGTGTGCAAGACAGTGCACGTCTGACAGCATGTGTATGACATGGTGTGTATAATAACAGTCTTATAGAAGTACGTGCATAACAGAGCACGTATGACAGGGCGTATATGACTAAGCGTGTATGGCACAGCACATATTAAAGTGCACATATAGCAGCACGCGCATGACAGCACGTGCATTTGTACAAAATTAAATGGCTGTCCCACTCACAGGCTCAATGACAGCCGGTTCCCCCTTCTCGCCCTTTTCTCCGAAATATCTTTCCTCCCCACCAACCTGCGCAGAGAAACACAGAGATAGTCATGACCCCAATCCCCCAAGGGCCGTGAGCGTTGGCGTAGCACAGGGAGCAGACAGGCACAAGTGCTTTGGTAATTAGTGCGTACCGCCCATGTGTGAGCCAGAAAGAAATGATATATCACTTTGATGATGATTTGACGATCATGATTCTGTTAACAATAGCATATACATTATTCTGTTTGACCTAACAATTTATGTCTGAAATAAGAGAAACGGAAACAAAGCATGAAGGAAACAAACAGATGTTTTTGGCATAAATCATGGCAACTTATGAGGGAATTATGGTAAATTGTGATTTTCATTTTTCACCTGTAGAACAACATTAGTGGACTTTAAAATGCCATGATAGCCACCACATTCAAAACATGCAAAAGGGAACAAGACACAAACCAGACAGAAGCAGGTCTCATCTCTTTAAAGTCACAATCTCAGACGCACGTGGAAGAGACCCAAACTGGGCATTAGGCGGGGTCTTACTCGGGAAGTCAAGGTGGTCCTCATGCCATTAGTAAAGTTAGTTTCACTAAAAAGGAGATGAAAATTAGTTTCCTTTAACAAAAGTACCCAGATCCTACAGCCAATCAGACGCCAGGGGAAAACATGCTTTGGGGGGAGTGGGAGGAGCTTGGGCAGGAGTGCTCACTTTGGCATGAGCTACCATGGGTGGGGCTCTGTGTTGAGGGAGGGTTGATGGGAGGGTTTACATGAACTGCGCGTATAAACGAGTGGTGTGACGCCCCTGTATATCCCCATGCAAAGAACCTGTCACTGTATCCAGGTTCTCTCGCAGTCATATTTGTTTTACAACATTAAAAGCCAGAGTAATACATCAATCTGATTGTGATGGACCAGCATCCCATCCAGGGTGTCCCCTGCCATGTGCAGCCTGGGACAGGCTCTTGGCCCCTCCAGTCCCAGAATGGGATTAGTGGCCATGGAAGATGGAGGGACAGATGGATGTGAAAGGATACACACAGAGAGGTAGCTGCTACACTAGTTACAATTTGCAAACACTGGCATTTCTGGTATATCCCAGACAGTGTCAATAGACAGGAAGAAACCATCAAAGAATGCATCCCAGCATGCAAAGCGCCGCAGCATGTGACCGGCCAAGTGACAGGAAGAGCTGTGCAGGCCGCGGCAGCGATTGACGCTCACCTCGGTCTCCGTGACGCCGATCTCGGCGGGCACGCCGGGGCCGAACTCGTCATCATACGCAGGCGCAGTGGGTTTGGCCTCGCTAGTCCCAAACTCATCATACGGCCCGAACTCGTACTGCTTATTATCAAACTCGCCGCCCTCGTACTCCTTTGTCTCATACTCCTTAAAGTCGTACGTGTGCTCTGCTCTGTCCCCTTCCGGCTCTGCGCGGTCCTGCGTGTCCACCGTCCCCGCCGCAGCAGTGGGGTCCGCACCCGCCCAGTCCACTTCAGCAAGACCATCGACATAGTCCTCTTCAGCAGCCTTAGCCTTGCCAAGCATGGAGGCGGAGGTGTTGGAGGGAAGATGGATGTTAGCTAAGCGGCTAAAGCATCTCGTAAGCTGTGGGTGATTTATGGGTCACTTATGGCGGCATATATCATTATACAGACGGTAAGTCAAGCACTTTATCAATGAATAAAAATGTATCCTAGCTTTTACAACCTAACTTTATATCAGTTTAATCAGGAACCTCACCAAAATCTTTAATCCTTGACACTATAATGTAAACTGCCTAACAATATACCAGTATAACATGTAGTTAGAACCCAATACAAGAGATAAAATTACACTTATTGCTGCCATATTAATGAATCCATAAATCAGCACTATAGCTGAAGCAGTTTTGAGTGGTTATTTGCTTTGGTTTGGATGCAGTGGGCACAGTGAAGCAGATGTGGAGATGTTCTCTGGTGGGGAGGGGGCAGAGCTGTAAACACACCCTGTTTCGGTCCCCAGTGGCACTGAGTCCCTCCGGTCAGTGGTATAACCGCCACGGGCCTGACTCAGCAAGCAGGAGACCTTCAGAACTACAGAATCAAGCCACTGCAGAAGGCTGGGGAGACTCAGCTGTGAGATCCCAGTAAAAGCAGGGAATGGACCACCATTCCCAATCAGCAGCCATCAGAGCTAGTTAAGGGTACGGACTTAAGGAGAGTGTAAGGTCTGCCAGCTATACCTCAAAGCCAAACCCACAAAACTTGTAGAACTAGGGATAAAGGGCACTAGTATCTCAAACAACATGAACCAATAGAGCTGCATCAAAAAATACAGCGAGCGTAACTGTAATCCAGACATAGTGATTTGGTCTGGTGCTGTATGGTCAATATTAAAGCACTGGAGCTTATTCTTTATTAGAATGTAAAAGGTTTCCTCCTTTGCCCGCCATTTCCCACACCTGCTTTCCTCCTTTGCCCGGCATTTCCCACACCTGCTTTCCTTTGCCCGCCATTTTCCACACCTGCTTTCCTTTGCTCGCCATTCCCCACACCTGCTTTCCTCCTTTGCCCGGCATTTCCCACACCTGCTTTCCTTTGCCCGCCATTTCCCACACCTGCTTTCCTCCTTTGCCCGCCATTTCCCACACCTGCTTTCCTTTGCCGTGCTCAGTCATGATATTATTCCCGCTTGACGTCATGCCTGCAGAAGCTGGTTCGGTTTTAAACGCTCCTTTGTCCAGCTGGAGAATCCACCGATTTGCAAAGAAACACTATGCACCTCACATTTTATGTTCCTGTATGTTCCTGTACGAAGCATCACTATCGGAGCACAGGAGTGTAAAAATGTGCACGCTGCAGTGAAGCTCTCGGGGAAATGTGACGGCTGTATGGTGGGCAGACAAACGGGCACACTCCTGCCGCCAGGCCGGAAGCGGCGCGGGTGCTGCGTGCTTGCACAGCTGCCCGCAGGGCGGCCCGCCTGTCACAGAACCTTCCAGAACAAACCCTTCTTCAGCCCCGCTTCCTCTCTTGTTGCGCCACGAGGCACCGTCCACAAATACCCGCCTGCTGTATTTTAACGGGCTTCCATATTGTTTTTGGAAGAGGAACAGAGAAGGCTAAAATAACAACAGTGCATACTTTGTCCACAAAAAAAAATGAAAAGAGGCCTGGGCACTCTGCAGAGTCCTGCAGTAAGGGATCCCCGGCCAGGCATTCAGTGAAAGAGAGACTAATGATTGGCGCTGATAAGGCACCGTGCCTCATGCTGACCAGGACCCTGATAGCATATTATACCTCTGAAGAATATGCACATGCAGAAAACTCCCAAAAAAGAACTTTCAAGTAGGTGGAAAAATGGAACACTTGTTTACAGCACCTTCTCCCCGTCACTCCAGTACTACTGTTACTGGTCGTGTCTCATTAGCATTAGCGAAACCGAAAAAGACAGCCACCCGTTTACCTCATTTGGTCCGGTAGGGTCGACAGCAGACTGAGGCTGGTAGCCGTCTGTCGTTCCGTAGTCAATGTCGCCCTCAGTATAATATTCACTATCGACATTGTTCACCTGAATCCACGTCACATGGACCGGGAGAAAGACAGACAGGTTATAACGCAGAATGCCTGTGCACGGTGATGTACAGAACTGTGCTGTCCAGCGGGGCATTAGGAAGACGTCATGCCAGCTGCTTTGTCAGAGGCAAGGTCTCTGACATCACGTGGTGCACTCTGACCTCTGACCCAGAGGTCATTCGTGCACTGTCTGGTAGCTAGGCCTTCTTCGGTGGATGGCATTTTAACTAACGTTCAAAAACAGAGACACACTGACAAAGCTGACAGACACACCAATGGGGATGGGGAGAGGAGGGCATGGAGACCGGGTATCCCAGACACAGACGACACAGACATGATTAGGGAGAGGGGTTTGCCACAGTGACTGACAGCAAGCCATCACATGTGAAGCCATTACCTCATGGTCAGAATAAGTCTCTCCTGTGGGGACAGCCGTGTCACTGCCTCCCCCATCACTGTAGTCATATAAGTCACTGTACATCATATCGGCAGTGGGGTGCTGGCAAACCGGAAGGGGGGGGGGGGATATGAAGCATAGTAATGTTAGCATTATTAAGCAAAGTTAACGGGGAGGGCGGCCTGTGGTCAGTCAGTGGATGAATGGTTACAAATGTGAACTTTCTGCTCTGGTCTGCTTGGACAGCAGAGTGATGGACACATGACGCTTTCGTAAATTTGAAGACGGTTAATGTTCACCACAGCTTGCAGAGCAGCTGGATAAGCAATGATTTTAACTGTATATAAATCATTATTGATTATTCATCATCATCTTTTTTCTCAGATAAAAGATGGGACACTTGACATAAGCAGTTGCGCATTACTGGGATTTGTCGTGTGCATTATCAAAACTTAAAAACTTCATTTTTAAGTTCCGGCGAACAAACATTCAGAGGCAGCAGACTTGGTGTGTAGTACGTGTGTGTGAATTGCTAAAGACTTTGAAGCTGTTCTGGTTCACAGCTCAGGTAAAGGCGGGTTGCACGCTGTGCTAATTGGCCCAGCCTGATTCTCGGGTCAGCGACCTCTGCATTCTAGCAGCTACTTCCAAGCCTCAGCTGGGGCTGTTACAATCCCGAGAGCTGAGCCCCCCCCC
>JAODKM010000001.1:16468629-16503005 GCA_026780845.1 Petrocephalus sullivani | reverse complement strand
AGAGGAAGCCCTAACCCTAACCAGACCCAAAGGGGGAGCCCATCCTCCAGGGGCTGGCAGAGGAGTCAACTGGACAAGACAAAATGACAAAATCTAAATTTATATAGTTCTGGTGTTGAAATTTCTGTCTCTATGCAGGGGCAGGCAGGTGCTGGCACATGGTGCTTGATTCTGCTTCTGGTGGGAAGATGAACAGAGGTACAGCAGCAGGGAAGGAAGGAGAGGCAATAATAGTCATGGGAACATATATTCAGGAGCATATGGAAGCTACAGCACAGTAGGGCTGCTGTCTCTCTGCATTTCTCTTTTAAATACTGCTGCTGCAACCAATCAGAGAGCAGCACGGCATACATTTGTTTTATAGCCTCACTCACAAGGTGTTCCAACATGAATCCTACCTGACACTTAAAATTTCTGCAATGGAAATCCCCAAAGGCATCAAAGTGTAAACACTGCAGCTTTACATGTACATACACTGAAAAGTTGCAGTGAACAGAGGAAAAGACCCTCCAGTACATCACAAACTAGGGCTATCTGCTCATTAATTGCACATGAAACATAGGTAATTTATTATTCTTATGTTTACATATTTATTTCTCTACTATGACAATATTCTGCTTCTTCGGGATATTTTAATTGTCTGCTATGTACTCTTTAAATGTGTTTGCATTAGAGTACTTATTTGCACTATGAGTGCTGTTTTTGGCACAATATATATATGTTTTTGTTGTTATGTGCTCCAGAATTTCCCACCTTGGATCAATTAAGTCCATCTTACTCTCATAAGCATGCTATTTTATTTGTTAGTTATCGGTTATTTTGAATGCACCTTGAACCTTATTAAATGGACAAAAGCCATATGCTGCAATGCCTTATGGTAAATAGTAACTTTTCTCAGTTAATCCTAATCCATCCTCTTAAAATTTGTGCTTTCAGCTAAATGGTGGTTAAAAACTTCTCCTTGCATACAGAAATCAAAGGCTGTAAACTAAAATGAGACAAAAAGGGAGAATGCTGTAACCCAGGGTGGATAAATCACCAAGGAACCAGATTTAGGATAAGCATCCCAGGATGTTCCTGTAGATTCCCTCCTCTGGTCCACCCTTCAAAAGGTGCTCCTTAAGCCCTGCACTACCCGGGACGGGCTCCAGGATGCAGAAACCCTAATTGGATAAGCACTTCCCAAAAAGAGATGGATGAATGGACAATCAAGCTATACCACTGTGGCTTAAATCACAGTGGCTGACGTTATAATGCAAGCCGGCCGCAGTCGTAATGAGCAGCTGGTGAATGCGTGTTCTGCCAGGCTGGTGTGATGACTCTCGTGGGTGCAAATCTGTCCTAGCTAGTTACTGTGGGTCTGGTCCTAATCGTGCAGTTGCTGTGGAGTAAAGGCTGCCGACTCAAACAGACCCAGGATTCTCAGACAAGACACACAACATCCGTTTTGTGTATTCAGATAAGCCTTCGTAGAGGGTCCTTTCAAATACTGTACTGAGAGGAAAAAAGAGAAAAATGGTGAGGCTTGGCACCAGGGACGCCGGTGGGGGAGCGCTCAGGAGAATTCCAAGGTCCTCTGAGTGACAGGGGTCCTAAAACATTGGAAACATAATACAATTGGTCTGGGTTGGGAGCCTAATAGCATACGCTTTCCTGGGGCCTAAAATCTCTAACAACACCCCTGCTGGACATCTATGCACACCTCACAGAGACAGCTGGTGGCACCGTGATGGTCTTTCTTGATCTGTAACTTCTTCAGACATTCCTGCCCACTCCATACCTGCCCTCTCCATTTCTGCCCTCTCCACGCCTTCCCTCTCCATGCCTTCCCACTCCACGCCTGCCCTTTTCATGCCTTCCCTCTCCATTCCTGCCCTCTCCACGCCTTCCCACTCCATTCATGCCCCCTCCATAGCCGCTCTCTGTCGGATACCGTACACGTGCCCTCTGCATTCCGAGCCTGTCCCAGCATTTCTCTGACTTGCTTGCTGCCCCGTCCCTCCTCCCCAGATAACACCTGTGACACCGGAGCTATGTGCTGCAGGCCTGGGACTGCCCTGCCACCTGGGGGGAGATTTATAAGATGTAGGGCCGAGCGAGGTCTGGGGCAGAGACGTGAAGCCGGCTGCCCCTGCAGCTGCCCACCTGACATCTCACATGCCCCCTTATTCCAGTTTACACACCCCACTCCATTTTTATAAGTCTTTTATAAACCTCGCTACATGGTCTCTGCGGAGAACCACTCAGACACTGAATCTCATATTCAGAAGGTGATACCAGCAAAACCTTGAGAACATATTGCGTAAGAACTGCCTAGAATCAGGACCTACTGAAAAGTGATGGACAACTAGATACTTCTCTTTAACTTTAAAATCCATCCGTGCCATTTCAGATGAACATGTTACCATGCTACCCACAAGCGCCTTTCAAATACATGTTACCCGTAAGTGCCTTTCAAATGCTTTGTTATATATTATTTGTAAATACAGATGACATTGTAAAATGTTCCAGTAGAATTTGCTGTGAAAATGTGGCCAAATGGAGTTTCCAGGTGAATCCTCAGCATTGTGTGCATCATTAAGTAAGTGTAGCGTGGCTGTGGCTGTGATGAGGGTCCTTCCGTACCTCGCCGTAGCTGGCCAGCTTGATGGGCGCGTTTGGGGGCCCAGATGTGAGATCTGCTGCTCTAACTGGCATCCTCCTGTTTGACAGGATACTCTATTCCTGCATGGCAAGGTGTATGAGAGTGTTGCACTCTAGCGGACCTGACTGTAGGGCTCTGGCATGTCATAGAGTTTGGGTTGGCACTGCTGAGACTCCGAAACCCAAACGCATATGTTTTCTTAAATCACCAAAAATAGGTTGAGATAGCAGGGCTGCACACAAAGGGCAGTGAGTGGCATGGGATAAACGCAGGGACCACTGTGGGGGACCGATCTGTTCTTTGTGCAAGGCTGACATTTGCAGTTTTGGTTATTCACAGGTTGGCTGTGAATAAATAAACAGGAATATTTTTGGAGCTTGCTGGAGGATCCCGGAGACTTAGAGATGATGTGTAACCCAAAAATATGTAAATAATCCTGAAAATAATTTAGATCACTTAAAATCATATACTGTATACTTATTAGTGATAATATCAGTTTGTGTAAGGGCATACTATAACTATACTAAGTATAATTTACAAATTTTCACATTTGTGAGGATCCCCTACCCTTGTGGAAGTGAAGGGGGCACTATATTGCACATTACCTGGCCAAATGAAAATCACTGTTGAAATGTAAATAAGCAAGTACTTAAGAGCCAATGCTTGGATCACTATTACAGCTCAGCAACATTATGCAGCAATAAAGTGGAGTCAGTCTAGTACCTATATCTATAGAATGGCCAGGTTATCCCATCGACAGATTTTTTCTTCCCCGTTATCATGGGCATATTCCAGGATGAAAATGACAAGATTCATCGGGCTCAAATTATGAAGGAGTGGTTCAGGGAGCATGAGGAATCATTTTCACACATAAATTGGCTGTCACAGAGCCTTGACCGTAACCCCACTGAAAGTCTTTGAGATGTGCTGAAGAAGACTTTATGGAGTGGTTAAACTCAGCCATCATCAGTACAAGATCTTGGCGGAAAATGAATGCAAATCTGGATGATAAGCACGTGGAACCAACACCATGATGAATGCGCACTATAATCAAAGCTAAAGTCGGCCCAACGAATTATTAAACTGTGTGACTTTTTGGCCGGGCAGTGTATTTTGATTCATTTAACTACAGCTTTACACAACGTAATACTTAAGAGGCTGTCACAGATCCCATGCTATAGTGAGTGTTCAATGAGGAAATGGCTCCCAAACTGATGCCATCAGCTCTGTGGATTTAAGTTCAGGACCCTGTTATTTTACGCTATACAGTCGTCCCACTCTATCATGGTTTTTTCTAATACAGTACTGTGCTCATTAAAGTATATACAGTACTGTGCTCATTAAAGTGTGTACAGTACTGTGCTCATTAAAGTGTATACAGTACTGTATATTCATTAAACAGTTGATCTAGATAGTGAAAATTCGGTTGTCTAAGTCACTTATAATCTCTTCCTATCCTGGCCACTGACTGGCTCAGCCTCACACAAGTTCGTGTCTCTCATACACGCTTCTACATCACTACGCGTCGGAAGCATCTTTGTTTGCGATTTCTGAGAACTTTTATCTAAACCCCACGACGGCGCCTAATCGTGCTGCTTCTTCTAAGCCTTCTGCTGCTTCTTATTTTCATAGGTTAGTGATTCTGTGTAAGAACTGTGTGTGTGTAATTAAATGTGCAATAATAATAATAATACTATGATATTTGTAATGTCTAATATGTCTTATTTTCTCTACTATATTGGGTAATATGGGTGTAATGGTGACTAAAGGGTGTTTCATGTCTAGAGGACTCTAATAATGTTAAAAACCGTATTTGGAAGGTCATAAACAGGTTTTCTATGCTCTAACTACAAAAATATTCAATTTATAAATAAAGAATCCTACTTCGCTGAAATTCACTTTTCACGGTAGAGTCTGGAACGGATTAAACGCGATAAACCAGGGACGACTGTATTGCCAAAAATATTGAGACACCCCTCCAAATTATTGAATTCAGGTGTTCCAATCACTTCCATGGCCACCAGTGTATAAAATCAAGCACCTAGACATGCAGACTGCTTCTACAAACATTTATGAAAGAATGGGTCTCTCTCAGGAGCTCAGTGAATTCAAGCGTGGTACCGTGATAGGATACTAACTGTGCAATAAGTCCATTCGTGAAATTTTCTCGCTACTAAATATTCCACAGTCAGGTGTTAGTGGCATTGTAACAAATTGGGAGCAATTGGGAACAACAGCAACTCAGCCATGAAGTGGTAGGCCACGTAAAGTCACAGAGTGGGGACAGTGCATGCTGAGGCACACAGTGTGCAGAAGTCACCAACTTTCTGCAGAGTCAGTAGCTACAGACCTCCAAACTTCGTGTGGCCTTCAGATTAGCTCAAGAATAGTGCGTAGAGAGCATCAGGGAATGGGTTTCCATGGCCAATCAGCTGCATCCAAGCCTTGCATCAGCAAGCGCAATGCAAATTGTTGGATGATGGTGTAAAGCTCACCAGCACTGGACTCTAGAACAATGGAGGTGTGTCCTCTGGAGTGACGAATCACGCTTCTCTGTCTGGCAATCCAGTGGACGAGTCTGGGTTTGGCAGTTGCCAGGAGAATGGTACTTACCTGACTGTATTGTGCCAAATTTAAAGTTTGGTGGGTAGGGGATTGTGGTGTTTTGTTTTTTTTTCAGGGTTTGGGCTTGGCCCCTTAGTTCCAGTGAAAGAAATTGTTAATGTTTCAGCATACAAAGCCATTTTGGACAATTTCATGCTCCCAACTTTGTGGGAACAGTTTGAAGATGGCCCCTTCCTGTTCCAACATGACTGCACACCAGTGCACAAAGCAAGGTCTATAAAGGCATGGATGAGTGAGTTTGGTGTGACTGGCCTGCACAGAGCCCTGACCTCAACCCGACAGAACACCTTTGGGATGAATTGAGCAGAGACTGTGAGCCAGACCTTCTCATCCAACATCAGTGCCTGACCTCACAAATGCTCTTCTGGAAGAATGGTCAAAAATTCCCATGAACACACTCCTGTACCTTGTGGAAAGCCTTCCTAGAAGAGTTGAAGCTGTTATAGCTGCAAAGGGTGGACCAACTCCATATTAAACCTATGTATTAAGAATAGGATGTCATTAAAGTTCATGTGCGTGCATAAAGAAAGGTGTCTCAATACTTTTGGCAATATATTGTTAGCCTGTGCTGTTCATATTGCAGATTACCAATAAAAAGTCACAGGACATGTCTATCTGTCAGATGACCGATTTTTAACAGGAAAAAGTAAGGCGACTGCAGTCATTTGTAAAGGGAAAGCACCTTAGAAGTTGACTGCGTAATGACACGACGGCACTCCCGCCGAGGTGGTCTGTGAGCGGTCTTCCGATTTGCGATCAGCCAGACACCCCCGCAGTTACTCCCCCACCAAACAGTAGCATCAGTCCTGCGCGAGGGCCGACGCGCGCAGAGCACCAATCCCACGCATGTTTGCCCGCAGCAGCTCTCTATGGGGGCGAATCAGTCCTGCCTGGCTCTGTAAGGGGGATCCGCATGTCACACCTGCGACCGTCAGTCACCATCACAGCCAGAGCGTCACAGACATGGATGAGGTTTCCCATCAAGCTCCATGAACATCTGCAAGATTTGGCTTCTGAAGGGGTGGTGTGTGGCCCAGGGGAAGAGGATTCTGTGCCTGCTGTTAGGCCCTTGAGCGAGGCCCTTATCCCCCAACTGCTTCAGGGTCTGTCTGACTTAGCTTTCTCAAAAATGCACGTCACCAAATTCACAAACAAATAATACCCACAGCCCCCAGTGCTCCTGCCTGTCACAGTATGAGATTATGGACTGTATCTAGATACCTGCCTGAGAGCGATTGTGTAGTTAAAGGCCATGCCCCCTCTCTCCTTATAAGCCATTTTAAAGGCACTTAAACAGCCATGATAATGTAAGAGGCCCACTGACTTGGGGGACTTAATCCAGCCCCTTGCACCTCACTCGGTGAGATTGGGAGTGTGTCGAGGGAGGTGTTCTGGGGGGGTGGGGGGGTTCCAGGGGACCACCTGAAGGTTACCCTGTGTCTGAGCTGAGGGAAACCCTACTCCCCGCTGCCTACTGGTGAAACAAGGAACATCTGTGTTGTTACAGCTGGCACTCTGCGATAAGGACTCAAAGTGCCATTTGTAATATATCACATACTGTATATCTCATGGCTTGCTGATAATTGGTATCCGGGTTACATATATAACATACATTTAACTTACTGTAACATTTAGTATAAAGCGCACATCCAGCATGGTTTGCCTACAAAAAACCAAAAGCTGCTCACACAGATTCCTGGGTTGAGGTCACCATCACAGGTGTCTGACTTCCTGACACCTACGGGTGGGTACAGCATCTCAGCTCTGAGGGCCAGGGTCTCATTAGTATTCCCAACCAGGGCAGTAGCCGCATGAGGGCGGGGTCCCGGGCTCACGCTGCAGCCCTCTCCCCCAGGACTTCCTCAGAAGCTGTTCCTCTTTGCTTTGAAACACTGAGCTCTTCCCAACATCTGCTGGACACATGTCTCCTTGCCAAAAAAGGTCTGCTAGCCGCTAGGTGATGAATCTGGACACTTTCTCTCTGCTCAAAGTAGGCCTTTGTGTAACATTTTGAATTTCTTCTGGACTGAAAGGGATGAAACTAATATTGAAAATTTTTAAGCCAGCTGTTTCTGCATGATTTTCATCGCACCACTGCATATAAAGCCACATATAACTCCTTCTTAGTTAGTATTGATATATAGTTAGTATTGATATATTGTAAGTAACAGAACATCATTTGAGATATGAGTTCAGTAGGAGGTTACCCCGATTTCTTCTAATATGTTTATTTTAATAATATCTTGATTGCCATCTATAATCTGCAAGCCTTTCACTAATTACAAATGGGCAGGCTACTTTCGGCAGGGATAATGTGAAGCGCTTTGAGACAATGTAATGTTGTGAAAATGCCATATACAAATAAAATTAAATTGCAATTGCAATATTTCCCTGTGAGCCCTTTCCTTCTCCTCAGACACCAGATGTATCTGCTCATGTGACACCAGCTACGGAGCAAGATGACGTCTGGTTCTTGAATGGAGCCTGTAAGCCCAGCGATTAAGACACAGCACAAAACAAAAAGCGACTCACCTTCAACCAGCTTGGGGTTCAGGTTTCGCGGTAAAATTACCAAATGAGAGCAGCACTTGACTAACATCAGCTTTAGAGGCAAGCACACAACACTTAACTTTTAACTAGGTGTCTGTTTGGACAAATTCCAGGAGCGGAGTGTCAGAGACACCAATAAAGTGTCTTAGCAGAATGGATTGAGGCAGGTCAAATCCTTGGCAGGTCTCCTGGTCCTTTCTGAAACCACAGATGTAGATACAAATTTGTGTCTGCGCTTACAGTGACTGTATTGTCTGACAAGCAGCACTCAGAAAGCTGCAAGTACACCTACAGTACAGTAGTGCCGTACTACACCTACAGTGCATCACAAAGTCACTGCTGCAGATTTCAGAGGAAAGAACTAAGAAACAGTAGGACATCCTTTGTTTAATGGGGGCACGGTGATTAAACATTATTGTACGTTTCAAGCTAGCGCATGTTAAGATAATAATAGTACTGGAAAGTAATGAAACAAGGCTGAAATAAAAGAGCAGGAGCCCTGTAAGGTTCACCACAGATATGATGGTGATTCTGATTATATACTGAGAGGCCAGTGCTTCCAAAGCAGGCTGGAGGTTATCATCTCTCCAGCAGTTGGCTGCACCTGGATTCTGTTGAATGGTTTGCAGGTTCATAAATCCATTGTTCTGCTGGGCTCCTCCTGAGCCCCTTGGGCTGGGGCAGCTTTGCTCTCTGTAGACCCCCAACATGCTGATTCTGTCCTGAACTCTTGCTGCCTCTGTGCCATGTGGAATCCCTCCCACTCATGCGTGCTGCCTTCAGCTGTGCCCAGCTCTGACTCCTTCCAGGCAGCTGTGCCCTGCTCTGACTCCTTCCAGGCAGCTATGCTTAACTTATTTCCAAACTCTGCTCTCTAAAGAGGACATGAGCACTTGCGTGAAGGGCCCACTGTGAAATGTAGGTAGGTGTGTGGGATCCTCGTCATGAGCATAATAGGAAGATCATATGGGAGTCTGTAGGCTTCCTGGGGACCAGGGTTGCATGGAGCAAGTAGCGGCAGAGGGTGATGGAACGAAGCAACTTCTGTGGAGCTCGACCTTCTGTGCCAGAGAAGCTCCACGTGAAGGTGAGTGAAGCTCCACGTGAAGGTGAGTGAAGCTCCACGTCAGCAGCCAGAGTGTGATGGGCAGCTGATAACACAGGCTGGGGAGAAATGCAAGCAAGAATGGCCCCGAGAGAGACCGGGTGCCAGGATCCTGGACACGTTGCAGGCACAGGTGGGACGCAGGAGATCCTTTGATCATTTGAACATGCTACAAGGAGCAACTAGAATTGGTAGCGAGATGATTTTTACTGTATAGTGGAGACAAGGACACTTTAACCCACGCTTTGATGTTTTTGGCAGGAGCTATGTTCCGGAGGAGTTTTGAATATCAAAGAAAACTGGTCAGCTTAGACTTACTAGGAGTCCAAACAGCATTAGCTACAGGATCCCTGTCGTATTTACTATTGGTCTTACATTAAGGGAATTGCGGATGTGCAGCAGAGAGGACGTCAGTGCAGTGTGCCACAGTGTAAGAGGTGCAGTGTGCCACAGTGTAAGAGGTGCAGTGTGCCACAGTGTAAGAGGTGTTTAGCCCTCAGTGACACATCAGAGACACCTGGTATCAGCTAAGAACAAAACTCTTCTACGTCTGCCTGAGCCTTGCTGGCTGGCTGACAGCAACGGGCACATTAACGGCTGCGCCTTCTCCATAAATCTGACTGCCGGGTTCTCAGATTGAATAAAATGACTGCTGTTCTGCCCCTTACCTGCGAAATTTCAGAGCCGGTCAGCTTGAAAAGGGCCATTGTTTGCCCTGGTGAGGAATGCTCCGGGTTGTTCTGTGAAGAAAAGGCTTCATTTGCTCAGGAATTTCGAGGCTCCTTGGCGATAGTGGTGGATGAAGCAAATTGAATCAGAGGCTTTGCTTCACATAAAGTAAAAGGTGATGCTTCAGTATTTACAACCAGAACTGTGATAAATGTAAAAAAATACATACTTAAGGTAAAACATGTAGGCAAAATGTAAACAGAAGAAAGAGCCAGAGACTGCATAGATACCCACAGATCAGTGCCCCGCTGACTGTATGAAAGGTCATCTTTAACCCGATTAATCAAACACATACTGTACATACTATAATAAGCACCACTGGTATTGAGATGCAGGGAATTCTTTAGCTATTTTGTTTTATATTATGAGCTTTTATATATATATATATATATATATATATATAGTTTATATCTATATATATAAAGTTTATGAGCTTCATAAATGTTTTAAATGAGGACATTTTGGTATAAACAAATGTGTAACTGGAAATGTTTAATTAAATACACAGAATACATGTGGATTAGAGGAGACAGGCAGTGAGGAGCATGTCCTGTGTTTGCCACTAACATATGGAGCCTGTCCAGTGTTTACTGCTCACATACAGCTGCCCCTTGGCCTCGTGTGTCTTCTGCTGGGCTTTGTTTTTAATGCCCCTTCCCCAGGTGAGTGAGACCTTGTTACTCCTCTGTGTCGGGCCACCAGCTGTGCTTTGCTGCTGTCTGTGCTGTATTTAGGCTTAGCTTGTAAGGCACATTCCACATGGGGTTTGAACAGTGCCAGTGCAGTCATCTCTGCGTGCACATGTGTAATTGCAGGCTGCTCAGCTTTATTGAGCACTGTCGCTATGTAAGAGAATGTTTTAAAGGGTGATACATTTAATTGTGTTTGGTTCGGCTAATAAGAAGAAAACCTCCAAATCACAGATACATGTCAAGGACACCTAGATGATCAAAGACAAACAGACGTTTATTTACCTTCGTGCTCATTCATGTAGTGTTACCACCCAATCCATTTCAGAAAGGAGACTTTGAGCTGCTCCAGGTTTTACAAACCACTTTAAAACTGAGAGGTTCCTGTGCTTGGCTAAACAGTTCAGTTCTTGTTGCGCTCTGACTGGTTTGTTTCCTTGATTGGAAGACACATCCTGCTGTTTCAAAATAAAATTAGTGGCACATGCATGATTAAAGGAGACTGACCAATCAACACACTGCAAGAACGCCGTGCATAAGTGAAATCCAGGTCCGTTTCATTGAAATGGTAATTTACAAATCTTGTCCTAGCTCAAAGTGTCCTTTCCAGGTGGTAACCTTACTCATCTGAGAGAAAGGCTACTCAAAAACATGTTAAAAACATGCAAGTTAAGATTTGCCAGAATTTAAAAATCCTATTCTGCTGCTCATAGTGACCTCTAGCGGTTGAGAATAGAAATTTACATGGTGATAATATCGTCTCCTTCAAAACAAATGAATAACTATTTAGTGGCAGTACACAGTAGATATTTAATGATAAGAACCATACATTCACAACTTTATTAAAAATTGTTGTGAAACTCGGGGTACAACAAGAGTTGTACTTTCAGTAACAAATGAAATTCATTGATTGGTACACGGTATTTGAATATCCAATCAGAAATGATCTGAACCGGAAGTACATTTAAAACTTTTTCAATGGGCGTATATTATCTGACTGACCAATAAAAATTTATCTACACCGGAAGCACACTTATAGGCGGAACTTCAGAGACAGTTTTTTTTAATCATATGAAGGTAGATTTGTTCTATGTATCGGAAGATAGTGGTTCGTACTTATACGGTGTTGCGAGTATTCATCTGTACAGTGACGTATTTCAGTTAGATTAACATTATTCTTCATACTCGGTTCCCGCTTGTAGCATCAGCCGGCTTTAGCAAATAGCACCGGCGTGATGGATCGGTGTGAGGAGCAAGACGGCGACCCGGTCCAGCCCCGGCGCAGTAAGACTCTCATCATACGGCACCTTCCGTCGGAGCTGAGCCGGGACGAGAAGGAGGATCTACTGAAGTACTTCGGGGCGGTGTCAGTGAGGGCCTTCTCCGATCGGGGATTGCTGGTGTGTCGGAGCCCCCGCCGTGCCTCGCCGCGCCGTCCGTGTCCCTGCCATCAGTGCTCTAACGCTGTGGTTGCTTTCCGCAGAAACACACCGCATTTGCCAGCTTTGCCAGCGAGAGCTCCGCAGCCAAGGTGGGTCCTGCCGAGATGCTCCCCGGGCTCGTGTGCTCCTGTCGCCAGCTGCTTGTCCCGCCGCCGGTGACCGTGCGGCTTCGCTTCCTTCTCAGGCTCTCGGCAGGCTCCACCAGCTGAAAATCCTGAATCACACGCTGGTCGTGGAGTTTGCGAAGGACCAGGACAGTGTCGCCGTGCTGAAGAACCCCCCGGTGTCGGACAGGTACGCGAGTGGAACTTCGGCACATCATTGTAGGACTTAACGGAGGTTTTACGGCCCTTTCTCCATCTCCCTGACCCACATTAGCTTAACTGAGGAGAAAGATGCGAAGAAGAAGACGAAAGACGGACAGCAGCCCAGCGCTCCTTTAATAGAAACTGGAGCGGCCCCCAGCCTTGGGTGAGTGTGTAGCTGTAAAAGTATGACGTGTGACT
Source organism: Petrocephalus sullivani (assembly GCA_026780845.1). Classification (NCBI taxonomy): domain Eukaryota; kingdom Metazoa; phylum Chordata; class Actinopteri; order Osteoglossiformes; family Mormyridae; genus Petrocephalus; species Petrocephalus sullivani. The sequence continues at coordinate 16,490,715 of JAODKM010000001.1, read as the reverse complement.
GAGAACGTATTCCTTAACAAACAATTTAGCATCTTTCTTAGTAAACATGCCATGCATAGATGTGCAAGGCTTCCTTAAAAATGATGATCCGATCTGCATTATGTAGTTGCTCGTCTTTGCAGTCATGCTGTGGTTTTTTTTCTCCTGCAGACTGAAATTCCAAGTGAATCCCTCCTTGAAGTATCTGTATCCGCCCCCATCGGGCAGGATCCTGACTAACATCACACACGCCCTCGTCAGTGTGCCCAAGTTTTATGTCCAAGTGGGTATCTACTTGATTTAAAAAGATTAAAGGATTTGTATTTTTGTTGTCACGGAGCAGTGAAATATCTGTAGTTTTTTAGTGCCGTTGTAAAATCTTATTTGGGTTCACATAAAGTTGTACATAGTTATGTGCACTAAGGGGCTCCTTTTAACCTTCAGGTTCTTCACCTGATGAACAAGATGAACCTACCGTGTCCATTTGGCGCCCTAACTGCTGCCCCCCCTTTGGTATGAGGGCGCCGTCACCCAAAGCCGCCGCTGCCGTGCCTCCTGATGTGTGTTAAAACCCGTTGGGTCTTCTGTGCCCCCAGTATGAGAGCATTCCCGTGCAGCCCCCTCCCATGCCCCCCCTGCCCCCTGAGTACCCCCCCCTGCCAGAGGAGGAGATGGAGTTTTCCAGCGAGGAGGAGTCTGAGTATGAGAGTGAGGATGGGGAGGAGAAGGAGAGGTGAGCTTCAGAGGTGCCTTCGTCACACTGACGGGAGGGACTTCTGATGTCATTGTGACCCTGCTGTAATGCCACCCGCCACCTGACGGCGCGCCCCTATGCATCTGCCGTCGCCCTCAGGATGGTCAGGATGATGGGCATCGTCAACCAGCAGTGCAAACGGCTCCTGAGGAAGAAACGTTCTTCCACGCGGAAGAAGCCCAGGCTGAAGGACCTCCTGTTTGTGCCCAAAGCAGATGTACCCAGGTAAGATGGCATCATACCGCGAGGATGGGGTCCTCCGAATGCGGTCATCATGGAGCCTGGAGTCAGAAGATGAACGAGCAGCTGTTACTCATGCGGACACTTAACAGCGTTCCATCATGTGGCGATCCTCTCTCAGTCATGCTCTCTCTCTGCTCTCTAGAAGCACTTTAAAATGACGAGGAGGTGAAATGCTCTAATGTGTGATGTTTATGGGGATGCCGATGAGCATCTCCTCACCCAAGCCCTTGGTCCTGTTGCCTCTTCAGTGGCCAAGCCCCCGCTCTCCAGCCCTCGGATGTGTTTGAGCAGGCCCAGGCCCGCAGCCAGAAGAAGATCGAGTTCCACATCTCTGCTGACGTCTCTGGGCTCCTGGAAAGTGGCGATGCGGTCCCCGCAGAGGAGACCGGGGAGACCGAAGGTGAGGGATTTCCCCGGGGGCTCCTGCATAGATAGCTGTCCAGTTTCCTAGTCTGATGGCAGTTCTTAATCAGCCCTCTGTCCTTAACATAGCACCAATTCAGTCTTGACAGGCTGTAAGTCCAGGCTAACATTCGAAGTTCTGTTTCATTCCGTTTGTCCACATGTGTGATTGATAAATGTCTGAGTGGGAGTCGGGGGCTGTGCAGATGAGCTCCCTGTGTTGGGGAGCGTGCTCATTACGGAGACCATTGTGTTCTCCAGTTGTTGTGGAAGAGGAGACCTCGACCTCGGAGGAGCCAGCTGACGGTTTTGGAAAAATCTACCCCGTGCTCCAAGTGGCAACGGTGGAGGAAGACAGCGACGAGGACAGCGAGATCCCCTCCGAGTTCATCTCCAGGAGAGAGCTGGAGAAAGGCAGACTCACCAAAGATGGTATCAGCTCGGGGGGGTCTGGGTCTCAGTAACTGCCAGAAAGGAAATTTATTTAAAAAAAAAAAAAAGCCACTCTTCACAGGACTTGTTTTGCCTAGAGCTCAGAATGTTGTGTGTAGAGGTGAGGTTTGGTTTTGGTATTGATGGTGTGCACATTAGAAACACTCTGAAGATGGTGTGCAGGTTATGTGAATGGTGTTTTTTTCCTTTCATCTAAACAGAGATTAAAAGAATGTCTGTGTTCAAAAGCTATGAACCCGGAGACCCGACATGTCGGCTGTACGTGAAGAACATAGCGAAGCAGGTCGAGGAGAAGGTGAGACGTCTTTTGCTGCATGACCGTCGCACTCTGTGCTCATTGACATTCTCACAGGAATGTCACAGCAATGGCTTCGCGATCCTTGATTGCCATTGATTGTTTTCTGTCCAATTCAGGACCTGAGGTACATTTACGGGCGATACGTGGACATGTGCTCGGAGACGGAGAGGAACATGTGAGTGCTGTTTGGTCGCACGTCCGCCGGCACGTCCCTTTATGGTGACAGAGACCCTTACCAGTGGCTTGGTGCTCAGGTTTGACGTGGTGCTGATGAAGGAGGGCAGGATGAAGGGGCAGGCGTTCATCGGGCTGCCGAGCGAGAACAGCGCAGCCAAGGCCCTGAGGGACACCAACGGATTTGTGCTGCAGGACAAGCCGCTCGTCGTGGTATCCTTCCCACGTGTGGGTGTCTGTGTCTGCGTGCATGTGCCTGTCTCTGTCCGTCTGTCTGAGTAGGTGGGTCTGTGGGTGTGTGTCTGTCTGTTTGTCTGCCTGCCTGTCTACTCACCCTCACTGATGCTGCATCTGCTGGCTGTGATGAGTTGCCATGTTCAGGTGATCACCCTTTCATACTCCCATCAGTGTAACATCACGCTTTTGAACAAGCTTCTGCAGTGCAGTGACCCCAAGCGCGTTAACGGGGGACCTGCCAGGGTTTATTCTGCAGGCCTGTAGATTTTATAGCTGCTTCTTTCCAGTGCCTAGCAGGAGGTTTGTAGACGTGGCCTTAACTCGTGGCAGCAATTTGCCAGGTCAGCCAGGCCGAAAGAGGCTCCCGGGGACCCGAGCAAGACCCAGAAGCGGCGATGAGCAGGTGAGGAGCTTCTATGTTTCCTATGGTGCCAGCCTCTGGCTCATGCCGGGTCCCGTGGAGTGCGGGGGTCTTCACTGGTCCTGGGACCACATAGGCAGCTAAGTGAATGTAACAATGGAGGCTTTGCTGCCCACTTGGAGGAGTAGTAGTAGTAATAATAATGATGATGATGAAATGATTTTGTCTGTACATATTCTTATTGTGCTGTGCTTCCTCCATGGGCCTTGTTCCTTCCTGGTAACTTTGGTTTAATGTTTTGTTTGTTTAAGATATTAATGCAGAGTTACGGCCCTCTATTGTGCCTCAGCAGGACACTGTATCCTTCTGAGTTGGACATATCCTTTCAAAGGGCTTCTACTATCTACAAAATTCTGACCGTCAGAGTTCACTTAATCTAACTTGGAACATGCCATAGAAGTGAGCTTTTCAGTGACTGGATGCTTTTGGACATTAGTGCCATTTAATCATTGTGTATGTGGGGGGGGGGGGGGGTTGTGTTGTTCCTCTGCTTATGTGAGCAGATAAAGGCATGCGATGAGGAGGTCTCTCTTATTTTAGAGCACACATGCACGCCCCCACCTCTGCGCCCCATCTTTAATCGGTCTCGTCTCTCCCGTTCAGCCTTTCCTGCGGTGACCCTGCGAAGACAGAAGCTAGAGATGTAAAGTGCTCGTTTTTAAATAAACCTGGTTTTCCCGAGCTGTGTCCGTACTCTCTGCCTGCTCTGCCCTCTCCTCCCCAAGCTAAATTAGTGTGGAGCTGTGGCGCTCGCCGGAGGGATACTATCTCTTTAAGACTGAATTTAGAAAGGAAAAGTGAATAGAAATCCCTTTCAGGCGTCAGCAGCTCACAACAGATGGTGGCATTAGCTATGGAGATCTGGAGAGAAGATCGAAAACAAGGAGACAAACAAACCCAATAAAAACTGGGCCCCAGGTGTGACGGGTGTCTCTGAAGAAGGCCGACTGTACCAGTGAAAGATGCGGTAGTATGTGGTACCAAAAGCATGCATTGCTTAAATGATGGCATAGTAGCTGAGAAAATCAAATAGTTTAATGTTGGTGATGGGATAGTGGCTGTGGATTGCTGTGCATGTGGCCTGGCCTATGAAAACAGTCTGCCCCCCTGCATCCTTTGATCCTCAGGCCTGATTCTGATTGGACAAATAATTATCATTTTCAACACTTAGCAAGGAGAGTTTGCGGGGAAAATGGAGGGTCAGCGTTAGTATGACTACATGAGGTACCACTGTGAGGTCACATCATCTCAGGACTGTCATCCTCAATCTGTCACCCCACCAAAAATGTATGGGCTGAAGGTTACATGACACTAAGCCCACCCCCCATGTCCAGGGAGGCCTGTCACTGCCATCTTTGGTGGGTAGAATCTTTTTCTATTAATGCTATTTGATGGAAATTTAAAAGGGTAAATCATGTGGCCGCAACACAATGCATAAGTATGGCAGACGTGTGTGTTTAGGTTAGTCTGGCGAGGCTTTAGAAAGGGCAGTGTGTGTAGTAGAAGTGACTTGGTATGTGATGGTTTCAGAAAAAGCCACCCCAAGTGTTTTAGGGCTTACTAAGGATAAACAATCGGTTTGGCCAGCAGTGGCTCGGGTGTTAATAAGAGAGGTCAAAGGAGAACGGGCAGACTTGTTAAAGCTAACAGCAACACCAAAAATGCAAATAAGTCAGACTACATGCCACAAGGAAACTTCCTGGCATTTACATCCATGACATGAATAATGGAATGAAATTACCCACTAACAGGATGATTCCGAAAGCCAGGAAACTGGAGGTTGCACTGGTGGTTTTGGTCATTGATGCCGGATCCTTTCTGGGTCTCCGTGGTTCCTGACACTGAACGTTCCCATGGATCTGAGACCCAACGGACCACTCTGCCTCACATCTCTGCAATGAAACCCCAGCATCTTCGCCTTCATTTTACATCAAATTAGTTTCTTAGACAATTACTAGAAATCTAGCTTGATCACCAGTTCATTATAATAAACCGTAATATAAACTACTGACAAATTTGTGGTTCTATATAACATAAGATTTTTTAACACTTTGCTGACCCTGGGAGGGGGCTGTATATTATTGGTATTAGTCCACGCAGACGCTAGAGGGCAGTCTGATCCACATTTACTCCCTTGGCTACGGCAGAAGCCCATGAGGAGGACGAGCCCCCCGGTGCCATGCCCACTAATGACCCCTCAGCCTGATTCTGTGGAAAGTGTGGCGCACTGCTCGGTGTTTTCATTCCTGGGTTATGCGCGTTTCTCCTGACCCTCGCGTGCCCCACATTCTCCTGGCTGTCCATGCGTCTGTTTGCCCTGCCTGCTGCTCACTCTGAATCCTGCCAGCATTCCCCCTTCCCTGACCTCCTGCCTCTCTGGCAGCCATTCTTGCCTTGCCCCTGATCCAGTTGGTTCCAGTCATGTTCTATGTTTGGCTTGAGATCTGCTCCCCAGACTGCTATCTGCTGGTCATTCAGGCCTGGTGGTTAGTTGGTTACTGGAAGCTCAGCTGAAGCTCTGAGCAGCTATGGGATGGTTAGTGGAGTCTGCAGAGGTTTGGGTGAAGAATTCTTGCAGACAGACATGCTGTGATTCTGCGGATGCCTGTATACAAATGAGGAGCACATATGAGAGTCAGATACCATCTGCTATCCTTCAGGGGTGGGTCAGAGCATCTCAGGGCATCTTCAGCTCTTCAGGGGCCAGTAGTCATGTCTCACAGCATCTACAGTCCTTCAGGGGTCAATCACAGCATCTATGGTCCTTCAGGGGTCAGTAACAGCATCTACGGTCCTTCAGGGGTCTGTCACTGTGTCCAACAGCATCTGCTGTCCTTCATGGGTTGGTCACTGTGTCCAACAGCATCTATGGTCCTTCAGGGGTCAGTCACAGCATTGTACAGCATCTGCTGTCCTTCAGGGGTTGGTCACGGCATCTAACAGCATCTATGGTCCTTCACTGGTCAGTCATGCCATGTCACGAGTCACAACATCTTTAGCTCTTCTGGGGTCAGTCATGACATCTCACAGCACTGTGTCCGACAGCATCTGCTGTCCTCCAGGGGTCAGCCATGGCGTCTCACAGCATCTGCCATCCCTCTGAGTCAGACCTCTGCATGCTTGTAAGCTGCCGCATTTGGGGCTGCTCAGGCAGCGAAGGGACTCTGCACATGAGCCTCCAGGCTGTTTATCCTTGAATATCACATATGACCGGTCTGATTCATCGCAATGATACTTCCATGCATATGCAACGCTCCATGCTGACCTCCTCTGGGAGGCTTGTGCGGTAGCTCAGGCCTTTCAGTCTCTGAAATGGCTTGCGTATGTCCCCATTAAAACGTCATGACCGATGAGATTGAGGTTGGTATGGACTGAAAAGCTGGCATGAAATCATGGGATGCTCAGTGAGGATGATTCATAGTTTTAGGATCTTAGAGTAACTCACCAGACTTGGATAAAATAAGAATGAATAGGAGAACAGTGCTCAGTAGGACCAGAGCACAGGTGGAGGAAGCAGACTGTGATGCAGCGATGGGGCGCTTCCAGTGTGGGGCGCTACTAAAACCTGGTATTGTGTAAAGCCTGCTGTGCTTAAAGACACCAGCTTTGGGTAATAGAGGCCAGGTATTCGCATTAAGGACGTCAGTATTAAAGGTGGAATGCCTGGGATGTGTGAGCCTCCAGCTTATTCAGCCACAGACGGGCCAAGGCTGAAAACAGACAGACAGTCGCTTATCCACAGAAAGGGATTTGATTTCCAGATGATTGCTAAAATTCTTGGGATGTCCTCACAAAGAAGGTAATTACAGAAAGCCCCATGGCCCTGGTCTCCTTTCAACCTCACTTATATCTCCAAAAGTCAGTCCGTAAACACAGAACAATGGGTCAGAGCTCCAATAAATTTCAGCTGTGGAAAGCAAGCAAGGGGTGGCATCATGGGATTTTATCCATTCGGTATATTAGACAAGAAATCAATAAACAAGTAACCCAGCGGTACAGCCTATAATCTATGGACTAACAGGTAATTGGCAGATATAATCCTCTCTTCCTCTCACACGCTGTTGATATTAACTCAATGCTATGAATAGACTGAAGAAATGAATCCTTCGATAAACGGAAAACTAAAAAGAGCCATAAAAGCAGTGGCGTGCCCAAGCCTGCGTCTGGCGAAGCTAATTACCCACTGTTTACACATCAGTGGCCAGTGATGATTCTTAATGATCCAAGGCGATAGCAAATCTTCACGTCATTACAACTCCGAGCAAAGCTTGTCTTCCTTTCTTCGTGTCATTTGTACCAATTAGCGGAGGCTGATTGCTCAGTAACTACATTATAACTTAACTATAACAGCCCAGGTCTCTGCGGTATCCTGCACTTCCTGCAGAAACAAACACATTTCCCCTGGAATGGCGTCACAAGGCGATTTGTCACCGTGAGAACAAATCGATAGCCGGCGCACATCTCCACTTGTGTGTCCCAGTTGTCCCTGTCAAACACAGGAATCCGCTCTCTGCTTCCGTCTGGGTGTTAATATTACACAAAAGTTGTATTGATCTGCTGTGGATTGGCGCCTTTATCACTGCCATATAGCCATTTTCATCAGAAGTTATGATTCCACTACGTACAGAAATATGAAATGATCGAATGTGCCCATGGCCTGATATTTATCAAGAAACTGTCCGGAGGCTTTTATAGTTGAGGGCAGATTTCTGTGTCTATAAGCCATAATGTCCATACATTATGGAAGTGCTGTATGTCAAATGGAACATACAGGGGGGCACAGCCCATAATAATCAGTTACTAAGGATAGAGGATATTAGGTTTAAGAATGAATCCCTCAACATATTGAAAAGGGTGGGACTTTCAGAGAATAAGGGCTCAGCAAATCATATACCTGCCCTGTCTCTTAGGCCAGTTCTAGCACGACGAATTGTGACATTATACATGTACAGTCAATGCGCCCGCATCAGACATAACTAATCTATAACTGCTATTCAATGTAATCAAGCCCTCCGCCACCCAAACAGGTCAGAAGCTGTTTCCTTTGAATTTAGGAAACATTTTCATTTATTAGTAATACAGATGAATGATAATAAAGGTCTGATTGTGTTTATAATGAACATTTTTTATGTCATCTGTTCATTTTCATCTCTGGTAGGTTAATATTGTTTGTCTAAATGAGGTGTTTAAGTCTTTATTTCTTCACAGAGTACAGGTGACTAACTGCCTACATCTCCCTAAGCTGCCGGTGACAAAGATCCTTGTTAAATGTGCCATAGATAGCCGAGCTGGTGCGGATTCACCTCTCTGTAATGATGTGAACACTCCTTTGATGAAGGTAGTTGGACACCTCGTGGCTCAGACTGTTGCGTCATCAGAGCTGCCCGGCCTCCCTTCTCCCTACATCAGAAGGCTTCGCCGTCATCTGAAAAACTCAAAGTATCACGGCGAGTTTCCACTCCAAGTGGAGAAGCGTGGTCGGGGTAACTGGCAGAAAATGGTGACTTTTGAAGTTCAGTTTACTGTCAGAGAGCTTCACATCTCATCACCAGCACAGTCCAGCCAAGGGCAGCCCCCTGCCTCCGCCACGAGGCCACGCCGGCCTTACCCATGCGCCACCGTACCACCCGCCATTTGGGCAGTGGTGTGGCAGGAGCAGCAGATTGTGAATCATACCCCCCCAGCTCTCAGGAGGAACGCTTCTCAAGGTCAACCTATGATTTCAGACATCTGTATGGGAGCCGCATCGCCTGCGATCTTGCGGCAAAGCGAGGGAGCGAGCGCCGTGTGAGGCGAGACAGGAAAGGTGAAACCACCGAGCCGGCCCGCTTTGTTGTTATGGCAACTCAGTCCTGATGAAAAGCCGAAAAACAATCAAACATCATCTCAAGAAAAAAAAAAAACATAAAAGAGGAAAAAAATCACTGTCTTACACCTTGGGAGAAGCTGAGAGGACGATGAAGCCCTGTAAGGAGAAGCAGACGTTTCCGCCAGCGTTTGATGGCTCGCTGCGATCGGCAGACAGCAGCCATAGTGAGTCAGGCTGAGCATATCGCTGCTCCTGAATTATTTAGCCCCCTTTGTGGCTGGGGCAGGGTGGCTGTGAGAGCCATGCCCCCGTTAGAGACCTGTGCGTCACTGTGGCCCGTCGGACCCTCACCCCTGCCTTTTCTGCTAATACCTTCTGACAAAGCCGCCTGAACCGTCTCATCATGCTTGATATTCATTCCAGCTCATCTCTGGCATGAAAGCGGCTGTCAGCTGACTGACAGGAGCCAAAAATATGTGACCCCCCCACTCAAATGAGGCTAAATGCACACCTTTCTGCCCCACTATACTCTAGTTCATCTCTATGTACTTCCAAGTATACTATACAGTTATATTTTTGGAGACATGAATCAAGATTAAAGAGAAATTCATCCACCTATCTCAATACAGATTCTCCAGGGTAAAGAGAAATGATCCTGGCACTGAGCTGAAATATATTCCTGTGGATCGGTTGCTGACATCACACGGTAGTCACGGAAACAGAGATGGACACACGTCGGGAAGTTGGAGACCAGTTGACATGCCAGGATGCAGAACTTCAGTATTAATCACTTATTCAATCATTTTCTGTGTCACTCTAGCCATTGTTAGACACATGGTTAAACTGCGTATGTTCTTGCTGGGCAAAAAACCCTTGGTATAGTAATTCTTACCAAATGTTATTTTTCACAGCAGTATTATTGGGCAGGAGTTGTGCTGTGTGTCCCTTTGCAGAATAAAAGTCTTTAAGGTCTTTCATGTGGCTGTATTAGGATCTGCCTTGTATTTTCCTTTTGCTCTGTTTTGAAGCACACAAAACACTACAAAAGTAACAGCGGGATCTATGTTGCACTTCTTCTCCACCACCAGGGGGCAGTGTTGATCAGGGCAGAACAGCAGCGCTGCATGAAGTCCCCCGGGGTGGGAATTTGATATTGCATTTACTTAAGCAGCTGTTTAAGTTCAAGGTTCAAGCAGCGATATTTCTCCATTCTCAGGCTTTCTCTCACAAGGATAAGGGGGACCCAGGACCACTGAAAGCCTAAGTGAGTCCCCAAGGCGAGCTTCACTGCTGGCACTACCCCCTTCCCACAATGCAACCAGTCATGCCAAAAAAGGATACAAATCATGGCTAAAGAAATAGAAGACTGTTTATTGATTAGTATTATATTATACCACCACAAATAATATAATAATTATAAGTAGCATTATTATATAATGAAAAAAAACTTATATTGTATTGTATTGTGTTTTTCACATTTATTGAATTTGTATTTATTTGTAGCATTATAGGGGGTCCAAGGGAAACAGTATTGCAATGCACTGTGTACTTGTACATGCTGATAATAAAGAACTCTTGAATCATGAGTCATGAGTCAGATACTCACTCTCTGTGAATCTTAAGGTCACTTTCTGTCCGGTTATGAAGTAAGGAATAACAATCCCTGCACTGTGTCTGCAGGTAAGGGCTCCCCTCTGTCCAATATTATTGGAATTTGAACATTTAAAAATTATAATTCAGTTTATTATAACTTAACTAAATGTTGAGAAACCAGTTTATTTTATGTACATGGAATCTGAGAGTTTGCATTTACATGTTTTGGAAGGAGCTCTGTGATTGTCCATTTTTTCTTTTCACATTTCTGCAAGCCACTGAGATGTTTCATCTAGGCTCGGGTATGCAGACGAAATTTGAGTTCAGAGTCTGAATGGTGGAGGGATCATGCAAATGACAGCAGAGATATGGGTGTTTAAAGGGCTGAGTCATTGAGGGTCGGGATAATCTCCTCCACATTCACAAGATGGCTGGATGATATGATTCTTAAGGACTACAATGCTCCTTAAGCACTGTAGTCACTTCTGGAAGCTTCTTTTTGATGGCCTGTTCTTTCTGCCCAGTTGTACTCGTGACCATGTTATAGTGACTATTACATTTCCACCAAGCTTTAGTGTAAATGTCCCTAATATCTAATATGTGAAGCATGTTATGAATTGTAAATTGTATTTTAAATGATAAAATATAATAACAAGGACTTTCAAAATGAACACATTAATAGTTGTGATTCATTAAAAATATTTAACACTAAAATAAATTAACATACCTGTGTTTTGATTACTTCCTGTGTGGGGCTGACCTATGACATGGACACGGCCTATGACATGGCCGCAAAACCCATCCTAGCCAGAGGCAATAGTGCTTGGCAACCTACATCATCACGCAGTGCATTATGGGGCAACTGACTACATTGTGCAATGCATTATGAGGCGGACCTGCTATATTGTGTAGCCATGAACCAAAATAAACTGGCAGACTTGTCTCAGTGTTAATCTCAGTGTTGTTGCAGGCTGTTTGTAAGCATGTTTGTCGGAAAGAAAAGGGATTGTACAGAGACAAGCTCTTATCAGACTGCATAGTTCTGTGTTTAAAGATGCTTTTAAACAACATGCATCGTTTGTGATTATTCTCCATTAATTTGGTGATTGATTTTACATTTAAATATGCATTATAACAAGCTTTACTCTTAAGAAGAAAAACGAGTCTTAATCATAATTAATCGTGATTAATTAATTGCAAAATGTGTGATTTCTTAACTTTGAATTGATTGGCAGCCCTAATAAAAACTGTTTATAGATTGGTCTAAACAAACAATCATTCCAAATGAATATTGTTTACAGTATGCATTGGCTTATATAAAATTCAGTGTGATTATTCAGTTAAGGCCCATGAAATATTTGGGCAAATACTGCCTCTTGATTAACGGTAGATTTTCATGTTGCATTAATTTGATCATAGAGTGTGCCTATGCTCTAGGTATGTTAACCCAGGGACGTGATGAAGCCACAGTTGCCAGGCTGTCCTAACAACATCAATGCCCAGACATCTCATAATAACCTTTACAAAGGCTGAAGACACTGAGACCGACTGATTGGTGCTGAGTTGCCAAGGCATGTTGATGTCTGTTCGCAGTTTGATGCTAACAGCCTAATGTTTATTAGATAGATCAACCTTGTAAATGTGATGTTTGCTGTATCTCAGCTCCTCTAACATCATGTAATAAGAATGTGCAAGCATGTGCATGCCTGTATGCCAGTACACGTGTGCTGAGGCATTTATCTGCAGACATGCCCTACAAAGTACTGCCTGTAGCTTCCTTCCTGACCAACTGATCCACATTTATTTTGCGTCATGAGGACGTCTGTCTGGCTTCCTTCCACCTCTCCAGTTTCTCGAATCCTCTCCCTCCCAGGTGGTTCCAGACCATCTGTCAGCGCCTCTGTCTTTGGATCCAACAAAGATGTGCTCTGAAGCTCATGGTCGCCACCGTGTTAGTCAGATGTGTAACACATCCCAAATAATGGAGGGTTTTGCCAGGGCGCTGGTGATTAGAATGAGTCTCTGGGCCGAACACGGTGCAGTGGATCCATCTCTGTTTTTACAGTGAGCGTTAGCAGCGAGCGGAGGTCTGAAGCTCACACCTTCTGTAACAACAGGAGTGCCATGTGGGAGTTAACGTCTCCCAGCTCAGCAACAGGCGAAACCTGGCTCTCAGAAGCACCGCAAACTCCTCTTTTCTCGCGCCTTCCTGCTCCGCAGATGGAGAGAGAGAGCGGCTCCGCTCGGACTCCTGCAGCCCTTCGTTCCGCGTTCCCGGCTCCTGCGTGCCGCGAGTGCAGACAGGCATGAAGCTCTGCGCTGAGAGCAGAGACAGCGTGCAGCAGGCTCCTCCCAGGCATGGCCAGATTGAATCCTCTGCCTGCGAATTTTCTCCCCATGGAGGCAGACAGGCATTCCCAGTCTCCAGCCATGCTGATTCAGGAGGAAAATGGCTACAGCCATGGACTGCAGCAATGGTCTCCTCCTGTGTCACAACAAAAGCAAAAAGGCTGCAATGAATTCATACTTGACCAGCGATCTGTGCCATGTGACGGCAAGCCCTCTCACCTGGCTGTCACTGTGTCATTTCGGGATAACTGAGTTTGTTTGCACTTAACCTCATGTTCATTAACACACAGTTCGAGAACCTTTATTCTTTATGACTGTTATTGAATTAGTAATTAGAAAACAGATTTACTGCAGCCAATTATTTATGGCCGCTACTGAGTAAATGTAACACTTCGTCTCATGCTGGTGGAAGATGGTGTGATCTACGGCCAATGAGGAGGCTTTCAGGCTCCATCATGGGGGAACAGGACTGAAGCCTCTAATCATAAGCGCTGTCACTGAATAAGATAGCACTGGGCAGGCCGGCAACCCCATTCCCGAGAGAGCCGGCCTATGAGGGACAGGGCGGCTTCAGGCTCGGCCGCAGGGTGAGGACGTGCATCAGGAGAAGAGAAAAGGGTGAGCGTACAGCTGAAGAGAGACGCCTTTCGCCACGACACACACCTCACAGAGGCTCGAAGTCAGCCCTGGAACCAGAGGTGAGGACAGAGTAGTGTCTGCACACCAGCTAGGATGAAGTGTCAGACGTGCTGTAAGATGCTGATGACAGGAGGAAGAGGAAGCATTTGGGGGAAGTATGATCCACTCCTAGAGGCATTTCAACATGAGGAAAAACTAGCAGTGGGTGAGCATACGCTGTCAAAAACTGCTCATTGGCTACTGTACTCTACACTGTATTTTTTTTTGGACTAAAGCCGACAGTGACTGACAGCACACAGTAACCCCAAACACCTGCCCACATTTGTGCTGTAAACAATGAGCTTAAAGACCTAGAAGAGAGCAGCTGTGCTCTGTGTCTACCCCATTTTATTACCTTGAAAGAATTTCCTGATTTGGATGCTTGTTTGGATCTCTAGTAGGAAGCAGGACAGGAGAACGAACTTAATGAAAATCTACGCAAACAAGAAGGGACTGAGTCTCCAAGATCCTGCACCATCTCCTTTGCGGTACTGTTCAAACAAATACTCATGAAGGATGTCATATCTAATCAGGGGTGCTCAAAGCTTCACAAACAGGCTCAGGAAAGCCTAATGAAAGTCCTTAATTAGCCGGAGTGAGGAGAAAGCAATAATCACTTCAGAAGCAAATTAAGCTGGAGGTATTTTAGCAGAGTAATGAAGCTCTATGCCCCCTTCAGCCATCAGGCCTAAAATGCTGCCATGTTCACAGAGTAGCAATATAAAGAGCTTAGTTTGCTCTTAACCTTTCCACAGGTGAGCTGTGTAAATATTACATTTTCATCCTGGTGCATAAATAGTAAAAAAAAAAAAAACCCTCAAGATGACTACTTAAAGAGAGCACCATTTATCTCTGCCATGGCTGACCCTGCTCTGCTCTATCGGAATTCACTTTGAAATAAGGCTTCTTAAATTGTTTTTGAAATTAAATGATGTGATCCAATAAAGAGTGGAGAGACCGGAGAGAGGGGTAACGCCGGCCTGATCCATAATGCGGTGTGAGGAGCTCTAAAACTGTTATATTTAGAGTCCGTATTGATTGCTTTCATTGCTCAGTGTGCAGATTACTATTTAGAGGAAAGTTTGATGGCTTTGATAGAGATGTAAAACGAGGCTAAGTCATTACACCTATTGTGTTGTTACGCTTGCAAGCTACAGTTGTATCTTGGTGGGTTATTTTAATATACATTATTATTGTTTGATTTGCTGCTTAGCCATATTTTCAGGCTGAAAATTCTGGTGTTTATTAAATGCAATAAGAGTGTTTGTTTCATTCAGTGAAGTGAAAACAAAGTGTAATAAACTTACTGATATGTTGTTAATTAAGGCAATGTTGCGTTGGAGTTATTCTAGAGACAACGGGCTTATTAATCTGTGGTAATGCCAGACCACAAGAAAAACTGTAGCTAATGAAACAGCCCATGCTTTACACACAGGTTGTGCTGTGCGGCCCATGTCCCTCACTGATTGCAGCATCTCCCTCAGGTGTTCCAAACATCTGGGTTAATCTTTACTATAAATGATAACACTGTCTGGACATGCAGAGGCATAAGCATTGTGAATGTGAAGGCCATGGTCCAGTAGCCTCTGAAGACATGGCCGGTGACCCCTGCAGACCTAATGGAACAGTGCTAAATTGCTACAGACCAACTGGTGTGGCTTTTATCTTGGACTCCTTGGGCCAGTGTCCCTTGCCGAAATCTAGCGATGAATAACTGTAGCTGTGTCAAACCTTTTCAGAAATTTACCAAAATGAGGCATAACATACACAGGTCTGGATCCGCTGGGTTCGGGAACCAGCATGATGGAGGTTCTTCAGGCTCATCTTCTCCACTGCCCCATGTCCAGCAAACAGTGCTGTGATGCCAGCCCTAGATGTAGCTGAAACATGCAGCATTTGCTCTGGGAAAGTGACACAGCTTACGCTCATGGCTTGACGCTTTTTAGAGGTGCTTACTGACTCCAGGCTCGCAAGATTTCGGAGAGCTGCGGGTGTGAATCCCGAATAATGGCTAGGCCTAAACAATATGAACTCATCATTTATGTTACGCACCTGAAAATTCCATGAATGTGTGTCACATGTTTTTTGAACCCGCAGGTCTTTGTAGCGTCGCTGATTTTGTTTTTCTCCCTCTGTCTCCGTCCTGCAGCTTTCCATGTCCCCCGCCCTGGCTTGGCCTGCCTCATGTTTGTATTTGTGTCTTTTTTCCCAGTGGGAACCCTGCTGCCCTGTGAATCTGCCCAGCCCAGCAGCCCACCACCTGTCACAGGATTGATGTGTGTCTGCAGGGTCGTCTGCCCTGCCGCCTCGCTGATTTATGCTCGTTTACCTTCAGCAGCTGTGTTCAGTGTCACTCCATGTTTAATTGTAGACATTACAAATGACAGCAGCTGATGGACAAAACTGTTGATATAAAACAGACGAATTTACTCAGCGACCAGGCACACAAGAGCTGCACCCTGCGCAAACCTCAGCGGTGAGGACACAGGTCCCAGGCAAATGTTTGCCAATTGAGCCAGATTTCATTTCATGGCCACAGAACAAAAATAAATGTTGCTGTTAGGTTGTTGCTTAGCGGGTCTCAATTTCAAGGAGAAACTTTCAGATGGTGTCTTTGATGACCGATAACTTTTTGTGACATCTGACAACCTACTTTCTAAAACAACATCCAGCCAAATGGATTCTTCCCGCTGAGGAACAAGCCACAATAAAAATGAAATCACATGGCCCTAGGAGATGATTGTTTTCATTTCAAGAGCATATTAGCAAGTGGACCCTAGCCAGCATTTGGGGGCCAATCTGTTAGCAAAATCTGGCAAACAGTCATGCGCTTATCTGCCAGATTCCTACTGGCTTCTGTTTTTCATCTTTCCCAACATTACTTAAAGTTCCAGCTCTTCGGCTGCATTTTGTTAACTCAATGAAGACGTCAATAATATGTTCTTCAAACACACCGATACACAAGAGGCCGCAGATCCGTCACTTGACTGCTTAAGACAATCAATCCCAAATGTATTACGCTGTAATTGCTGAGTCAATAGGAGGGGTAGTTAAATATTGATAAGTGTCTAAAAGGGCCATCATGGTGTATTGGCAGGCTGGGAGATGGACGGTGCTCCTTAGCCGAGAGGAGCCGGAGCAGTGGGGGTGTTGATAGCAAGGCAGCCAGAGGTGTCGCTCACGCACTTATTACTGTTAGTGCAGGAGCTCATGGCAGCGCCAGGCCGCCTCTGCCGGCCCTGGTACGTCGTGTGCGAATATCAAGGGGGGGCCATTGCCGGCATCACGGGAAAGGTCAGGCGTAGCTAGGAGCACGTCTGTCGCCGAAGCGGGGCCGCGGCCTGCCATTGCTAATGCTAATGGTAATAACAATGCAGTACTGCCGTTTTGAACATCTTTCATATAAATCACATCCATCTGCGTTTACATTAACAGTCTGAGGCTACTGATCCAGAGTAATACTATTGATTCAGCCTGATAAAAGTTCAATTATATATTGTGACATATGGAGGGGTCACATGACTAGGGTCTCGGTGTTAGTTAGTTATACCTGCCCCACCCAGTCTATTATGATATATAAATCATTGTGTTTCTCTTTGGCCCCCATTGCCTTGGCTGCGACCCCCCCAAGCCCATACTCTCGGAAATTCTGTCTTTATCTTTGTTTACCTTTGTGGGGCTGCCCACCCGTCCCATGGCCTGATCCCTGCATCGCCTAGCTCTATTTGCCAGCCTGAATAAAATGATTCACATGGCATTACGGGGGGAGCCCTGGTGCTCGGTGCAGGAGCTCACAAACTGCATCACTTAAATTTCTTAAAAGTGCAAAGGGTGTTTTGTGAAAATACATTTATCATCAAAATACATCAGTCATGCTGTGGATAACTGTGTCCTTATGTGTTCCAGCACATAATTCAATATATTCCATCTTATTCCAATACCTAACATGATACATTGTTGCATAACTGTTAAATTAGTTTTAAATCAATTTGAAGGCGTTTAATATGTTAAAAATGATCTCTGCTGATCTCTGTTAAAAGGAGCTCTGTAGACTGGCCACACGTGCCACGGAATTGGGGATTTGGCAGCCACACACTCTGAGCACCCCCCCCACCCAATTATCTCAGATTGTTTGTTGGTAGCTCTCACACGTCTGGGACAAAGTCATCGTGTTTGGGTAGCTAAAGGTAAAGGGATCGCCACCATGGTTAGCACAGTGCAGTGACATGGACCTTAAAGGAAATGCCTGCTAGCTAATATGCTACATGTTATGGGAATTTCTGAGGGTTCATTTATGATATTAGAAAATGAGGTGGTTCTTGATCGCTGCCTCGGCCAGGAAGGTGTGGGGTGGGAGACAGTGCCATGTGCAACTCGGGCGGCAGCCGCCGCGCTCGGTAGCAGCCAGATCGAGTAAGTCTCTCTGGAGCCGTCGCAGTGCTGATTGGCATGTCGTCCGCAGCAGCAGGAAAAACCGGCCGACCCAACAGGTGGCGCTGCCGTGACAGGTTGCTGATGGTCCACTTTCCCCAAACCGCTGCGTCTTCATGGCTCCTGGACAGGGAGCCACATTTCAGGAGTGAAGTCTCGATTTCCGATGCGTAGACGCTCCTAATTTGGTCTCCGTTTGCCACATAGTACATTTTCTCAGTTCCAGCGATACAGTACATTTCTGTTAAGCGAGGAGTCTGAGCATGATGGAGGGCGGAGCGGGCCTTGGCCCCGCCCCAGGAGTGGGGGTTTAATGGAAGGGAGGATCTGAGCACGCAGCATTACTATAACGCAGGAACAGGAAAGTGAAGGTAGTCGCAGTGATGTCTGATGTTTGTCCTCCTCTCCATATAAGCAGAAGTGCATTAAGAGAGATCAGAGGTGGCTCTGTGAAGCAGCCCCTGCCGCTGCTTCATTACCTCAGCATCTCCAGAGGTTTCTGCTTGTCCACGCTCCTATTAAAACTGCTGTCAATGTGGTTTGCCACACAAAGGTACTGAGTGAAGAATTCAAGGTGGATATATCCCTGTATGCTGGTCTTCAACTCCGGGGTCTTCTGCATGGAGAGCAGACCAGCAGCACCCCCAGATTAGGACTGGAGGGCAGAACACGGTTGATTTTATTGCCCGATGACCCCCAGTCTCTCACCCAAACACACAACAACAAATCAGTTTTGGCGCAACTATTTACCAAACCTTATAAAAGTGTAACAAGTATTATAAATAATGAGGGCTAAAAATAACTTAATATTTCAAAGTAAAAGGGCAGAAAGAAGAGCAGGAGGTGGTAGAGGAGGCCAGGCTGCGCTGAGGTGGGCTGCCGTGGTCCGCGGGGGTCAGCTAGAGGAATGGCAGCCTGTCACGGGGGTGTGAAGCCGTGCCACCCTGTCCTCCGTCTGGCTGCCTTCCATTTACGTCTGCCGCTAGCTTATTAAGACGTGTCCGCCCAGCCGCAGGGGAACGGCGCTTCCTTACAGAAGTCGGGGGCCGACAGCCCCGAGCTCTTCTAACCTTTTTTGGTGGAAGTGATACAAAAACCACACCTATGCCATCATGACCCTAATGAAAGAAGATCTCACAGCAATTTGGCAAATAGAGCACAGCCCGTTAGCCTGAAAATGGTTTTGGAGTCTGCCTGCCTCTAAGTTTAAGCTTTAAGGGAATTTTTATAACAATTCCTTGCTAACTTTACACTGTATAATTGATGCAGTTCACTAAGTGATGCCTTAAACAGAGAAGACGTGCATTTTTGGAGTAAATTGAAGTGAAAAAGGCACCCCTGCTACTGCGTGTTAGTCCAGCCTTGCAGGACTAATCACTCCGGATAGGGGTGTAGTTGCTGGGATTTTACCAAATATGATAGACTTGATTTCGTCAAAATTCCTGTATTCATCCTGAATTGGATATCACAAGGGTTCCGTGTCTGGGCGACTCCAGGGTATCCCTCAATGTTCCCAGCAAAGGGCAGATTTACCGCTGTGTGTTTCCTGCAAATACACAGGCCACCGTGCCGTATCTTCCCATTGATGTGCGAAGTCTTGTACCTGTGCTCCACGGTAAACAGCAGCCCTTTCAAAATTCAGTTAATCGGTGGCACAGGAATATAAAGCAGATCCAGCATATGCTAGATGCGGCGAAGCACATTGCGGTGATTTGTGTTGCTTGCCGGACATTATCTTGTCAAGCCGAACGCTTAGGAGGGAATAACAAGCGACTCAGAGCGGGGCCCCCTCCATCAGCACGTGCTCCGTAAAAACGTCAGGCCTTAAATTTATGGAAGAACGGGCCACAGCCAAATGGCCAAGCAGCTGTCCAACGTAATGGTTCTGATGGCTGTTACAGGACGCTGAATGCTTAATGAATAAATCTGAAAAAAAATGTGGGTTGGGGGTTTGAATCATAAGTAATTAGAATAAGACCTCCCCCAAGCACCACACCTTGGGTCTGTGTGTTCTACATTGTGAACTTTGACCATACTTTTGGATTTGGAGACTGACTTGCTTCTTTAGCATTAGCCTACGCTTAAAATATTTACCTTCCGTGATTGTGAGTTACAGGAATGTCAGAGATGCTTCACATCAGACGGAAGAGGATGGCCAGGAAGAGGATAGCCAGGACAGCTTGTATTTATCTGACACGCAGATCTTGTGTTATTCACGTCCAGAAAAATCTACAGCAATTAGCCCATCATTCAGGCGGCAGCAGGCGTTCAGTGCTGCCATAAAATAGGTCCTGGATCTAGTGCAGGTATTTCTGCTTGTAATTCTAGAATGTTCTTATAAGTATTACGAAGTGTAAATCCAACGTCATTTAATGTGGCAGCAGCCAGCACATGGCAAGCCACCTTAGAAGGCTGCACTTGTAAGGTTGAAAAGTTGGTCCCAGAGGGTTTTTGTTGTAACTTTGACAGCCGTACGGGAAAGATTGCCAGCAGTAATCTTTCGACCCTCACAGCGTGATGCTGTTTCCATAACCCTCAGCATTTTTAGTGAGTCACTGAAACCAGAAAATCGTTAGAGTAGACCAAGGCACTTGGATAACAGGTCTTACACCTACAGTACAGGAGTAAAGCTCATGCAAAGTCCTGTAAAGGTCTGTTGACGTGTATCATGCCATCTACACACTATAATTCCATATCCTACATCTCCATGCATGTGTAAGAGCGGCCGGACAAATCGTTCCCATATGTTTGATCAGTCCCACACCATCCTGTCTGTGTATCTGTCATAACGACACGCACTGAACCGTTTGCCGGACCTTCAAAGGGCTTCGCAGCTTTGATGTGGCAGCCTCCTTAAGCGTAACTGATCGAGCTCGCCCCAGCTCAGGCAGGCCTTCGGCTCACATCGTCGGCTTCAGGAGGCGCTGGCATGACTCTTGTGTGTAATTATAATGTGTAGCAGGCACCAAGCACAGCGCATCATATGTATGGCGGTCACTGTGTATATCAGAAAATGGGGATGAGTAAAAAAGTGAATTGTGGTTCCAGAGCTGTAGATTAGTTTGTTTTCACTGCTTCAGTACATTGTTATACTTTCAGTCAGATGTAGAAGAAAAAATATGGTCATTCTTTAGATGAATACATTTTATTTTTATTTATTTGATTTAGAGTTTTCCTTACTTAGGGTCACTTAATATAACGTTACAGTGATGACGTCGAAAGTGCTGGACCCTCCATCCTCTGGTTGCATCGGTTTCCTTGAAATGTCGGTTTCGTTTTGATTTTCTGGGGAAAAGTCTTTTGTAGTTCACAGCCGGAGAATTTGCCAATATGTCAGTGAACCTTTGTGCTTTATTCCCTCAAGAAAAGCCTGTGAATAATTTACCATATTACATTATGATGAATAATCAAGAAGTAAATATCTAAAGAAAATTACTGAAAACCACTAAAATAAAACACGTTCTGCCATATCAACCCTCAGACTGATTTATGGTTGTTTAGCCATGCATTTTATCACAGATAAAAAAAAATTAAGTAAAATTAAATTGCACTGAATTAGATTAGACTGCAAATAATAGACATCACTGTACTGAGTGCTGAGTTAGGGTGTGAATTTGTAGCAGCTAAAATCCTCTCTGCTTACCCTTAGTGTACATTTTTGTCTTCATATTCTTTGCCAGCTAATTAATCTGTAGAGTGTTTCCTAAGTCACAGCAGGTTTCCTGGTAGAAAAGGCCACAGAATCGTAACCCGAGGTCAGTCTTTAACCAGTCCTTCTCTTTACATCAAAGGGTAAGCTCAGAAGCTGCATTAAGTAAAGATGTTAGCTAATGAATGGAATGAATTAATAAAAGAATAAAAAATGTTGCAATCTAAAAATATTAACATGTGGTTGATTTTCCTGAACACTCCCAAAAATTATACAGAGTTTGAACCCTTTTCATGAGTAAATGCAATGGGTACACTGTACTTGCACTGAGTGTTAACCGATACAGATGTTTCTGGTAGCTAGATGGGTGATACTCCACCTGGCTTTGTTTCTGTAACTCAGGCCTTGTCTGTTTATCCAGCTCACAGTATCCACTCTCCTTGCTGAACACTGGGAAGATGATGTCAGCGGAACGAGGTTTCCGAATTACTTGTCATTCCCTTTGGCCTAAATGCAACAGCCAGCTTTGACTAATGGCACTTTTCCACTGCATAGTACGGCACGACACGGTTCAGTACAGCTCACTTTGGTTTGGCTCAGTTCGGCTCGGTTTGCG
>JAODKM010000001.1:16425539-16441103 GCA_026780845.1 Petrocephalus sullivani | reverse complement strand
GAGCCCATCCTCCAGGGGCCGGCAGAGGAAGCCCTAACCCTAACCAGACTCAAAGGGGGAGCCCATCCTCCAGGGGCTGGCAGAGGAAGACCAAAATAACAAAGTCCCAATGTATAAAGTGAAATTGAGTATAGTCCAGGTATAAAAACATTAGTGGCCATAGGTGTAGCTTCCTGAGATGGTCATGTGACTGTGAGAGTCCTCTCCGTAGCACAATCAAATACTGAGTTAACTGTTTGAGGCTGATATGTGGTCCAGCATGTGTAGCATTAATTGATCTACACAATGTGTTCTAAGCTGTAATTTGCTCCTCTGGAGATGTAGAGCAGATAACTTTGTTGGGTACTGAGGCAGGATCACATCTGAGGATAACAATGCAGCCTTTTACAAATGAGTGCAGATCGATATCCTTGCCCAACACCCCCCACTGCATCTCAATCAGCTTAAGATAACATTTTCATAAGTATTTAAATTATTTTCAAAAACTCATTAAACTCTAAGCCCCCTGATGAGCGCCCAGCCATCCCGGAGATGTGAGAGGAATGCCAGCCATATCCCTCATACAGACAAAGTCATGCAGCCGTGCAGACAGCCTATGCAGACAGCATCATGCAGACAGCCTATGCAGACAGCGTCATGCAGACAGTGTACGCAGACAGCGTCGTGCAGTCATGCAGACAGCGTACGCAGACGGCGCCGTGCAGTCATGCAGACAGCCTATGCAGACAGCGTCGTGCAGTCATGCAGACAGCGTACGCAGACAGCGTCGTGCAGTCATGCAGACAGCGTACGCAGACGGCGCCGTGCAATCCCGCAGACAGCATTTTTTGGGGCGGTTTAGCCATCTGGCTGAGGGGCATTACAGAATGGGCCTTTCCGTAACAGGAAGCCCACCCCTCCAGATCTGCCATGCCCCAAAATGCTTGTTAGGCTTACATGCCCGATGTGCACTGACAGGTGAGCGCCTCTAACACGCTAACTGAACAGGGTGCACTTTGATGGCAGGGCGGCTACTCTCCTGTTTATGAAATTAGGTGCTGTATTATTTAAAGAGCTAAAGGTTTAATTTCATTAGCCTGGTTCACAAGCTTATGCAGTGGAAATGCATCATTACTCTTCGACATGCTGCAGCTCTTTCATTTTCTCACCTCAAAGATTGGCAAGTTGTGCAAACAGCGTTTCCATGACATTGACATTGCATGTTGCTTGTTTCCTGTGGATATGGCTGTAACTACATGTTCTCTGTCTGCTGTGTGCGGGAGGTACTGTACATGCACAGTCTACACGGGCCTGCTCAAAATGCTCATTGTTATATACATCAGTGATAGTTCAGGCTGCTTAGAGGGAGAGTGGGCATTAGTCTGATCGAGGGCTTTGGATGGCTGATGTCCAGACTAATGAGTATCCTTCTCATCAGCAAACGTACCTGAGCCAGTGAGTGACAGAGTGACCCCCCCGCCCCCTGCACTGTGCAGGAGAGAAGCTGACCATCCACATTTTAAACTTACTCATTGAAAGCTGCTGTCATGCGGGAAACAAGCGCTCCTGTCTTGCTTCTCAAAAAGTCTTCCCATCTGCCAGGCTACACATTCTGCTCAGCTTAATGTGAAATGGTGATGGACATCTCAGAATGGGGGTGGCTCGCATCCCAGAAATTTCCGCCTTCCCGTGAATGTAAGGGGGGTGCTGTTGGAGGGAATATTTGCTGCTTTGAATAAATAAACAGTGTAAATGGCAGCTTTCACAGTTACCTGTAGGCTGCTTTGGGCTGCTTCATTCTCCCATCATGGCAGCCAGCACTCACTTCCCAGGGCCCTGGGGGTCGGCCTTGTCACCTGGGCATATGTGGGAGGAGCTGGCAAGGCACCGAAACCTCTCCTCCTGGCCAGTCCCGCCCCCCTGTCTACCCACCGTCTGTGACAGAAACCTGCATGGTCCACATTTAAAAACCGCTCGGAGCCTTAGCGCTGAAGTCCCAGCAGAGAGCCGGGCCTCCTTCCTAATTCCACATTTACAGTGCAACATGTCCAGATGCTGTGAGACATAAATTTCATGACACGGCGCCCCCTAATGGAAAATAGTAGTAGTAGTAGTAACACTAAACATGGCTTTAATCGCCGAGCACAGCCCTTCATCACAATGTCAGTCAGTAGTGACAAGGCCCTCACCGCTTCCATAGGCAGACTGTAAACATGGCTGGCCCACGCCATCTCCACAGCTGCTCTGTTGTTTCATATTTCAGGTTTATGACCCACTGCTATACGTGACAGAAAAATAATTACAGCACAATCACTGTGCCGAGTCTCTTAAGGGGGATTTCAGAATCCCTATTAACCCATGGCAGAGCTACGTTGTGCTTTTGGCCAATCTTTTGAGTCCGAAGGGATTTTCTGACTTGGTTACGGCTAAGGATTTTTGTCAGTGATATAATAGTCTATAAAATATAAGTCTGAGGCAAGGTACATCGGACCATTTTAAAGAAAAACATTCTTGTAATTTGTAGTGACGAAGCTGTGTCAGTCATTTGAAGGCTGTGATTCTTATGACAATCCACTGCAAAGAATATTATATTGTGTTTTCGAAAGATTTGTTTTTACCAGGAGGAGCTGATAGACGTGATTCATGAATGTGAGCGTTAACAAAGCCCTTGCGATGCTTTCCATGACGGAAATGGCCTGGGGTGGTGTATTTTGTACATTTATGAGACCCGGTGAGCGTGCATTGCTTTAGCTAAACATGGTGAGGGTTTTTCCATAACATGCCAAGTGCTCAGTGCACAGAAGGCCTCACAGCACCTGGACCAGCTTGGTTTTGGGGGTTAGGTATCCGATCTGTGCATTTCTGATATGATGAACGTACTGATATCACATTTGACACTGGAGAAGCAGTCTGGCCCAGGAACATTGGGGTTCTCAGGGTATAATGCCTCACGCTAGGGGACCCCCACTTTAAGATATTGAGGAATAACATTAGCACATCTGAACATGGCGAGGCTGATGATTATGCTCATAAGGTTCGTGGGAGAACCATATTTCATAACATAAAGCTCTGACAGCTAGATGGGAAAAGAGCTGGGTGATTGGCTGTCTGTGTGTGCAAACAGTGATCTCTCCGAAAGGCACTTAAAATGCAGGCCCTAAATAGATGCTATTTATACTGTGAGGGGGCCCCCAGAAGAATTATGGGGCAAACAAGGGGCAGGGCACCGAGAAAGGCAGCTTCTTCCTGACGCAGCTCGCTGAGGAACGTCCGCGTTTCAGCTGAGGAAGTGGATGCAGACCCACCAGGGATGCCTTAGCAGAAGTGACCTCTGGTGGGGACTCAGGGAACATGACCGTGGGCGGTTCCATTAATCATGAAAAGCCAAACCCAAGGCGGAGTATAGCGTAACCTTCACAGGGACCCGGTGGAGGCGATGGGGCCAAACACCTGTCAGCATCTCCCCAGTGTGGGATGGAGCCCCACCACTGCATGGGGGGCATGTAGCGGGCCGCGTAGAGGCTGCTGTGTGACACCATTAGAGGGTGTCATATAGCAAATGAGCCACAGGGGGCATTCCACTAGATTACCCCCCGGATTTCATCAGGACGCTGACCATATGGCTGCCTGGTCCCCCTGAGTAAAGAGGCGTCAGTCCCACAATGCACCTGGCCAAGCTCTGGTTTTGCCCCGCGAGTGGTATTACATTAACAGCATACGTCTCACAGACACTCAGCCCTTAATAGTCTAACAATGTTCTCACAGTCAGGAGGTGACTATTGGTGACAGGTGTGGACATTCAGCAAGCCAGCCATCTGTGAGGATGTAGCTCTCAAGGCTTTGTGACCTTGGTGACACTTTCAATTATAGGGTAATGATATGTGATGTCAATTCATTCATTCATTCATAATAACAGTTTGAAAAAGCATTCTTTCACAGCTACATAATAATCTTCTGTTTACTGCTGATGGAAGTTAAAAATCCTCTGGGATCCATTTTCTTTGTAAGTTACAGTACAACCTACTCATATAATCAACTAAGCAGCTGTTTGTTAATGTGTGTGCCATCATATGACTCTAGCCTTATCAAAATGAATAGATATTAATTTAGCATAAATACAATACAGGGCTCACAGAAAGTCTTGGGATGCTTGCTTACTTCTGTAAAAATGTTTCCTGACAAAAGTCCATTGACGTATTGACATTTTTTTTGACTGAATCATTCAGCTCTGTTCTCGCCATTTCGCTATTAATTGAAATTGTAGTCACTGGCCCCCAAAGGGATACTAAACACAACTGTTCTGTGTTTTATGTAATTGCAGAGGTGTTACTAATCAAAAAGCACCAAATGAGGCTGCTTGTCAATGAACTTTTAACCCAGAACATGTCATTTAGAACTATAACTTGGGTTTCAATTTATTACCACTTGAAATGTTGTACTTAAAACTACTGGTTGCTTCTAATGGGGTTATACACACACACACACACACACACACACACACATATATATATATATATATATATATATATTGCAAACAAACGAATTGAGTAACACTTTTTATTATAAAAGCAATACATTTTACTGAATGAACCAAGTGTTCCAAGACTTTCTGTGAGCACTCTAAGTCAGTTATTCAACAAGAACAGTGCAAATAAAATGACAAAATATCCATGTCTTCCTGACTCCAGATTCCCCAGCTGACGCAGATCTGAGACTCCCTTCATTACCCTGCGATGGCACCATCCTCCAGTGGGAGATCGAGACGATGTGGCTTATAGAAAGAATGACAACTGATACAGGGTGGAGGATCCTATAGATATGCCCGCTCACCTTAAAACCTGGAAACATTAAGATTAACATCAGAAATCTGCTTAGAGGACTTTTCAGGGAACAGGACCAGTTGAAATATTGCACCCAAAAGTAATGGCCATGTCTTAATCTTACACTGCTAATACTGCGATATTTCCAACAAATGTATCTCATCATGCAGGAACAAGTCTTTCACGGCATACAAATAACTGGAGTTTCTGACATTTTTGGTGCGATGAAATCTTTATCCAGTGGTTTTCTCTCAAGCTTTCATGTTCTAAATTTACTAAAAGGGTTTGATTGTAGGTTTGGTTTACAAATGATGCCTGTTTATAATGATGTCTAAGGGTGAGTATAATCCCATCCAGTGGAGACAAGGTTCTGATACCACAAACCCCAAAAGATTCTGTTCTGCACATGAGTGTGATGCGGGCTGTCACTCATGTGCCCAATAAACAGGGATGTGCTCCAATATCAGAGATGTTATTATTGATAGTCTCTAGAAAGGAGATAATTTTGCACTAACATCAACTGCTGTCTTCAGTTCTGAAGATCATATGGGAATCTAACAGGAAGTTATGCTTTATTTTCCATTTGCACAAGTCCATTGGAGCGCTTCCCTTCAAATATCCCATTTTGCTCTCCTTTGAGATATATATACAGTCAGGAGGGAAGTTTGGGCTCCGAGTGCAGGGTCAGGCCACTTATCCGGGACCCCAGAGTACCTTTCTCATGGGCCCAGTGGATGTAACTATTCAGCCAAGGCTCAACCCAGCAACCTTCCACTCGCTGGCCCAGAACCTTAACCTATTGAGCCACATACTGCCCCGTGGATCGCTGCTTCTTGTAAAGGTTCTAGATTATGACTGTTTCTCTCACACCAGATTATGCTAAATACACTATCCAGCATGGTGTCATCAAACATCTGTGCTTCCAACTCCTGTCCATTAAAGATTTGCAAGATTGTACGATCATGGTCACAAACATGCAAAATAAGGGCATGTGTTCCAGATGTGCAGAATTCAGCTGTCTCACTCAAGCCCTGGAGACATGACGGACAGATGTGGGACAGATGATGCCTTCAAAATGCTGGACTTTGTCCAGAGAGCCAGGAGAGTGGAGCTGTAACCACAATTGGAAAATCACTGCTTCTCGAGTATGAAGGATTCAGTTCCACCATCAAAGAGCACAGGGAGACGGTGGATAGATCAAAGTTACGGCGTGTCGTTTTCCGCAGAAACGACGGGGCACTTAGGGGCGGAAGATCTGCTTATCGAAATAATCGTTTCTCGAATGGACTCTTCCGCTGTTCATGTCGATAAGGTTTGGCTTGTAATAATGATTACCTTGTTAGAATCTCCAACTGATGGCACATGTTTTTTAATGGATCTCTAAAATAGCAAACACTGAGTAGGCAAAACTCAATAGTAATACAGCCTGCCAATGTAATTACTGAGGCTCTGAGAGAGGTTCCTTATGGAGCACACATTGATCATCAAATAAATGTTATTCATGTACTTTTCCAAAGGATCCAAGCTGACAGAGTTTTCAATCTGGCAGTAATGAGTTCAAAGACAATAGAACTGGACCTTTCCTTCCTCTATACATCAACATGTACTGCAAGCTTTTGAAATTTAACCTCACTGCCCTTTGTTTATTGAGTCATTAAGATATTTGGTGTTTTATTTTTCTAACAGAAGGAATCATGGGATGTACATTTGAATGAGAGATGCTGGCCACCTTGGGGAGTAGCGAGGTCTTTAGACAGCTGCAGCTGTTGGCTCAGTGGCCACCCAATGCCACCATCCGATTCATACCGATACATTATGCTGCAGACGCAGTGTGGCCACATCATGTGATCATGGCATTACAAGCTAGAATGTGCCGGAAGGTGTATCGCTCCGGCTGCAGGTCACACTACTCTAGCACGCGGTGTCCAGCTCCCCAAATCACCATGACCCGTCTCTGTAGCTTTTGAAGTCCCTGAAATAAGAAGCAGACCCTTCAGACCCTTCACATCATATTTTATGGTGTGAATCTGCAGAAGAACCTCAAAAATGTCTGTGAGTTTTTTTTCCCATTCTTCAGAAAATCAATGCTGGTCCTGCGGGGTCTTATAGGTTACCAAAGGCAGGGCCACAGACACCACAGTCAGACACTGCCGCAGAGGATTACAAAGAACATATATAAGAATATAATAACACACAAGACTAATGAATCCTATCCATGCTGCCCTGCTCCCAAAAGCCAATCACTGCCCAGCTTGTAGGCGTCTCGCATGCAGCACGATTCCCTGAAAATCGGATGCAAGGCACACAGCTTGGTTCCGCAATTGATTTAAATGCAGGAACCTTTCGAATTATTACATGACTTTGCTCAAAATTAACGGCCAGCGTGTAACAATGCCAGGTTACAGACTGTCTACATAAGACTTAAATCACTCACGTGAGATTACAGCGATCCCTCTTTAAGGATGCATGGTATCACACAGATTCCTGTTAAAGGATATTTTAATTGTGAGAGAAAATTAGTTGTGGTCACAAATGAAATATAATAATATATTATAAATATATATTCCATTAATGTAATGTATAACCAAAATATAATAATGTAATTTAATTGTTTAATAATGCATTTTATAGCGTTTTGGATGTGATCATTAAATTTAAAATATGCACGAGCCGAAGCTTTTTGGGGTTCACCGTGCTGGCTGAAATACTCACACTCGATACGGAGTTGTAAGGGAGGTGAGCTGGTCATAGAGCTAAGAGGGGTTTTATTGCTTTATTGACGGCTGGTCACGCAGGTAGCGGCTCTGCGTTCTGTCGATGCGATGCTGCTTCAGCGGGTCGCTCCCGTGCTACATCGCTGTCTGAATCAGCGCCGACGCTGCTGACCATGGGTACCGGGGTCGCAATCAAAGACGGGCTTCACAGCAAAGCCGCTACCGAGCGGTCCATCTACACGACGCCGGGTGATTTCATAATCACTAGCGTGCAGCTCAGGCACTCACTCCATTGACTTCTGTGTGCCACTATAAGAGGGTCCATCTCCATCCTCTTAACCCCTCAGCGGCAGGCTGTCTCTGATAGCAGATGTTAATCCCAAATGAGCATCCCGGAGAGAGGACACGCTTTCCCAGTAACGGGAGCCGGCAGTTAATGAGTAATGGCGTTTGTAATACAGTCGAATAAACACACCGTTTGGGGAAAAGTGCGATTCATTAGTGCTTCTCCAGCACGGCAACAAAGAGAAATCTAATGAGACACCTTCAGAGCGTCTCTGTCGCGCAAACGGAGAAATGAGTAAACTTTACGCAGGAGTCTATCAACAAGCACTCACTTTGCCAGACTCAAAAATTTTTTATATGCAAAAGCGATGCAATACAATCCTTTTCTAACTAGTAAACGCTAAACTTTAATGCGCAGGGTTAAAGAGATGCCCTTCACAGTGTAGAGACGATGCTTAGAACTGCTGCTTTGCAGTTTTTTGTATGCAAAGGGTTGGCGCATTTTCAATCAAAGTGGATGTAAACAGATAACAGATAAACACCGGCTAAACGCCGTAAATAGACATACCAAACCCCGGGCAAGAAGGTACCCGCTCGTGTGAATGGATGGATCCACAAAGGGAATCATATACATATAACTGAAGTGCTTTACCGGGCAATTTTACTAAGATGCAAAAATACTGCAGACCCTGAAAAGGTTTGCATTTGATGTCTACTCTTAAATGTTACGGCTTGGGATGAAGGGATGTCCACTCTTTCTCCTGTCCGTATTCCATCCATTTGCTCTTTTACACATACAGTATCAGTGTTATATTTTCTAGCAGCCTATAAATTTGGGTTATTGTTGCTCTGATGGACTATCATGCATTAATCAGTAGCACCATCTGATGTTTGAACCTGAAAATCCTAACTGGAACTCAGACTGGCTCAGCATGATTTGGAGAGATTTAAAGATACATGACATGTTAACTGCGGCTGAAATGTTTGGCTGTGTATGACAGTGAGATGATGCTGGAATTCATGTCCGTGCATGCAGGCTTGAATAAACACACAAAGAAGATGTAGAGCTGATAGTGATATTGTTGCGAATGCAGATCGAAACACGTCGCTTGCAGTGGTCACCCAGAGCTAAACGCGGTAATCCAGGAATCAGTGCACAATTTATTCCTCTCATAATGCAATCTAACTCCAACCACTGGGTGTCACAATCGAGCACGAGCAGTTACGGAGACGGCAAATAGGGCTCCGATTTTTGCGGCGTGACAAGGTGCGATCATGGACCCGATGGAGAGGAGCCCTCCACATAAGAAATGCTGGGTGCACACACAGCGTAAGCACCCATGCTGTGCAGAGAATGTAAATATGTAACCCATTCATTTTTTCTTTGTTAAAATTTATACTAGAGTATATAATAAATCTGACTTGTTTTATGAGTTTCTAGGTGACACTGACATGCACCTTCCCACGTGGATGCAGGCGTTTTCACAAGATAAACTTTCTCATAGAAATCGCCATGGTCACGTAACCACCATTTAATGACATGCAATGGCAAGATTTGTGCCTCATCCCTCCTGCATGCTGCGTGTACATTTCATTTTATTTTGTGTTAAATGTAGAATATGGAATTCATGTTTGAAATAGACCTACTAAGCTCCACTATATTACAGGTAACCCTGCAAAAAATTAAATGAAATATTACGGCAAATGTCTTTGAAAGAAACTATTTTGGTATAACCACCATGCTTTAAAAATTCCTGTCATTTTCAGTGGTTTAACTATAATTTTTTTCACAATCCAGTAGGGGGTGCTTTGATTAAGGACTCTCCTTCCAATAGCTCCATGTTCCTACGTTCCTAAATGCCTCCTCTCAAGCGCCCAGAAGAAGCCCCACTTACCCGGCAGCTCAGCCAGGAGAAGCGGCGGCTTTAGGGCATGGATTAGGCCATCGATCCCGGGCCTCTACACACCCCTCCACCGCCCTCTGGCTGCAATAATGGTACGCGTCGGCGTTTTATCCAGGCCAGGATAAGGATTCGGGAAATAAATTCCTCTGTTTGTGTTTGCTTTGATTGAAGCATGCTTCTTATTATTTTTCTTTTCTAAAATGTTCCCACGCATCTCTTGTTTATTTGTGGTTTTCTATAGTGACTATAGTCTGATGTAGTGTTTGAATATAATTACTGGATATAACAGTGGGAGACGACGAAGCAAAAGTGTGTTTCAGCGCCGCGTCACACGGCAGCGATTAATTCTGATGCAGTGGGATTGAGCTTCCTCCAGCTGTCCGCTCGTTTCCATGACACGTCCCGCTTATTCGCCACCGGATCACTGCTGTCTCACTCCGCTCTGCCATCGTGTTGCACATGCCTCACTGGCTCGTTACCCCTTTAAAGTTTAAAAAAAAACCTTTGATTATATATTTCTACTTTAACGCTCAGCTAATCTACTAAATGTGCTGTTTCTCCTTCCCTGATCTACTATACATGGTGTTTTTTTTGTATATGTTGGAAATTTGCTTTCAAAACTAAATTTGTTTGACATCGCATTTTTGGTGACTTGGGAAAATGTAATATTAAACAGAATATTTTCCAACTTTATATTGTTGAAGACGGTGGAAAAAGTATGTATAACTGGATTTTTGATGTGATGAAAACATTTATTTCATCTCAGCCATTGTTTCATCTACGATTTTTTCAAATCCTTTGATGTATGAGTAAGAATAATATCGATTAGTATTATCAAAGCCATTTATTAAAATATGCTCTGTAAGGAATGATCTCGGAAGTTACTGATTGTTTGTACTGGCTCGATAAGTAACCCCCATTTTAAAGTCATCAATCCCCCTGACCTGGAGGAAGACGGCTGATTGGTTTGAATTGTCTCCAGGGCTAAACTCATCACAGATTAAACCCATGGTGTGCTGTAGTAATTAACCAAAATCCTTAGTCGTCAGAGTATGTAAATCAGGACCACCTCATCAGAGAGCAGAAAAAGCTCTCTGTTCGGACTTCAGCTGGAGAACCGCACTCTGCAAATGGACCAGAACCAGGTGGTAGCCATGCAGGTACAGTGCAGACCAAAGAAATGCATTTCATGTTAAAATATCTCAGAAAACCAGCTATAATGTGGGGTGATGTGGAAATACACATCTAGCATGATATGGTATGGCGTGTTATGGCGGCACATGACAGAAGGGGAGGTCCACTATGCCGCTGGGAGGCAAGGGGTTTTATAGGGAACTGAAGACTGGGGAAACCAGAAACAAAGGGGACCATGAGGGTTCAAAACACAGGCAGGTCGAAAACAAGAACTAAAGCAGGGAGCAACACGAGAACAAACAGCACGACCAACTAGTACCGAGAAGAGCAACAACCAGCTGAGGAAAAGAGGGAGGGCAGGAACTTACAGACACAGATAACAAGGTCACGACGAGGTGTGGGCAGCTACTAATTACACAATAGGAACCGGGGGAGGGTAACTGACAAATGCCAAGGGTTCAACAACTATGGGATACGGGAAACTTGCGCACAGACATTACAGTAGTACTCCGGTATACGTTATTTCGGCATAGGCAAAAAAACTCAACTTTACGTCGCTTGTCTGTAAGGATTGAAATGATGTTAAGTAAATAATGAACTGAATTTACTTAAATTAACATGGTCCATTTACGTAATTCCATTGCTGATATACAGGCTTGACAAAATTTACGTAAATTATGTTATTTATTTTGATGAAACAAATACAAAATATTTAATGTAATTACTTTTATAACAGTAATTTCTATTTTGTTTTTCTGAATACTAGGTGAACATTGGCTTCTAAGGTTGCAAAGTGAACACTGACTTATATAATGAATTAAAGGTGCATTTACGTCAATGGAAATGACTATGTCCAAATACTCTTTTGTATTTTGTATTTTTAAGGCATTATTTTCAGGTTACGTCAAAAATCAACTTACAGGCTCTCGGAACCAATTAATGACATAAGGCGGGGTATGGCTGTACTACAAACCTAGTGCCATACAATCAAGGATAGGTAAAGGTACAAAACAAGGATTCAAACAGAGATACATCATTAATAATTAATAATTAAAAATTAATACAAGATCTGCACAAGAAAAACCAAGGCTAAAGTACACAAAATGTCCAACAAGGTGAGGCCAGTCTCTAGACCATGGGGATGGTTGCTTGGGTCGGAGCCGGCCTGCTTAGCCCATTAGGCATGCTGCAACCTAGGGAGCAGGAAACACACAGGACCAATGAGGGGTGCTAAACCTAAGGAGACAAATAGGGGAACACGGAATGGGATGGCCAGTGACACCAGCGGCCAGCCAAACAAGGAAATGACAGACAGGACAGGGCAGGACATGGTCTTGCCAAGTAGGTCTAATTGCAGTTTAGATTCAGGTGACGGGGGGGGGGGGGTACTGCCCGTTACCCGCCTAACTCTGCCTGTAATCTGGAGAATAGTTCATTTCATTCATATGACTCAGATTAAGTCTGTTCAGATAAAGGAAATGTTTGCAAACAGCACTGATCATGTTTTCTGGCTCCATGGGATGGTTATCAGTATCAAGTCTATAATGTCAGGGTCTGTAGGGCTATTGAGTGTATGCGGTATGCACTATTTCAAACATGATGTCAAGATAATAAATAATAGAGACATTATTACAATATATATTACTCTACTGTTAGATTCACTGTACCAGTTCTTACATCATCACTAATTGGCTACTAATAATTTTTAGCTTGATTAAGTTCCAGCTTTTCGTTTATTACATGCCTCCTATATACGGCATTGCAGCTAGAAGGTTAAAAAATGTATGTACTTTATCAGTTTTATGAGAAAAATCATCGGCTGATCACGGCACTCAGACGTCTATGTGTCTGTTTATTTGGGTGGCGGTTCTGTGTGAGACACATTTTGTTTGCTTTTTGTGACATCTGAAACTTAAGAAAACAAACAGCGTCATCTGCTTAAAAGACATCATGCTTTTTGTGTGCTCCGCATGCAAACCTGCTTTTGGTGCGGAGATGTTGCTGTTTACATTCCTTACAGGCAAATAAAGATCCCTCAGTTCCTCAGTGCAAATGAGCTGAAAATTATTGGAAATATAACAGGAATTTCAAGACATCCTGGAAAATGATACAGATTTTTTTGCAGCGATATTTAATCGTAAAGTTTTCTATAAAATGTGATAAGATCGTGGGTCTCTCAGAGTTCAACAGTTTAATATGTAAATGTTTTAATTGATGGTCCTGCAATATGTTTCTAAGTTGTTGTGAAACTGAGTAGGAGTTTCGAGCAGGAAGCTTTTAAACGGAGCCTGAGAAAAGAAGAGAACAAACATCCATATGCATGCTTTTCAGGAGTCTCATTAACAGCCAGACATCGAGAAGAGGAGTCGTCCACACAGCTGGCCAGATGCAGACATCTGCTGATGCTTATCAGGGTGAAGGACCTGCCAATGCTTCTTATAATGTAGGGGATGGAACAACTGCTGTTATGACATTATTTAAGTTGTTGATAAGTTGAAAAAAATGAAAGGACTTGGGGAATGGAGAGATGCCCTGTCACAGAATTCTGGATAATAATCACTAAATTTAAAAGGTTACTGTTAGCGTCCGGATTCTTACAACCTGGGACATTCATTTCTATCCAGTGAAACTTCAGTTTGCATGTGGACCGGTGTGCAATAGTCACGCAAAGACTTGTCTGTGTGGACATCCGCTGATTGGAAATACAAAATTCTGTCTTGTTTACTTTATTCTTCTGGTTGTGCTGGCTGCAGAGCCGTGTGCAGCAGCGACGGGTGCCCTCTATTCCTTCCTATCTGTAATGTTTTTGCCGGATGGCCTGGCGCTGCCACTCAGCGGTGTTTGTGAGGTCTGGTGCCTGTGCCCTACGCCCCCTCCATGGTGTCTGCAAAGACATTATGGCCGAATCAGCAGCGAAACCGTGTGCCAGTTCCCAGCTCGTGGGAGAGCTGCAGTTGGCAGCTGATTGGGTTTCGACCCCAGCACCACCCGACGCGTCGGCGGCAACAGCTGCCACCCCCACTGCCCCTCCACCCTACCTGTCCCAGAGGAAGCTCTCCTCTCCCTCCCGTTGTGGTTAAACTCCATGCCTCTGGTACAGAGACGGTCCTGTCTTCTTCAGGACAAAGCCATGGAGGCTTTATCTGTCGTACCTCTGAGTGAAGTCCTTACCCTGAATCTTAATGTTAAAGGGTCCAGCTGTATAAGTAAGTGATTAAAATTGAATTCCAATCTAGGTGCTCGCTAAACAAGCCCATCACTTCCTAAATTTAAGGATTTTCTAAAAAGAACTTCAAGTGCAAAACCAGAATGACCAACTGAAAAGCTGGTAAGAATTTATCTTTATTAAAAAACACTGTCCTCTTATTAGGGATTAAGCTGAAATTGTACTGTTGTCACGCCCTGCCCGTTCAATCCTCCTGTGTGCCACGCCCCCTCGTAGTCCTCGTGGGAATCCCAGTGTGTTCGAGTCTGTTTCCCCAGTCCGGTCATTGACGTTAGTCGTTGTGGTGTGTGTTCCCTGCCTGCCACCTAATAAACCCCAGTGTTCGCTTGAAACCCTCCGTGTCCTGCTCCTGCTTCCCCGCTCTGCACCCTGCACGCCCGACGTATCGTGACACTGTAGTGCAGCAGCTTGCCGTGAAAAGACGTGTGATGCCCATTACGTAATAAAAACAGCTGAGTAAGGTGGTGGCTTCCTCTCTGACCCAAACGCTGCCCGGTATCCTCTGCCTGGTTAGCTGATGATTCACTCATACCCCAGTAATCAGCCTGCTGTCTGTGTTGGCCTTGCTCAGCTCTCTTCCTGTTTTGAGTGTAATCCTTCCCCAGATCCCACGATGGGGGGGGCTCTCTGGCCAGGTAATCGCACACTGGAGCACAATACGCCTTTGTAATGGAAGCCTGTCTATCATCTCACTGGGGTGCAGCTGACAGACGCAGTGTATCAGTTTGATACTCAGTGTCTCCAGTCGAGGGTGGCCACCTTCCCCTAAAGGTGGTGCCTTCCCCCTAGGGTGGCTGCTGTCCCTCCGAGATTCCCAGAGTGGCCGCCTTCCCTTCAGGATTCCCAAGGTGGCCGCTGTCCCTCCGAGATTCCCAGGGTGGCCGCTGTCCCTCCGAGATTCCCAGGGTGGCCGCCTTCCCTTCAGGATTCCAGGGTGGCCGCCTTCCCTTCAGGATTCCAGGGTGGCCGCCTTCCCTTCAGGATTCCCAGGGTGGCCGCCTTCCCTTCAGGATTCCCAGGGTGGCCGCCTTCCCTTCAGAATTCCCAGGGTGGCCGCCTTTCCTTCAGGATCCCCAGGGTAGACGCCATGCCCCAGAGAGTATATACACTTCAGCTCTATTTTATGTATTTCATGCAGCGAAGATCCCCAGACAGCCTAATATGTTATATGCATTAAGGAACCATCCTGTAGGGTTTCAGGGGTATGAAGCAGACTCCCTTTTTGGGGACCTGCTGTCTCATTCGTCCTGCTATGCTTCACCTTTTCTTTTTCCATCTTTACTTTCTCTTCCTCCTCTTCCCCTTGTTTTGCCGCAGTGTGGGTACCTCGCCACCGGACCCTGGCACCTGGCACCTCCATATGCCCGCCCCCCCCATCTCCAGCTGTTTCCCAGCAAGCTGCTTCCTCTGTTTCGGGGGCTGACAATAACTCCATGCGCGCGTGTGTGTGTGTGTGTGTGTGTGTGTGTGGGGGGGGGGGGGGGGGGCATCCACGCCCCCCC
>JAODKM010000001.1:16408660-16423612 GCA_026780845.1 Petrocephalus sullivani | reverse complement strand
AAAACATGTGGTACATACTGTGACATTTTAATGCAGAGTGCTTACTGTGACATGCAAACGTGAGGTACATACTGTGACATGTTAATGCAGAGTGCTTACTGTGACATGCAAACATGTTGTACATACTGTGACATGTTAATGCAGTGTGCTTACTGTGGCATGCAAACATGGGGTACATTCTGTGACATGTTAACGCAGAGTGCTTACTGTGACATGCAAACATGGGGTAGATTCTGTGACATGTTAACGCAGAGTGCTTACTCTGACATGCAAACGTGTGGTACATACTGTGACATGTTAACGCAGAGTGCTTACTCTGACATGCAAACGTGTGGTACATACTGTGACATGTTAACGCAGAGTGCTTACTGTGACATGCAAACGTGGGGTACATTCTGTGACATGTTAACGCAGAGTGCTTACTGTGACATGCAAACATGTGGTATATTCTGTGACATGTTAATGCAGAGTGCTTACTCTGACATGCAAGGGTGGGGTACAAACTGTGACATGTTAAAGCAGAGCGCTTACTGTGACTTGAAAACATGTGGTACATACTGTGACATTTTAATGCAGAGTGCTTACTGTGACATGCAAACGTGAGGTACATACTGTGATATGCAAACGTGAGGTACATACTGTGACATGCAAACGTGAGGTAAATACTGTGACGTGAGGTACATACTGTGACGTGCTAAGACTTGGGTTACTCACACTCTTCTGGAGTGACACTGACGCTTTCATACTCTCATGCTCAACCAAGAATTCTTACGGCAAATCTATATCATTCCATTATAAACCTAAAATGAACTACATCAAACTATTGGAGTGTGCAAACCCTACCTACTATTTGAAAGGTAACAAAAATCTTACATACATGTAAAAGCATGTGTGAGTACATGTATATACATGTAAAAGCATGTGCAGACTTGTCTCAAATAAGAAATCTCATTCCAACCTGCTCACCAAAGTTGGCAACCCTGTAATACAAGGTACATACTTTGACATGATAAGGCGGGGTACATACTGTGACATGCTAACTCACTGTACACCAGCTGTCACGCCTGCTCTAAGCTCTTTCTGGGTTTACCGCTGGCCTGCAGGTCACTTTTTGGATTGTTTATCTCCTGGTCTGCAGGTCACATGTTGATGTTTAAGTACTGGTCTGCAGGTCACATGTCGTCATGTTTAACTGCTGCACGGCCTGCTGCTCTCAAGTGAGGTGGCCTTACCCAGAGCCCCATCTGGCACCAAGAAGCTGCAGCTTATCATCACGTGTCTCAGGTCCCTTCAGCAGCCGGCCCTGAAAAATTACTCTTCTAAATTTGGGAACCAGCAACACAGCTGTTTTGAATAACAAGGTGTGTGAATAATGGAAACTGTCTTTCAAAGTTATTTATTTACAGTGAAAAAATATTTGCCGTGTATACCTAGCCAAAGAGTAACACCTTACCAGTGCTCCATCCACTCCTTCCAGGGCAACCATTAGAAGGTGTAGTTGCTGGACATAATGAGGTCCTATCAGGGATGTCCTCAGGCAGCACGGAGAGGTGCTCGGGTCTGCTGGCATGCTCCAGGAGTCACAGCACAACAACCAGCCAGACAGAGGCCCAGGCTGAACGGTGCAGCCCACAGCCTGGGATGACTCTGAGAGCATCCAGATGGGCTGGGGGGGGCGGGGGCGTTGGTGGGGAGCACACAAAGCAGATTTGGGGGGGGGTTGCAGCGTGGAGCAGAGGGCTCAGAAGGGCAGAAGAGATCATCCATCATGCCTGCGATTTGAAAGAAAGTACCTGAGGCTAAATGGAAAAAGTCAACCATGTTAGCTGGAAATAGCTAGGTAAAGGTGTGGGGAAATTTACGGGAAATCACTTCAACTGGATTCAATGAGTATAGCTGAATAATTCGCTAATATCGTGATTAAAAGGAATGATTTTTTGGGGAGCAAAAAATCCCACTGCATTTGTTTCATAAGTTCAGTCTGTTATTCCATTTTGCAGCTAATTATTTAGTCATTTAGTTAAAATCCCTTCTGTGATTTTCTTTAGTTCCTGGAAATTGGGCTGTACCTGAAATAAGGTTTGCACACAGAAACAGAGCCACTAAACTCCCATCACAGGAGCATAAACATGTTTAAAGGCTCAAGACGGAACCTTTATACCTGCCAAAGAGGGCAGTTTAATGAGGTCACAGACGCACAGTTAAATGGAGATTTTCTGTTTTGTGCAAATGTGAGATAATGCATTTAAATTATAGAAGGCAGAGTGTCCCGCGAAGACGAGGCTCCAACCTGCTTGGGTCTATTGTCAGAGAGAGTTTGCTCCTAGAGTGGAGTGGCGACCACCTGGGCCCCCCCCTCCTGGGCCCCCCCCTTGTGCCCTGCAAGGACAGACAATCACAGTGTGAAACATTCAGGCCTTGCAGCAGAATATTAAAAAGCAACTCTCCATGTAGCCTCATCTGCTAGCGTCACCCCCCAGGCAGCGCAAAAGTAGACAGACTGTCGAATTTCCATTGGTTAAGGAAATGCCCCTTCCCCCCCATATGGAGAAATGGGGTGAGCTGGACATTATTGATGAGCCACTTCTGAACAAATACTGGTCATAGGAGCTAGACATCAGCGATCGCTCGGTCCTGAACACACAATGGTCAGGGGAGCTGGACATCAGCAATGGCCCGGTCCTGAACACACAATGGTCAGGGGAGCTGGACATCAGCGATGGGCCAGTCCTGAACACACATTGGTCAGGGGAGCTGGACATCAGCGATGGGCCGGTCCTGGACAAATATTGGTCAGGGGAGCTGGACATCAGCGATCACTCGGTCCTGAACCCACAATGGTCAGGGGAGCTGGACATCAGCAATCGCTCGGTCCTGAACACACAATCGTCAGGGGGGCTGGACATCAGCGATGGCTTGGTCCTGAACACACATTGGTCAGGGGAGCTGGACATCAGCGATCGCTCGGTCCTGAACACACAATGGTCAGGGGAGCTGGACATCAGCAATCGCTTGGTCCTGAACCCACAATGGTCAGGGGAGCTGCACATCAGCGATGGCTTGGTCCTGAACACACATTGGTCAGGGGAGCTGGACATCAGCGATCGCTCGGTCCTGAACACATAATGGTCAGGGGAGCTGGACATCAGCAATGGCCCGGTCCTGAACACACAATGGTCAGGGGAGCTGGACATCAGCGATGGGCCAGTCCTGAACACACATTGGTCAGGGGAGCTGGACATCAGTGATGGGCCGGTCCTGGACAAATATTGGTCAGGGGAGCTGGACATCAGAGATGGGCCAGTCCTGAACGCACATTGGTCAGGGGAACTGAACATCAGCGATGGGCCGGTCCTGGACAAATATTGGTCAGGGGAGCTGGACATCAGTGATGGTCTGGTCCTGAACATATCGCAATCTTTCCAGTAATCTTGCTGGCTCTGTAGGTCTCATAGATACTATTGCAAATATTTTTATTGGCCACCTAGGATTCAGTTCTGTGTGTGTGTGTGTGTGTAAAAACATCGTCTTTCTGATACTGTCTGCTACTTACAGAGGAAAGGCAAAGGAAGCCTGATTTAAATACACCTGGAGTTAACAATGACAGCTCAAGGTAGGAGCAGGCGCACGGGAAGCCGGCGCCGCGGTAAGATAAACCGCAGAGAGTCGTTATTTTTACGACGCCTTCAGCGGGGCGAGGCGGGAGGCTCTGCAGAGCCGTGCAGCCCCTCAGCAGCCAGCCCGCCGAGATGGCATCATGCCGAGTGTGCCCAGCACAGACCCGTCACCGGGGCCCTTTCAGACGGCCGAGACACAAAGTGAGGGGGCCCCGCCCGTCTCGTCCCAGAGAGCAGGAACCTCCAGTGTAATCCCACCTCCTGCCTGCAGTTCCGCTTGAAGGTGCCTCAGCTCCTGCCTCCTTCTAGCCTGGTGAGAAGATGAGGGGGCAGAAGACGCCTCTCTCTATCATGGCAATCCGCGGCAGCACTGGGATGAGAGTGCCGCAGTCCATGTGAGAGAGTACGGCCAGGCTTTCCGCATCAAAGCCTCACACTAATAAACTACAGCATGTGTGCACATCTCACTCCACATACATCCTAGGCTGAGATCCAGGTCACGGTAAAATACCGTGACAACACAGCACTGCATACGGTGAAATATAAATCTAGTGCCAGTGTCTGCCATGCAGCAGCGATCAGTCACTGCATACGGTGAAATATAAATCTAGTGCCAGTGTCTGCCATGCAGCAGCGATCAGACACTGCATACGGTGAAATATAAATCTAGTGCCAGTGTCTGCCATGCAGCAGCGATCAGACACTGCATATGTGCACAGATTGTGAAATTAAATAAATCAAACCTTAAAGGTGTTTTAAATTGGTCTACAAAATGCCCCTTTATCCATCCACCCATCCATCCATATTCTCTCACCTTTTCTGAATCATTAATTGAAGGCCTAGGACAATGGTCCTCAAACTTTTTTACCGAAGGGCCCCCTGTGTCCTGGAAAACATGTTTGGGGGTCACTACATAGGTCATGATATTGTTTCTCTTGTATGTGTTCTGCAATGATTACAAGAATTTCCATTGTTTATTAATATAAACATATTTTTATTTGATTACACTGCCAAACAATGTAAATTCTTTTGAACATAACTCAGACAAGGTTTCATTCCACTATGTCCACCTACACTCTTTTTTTCTCAGTTTATGATATTGTTTTCAAAACAGAAGGTGAATATTTATGATCAAAAAAACTACCTAAACCTATTTGGCAAATGGCTCTAAGATCAGAAGCCTGACAACCATTAAACGTGCTCTTAATAATGGAAAAGATCCCTTTAAGGTATAAGCCTTCAACAATATAAAACAAGCACTGCAAATTACGATATTTTTAATAATGTTTTAAAACTGATTGAGTTCCTCTCCTCAGCTTCCCCGTGATTTTAGCTGTGAATTCTGGGATTCTGTGCGACGTCACGACCAAAGCTATCCTGTTGTTTACAAATAGGAAGGAATACTATTGGCTTCTTTTAAAAAATCTTTAATAAAGGTACTACATTTAACACACATATAAAGTGCATCAATATAAACAGTATTTTATCATCCTATACCTTGTTTTGAAAAAATATCTATATACCATACACATTCAATATAGATTATGCCCATTCCTAAATGTCATAATTTTTCAATACTTTTCAAATAAATTGCACGGCCACCCTGGATGAGAAGCACTGATATTGATGTGTGTAGAACTCATGAATAAATAGAAACTTATAAAACATGTACAATACCTCTGGTTCTGATGATGGGAAACATGTTTTTGACACTATGGACTACAGCTCTAACCAAGAGAATGCTGAAAATATTAAGATATGCATTTGTGAGCTGAAGCACTTGTTGGATGAGAAGGCCCGGTCTGCAGTCTATGCTCTAACTCATCCCATAGGTGTTCTGTCGGGTTCAGGTCAGAGCGCTGTGCAGGCCAGTCAAGTTCCTCCACACCA
This sequence comes from Petrocephalus sullivani, assembly GCA_026780845.1. Taxonomy (NCBI): domain Eukaryota; kingdom Metazoa; phylum Chordata; class Actinopteri; order Osteoglossiformes; family Mormyridae; genus Petrocephalus; species Petrocephalus sullivani. The sequence goes on along the minus strand of JAODKM010000001.1, from coordinate 16,418,105 downwards.
AACTCGCTCATCCATGTCTCTATAGACCTTGCTTGTGCACTGGTATGCAGTCATGTTGGAACAGGAAGGGGCCATCCCCAAACTGTTCCCACAAAGCTGGGAGCATGAAATTGACCAAAATGGCTTTGTATGCTGAAGCATTAAGAGTTCCTTTTACTGGAACTAAGGGGCCAAGCTCAACCCCTGAAAAACAACCCCACACCATAATCCACCAAACATTACACTTGGCACAATACAGTCAGGCAAATACCGTTCTCCTGGCAAGCCAGACGTGTCCATCAGATTGCCAGACAGAGAAACGTGAGTCACTCCAGAGGACATGTCTCCACTGCTCTAGAGTCCAGTGGCAGTGTGTTTTACACCACTGCATCTGACACTTTGCATTGCACTTGATGATGTAAGGCTTGGATGCAGCTGCTCGGCCATGGACACCCATTCCATGAAGCTCTCTATGCACTGTTCTTGAGCTAATCTGAAGGCCACACGAAGTCTGTTGCTATTGACTCTGCAGAAAGTTGGTGACTTCTGCACACCTTACCATGCGCTGTTCCCGCTCTATGATTTTACATGGCCTACCACTTCGTGGCTGAGTTGCTGCTGTTCAAAATTCCTTCCACTTATAATACCACTAACACCTGACCATGGAATATGTAGTAGAGGGGAAATTTCATGAATGGACCTATTGCACAGTTAGTATCCTATCACGGTACCACGCCTGAAGTCACTGAGCTCCTGAGAGAGACCCATTCTTTCACAAATGTTTGTAGAAGTAGTCTACATGCCTAGGTGCTTGGCTTTATACACCTGTGGCCAAGGAAGTGATTGGAACACCTGAATTCAATTAATTCAATGACCGTTTAGGTATAGAATGGCTTAATAAACAAATCATTCAGAACATAGGACCACAACTGGCAGGCATATGATTTGACATCACTTTTTAGTGCGTATCAGACAGCAAATGTTAAACACGAGCAAGTTCCACCTAATTTCGGCCCTCCGAGCCTCAGCAGGAAGTCACACACCAGGTGAAACTGGCTTCCACACAAGGTCCCCGGCATCACTGAAGGGCAGTAGTGTTTCTAACAGACGACACACTGTGTCATATATTACCTGCACCTTCTCCAGCTGCACTTTTGAAGTCTCTTCCTGCCATCAGGCCACAAATTAATTAACAAGGAGTGCTTCTTGCTAACAACATAATGGCGGATGGGAATGACAATCTGCAGAAAAACCTCAAGTTATACTTCACTGTGGAAAAAGAAATATGATTTGATGCCAGTTAGGCGACTTGCTAAATATTTGGCAGCCAAGTTCTTTGTCAGCTGGGCAACATGCTTCCAGTTTGGCAAGGTGGCGTTGCACAGTATATCTGTAAACTCTCACAGACTTGACAAGAAAAAGCTCTTTTTCTGTGGTCTAAATGCCAGGCATGGAAGCCTCAGGATGAATGATAATGTTAGACAAACTACAACTGATGCATTGTATTAAAACTGCAATATAATATTTAACATTTGGAAGTGCCCCAGTTGATAGAATATGTAATATTTAATAGGATATGGGAACCAGAAAATGAGGCTTTCCGGGAGAGTAGAGGATTGGGTCACTGGCCTCACCTGAAGCATGCATTGAGATGACTTGCATTTAGCACTTTAAAAAAAGGGACACATCTATAGATTGATCTCCCGTTAAAGAGAGCTTATCCCGCCAGGGGTATAGCGGTCCCAAGTTTATCCTAGGAAGCACAAGGTGTGACGGAACGGAAACCCTAAAAAGAACAGCGGTCTGCAGAGAGCACGGGAACGAGCGGAATGGTCATTGTGTTTATGGTATATACAGTCACTGTGTTTATGGCATGTGCAGTCACTGTGTTCATGGTATGTATACCATACACGCAATGGCCTTACATCATTAACACAGTGACCATACATACCATAGATAGTGAAATATTTATCATAAATACTATGAATTAATAAATGCAATGGCTGTACATACCATAAACACTGTAACTGCACATGCCAGAAACACAGTGAATGTATATACCATAAACGCAGTGGCTGTATATACTGTAGATACAGGGACCATATATACCAGAAACACAGTGACTGTATATACCATAAACACAATGACCATTCCGCTCGTTCCCGTGCTCTCTGCAGACCGCTGTTCTTTTTAGGGTTTCCGTTCCGTCACACCTTGTGCTTCCTAGGATAAACTTGGGACCGCTATACCCCTGGCGGGATAAGCTCTCTTTAACGGGAGATCAATCTATAGATGTGTCCCTTTTTTTAAAGTGCTAAATGCAAGTCATCTCAATGCATGCTTCAGGTGAGGCCAGTGACCCAATCCTCTACTCTCCCGGAAAGCCTCATTTTCTGGTTCCCATATCCTATTAAATATTACATATTCTATCAACTGGGGCACTTCCAAATGTTAAATATTATATTGCAGTTTTAATACAATGCATCAGTTGTAGTTTGTCTAACATTATCATTCATCCTGAGGCTTCCATGCCTGGCATTTAGACCACAGAAAAAGAGCTTTTTCTTGTCAAGTCTGTGAGAGTTTACAGATATACTGTGCAACGCCACCTTGCCAAACTGGAAGCATGTTGCCCAGCTGACAAAGAACTTGGCTGCCAAATATTTAGCAAGTCGCCTAACTGGCATCAAATCATATTTCTTTTTCCACAGTGAAGTATAACTTGAGGTTTTTCTGCAGATTGTCATTCCCATCCGCCATTATGTTGTTAGCAAGAAGCACTCCTTGTTAATTAATTTGTGGCCTGATGGCAGGAAGAGACTTCAAAAGTGCAGCTGGAGAAGGTGCAGGTAATATATGACACAGTGTGTCGTCTGTTAGAAACACTACTGCCCTTCAGTGATGCCGGGGACCTTGTGTGGAAGCCAGTTTCACCTGGTGTGTGACTTCCTGCTGAGGCTCGGAGGGCCGAAATTAGGTGGAACTTGCTCGTGTTTAACATTTGCTGTCTGATACGCACTAAAAAGTGATGTCAAATCATATGCCTGCCAGTTGTGGTCCTATGTTCTGAATGATTTGTTTATTAAGCCATTCTATACCTAAACGGTCATTGAATTAATTGAATTCAGGTGTTCCAATCACTTCCTTGGCCACAGGTGTATAAAGCCAAGCACCTAGGCATGTAGACTACTTCTACAAACATTTGTGAAAGAATGGGTCTCTCTCAGGAGCTCAGTGACTTCAGGCGTGGTACCGTGATAGGATACTAACTGTGCAATAGGTCCATTCATGAAATTTCCCCTCTACTACATATTCCATGGTCAGGTGTTAGTGGTATTATAAGTGGAAGGAATTTTGAACAGCAGCAACTCAGCCACGAAGTGGTAGGCCATGTAAAATCATAGAGCGGGAACAGCGCATGGTAAGGTGTGCAGAAGTCACCAACTTTCTGCAGAGTCAATAGCAACAGACTTCGTGTGGCCTTCAGATTAGCTCAAGAACAGTGCATAGAGAGCTTCATGGAATGGGTGTCCATGGCCGAGCAGCTGCATCCAAGCCTTACATCATCAAGTGCAATGCAAAGTGTCAGATGCAGTGGTGTAAAACACACTGCCACTGGACTCTAGAGCAGTGGAGACATGTCCTCTGGAGTGACTCACGTTTCTCTGTCTGGCAATCTGATGGACACGTCTGGCTTGCCAGGAGAACGGTATTTGCCTGACTGTATTGTGCCAAGTGTAATGTTTGGTGGATTATGGTGTGGGGTTGTTTTTCAGGGGTTGAGCTTGGCCCCTTAGTTCCAGTAAAAGGAACTCTTAATGCTTCAGCATACAAAGCCATTTTGGTCAATTTCATGCTCCCAGCTTTGTGGGAACAGTTTGGGGATGGCCCCTTCCTGTTCCAACATGACTGCATACCAGTGCACAAGCAAGGTCTATAGAGACATGGATGAGCGAGTTTGGTGTGGAGGAACTTGACTGGCCTGCACAGCGCTCTGACCTGAACCCGACAGAACACCTATGGGATGAGTTAGAGCATAGACTGCAGACCGGGCCTTCTCATCCAACAAGTGCTTCAGCTCACAAATGCATATCTTAATATTTTCAGCATTCTCTTGGTTAGAGCTGTAGTCCATAGTGTCAAAAACATGTTTCCCATCATCAGAACCAGAGGTATTGTACATGTTTTATAAGTTTCTATTTATTCATGAGTTCTACACACATCAATATCAGTGCTTCTCATCCAGGGTGGCCGTGCAATTTATTTGAAAAGTATTGAAAAATTATGACATTTAGGAATGGGCATAATCTATATTGAATGTGTATGGTATATAGATATTTTTTCAAAACAAGGTATAGGATGATAAAATACTGTTTATATTGATGCACTTTATATGTGTGTTAAATGTAGTACCTTTATTAAAGATTTTTTAAAAGAAGCCAATAGTATTCCTTCCTATTTGTAAACAACAGGATAGCTTTGGTCGTGACGTCGCACAGAATCCCAGAATTCACAGCTAAAATCACGGGGAAGCTGAGGAGAGGAACTCAATCAGTTTTAAAACATTATTAAAAATATCGTAATTTGCAGTGCTTGTTTTATATTGTTGAAGGCTTATACCTTAAAGGGATCTTTTCCATTATTAAGAGCACGTTTAATGGTTGTCAGGCTTCTGATCTTAGAGCCATTTGCCAAATAGGTTTAGGTAGTTTTTTTGATCATAAATATTCACCTTCTGTTTTGAAAACAATATCATAAACTGAGAAAAAAAGAGTGTAGGTGGACATAGTGGAATGAAACCTTGTCTGAGTTATGTTCAAAAGAATTTACATTGTTTGGCAGTGTAATCAAATAAAAATATGTTTATATTAATAAACAATGGAAATTCTTGTAATCATTGCAGAACACATACAAGAGAAACAATATCATGACCTATGTAGTGACCCCCAAACATGTTTTCCAGGACACAGGGGGCCCTTCGGTAAAAAAGTTTGAGGACCATTGTCCTAGGCCTTCAATTAATGATTCAGAAAAGGTGAGAGAATATGGATGGATGGGTGGATGGATAAAGGGGCATTTTGTAGACCAATTTAAAACACCTTTAAGGTTTGATTTATTTAATTTCACAATCTGTGCACATATGCAGTGTCTGATCGCTGCTGCATGGCAGACACTGGCACTAGATTTATATTTCACCGTATGCAGTGTCTGATCGCTGCTGCATGGCAGACACTGGCACTAGATTTATATTTCACCGTATGCAGTGACTGATCGCTGCTGCATGGCAGACACTGGCACTAGATTTATATTTCACCGTATGCAGTGCTGTGTTGTCACGGTATTTTACCGTGACCTGGATCTCAGCCTAGGATGTATGTGGAGTGAGATGTGCACACATGCTGTAGTTTATTAGTGTGAGGCTTTGATGCGGAAAGCCTGGCCGTACTCTCTCACATGGACTGCGGCACTCTCATCCCAGTGCTGCCGCGGATTGCCATGATAGAGAGAGGCGTCTTCTGCCCCCTCATCTTCTCACCAGGCTAGAAGGAGGCAGGAGCTGAGGCACCTTCAAGCGGAACTGCAGGCAGGAGGTGGGATTACACTGGAGGTTCCTGCTCTCTGGGACGAGACGGGCGGGGCCCCCTCACTTTGTGTCTCGGCCGTCTGAAAGGGCCCCGGTGACGGGTCTGTGCTGGGCACACTCGGCATGATGCCATCTCGGCGGGCTGGCTGCTGAGGGGCTGCACGGCTCTGCAGAGCCTCCCGCCTCGCCCCGCTGAAGGCGTCGTAAAAATAACGACTCTCTGCGGTTTATCTTACCGCGGCGCCGGCTTCCCGTGCGCCTGCTCCTACCTTGAGCTGTCATTGTTAACTCCAGGTGTATTTAAATCAGGCTTCCTTTGCCTTTCCTCTGTAAGTAGCAGACAGTATCAGAAAGACGATGTTTTTACACACACACACACACACAGAACTGAATCCTAGGTGGCCAATAAAAATATTTGCAATAGTATCTATGAGACCTACAGAGCCAGCAAGATTACTGGAAAGATTGCGATATGTTCAGGACCAGACCATCACTGATGTCCAGCTCCCCTGACCAATATTTGTCCAGGACCGGCCCATCGCTGATGTTCAGTTCCCCTGACCAATGTGCGTTCAGGACTGGCCCATCTCTGATGTCCAGCTCCCCTGACCAATATTTGTCCAGGACCGGCCCATCACTGATGTCCAGCTCCCCTGACCAATGTGTGTTCAGGACTGGCCCATCGCTGATGTCCAGCTCCCCTGACCATTGTGTGTTCAGGACCGGGCCATTGCTGATGTCCAGCTCCCCTGACCATTATGTGTTCAGGACCGAGCGATCGCTGATGTCCAGCTCCCCTGACCAATGTGTGTTCAGGACCAAGCCATCGCTGATGTGCAGCTCCCCTGACCATTGTGGGTTCAGGACCAAGCGATTGCTGATGTCCAGCTCCCCTGACCATTGTGTGTTCAGGACCGAGCGATCGCTGATGTCCAGCTCCCCTGACCAATGTGTGTTCAGGACCAAGCCATCGCTGATGTCCAGCCCCCCTGACGATTGTGTGTTCAGGACCGAGCGATTGCTGATGTCCAGCTCCCCTGACCATTGTGGGTTCAGGACCGAGTGATCGCTGATGTCCAGCTCCCCTGACCAATATTTGTCCAGGACCGGCCCATCGCTGATGTCCAGCTCCCCTGACCAATGTGTGTTCAGGACTGGCCCATCGCTGATGTCCAGCTCCCCTGACCATTGTGTGTTCAGGACCGGGCCATTGCTGATGTCCAGCTCCCCTGACCATTGTGTGTTCAGGACCGAGCGATCGCTGATGTCTAGCTCCTATGACCAGTATTTGTTCAGAAGTGGCTCATCAATAATGTCCAGCTCACCCCATTTCTCCATATGGGGGGGAAGGGGCATTTCCTTAACCAATGGAAATTCGACAGTCTGTCTACTTTTGCGCTGCCTGGGGGGTGACGCTAGCAGATGAGGCTACATGGAGAGTTGCTTTTTAATATTCTGCTGCAAGGCCTGAATGTTTCACACTGTGATTGTCTGTCCTTGCAGGGCACAAGGGGGGGGCCCAGGAGGGGGGGGCCCAGGTGGTCGCCACTCCACTCTAGGAGCAAACTCTCTCTGACAATAGACCCAAGCAGGTTGGAGCCTCGTCTTCGCGGGACACTCTGCCTTCTATAATTTAAATGCATTATCTCACATTTGCACAAAACAGAAAATCTCCATTTAACTGTGCGTCTGTGACCTCATTAAACTGCCCTCTTTGGCAGGTATAAAGGTTCCGTCTTGAGCCTTTAAACATGTTTATGCTCCTGTGATGGGAGTTTAGTGGCTCTGTTTCTGTGTGCAAACCTTATTTCAGGTACAGCCCAATTTCCAGGAACTAAAGAAAATCACAGAAGGGATTTTAACTAAATGACTAAATAATTAGCTGCAAAATGGAATAACAGACTGAACTTATGAAACAAATGCAGTGGGATTTTTTGCTCCCCAAAAAATCATTCCTTTTAATCACGATATTAGCGAATTATTCAGCTATACTCATTGAATCCAGTTGAAGTGATTTCCCGTAAATTTCCCCACACCTTTACCTAGCTATTTCCAGCTAACATGGTTGACTTTTTCCATTTAGCCTCAGGTACTTTCTTTCAAATCGCAGGCATGATGGATGATCTCTTCTGCCCTTCTGAGCCCTCTGCTCCACGCTGCAACCCCCCCCCAAATCTGCTTTGTGTGCTCCCCACCAACGCCCCCGCCCCCCCCAGCCCATCTGGATGCTCTCAGAGTCATCCCAGGCTGTGGGCTGCACCGTTCAGCCTGGGCCTCTGTCTGGCTGGTTGTTGTGCTGTGACTCCTGGAGCATGCCAGCAGACCCGAGCACCTCTCCGTGCTGCCTGAGGACATCCCTGATAGGACCTCATTATGTCCAGCAACTACACCTTCTAATGGTTGCCCTGGAAGGAGTGGATGGAGCACTGGTAAGGTGTTACTCTTTGGCTAGGTATACACGGCAAATATTTTTTCACTGTAAATAAATAACTTTGAAAGACAGTTTCCATTATTCACACACCTTGTTATTCAAAACAGCTGTGTTGCTGGTTCCCAAATTTAGAAGAGTAATTTTTCAGGGCCGGCTGCTGAAGGGACCTGAGACACGTGATGATAAGCTGCAGCTTCTTGGTGCCAGATGGGGCTCTGGGTAAGGCCACCTCACTTGAGAGCAGCAGGCCGTGCAGCAGTTAAACATGACGACATGTGACCTGCAGACCAGTACTTAAACATCAACATGTGACCTGCAGACCAGGAGATAAACAATCCAAAAAGTGACCTGCAGGCCAGCGGTAAACCCAGAAAGAGCTTAGAGCAGGCGTGACAGCTGGTGTACAGTGAGTTAGCATGTCACAGTATGTACCCCGCCTTATCATGTCAAAGTATGTACCTTGTATTACAGGGTTGCCAACTTTGGTGAGCAGGTTGGAATGAGATTTCTTATTTGAGACAAGTCTGCACATGCTTTTACATGTATATACATGTACTCACACATGCTTTTACATGTATGTAAGATTTTTGTTACCTTTCAAATAGTAGGTAGGGTTTGCACACTCCAATAGTTTGATGTAGTTCATTTTAGGTTTATAATGGAATGATATAGATTTGCCGTAAGAATTCTTGGTTGAGCATGAGAGTATGAAAGCGTCAGTGTCACTCCAGAAGAGTGTGAGTAACCCAAGTCTTAGCACGTCACAGTATGTACCTCACGTCACAGTATTTACCTCACGTTTGCATGTCACAGTATGTACCTCACGTTTGCATATCACAGTATGTACCTCACGTTTGCATGTCACAGTAAGCACTCTGCATTAAAATGTCACAGTATGTACCACATGTTTTCAAGTCACAGTAAGCGCTCTGCTTTAACATGTCACAGTTTGTACCCCACCCTTGCATGTCAGAGTAAGCACTCTGCATTAACATGTCACAGAATATACCACATGTTTGCATGTCACAGTAAGCACTCTGCGTTAACATGTCACAGAATGTACCCCACGTTTGCATGTCACAGTAAGCACTCTGCGTTAACATGTCACAGTATGTACCACACGTTTGCATGTCAGAGTAAGCACTCTGCGTTAACATGTCACAGTATGTACCACACGTTTGCATGTCAGAGTAAGCACTCTGCGTTAACATGTCACAGAATCTACCCCATGTTTGCATGTCACAGTAAGCACTCTGCGTTAACATGTCACAGAATGTACCCCATGTTTGCATGCCACAGTAAGCACACTGCATTAACATGTCACAGTATGTACAACATGTTTGCATGTCACAGTAAGCACTCTGCATTAACATGTCACAGTATGTACCTCACGTTTGCATGTCACAGTAAGCACTCTGCATTAAAATGTCACAGTATGTACCACATGTTTT
>JAODKM010000001.1:16389394-16401119 GCA_026780845.1 Petrocephalus sullivani | reverse complement strand
AAAAATGCCAGTTATATGGATGTCATTGTAGTGATGCGTTGTAGAGTCTTATAGCTGTGGGGAGGAATGATCGACGGTGATATTTGCCATGTATATTGAAGTGATTTAATGCATCTCCTAAGGTTACGCAGAGATCTCCAGATTATGGGTGATATGTACAGTACCTGTTAGCAGTAAATATCTGAGACCCTGGCATGTTTGGATGCATTCTCAGCTGAACCACAACACTCATCGCAGGGATATAAACTGTCAGATCTGTCTGATGAAAACTTGCAATGAAATTTTGCGTTTCAATATATGATTGGAAGCCACCCAGTTTAACACAGTCAGAGCTCAGTCAGGTTCATTTTCGCCTCTGATAAGTCACTCACACGCAGCAAACTGAAAAACAGTTATGATAAACAGAGCGGAATCATTCAGATAAAATGTGCACTGAAGTGCTGCTATTTAAGTGCTTTGCAATGATGATGAGGATAAGATTGTAAGTGCTGGGGGAGTAACTGACAAGCCTCTTCTGTTATACAGGCGACAATGGTGTAATGAAATTAATCAGATGTATATAATTAAATGTTAAATCAAATTACACACTAGATTGATCACTTTAATTGGTTTTAAACTCTAAGTGCACATGTAGCAATTTCCAAATTCCGCATCTGACAGTGGCTGTGCATGTTGGGCACTTTGTGTGTTTGTGTTCTAAGTGATTCGGATTTTTAAAGATGTCTCATTTGAGAGGTTTTAATAATAATCTTCAGAGAACTAATTGCAATCCTTATCAAATACATTAAATCACATAAGCACAAAAAACCCCAGCACACATTGATACAAACAGCACACTGCCATAAACACTGTTACAAACTACAGACACTGATATGAACACTGTAAAAGCACAGTTATAAAGACTGTTATAAACAGCACACTGCCATAAACACTGTTACAAACTGCATATGCTGATATATACAGCCTGTATATTCAGTTCAACCCATTGTAATACGAACAGACTGCGAACTGATAGTTACTTGTAATAAAAAATTCTCCATTCAGATTTGGGTCCTTCACTCTATGGTCCTTTTATCAGATGCCCCTTAGAACCAAGCATATCAGGTGCATTTATCTGTTATATTGTTGCATCATACAGTTTGTGTGATTATGTGATTCAGCTGCAGCCACGTGATTGGCTGTTTGAAGGAGCAGGATGTTTGCGTTAATGAACTGATAAAGCTAACAGACCAGCAGCTCAGTGTATGTGCTGTGATACTATCAAGATAAGGAGATTAAAACATGAATGGGCTGTAATAATTACTATTCCTAATGAATCATTAGTATTTATAACCATGGGAGAAGCGTGTCTGTTTATGAGTATAATTTATAATGTAGAAATACAATAAATATAGTACTTTCTATCCTTAGTATAAAGGAAAACTCAAATCAAGTCTTAAAACTCAAATAACTATGAATCCATGAAAGTATTCTTTAAAGTTATTGTAGTTTGATAGTTGTTTACAGAAATATCTCCGGAGCAAACAGAATTTGTGCACGCTATCATTGTAAACACTGAGATATAAATCTGTCTCAGGCCAACTTGAAAAATCCTTGCCGGGCCACTTTTAAACATTAAAGCACTTAGAAGCTGCTATCCCTTACAGGATTCATTCAGCTTTTGCTGCTTGCTGATTTAATCTCTGATGCTCACCTTTCAATCTCTGTCTGCCCGGCAATTACCCAGGCCATTAGTGGGAGCTGCCCCGCTCTCCGTCCTCCTGATAAGCTCAGTATCTCACTCAGGCCATGAGGCAAGAGGCTGCAGCACAGAGCCACGCTGCCATGTTAATGCAATGGAACAGCGCTGTTTGAGGCTTTAACTTTAATGGCACGAGCGCTGACGGTCTGCCCTCTCTCGTCATGAACTCCATTCTGACAGCAGAAATACCCACTAATCCCTCTGATTCATTGGCGCTGAGTCATGTCACCAGCATGGGGTAAATGGATTATGCACACTCTGTGCTTCTGTGCCCATCTCGGGGGGGGGGTGTGTATTCACATCCCGTTCTGGAGCAGCTCAGTCACTGTAGGATCTCTCCCGGGAATCCCCAGCCAGCCCCTGGATTATGATACAGATCTGCCTCCCCCCCCCTTTCTACCTCACTAGTCGGGGCTCATGTGGGTCTGGTCCGACTGATGATGGACGAGGCCCCTTTCAGACTCATGGAGCTGGGATGTTGCGGTAGCCCTGGGCGATGCTTCTAAGCCTCTCTTAGACATGGCTGAATGTACCGATGAGCCGTTTTTAACACGGCTGGTGGAGGATAACTGAAATAATTACAGTGTAAGTGCCCCGGGGGGGCCCTGTCCTGACAGACAGGCATGCAGTCAGTGCTGCGCCTCACTTTGGGGTGACTAAGTGTTTTGGGCTGGAAATAGGGGGAAAAAATCATCTCTTAATAGAATAAATCTTTTTAAAAACACACACACACATGAAGCACCCATAAGGAACATCTGCAGTTTTTCCAGATTAGGCCGCTAACTTGGTTCTAAGAGTTTCGTGATGTATCAATTAAACGCCGGAGTCTCTGGCTGATAGAGAAACAGCTGTGACTGTAGTGGGTCACGTCTCCCTGTAACCCCACCTCAGCCCTCTCACCAAACTGGGACTGGTACCAAACAGAGCAGCGGTTCCCCTCGACCCAACGGCCACCCAGTGCGATCCATGGATCCATGGCATCCGCTTGTCAAACTCACACGAAATAAACATACGTACCGTCCAGCAGTTTTTCATGGTACAATTCAAAAAGTGTACATATACATGATATTTAGGTTTGTTATATAAAGCGGGTATATGCAGTTAACCTGCTATATCAGGGAATGTAGGGCTAGGGAAAGGCAAATTATTCATCTGAATATTTAAGCCCTTTGGAATATAAATGTGTTTATTGACTGTAATGCCAGTCTGTCTTTTGCCCAATGGAGATTATTTTTCTATTTTTCGACTTTTTTGTCAGGATTTCAAAAGCCGAATACAATGACAGTCTCTCTGATTCAGATAGCAATGCATTATGAGGTCTTTGTGTGGCCCTGAGCTGCCTGTGAAATGCATGAATCGGATGCCTCCCTGTGAATCGGAATGGGGGGGTGCTGTCGTTTCAATTCACCTGCCACCAGCCCCCTCTTGGGAAATCTCTGGAGAACGCCCCCCCCCCCCCACTCACCGCCCACTTTAAAGATACAGGAGTACCAAGGTGGGTAATCTGCCCAGGCCTTAACAAGATGGAGCCCCTGGCTGGTACTCAGGAGTGCAGCACTGGGTGACATCGCCAGACTCTGTAAGACAGGCGTGGTGGCTTGTTAACATTAATATATTTCGTATTTGTCGGAGACAAAGTACTCAGAACTACCTACAGCCCATAAAGGTTAAACGTCTTCCTGTTCCTGTGAAATAAAACATCATTAAGCCTGCTGAGGACGCCGAACTCCCATCATATAGCAGACGGTTTAAAATGGAGTGCCCGTGATAATGGCTGTTTGTTATGCACCTCTTGCAGATGAAGCAGCCATAACATTAAAATTACTGATAAGTGAAGTGAATAATATTGATAATCTCATTTCAATAGAACCCGTCGAGGGTGCCTTTATATGCTATGTGAGAAATTGAGGATTTGGAAGCAGGAGAAATTGGAAAGAATCTGAGTGACTTTGACAAGGGTCAAATGATGACTGGATCAGAGCATCTCCAACACGACAGGCCTTGTGGAGTGTTCTTGGTATATAATGGTCAGTACCTAACTATGTGGCAGGTGACGAGCACCCCTGCATGGCAATGGTATTCCCCAGCAGCAGTGGCCCCTTTCAGTAGGTTAAAGCGCCCTGCCACCCTTGAAAACTTGTTCCGAAATGGTGTGAGGAACATAATATAGAGCTCATAATGTTACCCTGGCCTCTGGCTTTCCCAGGTCTGATCGCGCATCTGCGGGAAGTGCAAATACAAACAAATACAAACAAACCCAACCCTGGGTGTATAAATGAAATGGTACATTATAACAAGTCCCCCAAGAATTCCAGGACAGCCACTAGATTAATTTACAATGATTATATAGTCATGTTTTTAACAATATTTAGCTAGCTCTACTTCCAATAGCAAAAAACTATTTTGTTAATAATATCAAATGTACATTATATGGACAAAAGTACTGGGACACCTGGCCATTACACCTACATAAACTTTTATGACACCCCATTCAAAATCTGACTGTGTGGCTAGGTGCTTGAACACCTGTGGCAGTGAGTGTGAATGAAACACCGGAATTCAATTCATTGATTTGGCTTGTCCCAATACTTTTGTCCTTATAGTGCAGAGCTACTCAAATCACGGTCCTCAAGGGCCGAGCCCTGCTGATTTTCCAGCTTTCCTTTACCTCTCAGCCAGGCGTGAAGCCTCCAGCCAATCAGAATCAGTAATTATTAAACAAACCACCTGGAGGAACTAAAATAAGGCCTGATTTGGAATCAAGGTCCAGATTTGAAGAGCCCTGTTATAGTGTATGCTTTTCAGTCAGGTTTTGCCTGCTTCACAATGAACATATGTGTCTCTAAATCAGAAACTGAACATAATAAAAATATGTAAAACTGAACATAACCTTCACATAGTTTTCCTCGGTGAATTGTACTTGCCTGATGGTGAGCATCTTAGTATATTTTTTTTTAATCAGGTTTTTCATGGAATACTCGCATTGAGGATATTATAAGAAACTATTACAGATTTATGTAAAACATTCAGTTTTCTGTGACCAAATCTGTATGTACCAAATATAAGACACAAGTATGTAATAATAACAAAACTTACATTTAAACGAGCAGAAGGAGAAACATTATGTCTTTTTGAAATTAGTTTAGTAATTGATTTTCTTATTCCTCTGTTGATTTGGTTTAGGATAACTGAAATATTATGAGTGTATCGCTCTCAGTATAAGGTGATTTGCTCATTCCAAATGATTAGACTAACAGCTTCGTTAAGAGTAATTAATTAAGAGCGCAGCTGGAAGCAGAGCCGATAAAGCCTGTGGTGTGTGGAGCAGGGTTGAGTGACTTGCGGTTTATCGTATTTCCAGCAAACGATCACATAGTTTGTACCAGCAAACGCAGCAAATATATCTAAATTAGACACATTTATGCTGGTTTTACGTGTCAAAGTTTCAAAAGGTGAGAGAACCCTCCAGTGAAGATCTGTTCATCTAGCGAGCCGTTTGATTTATTACTGTCTGCTGAGAAGCTTTGGAAAAGGGTCTTAAATCAGATTTTAAATTGCCAATATATTGAATACACACACAGCACATGAATCTCATGGACATCGCTGCCTAGCTTTATACATTGGAACCAGAGAACGAACTGTAAATAAATGAAGAACAAATTTGTAAATATCTGTTATCCATCCATCCATATATTCATCCATGCATATTACACTGGTCATAGGGTCTGGAGAATTTGGAAATGTATCCTTCTTAAAACTGTGGTGATTATAAATTGATTTTAGTGGCTAATTCCCACTAGACAGAATTACTTACTCATTGACAGACCAAAACCCCATGACCCTGCCCGTAAGATGGATGAATGAATAGATGGATAGATCCATCTGCGAGCAATATACTGTAGATCTTAATATATTCTCTTCTCTGAATATTTACTGCTTGATGATTTATTGCATGTTTCCGTCTATTTTTTGGTCCTCCTGAATCCTGATGGTTTCCACATTACCTTCATAGTCATAGTATCTGAATCTCTAAACTCCGAGTGCTCAGTCAAATAATGAGCTTCATCTCTCTGGAACCCTGAATACTGGGACACACACCTCCCATCAACAACTGCAGTCCCCATCATCATCATCATCATCATCATCTTCCTCACCATCATTTTCATCATCACTGCTTCATCACCAACATCACCATCTTTATCATCATCCTCATCATCATCGTTGTTGTCATCATCGTATCATCATCACCATCTTCATCATCATTTTCATCACTCTCATCACCATCACTATCTTCAGCATCATCACCACCATCATCATCATATGCTTCATCATGATCACCAACATCATCATCATCATCACTCTCTTCATCATTATCATCACTATCATCGTTATCATCATCTTCGTCATCGTCACATCATCATCATCATTACAGTATATCACCATTGTACAGCTGTATCCCTGAACCCCTCCTCTTCCTCCTGCAGATTTTCCATTGAATATTATGAAGTAGAGACTGGCCTCAGAGTGACAGAAATCCCAGTTTCTCTGCTTTCTCTTCCTGCTCTTTGTATTAATAAACTGAAATATTGATTCCCTGTTTACCCCTTGGAGGCGTGACCCTTTTGCTGGAGCCGGGGAGTCTGAGTCCAGCCAGAAAGATGACAGCGGGAGCTTTTAGATCAGCATGAAATGCCACACAGCTCCCTTTGCTTTTAAGGCATAAACCTGTAGCTCTTGTTAGGGTATAATGCACAGTCTGGACTTGTACACTATGATGAATCTAACAGTATAAATGGACATTGATTTTCCTATTTCTTACAAAGGTAGGTTATGGTAATATAATAGTGCTAATATGAGCAGCTTTTTAAGAATTTGGTTTACTTATATAATTGTATGATTTCCAAGAAAAATACATTGAATCACTCGACTTATTTATTTTCATTGCCATCGTTTCCAAGATGCACCATAACAGATCGGACATCTCAGCATCAGCATCCCGGCTGTCCACAGATGGATGCTTCTAACAACATTTGTTATAAATGTCCCTCTTATCAATGAACTATTGTGAAATCAAACAGCGCAGGGCTGAGCACACTCCAGCCAATCATTTACAGCGGTCCAGTGGCACCTCGAGCGCTAAGCTTGATGGATACTGCAGACGGCCACAGCTTGAGGCATTCCTGCTTAGAAACCTAGGGCTCTCCTGGCTGCTTCCCATTTCTGAGCGCAGGTCACGTAGCTTGATCTCCTTCTATTGCTGTCTAAGGCTATTCCTCCCAGGTATTATTTGGATGCGAGAATGATCATTAATCAATAATTAATCAATCATTATAACTCGCTATAAATCCTTGTACCACCCCCCACCCCCCCATATCAGCAAAGAGCCTCGGGCCGAGTCTCGCGTCATGACGGGTAGCAAACAAACGTGGTCCTCTGTGACCTCATCTTCATCGCTCACATGACTCGGGCTGCAGTGCCACCTCCGAGCCTCCAAGGGAGGGGAACTCACTCTAAAACCCGCCATCGAGTCGCAATAAATGACAACCATTCACGTCTGTAATCGTTTGACGCTAATTATGTTGTAAAACA
The DNA here is from genome assembly GCA_026780845.1 of Petrocephalus sullivani. Lineage (NCBI taxonomy): Eukaryota > Metazoa > Chordata > Actinopteri > Osteoglossiformes > Mormyridae > Petrocephalus > Petrocephalus sullivani. The sequence continues at coordinate 16,393,789 of JAODKM010000001.1, read as the reverse complement.
ACTGACGCGTGTGTTTGAAAAAGGTTTAAAACAATTACATTTATGATTATCTTGGAAAATGCGGCCATTTTTGTAAGATTTACAGCTTTGTGCTGATGTGAATTGTGAGACAAATTACAACATTAACTTTAAAGTCAATGAAGAGACATTTCAATATGGCACAGATGGTGCAAAGCAGCAGAAAAGTTCATCATCATTGTTCTTGAGTTACAGGGGGATTTTCAGACAATTTCAGAAGTGCCTTTGCTGCCGGGGGTTAGTATAGTTTAACTGTAGCCCAGTCTACATTTTGACAGCATAGACTGTATGGTCTCTCTGTTATTGTGCTATCACAGGATATGTTTCTTTATTGGTAGTAATGCAGCCAATCGTTGATGTGTGGACAGAGTCCTTTTCATTGGCTGAGCAAAACCATGCTGTACTGACCAAGCAACATTATATCTCTGTCTGTTTGTCTGATTTTGAGCTTATTTTGAAGCACATGTAAAGGATGGAGGGGACACAGAGGTGAGAACAGGCCAGATTAAACAAACTGAAGTTGGCCCTCCACAGATTCAACCAAGCACTGATCCAAAATAGTCGAAAAAAATTCCAGAAAGTTCCAAAAAGTAAAACCTAGAATCCACACAAATAAAGTGAAAATGAAGAGCGAGAGAGAGAGAGAGAGAGAGAGAATGAATTAATATTTTCTCTATTTACGAGTGTATTCAGTTCAATTCAATTCAATTAAAAAAACTTTATTTGTCCCCGAGGGGCAATTAAGGGCACACAGGGGAGTAATGAAAATACAGTGTAACAATATTCTCAAATATTTCCAAATATTGCTGTGCAAAATCGCAAAATAAATAATGTATAAATAAATAATAAAATAATAATAAATATAATATATTTTCTATATGTATGTGCAGTTGTGTCTGTGTGTACAACCTTTTTTTCTTGTGATAATTCCCTAAGTAATACAGTTTGACAACTATTTACATAGCATTATGGTGAAATAGGTATTATAAGTAATCTAGAGATGATTTAAAGTATACTGAAGGATGTGTGTAGGTTATATACAAATCCTATGCCATTTTATGTAAGGCACTTGAGCATTTTTTGAGGGGGGGGGGGGATGCACTGCATTTCGACTACATTTCATACCAAAGCACAGGACACCATGTGAATGAGGTCACAGATCAGTGATGGGGGCCCTTGGGTACAGCCCCCCCCCCCTTCTCCTCTTCCTCACTCTCTCTGTCCCTTCAACCTCTGTCTCCTCTACCCTCCTTCCCTCCCCCAGCCCACCCCACCCACCTGACCCTCAGATTACCCTAATCAATTGCTAACGAGGGATAACTGAGTTACATTAACTGGGTTACCTGGGGTTGGGAGTCAGTCGCCATGGCAACACAGAAGCATACCCTAAACTCACCCTGGTCTGTTAGTCTGAACATTATATTGTGCTGTGATATTTGCCTTGTGCCTGATTTAAAGGCCTGGGTTATTTGCCTATCCACCTTCAGATGCATGAACAAATCAGAGCATTAGTCATGAGACATTCTGTACATCTCCATGCTGAAACTGCATCCAAACGCCGGATGATTAATTTGTAATTGTCGCAAAAACCCGTCATGGTTACTGACAGCCCATATCTCTGCAAAAAAGTGACACTAGCTCGTTATTCCTGCTACTGAGGAAGCGTAATAAGAGCTTCGTTTATATCATTCTCACCAGGGACCAACGGCGTCCTGGCGTTACTATAAAAAGGCGGGTCGTTAGCCTTGATTTCTGCTCATTAATTGATTTTCCCGTCTTAAAATACCGCCACAGTTGATCCTTGCTTCCGAAAAGCTTGACCGTTTCAAACACTCAGACCGGAATGGTGATGGGAGGGTATCGCGTATTCGTTTTAAATAATTGTCCTGACATCTGAAAGGGTTGCTTGTTCTTATGAAGAATGTTGATGCAGTGTCATCTGGTGCTTTGTAAACACACACACTCACACAGACACACATACAACACACAGACGCACAACCTAGATGTGTGTGTTTATATGTATAACTTTTTTTTGTTTCTTTCTTATAAACATATAAATGTATATATGGGTTGGCGCTGCTGTAAGGAACGAGGGGCCCTGCCATCGATTTCCGCGTGGGCTCTCTCCCTCTCGATGCGCCCCGCTCACTCTCTGCTCTCTCCGGCCAGTCCCCAGGTGGCTCTCCGCTTATTTAGACTTCCAGCACAGATGGATGCAGGCGAGACTGTCTGGCACTCAAATGCCACCTTGCTGCCTCCGCGTCACTCAGCCGATTCTGGGGCACCTCTCATGGGTTTCGGGCATGTCACCAACAATGCATCGCCCCGCTGATAACCCGCCTCCCCAAAAATATGCCCCACCCCCAGTGACACAATCTCTGCCACTCCAGCGTCGGTTCCAGCTTGATTGTGTTCATGACAATATGGTCTGTAGCAGAATAAACAGATGCAGCTGGCAGAGAGTTTAACCGCTAAATTTAAATATAGAGAAGCGTTTAACTCCGTGGTAAAAAACACAGATGGTGGAGAGACCCTGTCTGTGACAATGGAGCTAATTAAAAGACGTCTTACATTCAGACAAATGAAACAGGTTCCTTATTGGTTTATATGGTTTCAATTAGGACATGGTTTTTACAGAAGGTACTGGGAATGAATGCTCAGCCCATGCCAAGAGCCTCATCCCAAATGGGGACCCAGCGTGACCTGATGAATTTATGGATTTTTAAATGATTATATACAGAACAGGACCTTCACCATGCTGTAGTACAATAAAATGGTGCAAAATACTTCTCTTCTATTAATCTTTTGACCCCCTGCATATTTTTCCAATTTTCCTTTGATTTTGAGTTTTTCCACCTACTCAAAAATAGTCCTGAAGACACACAATTCTGGTGGAATAAGTACAGCTCGGGTGCGGGGGTGCCTCCCCGCCTCACCCTGCCTGTGCTGGGTACAGCTCGGGTGCGGGGGTGCCTCCGCACTTCACCCTGCCTGTGCTGGGTACAGCTCAGGTGCGGGGGTGCCTCCGCACTTCACCCTGCCTGTGCTGGGTACAGCTCTGTGCCTCACCCTGCCTGTCCTGGGTACAGCTCCATTGCAGGGGGCGCCTCTGCGCCTCACCCTGCCTGTCAATGCCAGCTGGGAGAGCAGTCAGGAAATCCAGAGGATGGGCTGTCAACGGGGCCGCAGGTGCCATGGCATGCTTCAGCAAGTAGGTCTCCGGGGCCACAGCCACAGCGGGTGGGCAGACTCCCACACTGAAGGTCAGCTCCCTGCCTGTTGGCGTGTTGAAGATACCCGAGGAACTTTGGCATGGAGCTGAGGGTGGCCACAGAGCTTCCCGAATGGCATCCTCAGCAGGACGGGAGACCAGTGTGTCATGGCAGTGCCAGTGACTCGGGCATGGGCACCCAGCACCGACCCAGCCCCAATGGGAATGTGCTCCTCAGTCCCTGGGATCATATGGCAGGCGACATTTGGTACCACAGTATCACAGCATGACCAAGCCCCTTTATTACACCAGAAAAGCTGTGCATTTTCCTTCAGTATGACTTTACCTTATGCACATGTACTATTGTCTCCTAAAATCGTAGAACCAGGACAGTAGGAAACATTTGCTAAAAAGTTATTTAATGTTCCTTATGCAGGTTATAACTAACAACGTGTTTTGTTCCACCTGCTTATCTCTCCTGCTGCATGAACAGCTGTAGTTCTTCTCTGTAATTCAGAGAAAGATATTTATCACAATGATTAACAAACTGTTTTCTTAATTTCAATAACAAATCATGTGCTGAACTATCATGCTGAAAATGATAAATGCTATTCCAGGAGGCTAGGCGGTCATTAACAAAGAGTCAGGACATATCCATCATTTTTTTTTGGAAATAATGAAACAGTAACCTTTACCCTCAGCCTCACCCTGCACATACCAGATGGGAGGACAATGCAGGGGCACCAAAGACCGAAGGTCATTTCTCAGTGTCACCAGCAGCAAAATAGCGAAGGGCTTGGAGGAAGTGGCCAGAGTCAGCTGACAGGAAGGGTGTGGCCAACAGAGGGAACTGTGTGGGAAGGACTGGGACCTCAGCGTGCAGCAATCACACCCCTGCTGAAAGCAGTCGTCAGACACAGGTCTTTGCTGAGCTTCATAGATCACTGCAGGGCGTGGTGCATGACATCGCCTAGCGGTGTGAGGAAACTGTTTTGGTAAATGAAGCACGCGCACACACACCTACTACCCACACTGCATCTCAGCACTACACTAAGTCCCTGTGCACTGAAAGGCAGCTTGATAAATGCTCCCACTTGATGGGTTCATCACTTGTTGCATCATCCAGATGCTGCAGGACAGCAGTTGCACCACAGCTTGGTTTTAAA
>JAODKM010000001.1:16364247-16389294 GCA_026780845.1 Petrocephalus sullivani | reverse complement strand
GGGGGGGGGGGGGAGGGGGGGGGGGGGGGGGCGCGGGGGGGGGGGGGGGGGGGGGGGGGGGGGGGAGGGGGGGGGATGGGGTGGGGTCCAGAGGTGGAGTCAGAAACACCTGTCACCTGTCACCTGGCTGGTAATGAGAGCATAGCCCAGCATGTCAAGGGCTATAGTGTGGCTCCAGTTTCAAACAACAGAATAGAGATTGCTGCTGGCTATTGCCGGCCTCTTACGATGAAAAACACACCCTGGGCCGATCAGAAGGTTCCAAAATATGGAATCGGGCTCCAGGGACCTGCTCAGGGCAGCTCCATGGACAGCTAATGCATCTTCCTTGTATTTCTGCCGATTTTCCTCCACACGCACTCGGGTGGTGATCTGCTCCAGCTTCCACCACTCGCTTTCATTCTGCTTGAGCTGGGCAAACATCATCCTCCTGCAGAGACAGCCTGCCTATCATCCCGATCTGCACGGAACGCCATTCTTTATAGTTTCCCCCATGTTAGACCGAAGAAAAAGCCTAAGCATGCCCAAATATATGCTCGAATGCCTACTGATTCTCCACGGTTTTCATAGTTCAGTCCTTCTCCCAGGTTTGCAGAAGACAGAGCAGAGCTGGTCTGATTCTTAAGTTCCATAAGACAATTCTAGCTGTCTTTCCCGATCACGTTCCCCTACTTACATGAAGGTTACGGACTTACTAGAGACACCAGCATGTCTGTTCGCAACTAAATGTGGGAAGAGGAGCACTATATATATACGTGACACTCACCGAAGCAGGCAACACTACATACCATTTAAAAAATATAGAAAATACAGAATGGAATTTTCTAAACAACCAACCCAACCAAGAAAGCTAGTAAAAGTTAGGAGATTAAGTTAAGATGGTGAAATAATAAATGGCTGTGGCACACAGAAACGAAAGCTCTGTTCTCCAGTGTCACTGAGCACTGCGATAAGCCGCCTGCAAGCTCTCAGAAAGGAAATCTTAGTCTTGAGAGCATTTGGACAACAAATATTTACTTATGACAGATTGCACAGCTATAGAATTTCAGAACATCTTCATGCAGAGGAACTGGAGACAGAGGCGGGCGAAGGGCAGTACTTTAACCACAGATGCAGATGGTTAGATTGCTGGAAAGGCCCGTGATCCAGTGTGAATGTGCGCCCTCAGCTGTGATAGGTATGTACCTGCCCCGTCATTTCATTGGAAGCATAAAATTGTCTAAAATGTCACCTTTGAACACCTTTGGGATGAACTACAATGGAGATTGTGAGCCAGGCATTCGCATCCAACATCAGTGCCCAATCTCACAAATGCTCTTCTGGATGAACGGGCAAAAATTCCCACAGACAGACTCCAAAATCTTGTGGAGGAGGGAAAATGTTTTTCAGGGGTTGGGCTAGGACCCTTAGTTCCAGTGAAGGGAACTCTTAGTGCTTCTACATACCAGGATATTTTGGACAATTCCCTTTTTTGCGGAAGGCCCTCTTCTGTTGCAGCAGGACTGTGCCCCATTACATAAAACAAGATCCTGCACAGAGCCCTGACCTTAACCCCATCAAATACCTTTGGGATGAACTAGAACGGAGACTGTGAGCCAGGCCATGTCCAATATAAGTGTCTGACCTCACAAATGCTCTTCTGGATGAATGGGCAAAAATTCCCACAGATACACTCCAAAAACCTGTGGAAAGCCTTCCCAGAAGATTGGCAGCTGTTATAGCTCCAATGGGGTGACAAACTCCATATAATGCCTATGAATTTAGAATGGGATGTCATAAAATTTCCTATGGGTGTAATGGTCAGGTGTCCCAATACTTTTGTCCGTATAGGGTATATCATGCACATATGTACTTGGGTAGCTATGTCTTGTGCTAGCATAAAATATACTTGCTTTATAAACTTATGTTAATGTTAGTTAGCGAATGTTAGCCAGTAAAGTAGATCACAGCTCAAATCAGTTGGTAGTTTTGCCTGTACAAATTACACTGTCCTTAAGTATTTGCTAGCTGGCCACAAAAGAGCTTTTCTCTAGCTAGATGTCACATATTTTGAACACAACTAGAAAACTATTTTCTAGTCATCTAGCTAAATGTAACACTGCCACTGCTAGCTTCATTCTAGACCACATCAACCGTAAATAGCGGTTCTTATCTGGAATGTTTCTGGCGATTAACTTATGAGCCAGTTGTTTTTGTGGATATATGATTGTTCTGTGTCTTTTTCTTTTGTCCAATAACTTTACACATTGGGAATTAGACAGTAGTTTTCTTTGTTTGCTGTTGTTGAATGTATAACTCAAATCATGTGATTTTGTGAATACAGAATGAAGCAGTCTAAGTTAGAGGCATTTAGAGGCAGGACAGTCTAGGTTAGAGGCAGGACAGGTCAGAATGCAGACCAAATGAACTGGACAGGATAGAAAGCAGATCAAACAAACAGGGCAGGTCAGAACGCAGATCAAACAAACAGGACTGGACACAATGCAGACCAAACAAACAGGACAGAATAGAATGCAGATGAAACAAACAGGGCAGGACAGAACGCCGATCAAACAAACAGGACAGGACAGAATGCAGATCAAACAAACAGGATGAGATATAATGCTGATCAAAGAAACAGAACAGTACAGAATGCATATCAAACGAACAGGACAGGACAGAATGCAGATCAAACAAACAGGACAGGATAGAATGCGGATCAAACAAACAGGATAGGGCAGAATGCGGAGCAAACAAACAGGACAGGACAGAATGCAGATCAAACAAACAGGACAGGATGGAATGCAGATCAAACAAACAGGCCAGCACAGAATGCAGATCAAAAAAACAGCACAGGATAGAATGCGGATTAAACAAACAGGACAGGACAGAATGTAGATCATGCAAACAGGACAGGATAGAATGCGGATCAAACAAACAGGGCTGGACAGAATGCACATCAAACGAACAGGACAGGACAGAATGCAGATCAAACAAACAGGACAGGATAGAATGCGGATCAAACAAACAGGATAGGGCAGAATGCGGAGCAAACAAACAGGACAGGACAGAATGCAGATCAAACAAACAGGACAGGATGGAATGCAGATCAAACAAACAGGCCAGCACAGAATGCAGATCAAACAAACAGCACAGGATAGAATGCGGATCAAACAAACAGGACAGGACAGAATGTAGATCATGCAAACAGGACAGGATAGAATGCAGATCAAACAAACAGGGCTGGACAGAATGTACATCAAACGAACAGGACAGGACAGAATGCACATCAAACAAACAGGAACACGGAAGACGGTCCTGAAGCTGCATGGTCCAGCTAGGAAAAGCTATGCAGTAAGTTTTTCAGGTTGTGAACTAAATTAAAACAGATTTAATTTTAAATGTAGATTTTAAAATAGATTTAATTGTACAATAGGAGACAATTGCTGGACATGTTTGAATGTATAATAGTTATATATTTATATAAAGTTTAAAGAATAGTTGCATAAAGTTTAAAGTATTTTATGTGTGTTGTATTTTGATTTATGCCTACCCATAAATATCTGGTTTGCACAACATCCCTGCATAGAATGGATGCTAATATATGCTGATAAATACAGAAAAGACACTTGCTGGCTTACGAAGATCTTGTTGTAAATGGTTACTGTCACCTTATTTTTGTGGCTTTTTCACATGTTGTGAATGAATGGACAGCTTTGAATTTCGCATTGCCTGACCTGCGCTGTGTTTTGACATCACTGAGGTTTACTGATGTCCCCATGTAACATTCGGCTGCAGGATGCAGATTATGAATATTGTGAATATTATTATTATTATCACTATTATTATCATTATTAATAATAGTAATAATAATTAATATTTCCGAGCAAAAAGCTTTTTAGGGGGTGTGCTCCTGGGTGACTCTCACTAAACCAACTTAAAGCAAAACAAAGGAGAGAATCTATCTCATCAGCTGAGAATATCAGTCTCATGAATATGTGGAGGACTGCTGAAATGAAGTCACATGACACATGTCACATGACAGGCTCTCTGCCTCTTCAAGAATACGGCTGTCATTTAAAGTCCAAATTCACCAAGGGAACTTATAATGAGCGCCATTAAATAAGTTTAAAAAGAACAGAAACGCGAAGACAAAATGCATAACACATCTGGTACTTTTTACAATGATGCCCGGAGACATGGCAGTGTGTAGCTGTCCCTCACACTCATGGGCATCGGGATACCTCCTGTATCACTTCCTGTGTGCTGTTGCTGGTGCTGTCTTCAGCTAGCAGTCATTACCACTTGTCTGTAATCCCTTTCTAATTTTCCTGATGGATACCCCACACTCTCCCAGGCAGCGGGCTACCTCCTGTATCACTTCCTGTGTGGTGCAGGTACAGTCTTCAGCTAGTGGCTGATTCCAAGTGTCTGTAATCCTCTCTTCATCCTCCTGCTTCCATGTGGATCTCCTGATCCTTCCAGCTGTGGCCACCCCACCTAGCTCTACATCCCGACCCCAAGCCCAATGGCACCTGCCACTGCCTCCCTGGATAATCCCAACGGCCCTTGCAGTATGTCGCCGTAAATCCCCACCTCCGAAATGCCAAGGCAGCTTTATCCCACAGGACAGACGGATCTTTCCCTTCTTACATGATACAGAATATGCCGTTAAGCTGCAACAGGGAGGAATTACTGCTGTCAGCCAAGAGTACAGTGGCTGTGTAATGTAAGGCTGTGATTCCTGATTCCAGAGGACTAATTAAAAATAAGATATCTTTAGTAATGAAGAGTTATTGAAACATCACACAAAGTGAGTGATTAAGGTTTAGGCCTCATTTTAATCCTCTGGACTGTGGATTAATAGCTGGCTGGAATGAAACCAAATGGTTTGCTGCAGATCAGAAAATCCCAGGAGAAGTTTTCTGTTTGCAGAAACGTTGGGTTTGAAGCTCCCAGCAGACACCGTCTGGCGCTGGGATCTGATGACGGAGGGGGTGAGATAGCGACGCAGTGTGATAACGCACTCGTTAGCAGAGCGATCACCTGGGAAGTTTACACCGCTCATGGTTTCCAAATGACACTTTTACAAGACATACGGTGACGTCTGTGCTCCTCAGCCACTCCATCCTTGTGTTTCCTCATTCTAGGGGCTGGGCTGGACACTAGGGGGGCAGTAATGTGACAGGTGGGGGCAGGAGAGCCACAAGAGCTGCTCTGAAATCAGACTACTTAGATATTCATGGTGGGGCAGGGTCGAAGGTGGAGCCTGAGGAGAGACACGCCCAGGGAACTGTCACGTGGCGTACAATAATATTTATTTACTTTGAGAAAACATTCTTAGCACATTCACCATTTAAACTGGACACCAGCATCCCATCCAAGGTGTTCCCCAGCCTGGGATAAGCTCCAGGTCCCCAGTGACCCTGATGGAAGACAGATGGATGGATGGCAGATTTAATTGGACAGCAGGTTGGCCAGACACTATAACAAATACAGCGTGGGTGTATAGAAACAGCTTTCAATGCAATCCAGAGCGTTAACAGAGTCCAAAAGGGTCACATTTCACACTCAGCCGGCCGTGAAAATCAGGAATATAGTTAGACATGCTACTTTGCTGTTATTCCATAAAACCAACTGAAACAACCTCTATAATAGTCAGTGATGAAGAAATATATAGACCAAGATGGGGACTTGCGAACCAGCATTGGCCCTCAGTGGCAAACTGGGGTTTTTCTGGCTGGTTTGGGTGATGGGGGGGTCCCCAGCCAGCCCATTCCTCACCCTGTCCCCCTGTCCCCCTGAACTTTGTGTTACCCCAGCAAGCATCAAGTGGCAGTATCACACAGATAAAACGCAGAGGGACAATCAGAGAAAACACATGATGTCATGCATGCGGTTGGCAAACGCTGCACTCCGGGTGTTGGGTTGTTTGTTTATAAGCTTCCAGGGTGTTCCAGCTGAGTGAAATGAGGACTCTCACAGACGGATGCATCATATGTGGCAGCCTGATGATGATCTGCATCTGGAGAGGACCTGTGTACCCTCTCCACGGCAAACATCTACTGCGGAGCACCAGCTACGGGAACTGAGTGCTTTTATCTGGAAAAAAAATTTGTTTTTTAAAGAGCCTGACAAATAATTGCAGCAGGGATAATATAACAATGGTAATCTTTAATACACCCCCAGCAGGTCGCTCCAGACCCTCTGCACATGAAGCCAGCACATAAATATGTTTATAATAATCTGTAAATTTTTTTACACAGAAGTAACCTAAACTAAAAATAAACTAAACTATTATTTTTTCCTTACATCACTGGCTTTAAAAAGGCTGTTCCTGCTTTTCAAAATATTCACACACTGGTAATATTAGCAGTCTTTCAGAGGTACCAAATTCAGTACCTTTCTGTAAAGCTGAATGAAATGATTCTAGCACTAAGAAAAGCTTTATTTTGTACAGGCACTTCTAAATGCTCAACACCCAGAATAAATTAAGAATCAATGGCAGCACAAAACTTAATATTTAATAATTTAATAATTTATAATTTAATATTCGCTAACTGATGGCGCTTTATATTTCCTGTCTGTGGCGTTTTTGGGGATAAGATCATCCTCGCACAATAGCCGTGCCCTGCGCATTTTGTGTTTCGTATTATTCCACAAGGTTTACATATAATTATAAAAAGCAAATCAGATTATAAAAGTAAGAATCCTCGACAAAACAAAGAGGTGTGTGCTGGGATACACAGGCACTTCACAGTCCGGTGACTCCATGCGGTTTATCTTTGGTGGTGCTTAGTGGGGCCCCCAAGGGCCTCTTCAATGATGTCAACATTTGAGGGGGTGGGGGGGGGGCACTCAGGCATCCAGCTCATTCAGACACTTGCTGGATCAATGACCTGTCTCTGTCCAGACTCGCGCTACCCAGAGGCGTCCTCATGCTCATTTCCGGCCCCCCATCTTTTTAGTCTGATAGCTATAGCGGAGGGTACGTCTGTGCCCCCTTCCCTGGGTGGCCTTGGATTACAGGAAGCCCCTGCCACAGCTCAGCTGCGGCCGGGAATGAGCACAGAGCCGCGTCCTCCTTATTTTTCGGCTGCTCACATTTTAGCACATTCATTTGCACTCTAATCTAGTTGGCAATACAAACATCCCTCACGCATGAACTCTTTCGCTTGTGTGGGGGAATGTCAAGCAGGCTGCTCGTTAGCGGGGGCTAAGGCGGCCATGCACATGCATGATTTATGCAGGCTGCGGGGAGCGACGCACCCACCTGGGCTAATCGCTGCCTCCCCTTCCTCACTGACTGGTGGAAGAGGCCCTGAAAGTTCAAATCAGCTACTTGAATTTACGATCACCAAAGCATTCACAGAGGTCAATAATTATGCTAAATATTTCTCGGGGCGTGCTTATACTGTCACATTTCATGTGGTGACCAAGGTATGAATAGTTCTCTTTTCAGAGATTCTGCTTTCCAGCTGGGACGTAGAGGAAGTCACATGATCCTGATCAGCCAATAGCAATGACTCCACAACCGCAGGATTGCTTCTTTAATGCTTCAGGTTTCCTTGTGTTGCCATCAAGTGCCTTTAAAGAATGTTATCTAAAATCAATGGAGTGTTTGATTATAAGGAGGTTTGAAATATATAATGTCACATCTGAATGGCTGTGGTTGAAACTTTACATTGGATTTCAAAATCCCACAACTCAGATTCAAAAGGCTGAGTAATGATTTGTGGATCCAGTCTCTCCATAGCTGTGTACAGCAACTTCGCATTTAAAAGTTGTCTGGTACCCAGCTGCAATCTTGCTGGATGGATGCAAAACAAATGCCGCTAAAATGTTTAAACCATTTAATTTTCATACTTTTTTTCAGCACTTAGTACTGCTGACCATCAAAGGAATGACTGGCATTAGTGATGTCCCTGATGTATTTATGGAGCAGATTCCCAGTCTCTTAGGAAGTTTCTGCAATCAGGTGTTAATGGCGGGATTATTCTGAGGTGAGAAATACAGGCAAATATAGGTGCTGGATTTGCAAGAATGTGTTTTTTCCAAGTATTGGTGTCAGGATCGGTGCCCATCTGCCCCTGTCCCGTGTTCCTTCTCCCCGTTTGGCCAGCAGTTATCGCTGGCCATCCCGCTTGGTGCCGCCATGGTGTGCTTCCCAGTATCTGGGGCTGCTGCGTAGCTTAATAGGCTGGTTGTGGATTCAATGCCAGCCTCAGCAAGTTATTATTTAAGATTTATTTTCTTTTCTTGGCTTATCCTGTGTTTATGTATTTCAGTTACAGTTCCTCGTGTTTTGCTCCCTGTTCACTGCTTGTTCAGTTTCCCTTGGTCTTTGGACCATTTCTGCATCTGTTGATTGCCCCCACCTGTGCCTTGTTGCCCTGTGTCCTTAGTAATTGGTTACGGCTCTCACCTGTCCCTCCCCTAGCCCTGTTATCAGTGTATCTAAGTGCCTGCCTTTATTCTAGTCCTCAGTCGGTCGTTGTGCTTGTTATTGTGTATTAGTTCCTGCGTCATTACCGCTCTCCTTGCTCGGTTCCCACATCTTCCTAGTCATAGTTTTCGTGTTACTTTTCCTTGTGGTTAGTGAGTCCTTGTCTTGCTTTTGCCCTCTTGTGGTCCCTTTGTTTTCCGGGTCTCCCTTTCTGGTCTGTTCTATGTAATCGATCCCTATGTGTTGAGGACCGCTATGTGGCTCGTTCCCCTCTTTGCCATGCTCGTAACCTTGCCAGAATTGTGGGGAGTTTGGCCAGATTTCACATGGAAGAACTTCTATGTTCCATATCTGATATGACACAGCCCATCTGAAAGAACGCTGCAATCCTAAGGGCTTTAGTGTTTGTGTGTCCTGTGTGTGCCCTGTGCTTCCTGGGGCAGGCTCCAGGCTCCCCAACACTGCACTGGATAAACGGCTATGAAAGCGGGATGGCCCAGAGACAATGGGCAGAAGCATAAAGTGACACATTAAATCCCCAAATGCTGTGCACAAGGTGGCCTGATTATTAAAAGCTTTTTTTTTTCTAATGTTTTAATGGCTCCACTCGAAACCGCTGACACTCTGCCAGTCAGCCGCTGAACAACCAAATGGTGTGATAATCTGTGAAAAGAACTGCACCGCTAATAAATATGTTTCCTAGTGAAAACATTTTAAATAAATATCAACAGCGACTGAACTGCATAAAGGACCGGCTCAGCCTGGATCGAGGTACCGCGGGCGGGCGGCCGGCTGGCGCCGGTCTGCCTGTGTTTACCCTGCGGGATCAGCGAGTCTCTCAGCGCCACCTGCGTCCACACGGAGCCGGGAGAATGACGCCCATCCCGCCAAAAACCATTGGCCAGATATCTCTGTTTAACAGCCGTGATGCGACGCCAAGTCCTGCTCGCCGGTCTGATGGCATTCGGAGCTGCTGCTTGTGCGAGTCTCAGCTGTCGGAGGTTCGACGTTCAGTACAGTGTGCACTTCAATAATAGTGTGCACCTTAATAATAAGCGCTAATGCGCCCCAAGCCGTGCATTATACGGTTTTTGGCAGCCATGCGTTTAAGTGCATTGACGCGCTTAAACCACGATTATTACACATTTAGCTTAAAAATGTATAAATAAATACACTATTTTTGCGTTTACGAGCCGAAAACTATTTTCTTAATAGAACTACAATGAGTAAGCATTTCTATTTTGTTTCGGTTGATGTTCTACGCCTGGAATTTTAAGAAATGTTACGTAGTATTAAAGATTATAATAGAAAATTGTTTTACTACAGATTCATTGATAATTTATGAAGTGGTTTGACTTTTGGCTCAACACCCTGACAGCACTTGGCTTGTCTGTCCATTTCATTTACGTCCATGTTGTGTATGTTGCAAAGTGCACGTTTGCCGGCTGTATGTCTATAAATATTTAAAATAGCCCGGCTTTTGTTTGCTCCGTCTGCTGCCCCCAAATTAACCGTGCGCTGAAATGTTTCAGTGGGCGCTGTTTTTTTTCTCTATATGCAAATTGCGAATGAATATTAATCTTTATTCGCTATGATAGACAGCAAACAGGTGTTTCGGTTCCAGTTGAGTCCCGTCTCGCCATTTATGCGCTTGTTCGGGCCCCAGGAGTGCAGGGATCGACCCTTTAATATGTACACGGCTGTTTACCGGACAAAGCCTCATTTATTTATTTCTCTCTAATATATTTATTTATTTGTCAGAAGCTGCAGGTTAGTCTCTTCTTAAACAATTTTTTATGGAACAGAACATTAACATTATCTTCAATATTGACACTGTATATGTTGTTTTCTGCAGTGGGGAGAGATCCTCAGTCACTGAAACTGTTATTATATACAGCGCTTTATAAATGTTATTCCTATATGTCTTTCATAAATGCAAACTTTAATATCTTCCTAATGTGTTGTTATCAAATGAATAGGAAACTTAAATACCCTTAAATGTTTTCTATGAAAATTGTTTGCTGTGTCATTATTATTAAACTATGTCTTTATAATAGTACAATAAGAATTTATATTTGGCATCCTTGGTGGAGAAACAGGATTGGTACGGTGTACTGCCACCCATGTATGAGTCCATTACCACATCAGACAGAATTGTTGACATCTTCACATCCTGCAAAATCTACTGGATTATGCTGAAGGGCCGTGATGTGGATCCAGACAAAAGCTGCACGCAGATCCCTGGGATGTCAGAGGAAGGTGGCAACTCGAGAACTTATCTCCAGAGTGAAGTATCTGGATGGTTCCGACAAACTCCTCAGCTGAGTCCTCAGAGTCCTCAGCTGAGCCAAGACAATAACTCAACTGCATACATGCAGGCATGTCCAACATCATGTATGATATGAGATTGTGTGTGTGTGTGGTCATGTTTATATTACGTTGTGGGGACCCTGTTATTACCTACCTTGTGGGGACATTTTTTTGGTCCCCATAAGAATAACCTCAATTTTATAAAAATCACATAATATCAAAAAACTAAAAATGCCCATGCCCATATTTTGTTTGGTTACTTATGGTTAAGGTTAGGGTAGGGTAGGGGTTAAGGGTGTCATAGTTGGGATCAGGGTTATGCCCACAGGAATGAATGGAGTGTCCCCATAAAGATAGGTATACATGGTATGTGTGTGTGTGTGTGAAGGTATCAGCCAGAGAAACTCATCTTGCCTCCTGCTGGTCTGATACCCACCCTGCATACCTTGAGTGCCAGCCTCCACACTCAAGGTATGCCTGTCATTCACATTCCACTTAAAGGGTACACGTCTGTGTGTGTGTGTGTGTGTGTGTGTAAATGCATGGCAGAGTGCTGTGTTGCTCCCCTGGTTACCTGCTCACCTCACTGGCATCGAGAGACGAGCACTTGGGGCCTGACAAGGTCAAGCAGGAGGAGGAGGAGCAGAAGAGGTCAGGACCTGAAAGGGAAGGAGATGCTGCTTGGGAAACCTGTGCTGCTTTTCACAGGCACACCTGCATATGCAGACCCCATGATTACAGTTAGGCCTGAGAATAGAATAGTCGTTCATGTTTATGAGTGCCTGGCTGGTGGCTGGAGAAGGAGGAGACGGGAAGAACGAGTACAGCAGAGGCAACACAATCTTCTTTTTTGGGTTTGAAGCAGCTGATGAGATTAGGGGGTGTCCTAATAATGATTAGAATATTTAAAATGGCATTATTATAATCATTATTAATAAAGCTGCTATTTATATTGGAAGACAAAGGATGTTATGCAACATCTGGGCAGCCACAAGCATTTTATTATTGCGACATATTTTGATGTTGACACAAATTTGCAAACCATGCCAGCAGGTTTGTTCAAATAAGCTTGGTATTTCTTATCGGCAGCCTTATTTCAGCACGGGCTTTCTGGGTGTTTCTGTT
Source organism: Petrocephalus sullivani (assembly GCA_026780845.1). Taxonomy (NCBI): domain Eukaryota; kingdom Metazoa; phylum Chordata; class Actinopteri; order Osteoglossiformes; family Mormyridae; genus Petrocephalus; species Petrocephalus sullivani. The sequence goes on along the minus strand of JAODKM010000001.1, from coordinate 16,377,434 downwards.
GCCTTGGTCTCCACATTGATGAGAAGAAGATGACAAAGCTGGAAAGCGAGAGGTTAAAGCCTCCAGAGTCGTCACCAGTGCGGGAGCTGAGAGGCCACCGGGACTCTCATGCGAAGCAATCAGAATTCAGGTGACACACTACAGATAGGCGGCATTATGTGAAATGAGAGACAGCAAGGATAGGCTCTCTTAATCCCTCTGGATGGACTGTCTATCCTTCAAAGAAGAAGAATGTAAATCCTGCAGGGAAATTACTAGGATGAAAGAATATTATAAGTGGGACATTTTAATATCATTCTAAGAAGTCATGAGAAGCCTGGAATGCCTGCAGTTAATCATCAAGCCTGAAATGCCCATAATTTATTAACCCCGAAGTGCCTGAAGTTAATCATAAACCCTGAAATACCTGTAATTCTTTAACCCTGAAATACCCATCATCCATCCATCCATCCATCTGTTTTCTATACTTGCTTGATATAGATAAGAGCCTATCCTGATAGCTAGGGGCTCAAGGCAGGGAATAGCCCAGGACCAACCCATCACAGGTCTATCATTAATTAACCCTAAAATACCTGCAGTTTCTCATTACACCTGAAATACCTGCAGTTTCTCATTACACCTGAAATACCTGCAGTTTATCATTCACCACGAAATACCTGTAGTTTATTATTCATTTACTATTTAGTAGCTTATTATTTATTATTCTGTTTAATCTAACAGGTATTTATTCATAGATAAATAATATGCCGACTGTTAATCTTAACCTAAAATTAAACCTTAAACTGAAGTTTATACGTGAACAATTTAGCAAGTAAAAAATATAACAGTCCTATAAAACTGAGCATAAAATTCTGAAAAACACATGGAGATTTTAGTTAATGAATGCTGCTGTTCTTTTTAACCTTGTGGGCATGTATTAGCTAAGCCGAAACTCCCAAAAGGGAGGAATTGACGCTTTTCTTCGTGTGGAGTCCCGGCCGACAGTGTCTAGTAAATGGGCAGACGGCAGAAAGGCTATATGATGTGAAACTCTGTGCAATCCAGTCTGTTCCATTATTAGATTTAGGTAGAAATATTGCCGGTTTTGATTACATGTCCATATAATCCTTAAATAGATTGAGAAATCAATTACATTATGAGAGGGGCTCATCCGTATTACATTCAGGTCGGTGCGTCTTGATTGATGTCAGTTGCTTCAGCAAACAGAGGAATGTCATTTCCCTCAAATACACTAAACAAATAGCTACTGCCGAGATCCAATTAGTGTCTCGCCAGCCCTGCCCAGGGTCAAAGGGGAGGCAGCAGCCTTGACTAGTGAGATCATAAGAGATGGCAGTGTGGAGCCATAGCACAGAGCAGGCCTAGAGCCACATAGTAAAATGACAGGTTAGAATCCCCCCGCCCACAGTTTTATCGTTACCGTTCATAGATGTAGCCAGATGAGAGGATAAAGCAGGGGGCCCAATACGTCGATCACGATCGACCGGTAGATGGCAAAGGTAGTGCGGCTAGAACATTCAGGAACATTGTTTTAGATGCCACTTGATAGACGTAAAGGGCGGCCTGTTTGCGGTTGCTTAATTAAAACTTTGTTACATTAGGCTACCATAACATCTACTTAGATCCCTTCTTTTCTAACGTATCTTGAATCAAATGGGTCGCCAGGCAGAAAACGTGAATGTATTGTGAGCTAATGCAAAACTCCAGCGAGCAACGTGATCCTATGTTTTCTATGTCTTAAAAGAGGTTAAAAAGAAATGAGTGAGGGAGCCGGGCCAGGTAAAAAACCAATAAGTTACCAGTTCCGTGTGGGATGGAATCACATATGATATTCGACCACCATAAATGTATTGAATTGTATTGTGCTGTAAGGGTTCATGTAATGAACATGGTTCGCCAGCATATCAGCATTTACTGTACATTTAAAGTGTACTGAGCATATATGTATATATATAGTGGTGGATGGGCTCCCCCTTTGGCTCTGGTTAGGGTTAGGGCTTCCTCTGCTGCCCCCTGGTGGATGGGCTCCCCCTTTGGCTCTGGTTAGGGTTAGGGCTTCCTCTGCTGGCCCCTGGAGGATGGGCTTCCCCTTGGGGTCTGGTTAAGGTTAGGGCTTCCTCTGCCAGCCCCTGGAGGATGGGCTCTATGTTTACATGTTTTTCCTGAGTCAGGGATGGTTAAATGCTATTAAAATTGGAAGCAAAGGTTCCTGGTTCTCTCTGGAGGTGTGAGGCCTGCTGACCAGCATACTCAGCTCTCCTGTTCGTCATTTCCATGACTTTTCCTTGCTTTCGCCCCATTAAATGTACCCAGCCCTAAATGCCTGACCCTGCCCTCGTTTTCCTCATGCTGTGACCTGGATAGCCATCTTTGGTTCTACTTTTGTTACAGCCCATCTTCCCTCTTACGGCCCCTCGCATTTGAGGAATTCATTTTGTAAGTCTTCATGAACCAATAAACAGGTGAACCACATTTTTATTTATTTATTTTTTTGCAAAACATTTATTTAGAGCTTATTAATTTAGATAGAAAGAATGCACATTATGTACATAGCTGGCAGTAGAAAGGGGTGGGGGGGACACTGAAATGCACATCATATACTCTCAGAAAAAAGGGTACCAATTTGTACCTCCACTTGTCACTAGGGCAGTACCCTCAAGGGTCTGGTAATTGCACCTTATATGGTACAGAAATGATACAACAGGTACAAACAACAGTATTGTACCCCCAATGGTACAAAACAGTTCCTCATAGTCCATTTCTGTATCTTAAAAGGTACAAGACCCTTGGGGGTACAGCCCCAGTGACAAGCAAAGGTACAAACTGGTAGTGTAATATCAAGCGCTTTTGGATACAGCAACACATGGTGGTCTTTTTAGAGGAGAACCTCCACTGGTAGTGTTCACATTACTGCCTTTGTGGTTATGCCGAGGTTCAAATAGCAAATAACCTGCAAATAGCCAATGCTGCATCACTGAAGAAAAAGCAGGCAAAAATATCGCCTGAATAATGCATGTTACCCCTTCCATCTACAACCCTGTTTCCAAAAAATATGGGATGCTGTGTAAAATGTAAATACAAACAGAATGTGATGATTCATTTTAAATAATATAAATCCATATTTAATTGAAAATAGAACAAAGACAGTATTCCAAATGCTGAAACTGAAAAAAATATTATTTTTTGACAAGTAAATACTCAATTTGAATTTGAGGCCAGCAACATGTTTTAAAAAGAGTTGGGATGTGGCAACAAAAGACTTGAAAAGATGGGAAATGCTAAAACAAAACACCTGGCTGGATGCCTCGCAACTAATTAGGTTAGCTGAGAACTGGTCAGAAAGATGGTTAGGTATAAAGGGGCCTCCCAGAGAGAGGCGGAGAGGCGGAGTCTCTGAGTGAGGGGAGGGAGAACATGACCACACTGCATGGGCAAATAGTGCGACAATTAAAGAATAATGTTCCCCAACGCACCTACTGTACATAATATCATTAAAAGATAGGGGGAATCCAGAGGAATTTCTGTATGCAAAACCAGTATTGAATAGCTGCGATGAGTCCTCAGGCAGCACGGCATTAAAAACAGACATAATTCCACAGTGGAAATCACCGCATGAGCTCAAACGCTTCCCAAAACCATTGTCTGGGAAAGTTTATCGCTGCATCACAAATGCGGTATAAAACTCTGTCATGCAAAGAAGAAACCATATCTACACACAGTCCAGAAATGCCACCAACTTCATTTAGGACGGACTCGGGCAAAAGAGAAAACTGTCCTGTGGTCTGACGAATCAAAATTTCAAATTCAGCTGGTCAGCGGACAGTTGAAAAGCCAGCATCCGGGGTGATAGGGGGGTGCATTAGTGCCCATGGCTTGGGTAGCTTGCACATCTGGGAAGGCACCATTCATGCTGAACGATATATGCTGGGGATGGGGGATATCACACTGCGATACACAGTATGGATACCCTGACAAATTTGGGGAGCCCAGCACTTTGCAGGGGCATCTGAATGGGTAACATTATCAATAGTATTAGGCGGCATTTAGTTAGGAGGCCCAGAACTTCTAGCTATGCCTTTGCAACCTAGATGCAATATCAGTGTCCCATGTCAAATTATAAACAAAGAAAATTTGATTTCTAGTTACAGTTTTACATCACTGACTATATGGTTTATGCTTCCACTAGTTACGTCACCTTCAGGATGCTTTCATGCATAGCACAAACATGTTGATGTCAATACTGTATCTAAAGTGTGGAATGGTTTAACAAAGCCTCCTACATTATTCCTGCAATGCTCTGGTTCCCCTTAACAGTCACCTCAGACTAGTTTCTCTCTATTGACCACACATGACAATTACTCAGTAGGTAGTGTTTTATTCTTACATATTATTATTATTATTATTAGTCAATATGTGTTGATTATCCAGCCCAGATGTTCCTTACAGGAACCCTGTGACTGAATGAATGGTTTCTGCTAGGAATTTCATTCATCTGTGAAACACACTGCTTACTAGCATTGGCATTAAAATGATAAGATTATAAACGTATTGATAACATTTATATACATTAAGAGACTGACTTTGAAATTCTACATTGTCTCAGCAGCCTTTAATTATGGTAATCACATTCTCTGGTGTGAAATTGCCTCTTTAAGATAATGGACCTGAGTAGTTAATGTAGTTCAGGTTAATCGTTCAACTCTTCTGGGTCAATTGTAATTTGTCCTTTTAATGAGAAAGACTGGCTGGAAAAAAGCCTCTTTTTACACTCAGGAGCTTATAGGGAAACATTATGCAAGACAACAGCCACTCTGACACCTGCTGTGGTAGTTCTGTGACCTTAGAACATGCTTTTATATAAGCGATGGGTATAGAACTTCAGCTATAAATAGCTTCCTTGAGCATTCTACATTCCTCATCTAAATGGTAATTTAGTGACAGTCATTCATTTTTAGGACAGACGAACTTCTGCTGTTTTCTCCCGACAAATGTTTTAAATGTCCTGCAGATTAAGCAGCCAATCTGTTTGCATGTCATTTTAGCACCTCAAAATATTTTAGTTCAACTATTTAAAGTAAAGCAAAAAATATAGGTAACCCGCCCAGACGAGGTTGTAAATTAATAAATGGAGCCTGAAAATGGGCAGTTGTGGCCCATATTATTATATGTGTATCTTTGAAAAAATATTTGAAAACGTAAAAAATTACACGCAGCAATAATTACAAACAATTAAATTAAAATATGAAAATAAATAAAATAAAATATTTGCAGTTTATACATTAACTGCATTTCATGTATAATTTTTGTAATAATTAGTATATTTCATAATAAACCAATTTATAAAATAAGTTAAATTTACAAGTAATACCTACAGTGACATATAATAAATATTTTGAGCCATTCCATTGTTACATTTAGTTTTTGTTTTTCAGCATGATAATATCAGAACACAAATGAATACAGCATAAAGGAGGACCACACCACTCCATTATATACTCGGTAATCCACTGCAGTCTCAATAGGCTTTTCTCACCGCGCTTGGTTAGAACAGCTGGGATGGTGCCGAGCACTCGCTCTTCTTTACTTTCCTTTCATATTAACCCTCTGGTCCCTGAACTGCTAATCCATGTCTGTCATTTGTACACAAGGCTGAACTGCGGTGGTTTTATAAGGCCGAGCGGGTCAGGAGAAAGGCATAAGTTTGTCCTGCCTTATTGTCAGCAATGCCTACCTGTCATGTCAGTACAAGATATGGACAGTCTTCTTTCATTTACATGAATTAATGCACACAACAGATTGGGCTAGGTGGTTGCTGTTAATAGTTAAATTAAAAGCATGAAACATTTCATTCAATTACACTGAAATCAGGCAGTAAACAAAACATTCAATTTCTGTGAGTACGTTCAAACACATTTCCATTATAGATGTGTCTATTTCAGTATTGCTAAACAGTTAAACCTTAATAGTTTTTTTTTCTGGATCAAGGTTAGCATTGTACATATAATTACTACATTATAATCTGTGGATATATATTTTTGGGGGGTGGGGTGTTGGTGGTGGTGCTTAAACTACAAAGTGTTATCCCGTTATTCATGCTTTGATGTGTAACCAAATTCTGCTGAATTAAAGAGAAAAGGCGAATGGAGGAAGTGAGCGGCAGACGTGTGTGGGCATGTGGTGCTGTGAGGGCAGTGAACACGGGGGGCCTGCCACCGTCCCCCGGCTCACATCCGGCCCGCATTTACACACTCTGAATTTTTACGTGCTCCCAGGCACTCTTGCAAGTTCTAACAAATGCAATCACATCTCGCTTGTTTCTTTAACCACAGGTCGCTGCTGTACAGAGGGGGGTGTCCTTCACTCCCCTGCCTGTCCTTCTTCTATGACTAGCTGCACTGGAAGGATGCCCCCTAGCTTCTGAAGACCGAAGCAAAGCAAATCCCAGGCCTTTTCTATCAGTTCCCTGATAGTCCGGTGCTGGGTGGCCCAACAGATGAAAGTTCCTCCAAGAAGCTGGAAAGTTACAGAGTGAAGTCTCTCTCTGCTTCTCTTTGCTCCATCACCTCCCTGCTCCCAGAATGCCACTTGCTGTACATCAAGTCTGTGGCAGACCCGTCCGCAGCCGTGCAGCTGACTGGGCTGTTCGCTTGCACTCTGCTGATCTCCTCAAGAGCCCTGGCCAACAAGTCAAGGTCCCCAATGTCCTGGTGCAGAGCTTCCCACAGGTTCAGTATCATCCCAGAGGGGCTTTGCTGCTTGGCGAAATAGGACAGATTCCTGCAGAGAAGACGAATGACAAAAGGCACGACTGTTTGAAATGTTGTTGAAGAACATCACATGCCATTTCATGTACAATTTTCTTGAAATGTTTATTAGTTTTAAAGAAGTTCTGGAAGTAGCCTTTAAGATATCGCTAGCCCGGGTGGTGCCGTTTATACTAGTGGCAATCAATGAGATATTCATATTTATCAACACTAGATGGCAGTGTTTCGTTGCAAATACATTGTTGTCTACAGTAAGTGCACACAGCACGACCAAGGCATTCTAGTTTTGTGCAGGTATTATATAGTGGCAGCTGGCCTTCAAATATTCCGGCAACAACTATTTGTCTTGCAGCACACTCAAAAAAAGGCATTCATCACCGCAACGCTAATCTAAGAATGTTACTGGAAGCTTCGTTACATAACTGCCCAGACAATCATATATCATTAAAACACAAATAATGTGGTTATTCATATTCAGATTCACAATTTACACTTCCTCTGAACATGTGTAATCATTTATCTCCTGTAAGAATGGAAAGAAATATTATTACCTGGCAAAATCATTAAGCATCTCACGTGGCCAAAACTCAGTTTAATAAAATTATTCCAAGCACCTTAGCATAAGTAAGAAGGCTGTAGCCTAAGCACATTCTACATGCTTCTGTTCTTTTGACCTGCGCTATTACACATCTAAAATTAAATCTGCTAAGTCTGACCGAGGGAGAGTATTAAGCAGCTATGCATCAGCATGACAGTCGTACCTGGGGCTGTATTATACAAACAAACATAAAATGACTGTTGCTGCTTCTTTTGCACTCTGAAACCCTGTTAAAACCCACCATATTTGTTCACATTTTGTATATAATTATAATTTGTATATAATTATAAAAAGCTATTATATCATATAGGCTATGCAGGCTGATTAATAATACACAAAGTCAAGCATAGCCTTGAGTTTGGTTCATTTTCTATACATTTGTGTGGTGCTGTGTAGCTAAATGGATAACATTTAATATGTAACATATTACTGAGGTTTTACTTACACATTTGTTTGTGGACCTCTGTTATATCAAGTAAACAAATCACAAACTAAAATTAAAGAATAAGCAAAAAAAGAATGACAACCTGGAAAGCCAGGAATAGTACTGATCATTTGAGAGATGTAATTTGGCCAGTTTAATACATAGTTTTTGTCAACAGATAAAGTAGTAAACTCTGATCTGTGTAAATTATGCTGTGTCTAAAGTAGCTGCAGTATATCACTGGAGAAATAGTGCTTTTCAATTGCTTTTTAAATTCGTAGGCAGCTGTCAAAAGACAGGAAGTTGTTTTGTGTAAATGAGCTGAGACAGCACCAAATATAGCTCACTATTATCTGACTCAGTCATTTTTACATAATTCCATTTTTATGTATATACTGTATATCTATTCATGCCTGTTTTTTCATATTTTCATCAGTTGATTGGTAACAGTAGACTGTCTCTCCAGGCTTTCTCTGGGGTGAACCTGCGGCCAAACACCGCCCTTGCACCCCGTCTAGAGAGAATGTCTGCAGAGGTAGACTGAAGGGCTGTCCCAGAAGCTTCCCTGCATAACTGAGGCTGAGGTCTCTTGCGCACCAGTGATTCAAATAAACACTGTCGTAAGGGGGGACGTTAAAAACTTGGGCCGTGTCTCTAGAAGGCAGATTAAGAATCCCTCCTGCTCAGGGAGCTAATGGCAAACGTTCACTCATTCCTTCACGAGGCTGTAGGCAAGATCTCACCTCTCAATATGAAGTTTCTGTGCTAACAGCCTCCAGTCCTTGCCTTTGGTGTTGGCAGTATCAAAAGTATTGCATATCCTATGGCGTATCGAGAGGGGGATTCTGAAGGCCTTGGGTCCTGTCTGAAATGTGACAGTGCAGTCGGCTGGTCTGAAGAATAGAACCGTGTCCTTTTCTCTCTAGAAAGTCATTTCAGTCAGATTGAGACTGGGTTACAATAGCGAGATATACGGTAAAGATCATCTGTTCATGCCCAGAACAATTATCATAAATAAAAGGCATTTAAAACATTCAAATACACACTATACATTCAAACTGAGAATTGAAGTCTTCAACTGTACTGGACATGCACAAGTCAGTGTCTTCAAAGCTAGCATTTTTTGGAATACATACACTATATGTACAAATATATTGGGACATATGGCCATTACACCTACAGTAACTATTATAACATCCCATTCTAAATCCATAGGCATCAACGTGGAGGTGGTCCCCTCCCAGCATTTGTGAGGTCAGGTTCTGATGCTGGATATGAAATGGCCAAGAACACAAGAAAACGATACTCTAGCTGGTGATGGGGCTCAAGAGCTGACCTCCGCCACAGGCGTGTAGACCTGGATGATGTGCTCCTGCCCCTTGACCTGCCGCACGCTGATTTTGCAGGAGAGCTGAGAGGTGGCTGTACTGTATCGCTCCAGGGAGAAGCCACAGTACAGAGGCTGCTGACTGCTGCACCACACCTGCGAGAAGGGAAACTCCTGCAGCGCAGGCAGGGAGGTGGCAGAGACCCGCAATGCTGTGTAAGACACATCTGCACTTTCACCGCTTAGCGGGTATTTGCATTTTATGTGACATGCTGTAAGTAATTCAAGTATTGTGCTCATTTTGTTTGGTTGAATTTCTTCAGCAATAATTGCCAAGTACCCTAATTCCAGGATAAAACATCAGTACATCAGTATGTAGCCATCACATCACTAGTTATCCACTATGCTATTTGCCCTGATGCATGCTAGGATTTAAGAGTTAACACTAGGCATGTATGTACACCCACAAAAGCTAGCATCATCTAGCACTTTAATATTGTGCCAGATTAGAAGGAAGAAGCTTTTGGCCAGAACACACGTCATACAAGATATAGTGATAAATAAATACATTTTTAAAAAATCAAGCCCTTCCATCCATTTATTGTCAGGGTTGTGGGGGATCTGGAGCCTATCCTGGAATGCAGGGAATAACCTAGGATGGGGCGCCAACCCATCACAAAAAAAAAATTCAAGTATTTTAGGGGAAAACTAAATGGCAGTAAAGATTAATAATCGGACAGCTTCACAACAGGCAAGCCCACAAGCTTGGGATAGCACAGTATTGTGGGAAATTGGAGGGGGTGCTTGGGAAAGCACGGCATTATGGGAAATTGGGGAGGGTGCTTGGGAAAGCATGGCATTATGGGAACTTGGAGGGGGTGCTTGGGAAAGCACGGCATTATGGAAAATTGGGGAGGGTGCTTGGGAAAACACAGCCATGGGGAATTGGGGAGGGTGCTTGGGAAAGCACAGCACCATGGGAAATTTAGGAGGGTGCTTGGGAAAGCACGGCATTATGGGAAATTGGGGAAGATGCTTGGGAAAGCACGGCATTATGGGAAATTTGGGGGGGTGCTTTGGAAAGCACGGCATTATGGGAAATTGGGGAGAGTGCTTGGGAAAGCACAGCACCATGGGAAATTGGGGAGAGTGCTTGGGAAAGCACGGCATTATGGGAAATTGGGTAGGGTGCTTTAGATGAATAATTAATGTCTGTGGCTCACAGGTGGTGGAGACATGCATGACCTTTATGTCTCTCTTCTATCTATGTACTTCAAAGTGACCAGTAACGGTGAGTGCTTGTGCTGGAGAGTATCTGACGAAAATGCATGTATGGGAACCTTTAGAGGAGAATTCTGACACCCCCAAACTATGCTTTGATCCTATTTTCTGTGACACACTTCAGTTAAAGGACCTGTAGGTAAAATGAAGGACTAATAAAGGGGTCTTCAATACCAAAGGCTGACTTCAGAACACCAGACAAAGTTAGATCACTTGGTTTGCTCCCAGTGTTACTGCTATCCTTAAATACTCAGATGTTTAAAATTGAACCAGCAGTGTACAACTTAAGTTAAACTTTTACTGTACTGTTTCAGATATTTTTTATTCCAAAAGAATGAGATGTCAGCATAGCTGATCTTTCTGCACTACTTAGTCCTTGACACTTTTGCCCATCCTGGTGAACTTATATAGCATATCTACATAGAGCTGTCACTACCAAAACTGGTTCTGTGCTGTACCTGACAAGTGGTGAAAGGCTTGATGTTCCACAAAAACTGTGGGATGTCCTGGATGGAAACCTGGAGGCTAAAGGTGTTCCCCTTGAAGTAAAGAGTCTTCGGTTCTTCCAGAAGTTTACCCCCTCTGAGCTTCTCTGTGGCTACCACCTCCTGCAAGATGAAGATATTGAGATGTTCATCACTACTGATAGATGCAAACATCTTAAAAGAAACACAGAAAATGATTTTTAAATATCACCTTAAGTGACTGTGCACTTTATATAGTATATTATTTGTGCAATTACGAAACGTGATGAAAAATATTTTTTAAAAATGCATTACATAATTAAAATTTTGTTGCAAAAAAATGAAATTGTTCATGAAATATGAGTGAAGTAGAAATTTGACCATGATCTCCAAAAATGAAAAATGTTAAATGCTTTTTTTGATGTTTGAGGTTTCAGCTTAATATTTCTTCATAATAAAAATCAATAGTTAATACCTACCAATAAATAGTTAATAAATGTATGTGGTCCTTCCCGTCACAAAGACAGACACAGATCGATTGTGGCATTCAATGATTACATGAGAAGCTGAAATAATTATTTGTTAATGGCATTTCAGAATAGCTCATTACATTTATTTACATGGCTGATGCTTTTACCCAAAGTGACACATAATTGAGAAAGCAAGGTCAGTCAGTGCCTGGAGCAATTGGGGTTAAGGGTCTTGCTCAAGGGCCCAATGATGGAATCACTGTGCCAACCCTGGGATTTGAACCCGTGACCTTCCAATTACAAACAGCCCACACAGCTACAGACTGGCCCTTGGGCACCTCATGCTGCCAACATTCAGTGTCCCCAATTTCATGCCTTTTACATCACAGAATAACTGGGCATGACACCCTTTAAATTATTGCAATAACTAATTATATATATATATATATATATATGTGTGTGTTTTCATAATATTCAGTTGTTCCATAGTTATGTAGAGTCTGCATGTTTTTTCATCCGGCTTATTTCAAGTAATCATTTTTGAACGGAACTTGAATGCATCTTTATCAGCAATCACACCCCACTCTTGTGCAAAGTAATTTTTGACATTTCTAATTTAAAGAACATGTCGATCCGTACAGTCCAACAGTATTAAATTCAGAACATGGATTTTCCATACAGGAACGGATGGGAGACTCGTTATCGTTAAGCATTAATGTCTCTGCTTAGAGGTGCCGCAGCCCCGAGAGGCGCTACATGCTGAATGGGGCCAGACAATCTCCAGGATCTGCCATCTGGAAAATGATTGCAAAATGGATGGGTGCCATGGGGGAGAATGAGCTGGGGGTTTGGAGATAAATGACAGCAGCTGACAGACTGCTCAAGTCTAAAGCACCCTGCATCTTATGTTCCAACAGCTGTGTGGGTAACTGTTACACTGGTGCCCTATGAACATCCCTTTGAGAGAGAAAGAACTATATGCACAGGCCTTTGTCAGATTTCGGTATATTATTTGGTAAAAAAATAAAGTAATACTCCCATAATTATTATTACTAAATGACTCAGTTACTTAGCCCTTACCTTTAGAAAACATCATCAAACTTTTAATTATCAGAATTTAATATTATCTATACTACTTACCACCCATACTATCCTATTAGTAATACATATTGTTAATAGCAGTGTATGCCTACAATCATATTTGAAACGCTATTTTTCTCTTCCTGGTTCAAATAATGCGCATATAAAAGTCCTGCTGCTGCCATCGGACCTGAAAGGCATGGGGTGTGTCATCCACACAGTAAATCCGCAGACTGAACTCCATGGCGCTGGGGCCTGCGTTTCCGAAGGCAGCTACCCGTAGCCTCTTGGCAGCTTCCTCAGTTAGAGGCTCCCCCACGAGCACGTAGCAGCCTGGCTGCTCCAGCAGGAAGTGGCAGCTTAGTGAGTCCATCAGGCAGTAACAGGAAATAGTCTCATCCTCCAGTGACATCACTTCCTGCAAAAGGTGGGAGGCAACAAGAATATGTCAAAGCCTATGTAAGCTTAAGACAGATGATGCTGTAGATCAAGAGGACTATTTTTTAGCATTAGACTCAAAAAGTTGGCTTAATCAACTCCTATGTACTGATATTATACAAAAATATGAAAACATAAAAACATGAAGGTATATGACAACCTGTATATGACAAAATATGCATAAGAATGGGTATGGAGTGACTGGGGAAGTGACAAGTAGGGACTGGGGGGGGGGGGGCAGGGGTCTTGGGGATGAGTTCAACTGCTGAAGGGAGGAAGCTGGTTTATGGGGTGTAGTCCTTCTTGCTAGAAGGTAGTTTTTTGAACAGTCCAGGTCCAGG
>JAODKM010000001.1:16338372-16358034 GCA_026780845.1 Petrocephalus sullivani | reverse complement strand
AGCAGGATGTGATAACCGGGATGGGATAAGCAGGATGAGATAACCGGGATGGGATAAGCAGGATGAGATAACCGGGATGGGATAAGCAGGATGTGATAACCGGGATGGGACAGGCAGGATGTGATAACCGGGATGGGATAAGCAGGATGAGATAACCGGGATGGGATGGGATAAGCAGGATGAGATAACCGGGATGGGATAAGCAGGATGTGATAGCCAGGATGGGATAAGCAGGATGTGATAACCGGGATGGGATAAACGGGATGGGATAAGCAGGATGAGATAACCGGGATGGGATAAGCAGGATGTGATAGCCAGGATGGGACAGGCAGGATGTGATAACCGGGATGGGATAAGCAGGATGTGATAACCGGGATGGGATAAGCAGGATGAGATAACCGGGATGGGATAAGCAGGATGAGATAACCGGGAGGGGATAAGCAGGATGTGATAGCCGGGATGGGATAAACAGGATGAGATAACCGGGATGGGATAAGTAGGATGAGATAAGCAGGATGTGATAAGTTGGATGCAGGGACATAGATGTGATAACTAGGATTCAATAACCCTGACATGATAAACTAACATGAGTTAACCAGGATGTGATAACCAGTACATGATAGCAAGGATTCAATAATCTGGATTAGATAACCAACATGTGGTAATCATGATGTGATAATTGGGTGTGATAATCAGGATGTGATAACAGGATGGAGTAGTCAAGTAGCCATGCTAGCTGGCAGCAGGTTATTTTGCCGCTCATCAATGCCACAGTTGTTATTTAATTATTGTTGTTTATGCTGATTAAGTTAGTTGCCCCTGGCAACCATGGTGCGTATGCAGTGTGTAATATGAGAGTGATGATAATCCCATTTCCGGTTAGCGCGCAGCCTGGAGTGCCAGCTGACACAGATGTTACGTGTGTACGAGGGTGTTTTCATCTTCTCCAGCAGAGCAGAAAGAACTTCATGGCAGGAGTAGACCATCATGACAGATTCACTGGAGTACACAGCGTGGGGTCTCCCTTCATCAGAATTAGTGCCCTCGTTAAAAAAGTGCTCTGTCTGCCTTCCACGCCCTGCTAACCGCTGATGCCGGCCATTTACAGAAAGCTAATCAGCCAAACGACCAGCACTTCAATCAGTCACAGAGCTCTCCTCCTGCAGACGGCCGGGCATTACTACAAAGATGGGGGGTCCATTCAGGAAACACGGTGTTTGCCTTCATCTTCACAATCCTACGAGTGCAGTTAAAATACAAACGAAAGAAAGATGGCTCATTCTACCAGTAGGGGGCATACAGTAGGAGAGATATAATTAGGTAGTGGATGAGGGTGAGGGTCCATCTGTCTATGACATCTAAAGATCTATAGGTTCTTGTTCCCACATATGTATTCTGTATCCACACATTACCATGCATGTTAAGTAGGCCAGTTAGCTCGTTCTTCTGATGGTGTGTGATTTCGTAATAAATTGTTGTGATTTCTGGTTCTGAATGATCCTCGTTATCATTGTCAAATGAGGAAGGGGATAATGGGCACCGGAGTAGGTTAAAATGAGAACACACTGCCATAACTGCTTTTTTTTTATGGTAGGATATAAATGGCTGTAGTCAGCTTGGAGATGATGCTTTAATTAATGAAAGTGGTTTTAAACCAAAGATTCCTGCTTATAGCAATTAAATCCATTTAGCATCAGCCTGACAGCTAATAACCGTAAAACATTACTGTAGTGTACTTTAACTGGCCCCGTCTGTTTGGAGTGCCTGCCTGTAAGTAAATCTCACAGATAAGCACCTCTAATGGTCTATTCATCCGCAGTTGCAGCATAAAAGGGGCCTTTTGGCACACAACCAGGTTAACAAGGTGGGGGTGGGGGCAGCCTGCAGCCAGCTCACGGGCTACAGCTCATGTTCTGTCTGCAGGGGTCCCAGCATCTGTATGCAAACAGACTGGTCAAGTCAACAAAAAACATATAGAAGTTTCCCTGGGTGCAGGGAGTAGTGAAAAAGAAACAACTCTTCACACCTCACATTGATGTCGACATTCAGTTATTGAAATGCAAGCCAGAGGGTGATGATGTGAAGGGTGGTGATGTGATCAGCGCCCCACCTGAGGGTGGTGATGTGGATAGTAGAGATGGTGTCGGCGCCCTACCTGGGGGTGGTGATGGGGTCAGAGCCCTGCCTGAGGGTACTGATGTGGAGGGCGGTGATGGGGTTGGCACCCTGCCTGAAGGTGGAGATGTGGAGGGTGGTGATGCAGTTAGAGCCCTGCCTGAGGGTACTGATGGGGTCAGAGCTCTGTCTGAGGGTACTGATGTGGAGGGTGGTGATGGGTTTGGCACCCTGTCTGATGGCGGAGATGTGGAGGGCAGTAATAGGGTCAGAGTCCTGCCTGAAAGTGGTAATGTAGACGGTGATGGGTTGGGCATCCTGCCTGAGGGTGGTTATGTGGAAGGTGGTGATAGGGTCACAGTCCTGCATGAGGGTGGTGATAGGGTCAGAGCCCTGTCTGAAGGTGGTGATGGAGTCGTCGCACCCTGCCTGAGGGTGGTGATATGGAAGGTGGTGATAGGATCACAGCCCTGCCTGAAGGTGGTGATGAGATCAGAGTGCTGCCTGATGATAGTGATGTGGAGGGTGGTGATGGGGTCGCCGTCCTGCCTGAGGGTGGAGATGAGACCAGAGCCCTGCCTGAGGGTGATGATGGGGTTGGCACCCTGCCTGTTGGAGGTGATGTGGATGGTATTGACTGGGTTACAGCCCTGCCTGAAGGTGGTGATGGGGTCAGAGCCCTGCCTGAGGGTGGAGGTGTGGAGGGTGGTGATGAGACCAATGACCAACCTGAGGGTAGTGATGGGGCCGGCGCCCTGCCTGTGGGTGGTGATGTGGAGGGTGGTGATGGGCTCGGTGGCCTGCCCGAGGGCAGTGATGTAGAAGATAGTGATGGGGTCACAGCCCTGCCTGGGGGTGGTGATGAGGTCGGTGCCTTGCTGTACCTCCTCCACACTCTTCATATCTGCAGCTTGTTCCTTGTAATTTAATCTAATTGCACTACGCGGTAATTGATCGCGGACCAGCCCGAGGGGCTTTGCTGGGAAAGGCTGTGATTATCGAATAGACTGACGAGTCCAGCCACAGATGAGCCAAAGCTCTGCTGGGGGAGGCAGAGGTATCAGGGAAGGGGGGGGGTGCCTGCATGGGTAATTTCCCTGCTAGCAGATGCACGCGTCAGCACCACAATCTACAGAGGCTCACACTGCTGTTTTATACAATTATCAGCTTGAACCCCAACTCTTTAAGAGGATCAGGAAACAAAAAGATGCCATTCCAACAGGGACACAAAGCCAAACACTGCCACATGAGACAGAAATGAACCCAGTGATGACAATGTTCCCCCCACCGGTACGGGCCTCTGGATGGTGGCACCACAGACCGGGTCAATAAAAGCCGAAAAAACATATCAGGTTAAGGGGTCACAGCATGAGCTGCCCTGAAGAGGTTCACTACTGACCCTGCTGCCCGTAAATAGACTGCACCGTGGTGGCGGGTTGCAGTCGTACTCTGCGCGATTATATAAGGGTGACAGCCCTGCCAGGAGACACTCATTAATGGAGTGTTCTTCAACCAGGTGGCCAAACTGAAATCAGTCATAAACTCAGTGCAAAGCCATCCATTCAGCTCACTGCCCCCAGAGCTGCAATTTTTAAATACCAGGAGTATTTATCGATCACCCGAGAAACAGAACACGGCCCTTTTGCATCCGTATATTTATTTCATTCTAGCCTTTGAAGAGTGAGACACCATGATGGATGGCACCCCCTGGGTCCTGTCCTGAGCTGAGCGGAGGCAGGTGACAGCCCTGTGGCCCGTCTCTTGGGACCAGGCTGACGGACAGCTGCAGCCCCGTTTTGCTGCCTCTCTGGCCGCTGCGTGAAGGCTTACAGGATCCCGTTTATATGCACTGTGCTCGCCTTCCAGGAAAATGCCCGGGAGCATAATAAGCCCGGTCCGGATGGGAGAGCCGATTGGCCGCTGGATGCGGCTTCGAGAATGGAAGCGTAAGCGCGGCTCGTTGGGGGGACGGGGGGTCCCGGGTGGGATTTGATGTGCAGCGGCCTCAGAATCATTACGGAACAGGCCTGATTGGTCTTTGGGGTTTGAGTGTACAGTTTGGTGTTGTTAGGTTGGGGATCTGTTAATTAGCATCACTTGACATAGTATTTTCCCTTTACGTCATTTAATAGAAAAGTGCCACTTTGTTGCATAGGGGTATGAAACCAGCTACGGGTTTACGTAAGACAAACCAAGGAGACCTGCCCATTTAAGAATAAGCGTACGTACTCCTTTAAAAGCACAAGGATGGGGAAAAGTTTAAATAAAATGGTCCCCTTCATCCCATCCAGGGTGTACCCCTGTGCTACATGGGATAGTCCCCAGTAATCAGGACCAGGACTAGTGCTAGTGGATAGACGGACAGACGGATGGATGGATGGATGGATGGATGGAGGGATGGATGGTCTTCATGAAAGTGAATCAGCCATGCCTGCTTTTGTTTCTGGAGACAGCTACTGGAATTCAGGAGAATCCCACAGCTGTATGCCCTCTGAATCGGCTTCCTCGGCCCTTTCTGGCATCGCTTCCCAGCATCCGTGCAGTGAAACAGCTGCCTGCCCTCCTCCGTGTGGAAAACAGATGCTTCCAGGAGCTCCTGTGGATGGGCAGACAGGGCGAATGCAGAGCAATAGGGCTGCATGAGAAATGTCACATTCCCCACGGTACCGGCGTCCTGTGGTCCATATCGCCCGCGAGAACGACTGCTGTCCTTTATTTAGCCTCATTTCCTGCTTTCAGAGCACTGAAATTACAAGTGAATCAAAGTTTACTACTTGCAAATTACGCAGAATATATTGCCAGCAAATTCATAGGCAATGTTGTTTTTTGTGTAAATGTCAAGCTTTCATTTTATATAATATCTGCTGTGCTTGTGAATGAGAAACAAAGGCAGGCACCACGGGAGGTCTGTTGCTCCAAATAAGTTCTGACACCGTTCTTGTTGTATGAATATTGAAATGTTCCTTAGCAATGATGCTCCATAAAGGCAGAAGGAAATGAAATGTCCTCCTGTCCCTCCAAGGCACTTACCTGTAAGTTAGTGTCATTCATACTGTGATTACTCATTCACTGATTTCCTTATGTTTTTGTCTAATTTGTCATTTACTTCATGCCTGCTAATCACATTCAAGGTTACATTTATTTGTAATTAATATTTGTTTTGCAGACAACTGGCAGTCGCTTGAAGAATGACAAACAGGGTTAAAATGTTCAGACTGTTTAAAACATAATTAAGATTGACTCGAGCCAGGAAAGTACAAAAGTAAAGGGCGAGCAGGCAGGTGGGTGTCGATCATTACGACACGTCTAAGCAAAGTGACAGGGCCACCATCTCTAATGGGTCATTCGCTGCCAGGTGCTGCTTTTCAGAGCCGAATTCGCTGATGTATTGTCATTTTGTTAAGGTTAAATACGTATCATGGAATCCATCATGCCGTAAAACACGGCATGTCTCTAGAAGGAGCTGGCAGACTGCCTGGGTCCCCTGCAGCCAGAGGCCGTTACCCCAAACAGCTGCTGAGAAATCACTCTCCAAAAGCCCGCCAGGAGGCAGGCAAAAACAGCAGCACCCAGGCGATGGGCACAGCCTCTGTTTGTGGGTCACGCTTCCGAGCACATTACCCCTCTTCCTGTTATGTGGAGCCTCGTGTCACCTGGCAGGAAACACTGCTGTCTCACGAGGTCCCGGGTTTGAGGTCAGCCTGTCCTGCTGGGGGGTGGGGGGGGGGGTTGTTATCTCTGTGTTTTAAAGGGGGCTTTCCTGGCTTCTCGAATTCCAGCCACAATCCAAAGTACCTGGTGGCCCCCGCATGGTGGTAGGACCCTCTCATTGTGGCCTGCCTCATATGCTCTTCATAGAAACAGAATTATCGCCTTTTCAACAGCATCCCCTCACCATGCTATATGACAGCCCACGTTATATGTCCTTCTGTTCCTTCGTGTTAAACCTTGAGGCTATGAGGCAGAAGGTTATATGCCAACCGGTAGGTAACTGGAATGCTCTGAATCACCTTGGCACATTCATGTATATATTCTGACTCTGTTTAAGTCATTGTAGTACTGACCCCACACCAGGGAAACAGTGGGAAGGTGATTTCTGTGATTTTTTACACAGAAAAGCTCCTAAACTCTTGGTTTTATGCTTGAAACAAAACAACAGTGAAATAAAGACTTTCATATTTTAGTATGTTAAATGACCAGCTCTACAAAATAAACACTTTTACTGTAAAATATCTAATTTGATTAATCCAAAGGGATTGCATGCTTTCCCTGCCCGAATGTTTGTGCGGGATATGAAGGCCCAAATCTTTGCCATGGATCCCAAAAAGGATCAGGGCACAATGGGAGATGTATCAAACCCCTAGACATTGCAGCATACGGCACTGAAGGAGTCATCATGTACCTGAGGAGAACATTAGATGTGTAGAGTTTTCTAAATACGCTGCATTCATGACTAACAAACAAGGTAGGTGTTCTGACAAAAATGGGTTGGAGAAAACTATTGTGGTTTAAGACTAACAGTCCACACATGTAGAGTCACAAATAATTCCCCATAGAAGTATTATAACATTTTAAAATAATATAATCTTTTTCGGAGATTTACTCTCCTTAACCCTAACTGATCTGAGAAAATGTCGGTCATTAGAGCCGCTCCACTGATTTATGCGCAAAGGAAAGGCTGCATGCTTAAGCTGCTTAATATGCCTTTGAATTGCAATAACATTTAATAATAATCCTGGACGGCCGCCACGCTCGAGAGCAGCCTGAGCGTTACTCAGAAAATGAATAATAACAAAGCTCTTTACTCTTCAGTTAATGGAAATCTTCACGGAAAAAATTAATTAACAATTAGGAGCTGGCTGAAGGAGACCGCACGTATAGTATGCTTGGACTGGATTTTAAACCTGCATGTTGCAGGGTTGCCAACTCTCACGCATCTGGCGTGACACTCACGCTTTCAGACACACATAGGAAATCTTCCGGCAAATCTATATTATTCCATTATAAACCTAAACGTGGCTGCAGCAAAGCGTTGGGGAGGTTTGCAAATCCTACAGACTATTTACAAAAATGTTACATACATGTATACATACATGTGCAGACTTGATTCGAATCGAAAATGTCACGCCAGCCAGCTGACCCATTATAAATTATAATGCCCATGCCTTGAATATAGGCTAAACAAGAGCAGAAAACAGCTCACAATAAAAATGTCAACTACGCAGTGACAAAGAAATTCAAAGCACTTTCCACATTTATACAATATTTCAAAGAAATGTCTCAATACGCAAAGCCAACAAACGATTTTCTAAGACTTCCTGCGTGTGAAAATTGTCAGCCTTTACAAACGTTTTTCAGAGAGGAATGCAAAAATTGCTTTCGCCTTTAACCAGGAAGCTGTGAATTAAATAAGGTTTATTCAAAAACTAGACAGAACTCCAAATGATTATTTCCAGAAAACGGCTACAAATACAATACTGGACAACTGCAATAACCGTTTCCAATATACATTTCCAATGGAAATAATCGTCGGTTTTGAATGTGCCGGTGCATTTTTGCTTTGCTCATGTGGTCGCACTTGTAGGATCCAACCATCACGCATATTTAGCTAAATAAAAATTGGCAGTTAAGGTGTAAGGTGGAACATATTTTATAAGCTTACATAGCGACACTGCTGAGAAAAATTAGAAATAGTCGCACACGCGGGGCTCGCTAGATTCTTTGACAATGTAGTTTTAAAAAAGGCGAGTTTACATCGTAATCTCGAGTAATTCGAAGCTGTAAGAACTACGCTTCCCATGATGCAACGGAATCCCGCGTCATCCCGGAAGTTTGGCAAACGCGAAGCACAGCGTGGCCCGGGACAGGTTTTGCAGGCATGGAAATGTCTCGCTTGGCAAAGAAAAGAAAGTTGGACAAAAGTGTCCAGGACGACCTGTATTTCGACAGTTACGCTGACGTAACCATCCACGAAGAAATGATCGCGGACAGCGTGCGCACGGACACCTACAGGCTGGGAATTACGCGGAACGGCCATGCTATCCGGGGCAAGGTGGTGCTGGATGTGGGTGCGGGAACCGGGGTGCTCAGCATCTTCTGCGCGCAAGCCGGGGCCAGGAAGGTGTACGCGGTGGAGGCCAGCTCGATCGCCGAGCAGGCCATGGAGGTGGTCAAGTTGAATCACATGGAGGACCGGGTCACGGTGATCCGCGGCGCCCTGGAGGCGGTGCAGCTGCCCGAGAAAGTTGACGTCATCGTCAGCGAGTGGATGGGCTACGCACTGCTCCACGAGTCCATGCTGAACTCCGTGCTCCTCGCCCGGGACAGGTGGTTGAAGCCCGGCGGCCTGCTGCTGCCCTCCAAGGCCGAGCTATTCGTAGCGCCTATTAACGACCTGACGGTGGAGGAGCGCCTGGGCTTCTGGAGCACGGTGAAGGAGCGCTACGGCGTGGACATGTCCTGCATGACCGGCTTTGCGCGGAAGTGCATCATGAACAATGACATCGCTGTGAGCCTGGTCACCGTGGAGGACGTGCTGTCCCACCCCTGCCGCTTTGCCGAGCTGGACCTGCTCACGGTTACCGAGGAGCACCTCAGGAGCGTCCGGGGCAGCTTCAGCTGCGCCTGCTTCGGCTCCTCGACTGTGAACGCCTTTTGCGTTTGGTTCACCGTCACTTTCCCGGGGGAGGAGAAACCCCTAGTGCTCTCCACATCCCCATTCAAACCAGAGACGCACTGGAAGCAGGCTGTGCTGTACCTGGACGAACCCGCGGAGGTGATGCAAGACACCAGAGTAGAAGGGGAGATAACGATGTTCCCCTCGGAAGAAAGTTCCAGACATATCTGCATCCATGTGGACTTTAGTATAGGAGACCTTAAAAGGAAAAATAAGACGTTTTCAATCCCTGATGGATACGCAGATGTCCAGTAAAATGTATTGATAACGCGTTTATTATTATTATTATTATTATTATTATCATCATCATTGACTTGGGTTTGTTACTTATATGTGGAGCAGAACATCTGTGGAGGTTGAAGTTTAATAAAGCACTAGAAGGCAATTGTTTGGGATAAATTAAAGCAGTTATGGGAGTACACTTCTTCATCCCTTAAAAAAAATCTGTCTGGTTTTATTTTAATGCCGGCGCAGATGTTTGGTAACAATCCTAATAAAGAGCAGAGATTTTGATAATGCGTTGGATTTAAATAATAAATTTGCCATATTTAATTTTTTTTCTACATTTTGTCCTTGTGAAATTCTTGAAAGGATTTGGCCTTAAGCTTGGCTGTTATTTTGCCTTTGGAACGTTTGCACGCTGTAAGATAACGATAGTGTTTTTGTAAATGTATATATTTAGTTGAGTCATTAATAATAAAACTAGCCCTATGCTATTTTTAATATACTTTCTCTGTGAAATACAACAATTTAAATGTGAATTCATGAATCATTTTTCATAATTCAGTGTAATTTACACTGAATACAAATGACAGAAATGGCACACTTTGATTCAGAGTTTGTGTCTGTGCAGCATATGTTGACTACGGCGGTCATCACTCATGATCGTTTTGATTTCCTTAACCCTACAAACTCCTGTTACTTACTTACTGAAATAGCAGTGGGTAACCTTAGCAATCAGGCAACAACTTTAGGGTCAGTTTTGAGAGAAACCGTTTAAGCATGACCTATAGCAGATAGCTGTGTGTCAGTAAATAAGCACAGAGTTGGACATCATGTCCCCGGCTTCCTGGAAGGAGGTGCTAGCTAGCCATGCACAGTGCTAGCCGCTGGGATGTTCTAGGCCTCACACAGGGACACCAAACGCTGACTCATTCCCTCCTGCTTAATGTTGAGGTGTCATTGAGGTTTTGGTCACTTAAAAATTCCTTTGAAAAGGATATAAATTACAATGTAACCTTGAAATGTGATTATTTGTGCTGTATTGCATGATAATTATGTGAAAAATCAATATTGCCATGCCCCTGTCCTGTCTTATATAAAGTTAATTTTGTAGCAAGGATCAGTCCGACAATAAGATTAATGCTGAACTTGCAGTTTTAATTGAGGAAAGAAGGCGGCCCTGTACTACGAACACTGATGAGGGATCGTACTCAGTAAATACCCACCGGTAATCTGTATGTGGCCATTGCCAAATGTGTCAAATTAAAAGCTCATAAAGGAAAAAAAAGCCAGGTTTGTACATTAGTGGTAAAAATAACTGCAGTCTCTCCCCCACTCCGTTTCAAGCTTTCTCTATACATTCTATACTTTCAAAGAAGGGCATTCCTCTAATAAATCTGCTGTGTTTGGTTATGTCTTTTGTTTTAGTGACCCTAATGTAGTAATATGACTGAAAGTTTACTTAAAAGGCTCAATTTGAAGTTTTGCGACTACATGTTTCATTAACAGTTCAGAAACATGGGTCCTATATCAGTCTCCAGGGGGTGCCACTAGTGATTTTGGGCACAATGAAAGCATATATTTGGCCCCCAACCCAGTCCAATTCAATCATGCACCTTTCAATCCTGTCAGTCAGGGCCCTTGGAATCAACCTGAACCCCCCCTTACGGCACCCCTGCCCATTTCTATCATGTTTTAGCAAATACATCCAAGCCAGCAGCTCACACTTTACAATGTCTAGTAACCCCAAATAAAATCTGTGTCCTGTCATCAAAATAGCTCTGTTACATGCCAGTAGCCCGAAGGTTCTCATGAAAAAGTCATTAGTTGTGTCCCGCCAGTTACAGTGACTAATTATTCTGCTGAAAGCACATGACAGGACAACTGACAAACTGTTATTGACAGGACTTAATTTAGAGAGCTGATTCCCTGACCTCGGCAGACGGACACCATCACTGCTAACAGCAAGGGCTGCTGATGCCGTTTGACGGATTATGGCGGAGATACGGGCACATTCTAGCAAGGACACGCTGTGCTTTTCCAGTGAAACCTTTTGTCATTTCCTCGCGCTCCATGTTATGAAATCGTCTCACACTCCTTTCAAGTTCTGGCTTTTACGGCTTCTGCAGGATGGGCCGTCACTTTATTGTTAATTTGCACAATGAAAACAGGTTTATGGCCATATTCCTGAACTCAGCACAAAGGTGAACAGAGAGGTGAAAACAGTGGAGGACAAACAAAGATGGCCAGGTGTCATCTGGCGCTGAGTCTCCATTCCTCAACATTCAGAGAACAAGCGCGGCATGAACTCGAGTAGCGCTCGTCATCAAGCCGGGCCGCCGGATCTGCCTGAGTAAAGTGCAAATCCAGCTCCAATCCCCTTCCAATAATGCACTTTTTCATTATTGCTGGATGTCATTTTTTAATGATATTTCAGAATGGTGGAGTTCTGCTGCGGGTGTAAGGCAGCGCCATGTGGAAGGAGAGGATTTAAAAGTCAGAGGCTCATGTTGTGCCGAGGTAACAGAGGAAAATAAATTAAAAATAAAGATGGGGAAAAACAGCCAGATGAGATGACCTCACGGCAAAAGTTAACTCTTTGTGATCCTGTAATATAATGTAGAGCAGGCAACAGTGGAAAAGAATAGCGTCATAAATTTACTTGGGGCAGGCTTGGACGCAGAGAACATGAGATTCACAAAAATCTTACCTTTACAGAAGTGAAGCCATTGCGGGGTTTTCGCAAAATCATCTAAAGTGATGAAAGTTTTATTCCCCCCATGTGTGTCAAACGCACGCCGTACTAGGTCATGTGATTAGCAACATAAGGAATCCAGAGAATCAAAAGGCATTTTAAAAAGAATTACTTTCTACTTTTTACTATGGCCGCCTACGGTCTTGTGATTCAGAGGAGCGATTCTGTACGGAGCTGATCGCGTCAATGATATATAACATTACGTTGAAATGAGAAGGAAAATAGCAGGCTTGCACTAGATAGTGCGTGTTTGACCTTCTGATTTCTGGAAATTATAGGAGCAGGATAGGCACACGGGGTTAATGTTAGGAAAACCTTTTCTTGTAAATATTGATTAAAAGTCGTTGTAAACAATTAAACCGTCGCAAAGCCACGACTTGTGGAACCGTTACATTCGTCTCAATTTAAAGTAGATTCACAGTACTTCTGACCAATGCAAGAATGAATCCGTGTGAGTATGTATTAGGTACGATGCTTCGTTTTCTTTATTTGAAATATTTAACTCCTGGCTGTTACGCAATCGGAATTAGTTATAGGCTACTGTTCAGTAGGGAACAGTGATGTTCACTCTGTCAGGTTTGTCCCAGCACCGTCCCTCGAGCTGTATTTCTGCGCAGCTAGGAGATACATCCTGTACCGCTGCAGCCCAGACCTCTTCAACAAACTGCTCATGAAGTCACGAAAAGAAAAGGTCCATGGTCCCGCATGCTCGATGCTATGGAGCGGAATTCGTGCCACCTTGAAATGCAAACACGACTTTGGCATACACGGAAAAACAATCGACGCGATGTATTGTTTTACAGTGCGCAGCACGCAAAAAGCGTGCCTTGTGGAAATGCAGTGCACAAGAGTCATTGCTGTTCAGTGAGTGTCACGAAGAGAACGTGACATAATGAAAACGTGTCATTCCATTGCTTTGCATCTTATTTAACTACCATCCAGAAAAACAATTAAAAGGATTTGCATTACATAAAATTACATAAAATTAAACGAAGGAAAGCCTGCCACATCACACTGAAATGCAACGACCACCTTTGCTCTGCTGCATCGGCTCATTTTCATTTTCGAAAAGTACATGCTGAAACCGTGCCACTACGAAATGTAATCACTGTCCAATCACATCTCTCCAGGAAGGGAGGGAAAAAAAGTAATTGAGTTAGTAACTAAGTTACAGCATTATAAAAGTAACTAGTCACCAGGGAAAGTAACTGTTGCGTTAATGTAACTGTAATGCATCTTTAAAGGCAACACAATAGTTACTGACTCAGTTACTTTTTCTGAGAAGTAACTAGGAAGTAACTAACGAATTACTTTTTTAAAGTAACGTGCCCAACACTGCTCACAGTGTCACTTTCTACCTGCTTGAGCTTGAGCCTGCCACGCCGTGGCTGTCACCTCATCGATTAGATCTAAGCGATCGTCCCAGGCCATTTTCACGCTTCCTGGAGAGCTGTGATTGGACAGTGATTACATTTCGTGGTGGCACTATTTCAGCACGTACTTTTTGAAAATGAAAATGAGCAGATGCAGCAGAGCAAAGGTGGTCATTGCATTTCAGTGTGATGTGGCACGATTTCTTCATTTAATTGTGTGTATTGCCTTCTAATTGTTTTTCTGGATGGTAGTTAAATAATATGCAAAGCAATGGCACAGTTTCTGCGTGCTGCACACTGTAAAACATATAACATATACACAAAAATATGTTGTGTCAATTGTTTTTCCGTGTATGCCAAAGTCCTGTTTGCGTTTCAAGGTGGCACGAATTCTGCTCCATACGATGCCGCCTCATAAAAAGGACAGAGTAATACAGAGTGTTTCTGTCAGTGGTCAGAGAAACTCCAGCATTTAGTAAACAGAAACAAGGTGAGAATACCAAAGTTCACAAAAATACCATTTGCGACTGTTTTGTCTCAACTGGAGTGTGTACAAACAGTTACATGTTTAAAGGTTAATATTTGTAATGTTGTCTGTCTCCTAGTCACTGCAAATTTTTCTGTCCATCCATCCATTTTCTGTACCCGTTTGTCCTGAACTTTTGTTAATAATTAAAAAACGAGAGTGGTATAAGCCAACACAGTGGGAATAGTGAGCTGACACTGATATGGGCATGCTACCTTTCTGAATACATGTGAGTCTGTGTGCATTTACTTTGTGACAAGGATTTCTCCACTCGTATGTGATATTACAGTTATGGCCGTGAGAATTGGAATGAGTTTCCTGTATGCTCCAATATCATAGCGGCTGAATATGACGTATTTTACTATCCCTGGCGGGAAATAATCCTTCAATCTGATTCTTCAAATCAGATAGAGCATCATGCAATGACCTGGAAGCTAAATGACCGGCACCATAAAGGAGACGTTCAATGAAAGCACACATCGATACACATTAATAGGTTTTGATGGGCGTTACATATAGACACGCCGCTAATATTACGGCCATTTTCAAGTTTCACCTAGTTTATAATGTAGGCCCATTTTCACACGGCCTACTGCTGACTAAATAATTAAACGTCGCAAACATGTTCTGTTTCGGTGGCTTTTAAAAGGTGAAGAATGGGCTTTGATTGGTTAAAACGCGGTGCACAGTTAAAAAGGAGCTTCCAGAATGTGAGCAATTATCACATTCTTGTGAATTTCTCTCTTTATATAAGCGCTAGTGGGGTGTTACCAGCCACACGGTGCCGTAACGCTATCCTATCATTTTCGGGAGCTGTTCGGTTGCTGAAACTGTACTGCCATTGTCAGCAATAGACTAATCTAGACGCTGTTTCAATTAAACAACGAAACCTACACACATTTACACAAAAATACGGTTTGGCGTTTTTTTTTTTTCCTGGACGATTTTTTTTTGTTTTTCTGGAATGAAGTATACTCCCTCTTCAAAAATACTTTTGTCACTTTTTGTCTGCTTTTATCACTCTGCACCAACCATGTAAGCGTCTTTGCATGAAATGCTTTATTTGGCTAATAAATCCACATTTTGTTTAGTCGAACAGTTATCTGACTATTTTAAGATAAATTATAGTTGCCACAGCTAGGCTATATATAACACCATTCCAGCAATCATTACATGAAATGAATAGGCTAACGATATTAATACAAATATACTCCCCAGATACGTGCAGTAACAAATGACAACAAGAGCTTTTTGTAGATGGATCTTTGCATGATCATCTGTTTGTCTGTGAGGATAGTGCGGGCACAGCCACCTGAAGGGGAGCCGAGCCGAGCCGCGCCGCGCATCCCCCGGGGCGGCCGTGTTACTCTGCGCCCGGGCAGCCGCGGTGCGCTGCCACTCCGGACAGCCTGCGAAAGCCGCATCCACGACAATATCCTCTGAGGTGTAACCGAAAGGCGTGCAGGAAACCATCGCGGTTCTGTTCGGGTAGGCTGTGAAGGGAAGGTGAGCACTTTTTCCATGCATTTGTTTGAAAAGTTGTGGCTTATTACTCGCGTGTTCATGCGTTAGGCTGGGTGAGTTATGAGTACAGGGCGTGGAGGAGACCCGGGGCATAAACTCAGACTGATAAACAAGCATGTTCACTTCAAAGCCGTGTGCGGACTTGAGTAAAATGTATGCTAAAGACGTGTTCCATTTGTGGGTTCTTATGAGTTGTTGGGTGCGGTAGATTTGGAGGCGCTGGTGTAGTATGGCGTGCACAGGGTTAACGTGTTTTTTCACATGAAAAGAAGAAAAGTGCATTTCTTGCGTAGCGGACCATCAGATATGGAATATAAAATTAAATGACTGTGCGGCTTTTCATTAGCAAAGTATTGCTTTCTATGGACTGCATAGCCAAATTGATTTCACAGTATAATACTTGGGCATATAATATGCCACTTTAAGGTTCATCTGTTGTTTTGAGGTATCTAATTTCCTCTTTTCTGACATTTGTGCATGGCTTCATGTCTGCTTTACAGTTAACGTGCTAATGAAAGGTGTCCCTTTGATTCCTAATGCCCACTATCAGTATGAACTTTGCAAACTCCATTTTCCGAAGGAGGTGGCGTAACAAATAGGTCTCATCAAGTTTATTCGCTGTCGTCCTCATGCGACGAATATATTGGTTTGATATACAATATTTCTTATATATATTATCTTTTAACTACCCACAATGTCAATAACTGGTGAGTACTATTAATTAATACACCGAAAAGAATTTTAGTTTAACAGTATTAATTCACATCATTAACTCACAGCATTTATTTGTTACTGACGTGTCTCCTGTTGCTCTACTTGTTCGACTTATATCTCGTCAAAGGTTAGCCTGACTTTTCTTTTAAATATATTATTATACATATGTTACAAACGATTGTTTTGTAAATGAACCACTACCGGAATATAATAAATATATATAATATATATTTTTTCCATTTATTTTATTTTATTTGTCACCGCCGCTTGTGGTTAAAAAACGGTGCACTTTTCTTTAAAATGATCTGTGGACAGAAATGGTAAGTCACTTAAAACCGAGGATATGTGAGGCGTTATTCACCCGGCAGATCCTTTCATCAAAAGTAGATTTATCGAGAGAGGATGATCGGAGTTTAATATATCCGTGACCCAGAGCCC
This sequence comes from Petrocephalus sullivani, assembly GCA_026780845.1. NCBI lineage: Eukaryota > Metazoa > Chordata > Actinopteri > Osteoglossiformes > Mormyridae > Petrocephalus > Petrocephalus sullivani. The sequence continues at coordinate 16,341,691 of JAODKM010000001.1, read as the reverse complement.
CACCTCCCCGAAGGCCGGCGCGGTTAATATGCGCCCTCAATGTTCAAAACGTCTTGCTGGCTTGTAATTATTAGTAAGCCCCAAATACTGAGGATAAATAAAATTCTACTAAAATAATGATGTTTCAATAAATGTTTACTGAAATGTTTGTTTTGACAGCATTGATTGTCCCTAGATTTAGTGATGTGATGTTTCACGCGCAATTGTTCCTGTGATTTTTAGGTGACATTTCAGTGTCGGCATCTTGTCCTCTTGTGCACCAGTCATATAATTATATGTCTGAGCGGTGTTTTCACGTATTTGTTCGCCTGTCTCGTGCGTGAGGTTTTAATAATATTCATTATTATTTCTTCTTTTGCGCCTCCCTCAGCAAAAGACGCAGGTGTTAATTATTAAGTGACCCGGATTGGAGTTGCTGGATCAAAAACCTGGCTTACCTAAACGCATAGATAAAAACACAATAAAATACACGCAAAATTTTGTGTGTAACATTAAAGTAAATATGATTTTAATGTAACCACAAAATGACATGTCACCTTACCTCAAACGAAGACTGCAACGCATTTGTTAGTTTAAATATCTCCTATACCCCTCAGTGCCGCTGTCCTCAGAAGCACGAATGTGAGAAACGCTGTTTAGGTTGACGCGTACATGCATTTAGCATGAAATATCTGATCGGTATATCGGTGTGTGTAGTAAGTGCACCAGGTATCCTGATCCAAGCGGACGGACCCGGCGGTGCCTTTAGGACCATGCGGACTTAGGCGGCAGTCGGCTCGCAGTCTCTCTGTCACCTTGCGCTGGAAATACTGTCTACTTCTCATGTCTTACATTGTTAGATGGGGACATATGGAGCCCCGCTTTACTTATGTCTCTCTGAAACTATAAGTTTAAGTCCCGCAGAGGGTCAGCCGGCGCTGGCAGAGAAGACGCACTAAAGGATTCAGCTCTTGCGGGGGGATTTTGTGCGCTTTGCGTTGCATCAGATGAGGAGCAGCTTGGCTGAATACTGAGTAAGGGAATGCATGCAGGAAGGCGTGTGCAGCCGGCGGTAGAGGATAGCAGCGGCCCCGCCGTTAATTGGCGTGATTCATGTCCCTCCTGAGTGCCTGAAAGGGGCGCATAGATCCCTGCATGCCGAGTGCCGCCTGTGCGCTCTCACGGCTCCATCCCCCTCTTTCGGAGATATTGTTCGAGAAAAGGTGGGCACCTTCATTTAAAGTTTTGCAAGCGTCCTTTGGGGGTGGGGGAGACTCTGCAGAGCTGTCGGTGGGAGTCTGGATTGATCAGGAGCGGATTTCGGTGTCCTGTCACAGCTGTCACTCCTGGGTGACAGTGGCGCTGACCCTGCGTTACGGGGACTCTGTGCGCACCGTTCTCAGGTACGGGAAAGCGGCGCAGCATTTTAACACGGATTGACCCCCCCTCCCCCCGGTCTCCCCATTTAGTCAGCTCGTTCACTTCCCGCATCATCAACTTTTTTGCTGCGGCTTTTCCATGAACTCATCACATTGAGATTAAGTCGGAAACCTTAAAGAGGATCGGGGTTCATTGCTGAACTTGTTGAACACTTGCACAGACTGGACATCCGTAAGGGGGGATTCAGATGAGAGGTTTAATGCTGTAAGTACGCCTTCTCTAAAAAATAGCATAATTTATCTATATTGCACTTTTATACGTCCATCGCCATCAAAAGAACAATTTAACATTGTCTTACTGCCTTTCAAATGCAGGCGAAAATATGCATTTCGGTTTTTACGCCAACGCTTCGGTTTGGTTTTACAAAGTCAGTGTTTGCCTAATTAGAAGTACTTTCTCGCAACGCTTATGCTCTACGTTTAAAATGTGAATTTTATAATGTATTCAATGTCTGAACAAGGAATCATAGCTGATATAACAGCAATGCGCTTTTCTTTGGTTCATACTTAATATTAACATTAGGCTATTTGGACTTTTGAGCGATTCTACCTGATTGTGGGATTTGCGGCGCCCCCCGGTGGCTGGCCAGCGCATTCACCCCCAACGCACCGTGAGCGTTTCCCCAGCACTTTTATTGTGTGTAAATATAGCCTACGACATATACGATATTAAATTCAACCGAGTTATAAGACGTATAATATTGTGAATGTACTGCGACGTATTATCTCTCTCAGAATGCGTATCAGTATACAGGTTGTGTCGCGCTCTCTGTTATGCGTTTTTATTTTTATTGCATTTAGTAGGAAACTTTGTTTTCTGCATACGTATGTTTCGCAAAATGGGCAGTAGATTCAAAAGGAAAACAAGTGAAAGAGGTAAAGGGAAAAACTGGTTTCATCCAGTGTATGACGGTCCGTTATAGTTCGCAGTTATAAAATACAACATAGAAACATATTTAAGGACACAAGTTGCGTTTTTTCAGCATTTAACGTGGCTTTAAGTAGACGTAGTGTTTCAGTAAGTAAGATCGTGTGGGCGTGGCTGCGGTGCATGTTTAAAGTTTGCATCTACATGTGGGGATTTAATGTTTTAATCGAGTCCGATTTATGTACAGATTAGAAAATAAGACTGAACTGAATATAAGAGCAAACCGTTACTACTTAAATATACGTGATGGGGAAAACGATCAAATTTGAGGCTGTAATCTGAGACCTTCTAATTAATCTCGGCGTGTATTTGGGCTTCAGAAGCGCATGTGAGCGTCACGTTACCGCACTCGCCCATGTTACTCCCGCGTATTATGGCCACGATGACGAGGTGTCGATGTTGATTATGGTGATGACGGCGATCGGAACGAGCGGCTCCCAGTGTAAAGGGTCGCGATTATAAACCGTCGCATTAACTGTGACAGAGTAACGGCTGCGTGATACTGTCTGCTGGGCCCCCTGCATTTCTGCCGCCCTTCACTTAACGTTCAGCAGCAAACCGATAGGTACCTCTGAATTACCTTATCCTTATGGGATGACATTACCCAAATGAATTTGGCCTCGAATAGGCAATAGCTTGTTAGACTCGCATGTTTCTTGCAGAGGGGTGTTTATTTCTGTATCAGGTACGTTCAGCGAGGAGCTGACATGGCCATTTCCGGCAGGGTGACACATTGCTGTGAAGGCTGAATAATATGGTAGCCTTTTAGCAAAAGTGTTTTTAATAATGTATGATTTTGTCCTGCATCGCCATGGAGTGGCTGGCTGGTGGCAGGAGCAGTGCCTCGGGGGGAGTGCCGGGTGAGGGAGCCACCCCCCCACACTACTGCCACTCCGGTGCTGACAGAGCACCCCCCCCCCCCCCCTCCCACCCCCCCGCAAAGCCAGCCACCCCCCACCACCACACCCCACAC
>JAODKM010000001.1:16324237-16338272 GCA_026780845.1 Petrocephalus sullivani | reverse complement strand
GGCCGAGTGCTGCAAGCTCTTAATTTGAAAAAGCTGCGCTGAAGATTTCGGTTTCTTTTTGTCTTTTTTTTTATATTTTCCTCCCACCCCCCCCCCCCCCCCCCCCCCCAATGGCTTAGGGGAATGGGCTAATGTTTTTGATTGCCTGTCATTTGCCAATCTGTGCTTTTTGAGATGTCTAGACAGGTGTCCGCTCCAGGGCTTGTTCTAAGTCCATTGTGATCAGTCTCCTTCGAAAGACCTTTATTGTTATCTGTAAATATTTATTTCAATAGCATGATAGTTTGTTTTCAGGATAATTTATTTGTGTGCTGAGTATTCCTTACATCTGTTTGCACTACATTTACTTGTGTGCACTATGTATATTGTATGTATGTTTATCTGTGCTGTATGCACCAGAATTTCCCCTTGGGATCAATAAAGTCAGTCTTACTCTTAATCTGATGTGGGTTATCATCCTGACAAGTGGCTAATGTAAATAGTAAGGATCCAGCCAAACCCCCACACAAGGGGGGGCTTCATGGGCTAGAGCTCATGCCAATAAGCATGTGCCCCCCCCCCCACCCACACACACACACACTACCCCAGGCGATGACACCTGGACGCAACATTTTGGAAAACCAGCCTCACTTGCTCCAACATTGGAGAGGGAGAGAGACTGGAAGTGACAGTTGATGGAAGGTGTGAGGAGGGAGGGAGGGAGGGATGGGAAGAACAATAGGGGGGAGGAGGGAGGAAGGAGGAAAGCAATGATGAGGGGGTAGCAGATGATGGGGCTGAGGAGGAGATCAGAGTGAAGATCATTCCAGTAGCCCCTGACTCGTGCATGTGCATGTATCAGCCCTGGGGAAGAGATGGAGGCTGGCTCGAGGGGGCGGGCCCTAAAGAGCCCGTGCAGCTCTCCGTTTTTTGCACATCATAAAGAATCAGTGAAACATTTATGCGCTTTTAATATAAAATGAGGTCATCCATCATTCCATCGTTGGGTTTCCTCAACCAAAAATATACGGCCATCTGTTCAGCATTCCGTACCCAGAAAAAGTACAGTCTAAAGCTCACATGTGACCTGCACTGTCTCACAGTGACGCTGGCAGCCTTTCGTAGAGGGGTCGCAGTCAAGCCTGGGGTTTCTGTACAGGGAAAGGGGGGCAGTGCTTCCCAGTCTGATACACACCATCCCTGATGGCCCAGATAGCCAAAGCTGTATTTGGGGAATAATTCATGCCCAGGTCGGGTCCTAGAAGGCAGATTTGATGGCACGTTTGGCCCCTCGGACACACTGACTGCGCACTGTCCTGCAGCACATGGCACATGTTTGGCCCCTTGGACACACTGACTGCACACTGTCCTCATTGAGCCTCACCCAGGCTCCCCTTCTGGCCGGCTTTTATACCCTGATCTGTTTCTGACCTCCTCTTGGCTTGGGCCATCCTACTCTCTTCACATACCGACACCTAACAAAAGATCTTGTTCTTCTACTACTGCCTTGTCTTTCCTTATCCCCGGCCAGTTTTTCCAGCTGGGCTGTCCACGGATAAGCCTGGACATGGTGAAGATAGGCTTTCTCCCAGAGAAGAGATTTAGAAAAACCTTTCAATGGAAAACACCTGAACATCTTATGGGATCTTATAAATTAGAGTTTTCTTTAGCCAAGTAAATCACACCTGCCTGAAGTCTGAAGTAATACCAATAACATACAATATCCTGACATATGTACCAGTGTGCGTATAAATAGCTGTGAGGTGTAAGACAGGTCATGAGAAGTCCTCATCATTACCAGCTTCCATTCAGCTTCAGCTGATTTTCTCACCGTTATCGACTGGAGAATATAATTTCTTTTTATTTAGTAACCCTGGGTTTGCCATCATTTCAGTGTTCCTTATTTCCCGAGTTATGACCACTTTGTACTCACGGCCGTCTCGCGCGGCGGAGAGCTCCTTTGGCACGCGCCTCTCCGCGTTCGCGCGGCGGATAGCTCCTTTGGCACGCGCCTCGCCGCGTTCGCGCTCACGGCCTTCTCGTGCGGCGGCCTGCTCCGAGCGGCTTCGCGGTCTGAGGCGCCCCGGGTAGCGATGCACGGGGGGCTTCACGAAACAAGTTAATCACTCCGGGGGAGCCGATGTGCTGGGTCAGCAGCCGGGCTGATTTCCCTGCTGATTAACGTGCGCTGAGATTCTCCGGCGAGGAGGCCGCCCTAACGCCGCTGGCTTCGCACTCAGTAAGTTTTAAGTTATTTCCAGTGAGAGCCTGGCCTGCGTTTTACGTAGTCGAGACTGATGACGATCAGGGAAAGTCCTCCAACTTTATAAAACACACCTCTTACATGCCATATCTGGCAGTTTGTTTTTTAATGTGGACATGATCTCCATGGTCCGGTTTGGATTACTGATAGACCTACAATATGCCTTCTTTCCAGGTGACTCAGTGTTTTTCCCCTAGATGAAAGGGGAAAATACAATCGTCCCTCGCCACTTCGCGCTTCGACTTTCGCGGCTTCATTCTGTCGCGGTTTTTTCAAATACAGCATTGTGCTCATTAAAGTGTATACAATACTGTGCTCATTAAAGTGTATACAGTACTGTGCTCATTAAAGTGTATACAGTACTGTACTCATTAAAGTGTATACAATACTGTGCTCCTTAAAGTATATACAGTACTGTGCTCATTAAAGTGCATACAATACTGTGCTCATTAAAGTATATACAGTACTGTGCTCATTAAAGTGTATACAATACTGTGCTCATTAAAGTGTATACAATACTGTATATTCATTAAAAAGTTGATCGAGACCGTGAAAATGATACAGCGCGCTCGGTTATCTGAGTCACTTATATCCTCTTCCTATCCTGGCCACTGACCGGCTCAGCCTCACGCAAGTTCGTCTTTCATACAGGCTACATCGCTACTGTCATGATCCAGCCCGTTCGATCCTCCTGTGTGCCACGCCCCCTCATTACCCTCGTGTGAATTCCGGATTTTGCCAGCTGTGTTTTGTTCTAAGTTAAGGAGTCTATGCATTTTAGTCCGCGTTCAAGTCTGTTTTCCCAGTCCGGTCGTCGTTACGCTGTTCCCTGCATGGTTCAAATAAACACTCCTTCACCGTACCTTTTGGGCTCAGACCCTGCTTCTCCGCTCCGCATGCCAGACCTGACAGCTACGCATCGGAAGCATCTTTGTTTGCGACTTTTATCTAAGCCCCACGATGGCTCCTAAACGTGGTGCCTCTGCTAAGCCTTCTGCTTCTTATTTTCATAGGTTAGTGGTTCTGTATAAGAACTATATGTGTGTGTAATTAAATGTACAATAATATATTTGTAAAGTCTGTCTTATTTTCTCTTATTTTGTCATATATTGGGTAATACGAGTGTAATGGTGACTAAAGGGTGTCGTTGTCATGTCTAGAGCGCTCTAATAATGTTAAAAACCGTATTTAGAAGGTCGTAAACAGGTTTTCAATGCTCTAACTACGAAATTGTTCGATTTCGATAAATACAGAATCCTCCTTCGCGGAAATTCACTTTTCGCGGTAGGGTCTGGAACGGATTAAACGCGATAAACGAGGGACGACTGTAATTTACAAAATGTGTATATAAATATATAAGAAATCTGGATAATATAATTTTTTCATTTGTTTTTGCATAATTTTCAAAATTAAAATATAAAATATTGATACAAAATAATTGCTTTGATTGCTTAAGTGTTAGTTTATGAAATTGCTTTAAAGCAATGGTCACCAACTCTGCTCCTGAAGATCAAGAGCTACCTTTATTTCTTCCATTGTGTAATAAATTACCTTTTAATATTGTGCATTGTGCTACAGTATAGTTCACTGCTTAAAGCACAGTGTACTTGACACGAGTGTCGTTTAATTTAAGATTCATTAGCCTATTATTTTATTCCAATGCTCACTGAATGGACAGTGTCATTAGAAATATGTATGGAAATACCATCCATCCATCCATAATCTGAAAATCCAAGGGGTGTGCATTGTCCTGTGTCTCTTGTGTCGGTCTCATGTTATTTGAGAGTTATTAGACCATTTATTACACCCTTTATGCTATAAATGGACACTCAGGGCATGTAATTGTAAGTCAATGTGAAATGCATGAAAAAATTAACATTCATCCATAAAGAAATCTGGAAACCCAGGCAGTGTACAAGAGTGTCCTGAACTTAAAATGCTGAACCAAAATAGCCAATGTCCAATAGCCAATTTTCCGAGCTATCAAGAAGATTAAACACGAATATTGAAAGCTCATGAATTGAAAATGATTGGTGTTTGCATTGTTGTGTGTGCACTGGGCATAATGAATTTCTGATTTAAAAACCACCTAGTTTGCTTTTGTTAAAGTATATTACAGTCGGAAATCTTGACATTGAATATGAGGCTAACTTCATGACGGTATAATGATGCTACTGTCAGGCGGCAAAACTGCCCACTGTACCAGGGTAGTTAGATCATCTAACATGGCCGCACCCACAGACATGCGTACCCTAATTATCTAGTGCTCACAATATAATTCATTGTGTGCTCACGATAATATATTGTGAGCACAACATAATTATTTTGTGTGTTCAACATAATTATATTTTGACCACTAGTTAGGCTAATTATTGTTGAAGCAATTTCTTGTGCACATAATATATACTTAAATATATATATATATATATTTTGCAAATGTTGCGAGGATATACATCTGTCATGTGCTGGGCAGTCAAGTCCGATCCATGGAGGCCCCACCTGACAACTTACAGGACTTACAGGACCTGCTGCTAATGTCTTGGTGCCTGATACCGCAGGACACCTTCAGTGGCCTTGTGTGGTCTGTGCCTCAACAGGTCAGTGCTGTTCTGGCAGCATGAGGTTGACATACACAATATTAGGCAGGTGGTGTTAATGTTATGGCTGATCGGTGTATGTCCCATGTTCTTCAAAAGAAAAACTAATTTCTCACCAAATCACTGAAAACTATAAGTATTCCTTATTTCAGCTGTGAAATCATTTATAAATGTTTAAGTCTAATGTGAAGTTAAAGCAGACCATTACATTGTACTCATCTTGGTGGCTAGGTGCAGATGCACAGTCAAACGCTGTTTCAGTGATGCCGAGCCAATTCCTATAAAGGTGCTGTTGTTGTTCAAAGCCTGCAAGCAAGAAAATAGCTCTGCCCTCTGGATGCTTTCATGTACAATAAGTTTGTTGACGCCACTTCTGAGCAATAAAAGCTATTGCAGTTTACTGCGTTAACTTCTGGCTTTCTCTTGGTCTGGTACATCAGGGGATGTCAGGAAAGTGAGCAACTCGCACAGAATGAAATAATAACCATCAATTTTATACTGAGTACTGCCTTTACCATGCACCCACTTTTAGCCATTTGTTTGAAGCCTGTTTAGTTCAGCAGCTTGCATCCAGGTATGTGATTGAACGCCTGAACCTCATACCTGCTAATTTCTGCCTCCATGTCTTTCAGGGCACAGGCACAAGATGACAGATGATGTTTGAAGGGCGCGTGAGCTGAGACAGCTGCCAGTCACCACACATACCAGTCGGACAGCGCCTCATCGTGTCAGACACCCAACCGGGTCAGACAACCAACTGTTCTCCACCACAAACTGGGCTCCCAGAATCCCTTATATCCCCAGCAGCTCAAGATCCCCTGACTACCCTGCCTCCCCCTCACCCATACCCCCTCATATCCCAGCCCCCTTCCCCCACCAGCCCTCTGTGCCGGATCGGCTTGGAAAAGGAGCACAGGCCTTTGCAGAAGCACTGGCCACGGTGGCATGGTGGCCACCCCCACCAGCTCTCTGCTCTGCACCAGCTGGATTATTATCTGAGGTTGGCCGCCTGCTGTATTCGGTGGGGAGTGTTTGAGGAAGTTTCGGACAGGACAACCGGCTGGTGGCCAGGATGCACTGGCCCCTGCTGCTGGCTCTGGAGGCGGCCTGGGCCGGATTGGGCCAGGCTACGCAGCACTACCCGGCCGTGTGGGGCCACTACGATGTGTGCAAGTCGCAGGTGTACAGCGATGAGGGTCTCACCTGGGATTACATGGCATGCCAGCCCGAGGCGGCTGACATGACGAAGTTCCTGCGGGTGGCGCTGGAGCCGGCAAACATCACGTGCGGGGACCCAGCTGAGACCTACTGTGCACTGGTGAGTGTATTGAGGGGGCGGGGCACCTTAAAGTACAGGCGGGGCTATGCAGATGAGTTCTAAGATTACGTATTTTTACTGAAGGCACCTGTCCACTGTCGTTCTCAGGGGCTGGCAAAGCAAGTAAATGCCGCTGTCAGTATAAGTATCTCAGATACTTTCGTACTTTGGGTCTCAGACCATGCAGGTGTAAGGCAGATACTGTAGCATTATTTTTTAAGGTTCCTTTAGCAAAAGGTGTCATTTGTTTATATCTTTTGATAACTGACTGTTATTGTATCATTTTAAGGATACCAAAAATTAATTTTAGTAGTAAAAGAATAGGCTTTCGCAAAATAACACCATACTGGTGAAATGTTTTAGAAGCAGTTTAGAGGATTTTGACGGGGCTTTGAATGGGGCGAATTTCCCAGACAATCTGACGTGTAGCTGTGCTACACTAATCCCCAGCAAGACGTTTAACAGTGTCCCTCCACCCACCCCCAGAAAAGGGTAGCTGCCGTGTCACAGTCCAGCGGGCTTGACACTGATCGGGGGGTAAATCCCAGGTGTCCCCGGCATTTAATCCGCAATGAACGCAGCATGTCACTCATGCATCAGTGATCTTACAGTCACCAGCAGTACAAAGGGAAAGCAGACACATTCTGCATTTGGGGAGGTGTCATTTCGGAGGTTTTGCTGGAGCATATGTGCTTTTGCAGATGCAGGAAGTATGTGTTTGGGGGGTCTTTGGACATTGTTGGAACAGGAATAGTCGGGGTACGGCGGCTGAAATCCCATGCATTGTGAATTATTCAGCACTATTGTAACAAGCGTGTTTTATTTATAGAATGTACATTATTAAAGCCGCCATCACAGAAAATGCTGACTCTTCGAGACAGGACTCTTATCATTGAGGCAGGACTCTCATCACCGAGGCAGGACTCTCATCACCGAGGCAGGACTCTCAGCTTATCACACAGGGACAGTCTGAGCTTCAGTACCACCATAAGGCTCTGACACCACATTCCTCAGGTGGGAAGAGTGCTGTCCTCTTTGTGCCATCCTATGCCAGTCCATCACAGGGTACAAGGCAGAGGACACCCTGGATGGAATGTCAGTGCATCACAGGGCACATGGCAGGGGACACCTTGGATGGGATGCCAGTCCATCACAGGGCACATGGCAGGGGACAACTTGTATGGGATACCAGTCCATCACAGGTCACAATCATGAAACCAGTGCCAATTGATTAATAGTATCACAGGCCATTTTGTTTATTCTGTCATCATTCTTAGTTTTAGCCCATGTGGTTGAGACCCGGCTCAGGCCATCCACAGGAGGTCATGTGAGGCTCGGAACAGGACCCCTGGGCCGGAAGAGGCGTCCAGGCCATTCGTACAATTTATGGTCCAGAAGTGCTGATGGCGGCGGAACCCGAGCCCTTGAGTGCTGCTATGGATTTCATAGCCAATCAAAACTAAATTAGGAAGCGGAGAGGTTATTAGGAAAGGCCTCCGTTCAGCCAGCATGAACGTCACACTATGGGCCCGTCCTGAAAGGTATTCCATGGACACCCGCTGCATCACTAACGCACCTGGCTCTTAATTAGGGTCTCGTCTTACACACTGTGCCAGCATAATCGTATTTATTTGTAATGATACTTAATGAGGGGAAAAAAACTGAACAATCTATGAAAGTCTGGAGGACATAATGTTACATCTGTCAGAGTGGGAGATATGATGTAGGAACTGCCACTCGATCCTGAAGTAATTCTGTAGGTTTCGAAGGTCACGACTTCGCTTTTTTGAGGAGTGCAATGCTGCCCATAACAGGACCCGCATCACATAACCAATTAATTACTAATTCTGAGCTTGTATATGGTGATGCTTTGTTTTAAGTATAAATTATAGCCTAATAAGCGGCATAATAATAACAACAACAATAACAACATAATAAATAATAATCATTATTTGCCTCCAATCCATGTATGTTTGGAGACTACATATTCTCCCCGTGTCAGTCACGGAGTCTGCATGTTCTCCCCGTGTCGGTCACGGAGTCTGCATGTTCTCCCCGTGTCAGTCACGGAATCTGCATGTCTTCTCTGTGTCAGTCACTGAGTCTGCATGTTCTCCTCCTGTCGGTCACGGAGATTGCATGTTCTCCCTGTATCGGTCACAGAGTCTGCATGTTCTCCTCCTGTCGGTCATGTATTCTGCATGTTCTCCCCGTATCAGTCACAGAGTCTGTATGTTCTCCTCCTGTCGGTCATGTATTCTGCATGTTCTCCCCGTATCGGTCACAGAGTCTGCATGTTCTCCTCCTGTTGGTCATGTATTCTGCATGTTCTCCCCGTATCGGTCACAGAGTCTGCATGTTCTCCTCCTGTCGGTCATGTATTCTGCATGTTTTCCCTGTGTCAGTCGCGGAGTCTGCATATTCTCCCCGTATCGGTCGCGGAGTCTGCATGTTCTCCCCGTCTCATTTGTGAATTATGCATGTTCTCCATATGTTGTGAGGGTTTCATTTTGCAATTCACAGCCATGTGATTTGGCTAACTGGCATCTATAGGTTTCCCCTTGTGTATGATTGTGTGTATGTGCCCTGCGAAGGACTGTCATCCTGGAATATCCCAGCTACCTGGGATAAGCTCCAGTTCCCCCATGACCCTGACCAGGATAAGATGGATGGGTGGATTATCATTATTTGTGACTCTGTGTCCCAAGTCCAAACTGGTCCACAGCTTTTTGATCCACCTTTGGACCTCCTGACATCTATCTTTTGACATTTCGGGGTTGGGGGGGGTGGTCTCTCTGCTCTTGGGAGGCTGGGATTTACATATGCATTTCAGTGAAGGCCAACCAGGAGATTGCTCAGATATTGTGCTGTCTGAGGCCAACAAATGGTGACATTTCGTTTTAATCAAATACTTTATTCATGCGACAGTCTCGTGGAAAATAGGAAGAGCAAAGTAGGAATTCCAAAATGCTGATGACCATGAATAACTGTAGACTCACAGGTATTTGCATTTTAACAGCCTTGGAAATCTAATTATTTATTCAGGACTTTTGGACATCGGTTGGCCAAGCAAACATTTTCATTGTCATTGTTGTCATTGAACTAACCGTGAAGTGAAGAGAATCATAAAAAAGGAGCCATCCATCAAACAGGACCTTTAACCTGTGTATATTTTCTGTCTAATTACATCCGCTTATATTCCATCATTATTATTATAGTGTCGTGCCTCCTGAATGGTGGCTCGTCTCTGCACCAATGTCACGGTCTTCACACTCAATTAAGTGTAGAAGTAAACAAGGGATCGACAACATGATGGTCTCTAACTGAATAAATAAGCAAAGCACCGGGATGCGGTCGTGTCACTGCCCGGGGCGGGGGTCTCCTTTTAAAGATCCATTTCCAGCCGGCGCTGGAACCCCATTATTATATATCTGTGTTTTAATTTTAATGCCCATCTTCGCAGCTACGACACCATGGGCGGGCTGAGTGGCTCGCCTTCCCGCGGCGTCTCTGCGCTGGCTAGTCACGACCGTCTCCCCCCCCTGGTCCACACCCCCACCTGCACGCTCACCTGCGCCCGCGGCGGGGGCCCCCGCAGATGGGCAGGTGGGCGTCCACCCGGCTGGGTGGGCAGGCGGGCTGGCTGCTGAAGCGAGGAGGCCTGTAACAAGCTTGGAGTGCGCGAGCACTAACACAGTGCCGGCTTCTGTTTAGGCCACTTCATTAATACACCTTTAATATCTGCCCTTTGCTCTGTAGAGCTGATGCCCCATACATCCTGCTGCCACGACGATGACGTAGCTCCTCTATTCGCGTTAGGATTAAGCACCTTGTGAAGTTTTAATGGCCATTTCTATTTATATCAGCTTTGAGGTGCCGGCTCCCGTGAGCTGGCCCATCGCTCTTCATCTCGACGTCGTTGGGTTTCTCAGAAATTCCTCTCACTAGTCTTTGTCCGCCTGGCAGTCTTGGCGCCGTCATCACGGAGTTCTTTTCACAGACACTGCCGTGTCTCACTACATTTCACTGCTACCCCGTGTGATATTGTCCAGCAGAAAAAACACGTACATTAATAAATAAACCATGTTGATATTCTCAGACATGGTTTCCTCAGCTCCCTTGCCATGTTCTTACCGAAACTCAAGAAAAATGATGAGGACAGCAGAATCAATCATTGGAAAATTACATTATTTTCCCCACTATTCACCGGGTGGACAGACGCAGACAGATTCCATAACACATTTTCTGTCCTACATAAAAATATGAGTTAGGCCTGTACTGTTTGTACATCACATCAACACATCAAATATATGCACTAATAACTGCCCAAATGAAGGCAGCTTCTCAACATGAAATACCCTATTGCAGGGGTGGGCAATCTTATCCGCAAAGGGCCGCTGTGTATGCGGGTTTTCGCTGCAACTGCCTAATTAGGTTACTAATTAGAGGACCCATTGGCAGGCGAGTCCTCACACCTGGGTTTGAACAGCTGACCTTCGGGTTATCCCGAAAACCTGCATAGACAGCGGCCCTTTGCGGATAAGATTGCCCACCCCTGCCCTATTGGGATGTGGAGCCACTGCAATTCAGGAGGAGGGATTTGTGAGGAGTGCCATCATCTGATGTGATGCTGATGCTGATGCCGCGCAAATGCAGATTCCGTTGTTACTACGGCTATGCATTCGCTGATCTGAGCCGCAAACGCTCTTGGCATGGTCTGTGCGTCGTTTTCACCGACCTGTAATCCTCATAGCCACTATCTTAAGTCAGATGAGGGCTGTCTCTTGGAATGGCTTTGTGTTTCCCGGCATTTGCGTTGCCCTCTAAGGGCCCGTGTGGGTCCAGTGTGCCAAGAGCCAACACCAAGCCCACGGCAGAGCTGCCAGGAGCCAGCTCCCCAGCCCAGCCCCGGGGCTTGTTTTGGTGTCTCTGATACAAACTCATCTGCGTGCTGAGCCAGGATGAAGGCTGAGTCATCTGACCATGTGACTCCATTTTTCCGTCTCCAGAGCACTGTCTGCACTTGACACACACCTTTACTTGCTAAAATAATTTGTAATAGTGAGTTTATGTCCCTCAAGATGACATTTGTCTTCTGTGATGTTTACTGCTGCTGCCCACTTTGCATTGACATCCTGATCACATGAGTGCTGTCATCCTTATGCAATGATATCTGACATCTGACCTCCATGGTAACCTTACCTTGCTGTTGCTACCGGCATATAAATGTCTATAATCATGGCAAAACATTTCATTGTAAAGTCTGTATTTTTCCACTTCATTGTGTTTGTAGTGACACTTCCCAGTGTTTAATTTATCACAACCCATGAATCACAAAGGCCTGAATGTTAACTGCACAAAACTTTATTTTCACTGCATCTAATTACAATAGGTTAATTAATAAAGTGTAAAAGTCAATGTATCAAAATCATTTTCGCTAAAAACCCATTGAGGTGGGTCATATACACACCATTTGAGTTTCCCCCTGCCTTCCGACTGTTCCCGGAAACATCTCTGGCTTGTGCTGAGATTCCCAGGTCAGGCCAACTCCCTTCTTTGACTAATAAGACTGTAATGGCTGTAATGTGTCGGCTCGTGTGAAACGAGTCTGGGATCTATTCCTTGCTCTTACGGCCTCAAGGTGCCCATCTGCTGCTTCAAGGACCTTTTATACTGGATATTGTAAAGTGATGAACATGGAGCCTCTTTAAACAGCAATGTCTATACTGGCAGTCTTCATGGCAGGGAGAGTGGCGGGTGGTGCCAAGGTATGGACGGGTACCTCCTCAGTCTCCACTCAGTTACCGATGCATTAACCGCCCATTAACCAAACACGGGGAGAGATTAACGACCCCACACAGCAGACGGCCGTCAAAACAAACCCATTTAGCAAACAGACTCGGAGAGAAAAATGACCAAGTAACTTCTGGAGAGTAAAGAGAGGCTGTTATTGATGAAGGACAAATGCATTATTTTAAAAAGGAGTGAGACCAACCAGCAGGACGAACTAGAAGATAACAGCATGAAAAAAAAAACATACCTAAGCGGGAACAGACGACGCTGTCAAGCATAAGACGCACGCGTGTCTCAGTTTCAAGGAAAAGCAACGGGGTGTCGCTTTCTGACGGAACTGCCATTTTGGCAAAGCGGAGGGGCGTTTGTGGAAGTTTTGTCTCTGTTTGCTAAGTATGCGGAGAGGCCTCTGTAGAGGAAGCCAGCTGCCAGACACTGTCATCCATCAGACGGCTCAGGATTACATGAGTGGCAGCTTGGAAATATAATGATCTGTTGTGACGGCCTGATGCAGTGCAGGAGGAACCTGAAATCAATAACAATGCTATCAGAACTGGAAATCAAATGCAAAATAATTCCCGCGGCATCCCGTGGATAATGACGTTTGCTTCTTTGAGGAATCGCTAATCAGTGTTTTCTTCTCCTTCTGTATTGACAGACGCCTCAAGAGCTTAGTAAAGTGGAGTAGCGTAGCCTGGGACGATGGCATAGTGAGGCCTTAAAAATAAGTTTCCAGGGGATGGCGCTGTTAGGGCCCAAGCACTTCATTAACAATCTGCGGATGGTTCTGAAATGAAATGGGCCACGCAGGGCCGGCTTAGGGAAAGGTCGCTCTACCCTGGAGTCACACGGCGGCATTTCACCTCGGGGGGGTGCTGTTAGGCTCTCAGGCTTTAACATTAACGTCTCTCTGGCTGTGTCAAGTGGAAAACTCCACGAGGATTACAGGCCCCGAACGCGATGTCTTACTGCTGAAACTGACTGCTGCGTATTGATTTCATTTTAGTCATTTTACTTTTTTAACACTTAAAAATGTCTTGACAGCTAGCCCCCCGGCCACTGGGTTTCCTATGGCATTAGAGGGGAGACGTCCGTGAGCTTCCTCGGGGATGCGTGAGAGCTTATTTGCTTCTAGGAGGGTCTGCGATGTGCAGTAGATCTATGGCACTACATCAATGGGCACTACAACAGAAGGGGAAGAATATAACCCTGCAAATGTAACATTTCGCGTGCATAAAAATCCCAACCACCAGCACAGATGTGAAACCCAGAAAGAACCGCGAGAACGTTTATCATAATACCGTCGTTTGGCTTCTGTTTTTATGTTGATGGGGGATGGGCAAGTGGGCAACAGAAATCGACGAATGCATGCTGATAAAGGTTAAAGTTTGACTTTTAAATTGTTATTATAAGATACCATAGTTTGCTTTTAGCCTATCTGTCGATGTTCCTGTGGAAAGAGCATTTAGTTTCGCATTTGCATTTCCGAGCGAGATGTTTATGCATGCGGAATATTAGAACCTGCAGGCTTTTATTTTTCACCTCGTGCTTTAGCACCCTGGAGTTTTGACGTTGATGTGGTACCATAGAAATGGCCAGTGATGGAAGCTTATTAAGAAAACGTACAACTAGCTGTACTTTGTAAATATAATGACAGAGGCTTCAAATACAGTCAAATACAGTGCCGCAAATACAATTCCACAGAAACGTACTCAGTATACTTCCTTTAATTCAAATACAGTTAAATACACTCAGATACACTCCCTCAAATACAAACACATGCCTTCAAATACAAGTACCCTGAAGCATACTCAGATGCACGCCTTCATATACAAATACACTAAATACGCTCAAATGCACACCCTGGAATACAAATAAACTCAAATATACACCTTCAGATACAACAATCCTGAAATACAAATACACTGAAATATACTCAGATACACTCCCTCAAATACAAATACACTGAAACATACTCAAATACACAAATACACTGAAACATACTCAAATACACTCCCTCAAATACAAATACACTGAAACATACTCAAATACACAAATACACTGAAACATACTCAAATACACTCC
>JAODKM010000001.1:16281374-16292627 GCA_026780845.1 Petrocephalus sullivani | reverse complement strand
AGGGCTGCTGTTACATGTGGGTATCTGGCAAAGGGCTGCTGTTACACGAGGGTATCTGGCAAAGGGCTGCTGTTACACATGGGTATCAGGCAAAGGGCTGCTGTTACACGTGGGTATCAGGCAAAGGGCTGCTGTTACATGTGGGTATCTGGCAAAGGGCTGCTGTTACACGAGGGTATCTGGCAAAGGGCTGCTGTTACATGTTGGTATCTGGCAAAGGGCTGCTGTTACACGAGGGTATCTGGCAAAGGGCTGCTGTTACACGAGGGTATCTGGCAAAGGGCTGCTGTTACATGTGGGTATCTGGCAAAGGGCTGCTGTTACACGTGGGTATCAGGCAAAGGGCTGCTGTTACACGTGGGTATCAGGTAAAGAGCGGCTGTAATATCAGTTCTGCATGACACTATTTCTGGTTCTCTTTTTATTTCACTATTTTGCATGTTATTTATTTATTATTAATGCAGCTCCATATTTTCCTCATGGATATGTCAGCCTGACCTAGACTAGAGGGGAGGTTAACCACAGAGATTACATATCCACACCTAGATATGTGTGAGATTGGCATATGGCCATGTCCCTGTAATAACTGCCCCAGGTCCTCTCCCATGGCAGAGAGAGGGATCTCTGCAACATGCCAGCTTATTCCGCCCCTTCCGTCAGCCTTCAAGAGGCCCAGAGCAGCACCTGTGACTTGTCCCCGCTTACATCGCATAGCCAGAATGCCTGTATTGATGGTGTCATAGACATTTGAGCTGCGTAACCAAGAGCATTAATTTTTGCGTCCAGTAACTGCACAGTTTACAGCTTAGAGTGTAAAGTCAGTCAGAAAGAGACTGTAAATAATTCACTGATATGTCTGGGAAGGTGTGGAGCTGCCCTGTCCCGAAATGTTTCTCCTTCTTCTTCTCGCGTGAATGGAAAAGAGAATTTTAGATGATGGTTCCTGGCCGGTCCTGTGGTCCAGCTTCAGAGAAACTCAGCTACCGAGCCGTAAGGGTCTTTAGACAGAAATTTCATATTGCAGTTCTCCTCTTTGAATACTAATAGAATAGATTATATAATTAGGGTTAATTGGTTTTTGTTAAAATGTTGGGCACAATATCTGAAAACTAACTTTACTTAAAGCAGCCATTATACTGCATTACACATACCTTGATAATGCATTATAATGCATTTATAAAGTACTATAAACCCGGCTATAACAATTTCTAAAAAGACATAACACATTATAGTCATGTATATTATGAATGCACTATAAAGATGTAATCTATAATACACTATAAACATCTTCATGATGCAACATAAAGCATCCTCACTGGCCAGTATAATGCACAATCCGCTGTGTGGGAACATTTTGGCTTCAGTGTTGAGTATGGGGTTTTTTTCACCGCAGCAAGTACCGTACTTTTGGTACCTCAATAAAGTAGTGATGGCCGATTCGCGAACGAATTGTTCTTTTTAACTCGGTTTTTTTAGTGAACGGGTCGAACCGATTCGTAACTCTGAACGAATCAATTTTAAAAATTTTCAAAAAAAGTTTTTAAAACTGAACTTTGGTTATTCAACATCCAAAATCATCCCCCGCGATTTTAGATTTATTTTTCATGTTCCGTCAGCGCTTGTCTCCTATCACTTTTACGTTCATTCTTTTGCATTCGTATACACCCGAGCGCCTGCCGAGAACACCCGAACACTCGGGCGCCTGCCGAGAACACCTGAATGGCCGAGAGCCTGACTCATCGTGAGACACGGTGATGGGAGATACGGGTTCTAACTCGGTGGCTCGAAAAAACCAGAGAACCCGTTCAATGAACGAATTGAACTTACAATTTTCGGACACTCGGTCGGTGGCTCAAATGAACGGTTCGCGAACCGATCCCAAGAGCCATTGCGTTCGATTCAAACGCGTCCGAACGACGCTCGATTAATGAATCGAACGGTTCGCGAATCGATCCCAAGAGCCCTTGCGACGTTTACTGCGGAAATGCTGTTACGCTGCTGAAAGGAATAAAATAAACGCAGCTATTCATCATTTATCACAACAGTAAAGTATTGCATTTCTGTTTAATAAAACTATATGTCTTTCATAAAAAAAGATATTTATTAACAAACAACAACGTATGCAAGTTTACTCATCCTCATTGTATGTGTATGTGTGATTGTATTGGTAATATTGCAGTTGTTGTTAACTGTGATGTAGTCCGTGGTACTCATGCACATGAATTTGGCTTAATTAAAGAAAATAAGAACTACATATACACGCGTGTTTATTCAGCATCAACACACTTTATTATTTTTTTATTTGTTATTTTTTTTGTGAATAGTCAAGCTGAACAATTTTGTTAAACACCAGCGCCATCTTTCAGTCAAATAACGTGACCTTGAGACACCGTTCAATTTATGATGATCCCATGATCCGTTGAAGTGAATCATAGAATCGATTCATTACAACGGACAGTTCGAAAGAATCGAATCAGTTAATTGAGTCGAACTTCCCATCACTACAATAAAGTACCCAAATTTCGGTACTTCTTTTAAGTTGGTTTTCCACTGGCATAAAAACTGGTACTGGCGTTGAATAAATTTAAAGCACAACATGAGTCGGGGCATTTTGTACTGAATTTGAGAGGTGGTTGTAGAATACAGCTGGACGATGTTGGATATTAAATCTAACGTCGCATGTTATGGACATGCGCAGTTCTTACAGCGTTAGTGAGTTACATTAAGGTCAGACTTTTTCTTACATTACGGACAGCGCAGTGGGTTAATGTTTTTACTAAAACATTTTTACTTTAGCATAGGGAAAAAGCTTAGCTAACTTTGCAATTTTAATGATTATTCCTTGCATAGATTATATCCAATATATATTTTTAAAATCAGTTTAAAGTTGACCTCCGCAGCTTTTACTTGGGCGCTGCTTGCGTTCTCCGAGACGATCATAATCATTCTCACCTTTGCTATTTAAATCACTCCTAGACAGCTTTGTGAACTAAGTTTTTAATTTTATGTTAACTAACTCATAAATACCTCAGTATTTATTACACCAAAATCACATTTCTATATTTGGAAATTCTCCAATACCGTGCCGCACTAGTATAGGCCTATTAAATAAATTACTTTTAAAATTTCTTGTTATACCGTCCAGATCTTGTTGTATCTTATCTTACGACCAGATTTCAATTGTACGTTATTTTTTTTTACTTAGTTTATTGCTGTTTTCTGTGTTTGTAACTTTTTTTCAAGGCGGCGGTCGCATTGTTTCAGAATCGGGCTATTTGCGTAACCAGGCGACAGCGAAAGCGTATTTCATAGCCAAAGACCTGCAGCCCTTCTCGGTGGTTTCAGACATGGGATTCCATTACATGATAAAGGTACTCGAACCTCGTTATAGTATGCCCTCCCGAATACATTTCAGCTGCAAAGTGATTCCAGAACTGTACCGAGTATATAGGCGTGAAGCTGAAACCGACCTGAGACAAACGTTTCACATTACTTTATACTGCACTTTACTATATTTAATATGGCCTGTTTTTGTACGTATGATGTGTTCAATTTTTATAATAAATTGTGATTTGACATCTGTCATGTCTTTAATTATTCTTACATTTAATATTGGCACTTCAAGTGTGAGTAGTAGTACCTTTTTGATTTAAAATGAAAGAATCTGTTAGAGCTAAGAGCTAACATTAATATACCAAATCCGAACCATTACCGTGACCCAAAAACTGTGATACGTACCGAACTGTGGGCACACTGAACGGTTGCATCCCTAGTACTTACCTGACTCACTGCAAGTTAATTGTTCAGAAAGGATGCAGCACACGTAATGGAACAAATGCTTTAACCGCCTGGTAAGGAAAACAACAGAGGGACATGCAGGTCTTTACTGCTCTCCCAGCTAAAGCCTCCTCACATTACTCTAAACATATGCAATGCTATTAAACATTAAACATCCCTTTACCCTGATTTTAATATTAACATTTTGCTGTATAACATTTCTTATGTTTCTGTGTAGCTCACTTCACTGGCTTGCAATTAACACACACAGATTATTAGATTTATTTGCAAATCTCAATTTGGGTGCTTGTGTGAGTTGTTATTGGAATTCGCACAGAGCAATAAAAGCACATGGATACGAATTTAATGGGATGAAGATCTTTAATCAAGTATGAATAACGTGCGAATGCGAGAAACGTTCTTTGGAATGATAAGAGTTTGTAAAATATTACCCATCAACATCATTAATATTTGTTATAAAGTGCAGATATGTTATAGGATAGCACAAATGACCACTGAACAATGTGACCACACTATTCACATTGTGAAAAAAACAAAAATTGACAGTTCTTATTATGATGTTAAGGAATATCTGTCTAATATTTCAGTTCTGCCATGGGCCATTAATTATAGACATTTATGCAGCATATCTCTGGAGACTTAAAAATAATTGAAATAATAGATAAAAGATTAAGGCATTTTTGGCAGGGTTACTGAGTAGTGCAGAGATCCTCTCCATGGATCAATCTAATATATGTTTAGGATTGCAATTACCTTTTTTTCTGAAAGCTGATGCATTTCTGTACCTGAGAATTACTTGACAGATCATGTGAGATCTGTTCTGACAGCTCTGTAACTGGCATGGGGTGCGATACAAAGATGCTGGGAGCCTCTGTAGGTTTGCAATTGGAGAGCAACTCCCAGCATGCACTGTGACCCCACATGACCAATCAGAATGCCATTGCTAGGGAGGTCACGACCACTCAACAAGCGTGGGAGGGAATGAATAAGCAGGTTTACTCCAGGCTGTGCTGGGATGCAGAATTGGCAGGGTGAGTGTAATCGGATATATTTTTAAAGAAGTATCAGGATGTTGACATTCATGGCTCCATATTCGAAGATATTCAAAGATCTTCAAAGATGTTTGGGCCATCTAGCGGCACCCTGCTCCCCTCTCCATAACCTCACACCCCCTTTACAGTGACCCCACATCCGCCTGGCTCCCCACTCTCCTCTCCATAGCCCCACATTCCTGTACAGTGACCTCGCTTCCGGCACCCATCCACCAGCGCCCCACTCTGCTCTCTGTAACCTCACATCTCTGTACAGTGACCTCGTTTCCAGCACCCATCCGCCGGCGCCCCACTCTCTTCTCCATAACCTCACATCCCTGTACAGTCACCCCACATCCAGCGCCCATTCGCCAGTGTCCCATGGTCCTCTCCATAACCTCACATCCCTATACAGTGACCTCACATCCAGCACCCATCTGCCGGCGCCCCGCTGTCTTCTCCATAACCTCTCATCCCTGTACAGTAGCCCCACATCCAGCACCCATCCGCCAGCGCCCCACTGTCCTCTTCATAACCTTACATCCCTGTACAGTGACCCCACGTCCAGCGCACATCCACCAGCACCCCACTGTCCTCTCCATAACCTCACATCCCTGTACAGTGACCCCACATCCAGGGCCATCCGCTGGCACCCCGCTGCCGTCTCCATAACCTCACATCCCTGTACAGTGACCCCACATTCAGTGCCAATCCATTGGCTCCTTACTCTCCTCTCCATAGCCTTATACCCCCTGTACAGTTTGAGAAGAGGAGAGAGCTGGAAGCTTTCGGAAAGAAACCAGTATAAAAACACTAGGGCAAGTCAATCCTATAGGTGGCCACCTAGGGTGTCCACTTCTCAGGGGGCACTGAAATACTAGCCAGATTCACTTTGCCTCAGATGGGGAGATGTTGATGCATGCCTAGAGCACATCAGCTTGGGCTGACACTGAAAAACATATCAGCTGTTGCACTTTACTTTATCAGAACCCTTTATTGCAACCAGAGAATTTACATGTCTGAGGAGATCAGTATGGTCTATGTAACCAAGTAAAAATAGAAAAAAATTAAAAAATAATTCAGATATTTGCTCATATATGTGTCCTCCTGCTGATGGACAGCCCATCAAATAACACAAGGTTTGAATTTGCAGCTGTATCGCTGGGGGTTTGAGTATTTAGAGGTTTAATGTGTCTCTTCAATGGAGTGTCCTGTGCTGGCTCAATATAGCGCTGCCCCCCCCCCCCCGCGCCATAAGGGTAGGCTGCAATGCTGCCTCTCTGTCCCCTTCCAGAAACCCTCGTAATGATGACATGTAAATCATCCTCTCTGGAGAACGCTGGGCACGTTAACCTAGAGGGGTGTCACAGTCATTTGTCCATGAGGGGTGAATATTTGTGCATCTACGCCCCACTTCTGACACACATGCCATTCAAGGCATTCTGGTAATGGGCCGGGAAATGGATCCCCTCTCCAGCTGTGTGAATTGTACTCGCGCAGCAGAAATGAAATGTTTTGTGCTGTCGATTTACAGCCTCAATGACTGCCAAGCGCATTCTGGACGAGCTGGGCGCTGGATCAAAGGCAAACGGGTTGGTAGTTTTGGTCCTAAATGGAGACTTTTGTCACCAATAACGAGCCATGGCAGCGACAGACTCCTCTGACTGCTGCCTCATGGGTGTCTGATTCTGCTGTGGTCTTCACCCCTGACCACTCTCTCCCGGCTTCCTCTCGGCTGTCTGTGATTCTCCGGCGGTCTTTGCCTCTGACTGGTGTCACTTGTCTGTGATACTGAGGTGGTCTGCACCTCTGATAACTGCCTCTCAGTTCTTTGTTTTCCTGCAGCATCTCTGCATTTGACCACTGCCTCTCTGCCTCACTGCCTGTGATCCTGCAGCGTTTTTACCTCTGACCGCTCTCTCTTGACTGTCTGTGACCGTGCAGCATCTCCGCCTCTGACTGCTGCCTCTCAGCTGTTTGTGACCCAGTAACATCTTTGCCTCTGACCGCTGCCTGTTGGCTGTCTGTGGTCCTGCAGTGTCTCCACCTTTGACAGCTGCCTCTCGGCTGTCTGTGACCCTGCAGCGTCTCCACCTCTGATGGCTGCCTCTCGGCTGTCTGTGGCCCTGCAGCGTCTCCACCTCTGATGGCTGCCACTCGGCTGTTTGTGGCCCTGCAGTGTCTTTGCCTCTGGCAGCTGCCTCTCGGCTGTCTGTGACCCTGCAGGGTCTTAACCTCTGACAGCTGCCTCTTGCTGTCTGTGAGCCTGCAATATCTTTGCCTCTGACAGCTGCCTCTTGGCTGTCTGTGGCCCTGCAGTGTCTTTGCCTCTGACAGTTGTCTCTTGGCTGTCTGTGACCCTGCAGTGTCTTTGCCTCTGACAGCTGTCTCTCGGCTGTCTGTAGCCCTGCAGTGTATTTGCCTCTGACAGCTGCCTCTCGCTGTCTGTGACCCTGCAGTGTTTTAGCCTCTGACAGCTGCCTCTCGCTGTCTGCGACCCCGCAGTGTCTTTGCCTCTGACAGCTGTCTCTGACCCTGCAGTGTCTTAGCCTCTGACAGCTGCCTCTCGCTGTCTGTGACCCTGCAATGTCTATGCCTCTGACAGCTGTCTCTCGGCTGTCTGTGACCCTGCGGCAGTCTCTCTCAGCCTTTAGGGTGGCAACACTGTGATGTGGAGAGGAAGGCAGACTTTTCTCATCGAAAACATTTACAGAACTGAAAACATTGATTTCTATTTTGTCAATCGATATTCTAGATTCATTTTCTCTTACGAAAAGAAAAAAATAACAGAATTATAGAGATATAATTATTAATGCATGAATGATGCCGCAAATGGCAGGCAGTTCATTAAAATGAATTTATCAGCAAGTATTTGTGTAATATGTCTGTCTCATGTTCACGGCGCCTTGTCGCGGTGGGTCCAGTGATCCGAGACCCAGTCTGGTCAAAGTGCTCTGTAAACAGCCGGCCCAGCCTGATACTATGCTGTCCAAAAATTCCCATAAGGAGAGTATTGTTACTCCCCCCCCCACACACACACCATGTAGCTAGGACATAATTGCAGTGGCATTTTATATGCAGAAAGTCTGAGTACTGAAATGAAGACTCCTCTGTGCCCATTTATACTCCAGAGACATTAAACATACAGATATATAAAAAACATGGGCTAGTGCTTCAGAGTTATCTTACATTCATAGGAATACATTATTGAAAGTAGTATTTTCATTTATGGAATGAATTACTATTTATATGGATGGCTGATTGCTCCACTTGACATTTTTAATATTTCACTGCAGCTTCTGATGCTGTTGCTTACGCAGCATTTGGCCTTTGAAGATCTTTCTTACATAGTTTTGAGAATATTTTACTGTAAATACTGTAACTGTCATAAGAGACACTATATCTGTCCTGAGAAGATTGTTCTTTCTTTTAAAAATCTGCTGTCTGCTTCATTTTTCCTCGCTTCACAGGCGTAACATTCCTGCATTTCCACTGAAAAGTTACCAACGTTTTATCCTTCAGTAAATTCTAAATAACCCAGCAGAATATTTAACATTATTTCATGTTTTCCAGTCAGCATTGGAGAGCAGCGATGCATCACATGCAGATTTCTGTTGTGTTGCGATGCGGACGCCGTGAAGGTCGCACCAGCCTTCATGTGCTTTCTCTCTCCAGAACTGTTTTTCTCTCCACCTCTAACTGCAGAGATTTTCACTGGCTGCCGCTTTTTACCGACAGGTGCAAGTGCAATCTTCACGCCAACAGCTGCATCTACGACAAAGAGAAGTTAGTCTGTGAGTGTGAGCACAACACAACGGGCCCAGACTGTGGCCGCTGCAAGAGGAGCTACCAGGGGCGTGTATGGAGCGCAGGCTCGTACCTGCCCATCCCCAAGGGCACAGCCAATATCTGTGAGTACCCACATAACCCCAACCCTAAACCTAGCTTCCTATCCTCAAGGGCACGGCCAATATCTGTGAGTACCCACCTAACTCCAACCCTACCTGCCCATTTCCAAGGGCACGGCCAATATCTGTGAGTACCCACCTAACCCTAACCCTACCTTCCCATCCCCAAGGGCACGGCCAATATCTTTGAGTACCCACCTAACCCCAACCCTAAACCTAGCTTCCCATCCTCAAGGGCACGGCCAATATCTGTGAGTACCCACCTAACCCCAACCCTAACCCTACCTACCCATTGCCAAGGGCACGGCCAATATCTGTGAGTACCCACCCTAACCAGACCTACCTATTGCCAAAAGTACCTTGCTAACCCTAGCCACACCACAGGTTTTTTCCTTTTTTTTGTCTCCAGGAAAATAATTTCTGAACAAAAACTCTATGGGAAATGTGTGTGCTTCCAGACCATCGTAGTTCAAGGAAGCCCCCCCTTTGTTCACATCCTAATCTTGGTTAAAAATGAAGGTGTGGCTGTTCCTTCCTGGGAATTGGGTGGGTGGGGCATCTTTGTCATTCCAGTTTTCTGGGATTTCTGACATGTGGCCCCGGACCGTCCAGATAGTGCCGAATGGCCAGTGTAGGCCCTCGATGCAGAGGTCCCTGGCTTTAAAGACAGGGGGGGGGTAAAGGAGGCAACAGGTGAAGCTCACCCCTCACAAAACCATTGGACGGTCCGGGGCCACATGTCAGAAATCCCAGAAAACTGGAATGACAAAGATGCCCCACCCACCCAAGGGAAGGAACAGCCACGCCTTCATTTTTGACCAAGATTAGGATGTGAACAAAGGGGGGGCTTCCTTTCAACCTATTAAATAACAACACAGATGCATCAAAATGAGGGGGGGGGGTAAAGCAGGGAACAGGTGAAGCTCACCCCTCACAAAGCCATTAGATTTTGTAAAATCCCAAAACAGTTATGGTGCTTGAAATACCATCAGTGGCCATTTTCTCATGCATAAACACACATATTTATGGGGTAGCACCATTATTATTTATTACAACAGCATAGCTGGTTGTGTGACCCACATTTACCAAACTCTTATGGCAGTGTGAATGGGGCTGAGGTCAGGAGCGGGGGGAGGAGGGGGTGAGGTGAGGGCGGGACAGCCTGAGCCCAGCATGGGGGGTGCAAATCGTTTTAGGTGACAGTGAAGGTTTCATTCTTCATTGTGGAGATTTCTGTGCCCGTCAGAGGGACGCGACGGAGAGGGATTAGTTCTGGAATTATCTCTGACAGCCCACTTTGTGGGAGGGACTGTTTGCCCGCCCCCACTTTGCTCAAAGGGAATGTTTTGAGTGCCACCCTGGAAGGTTCCTTGTTCGAATGCTCCAACATGACGTGCTCAGACCTGTGTGTTTGTCCATGCCTGACATTTTTCTGCTGGAATAAAAGCTTTCGCGAGCACTGTACCTGGGCAGTGGGAGACGTGTTGGCAGTAATTACTGTGAGGCAGCCCTCTGCTGCTGTCCCAGACAAGCGCCTTTAAATAACGGAAATGAAAGCGGTGATTGGTGCAGCCGCCCAGCAGGCAGGCCAGACCCCCAGAGTACTGCGGTACGCTGCCGTCAGCGAGACCCAGGTACTGCTGCGGCTGCAGTTAAGACCGGGACTCTACTTACCACCACACTGCTGGCATCTGATCCTTTTCATTCATAAAAAAATACCTTCAAATGATTCCGTTTCTCAGCAAATATAGAACTAGGCCTACTTTCTAGGTCCTTGTCCCTTAGCAGGAAAAAATTTAGTTTATAACTATGCTGAACATTTTTATCTTTGATTTTATTTTATCTGTATTACTAAACTTGAGTTATCAGTGATAAATCTCTTGTGTTTTTACTGAAGTACAAACTGGGTAGCAGTTCTGCTAGATCATCAGGGGTTAAATATTCTTCTTTGGTCTTCTCTCTTTGGAGATCTGAGCTAAATATGATATAAGCTTTTATGAGACTTATTGATTTTACAGCTTTTTACCATTTAATTATTCTCAGTTACAGTATTATTTTCTGCAGAAAACAGAGCTGAGTGGATCTCTGAAGATGATAGTTAAATATGATCCAGAACAAGCGGAACCAGTGCAGAACACAGACTGAAACCGCTTATGGGATGTTGGCCACCAGAGACGGCCGTGGGGGAGCGTTAAGGCGTGATGCAGATCCTCATCTCTTACTCTGCACACCTTCCCCTACCTTCTCTATCCCTGTGCGGCATCTGTCCACATCCTCTGGAACCTTGCAGTTAGTCAAGACCAAAGGAACAACACCTTTGGACTTCTCCCCCCACAAAGCCCTTAATCTATGCAAGTTGTTCGATCTTGGCTTCTTTCCCTCCTCAGTTTGGTTGCAGGGCGTAATTATCAGGATGAACAGAACATTGAGCTGTGCCAAATCAGGCCGGCCGCTTGCCACACTGCAGTGTGAAAAAAGCACAACTGTCTCATCAGGCCGGCTGCTTGCCACACTGC
>JAODKM010000001.1:16261875-16273144 GCA_026780845.1 Petrocephalus sullivani | reverse complement strand
TGGGGGGGGAGCAGACTGCAAGGTCTTGGGGGGGTTGGATTGTAACACTTACTGTAATCACTCCCTGTTAAATGTGCCCAGAAGACACTGAGTCACTATTTCCAAAAACAGGAAATAGAACTTGTATGTAATTCGCCCTTCCCGACAAGTTCCTCATACATGAGCCATGCTTTGATTTTTTTTATCCATATGTATGGTGTCTGTATGTATGTATGCACTACATACATATACATACAATCACACAGCATTATGGTATATAGTGTGCATATTCACGTCATGGTAGAATATCATTATTGGCTGCCTTGATCATTATCAAAGGAACCATGAGGCCACACTATTATATAAGATGATAATGTTTCCACCAGTGGTCTGGGGGGTGCATCTCCCACATGCCTGCCGGTCATGTGACAGGCACCTGGAGGCACACGTGTGTCCGTCTCTCATGGGCCACGAGCCATGCTTGTAATAACTCCTGGTCTCTCCTGATTGCCCGCAGTTGGACAGAATGTTTCGTCCCTAGGGGTTGCAAATCGAAATCAAGGTAGGAGACCTCAAACCAAGATGAAATATCTTTGTAGGTCAACCAGCAGCTCGTGGGATAAGTGCTGCTGAAGGGGTGCGGTAGCAGCAGAAGTGGCCAAGTCCTTCTGCCTGTTGGCACTTATGAATTATTTAAACTGTCTACTTGCTTTCGTTCACAAGGAGCCAGAAAGTGCCGAGAGAGCATGAAGGTTATTGTTATAAAGTGCTGCTGTTCTTCTTTGGATGCATTTCAGAATCATGCCGTAGTCAGTGCGAAGTCCCTTTGTGCTCCTCCATCTGCAGCCAGCCCCCGACGCGGCCCCTTCCCACAAATCACACCTAATTAAATGAGCACTTCCCCTGATTTCAATAGCCTCTGATTATGCTCTGTGTTTTAATTTGGAGCGGCCCTTCCTGGGGCCCTCAGCTCTGTCTCCAGCCGGCAGCAGGCGAGGGACTCAGCGGCTTTTTGTGCCAGATGATGCCCGGTGATCTCGCATTAGTCCAGCGTGCAGTTATGCTGCGCCTACTTGCCTGCTGCCTCCTGATTTCCTACTTTCTCTTAAATGAATTTTAAAGCAAAGGGCACAGTGGCTAGCACCTCTGCCCTGGCTGCACACCCTCCCTATGTGGTCGTGGGCTTTTCCTCTAGTACCACGGCTTCCCCCCACAGTCCAAAAACATGCTAAGGTGAATAGGTGTTAATGGTGTCTGTACCAGCCATATTGCCCATGCCATATTCCCTTCCCTACCTCCGTGGCTTCCGGGGTAGCCTGACCCCCGCAACCCTGTATAGGACAAATCAGGATGGATGGGTGGATGGAGACCAAGGTGGGGCATTCTTGCACTGCCATCTTCCTGGTGCAGTTCGGAGTTGGGAAATGCATGCTAGTGAAATCAGTTTGTTTGTGCTGTCAAGGTAAATAATGTGTCACAGGGCTCGGGGAAGGAGGCTGGGGCTCACGGTGCCAAACTGTCCCCAAGTGTAGTGCTGGCTACACGCAGGACACTTAGCGATCTTCGTACACAGTACTCTGCTCTGTAAGCACTCTTACCTCAGGAGGAAAGCAGTGGGGCAGGTCTGCTCACCCAGGCGAACACAAAGAGCCTCATTCCCAAGAAAAGAACAGGCGGATCAGCAGAGGAATGGATGAGGGGTGATCTGTCCCTAAGCCGGGACCAACAGGTTCACAGGGTGATCGGTGAAGAGAGCGGCCTGCATAGGGGGCAACAGCAAAATATGTCCAGTGACTTCAGCATCTCACACAGGCAGTGTCAGACATTAGCACTGAGACAATGAAAGATATTCTGAGTTTGTCTGCCGTACATTTCTGCTTTCTGCTTGTATACACATCTTACAAAGCACAATCCCCCAACGTACAACCTATTAGTCACACACCTGCCTTTAATGTTCATGACTAAACAAAAGCATCCGACTGTAAATGTTCTTCACTTTTTCTACTTGAATCTAAAAATAGCAGTTATATCCCATACATTAATAATAATAACAGTAATAATAATGGCAATTCAGGAATTTTACATTCAGACCCGGGTGTGGCTCTCCTATCCTGGAGGAATAGAATCATTCCTGCAGCTGTGGGAAGCCCCACCTCCTTTCGCTTATATACATGCTTTAATGCCGTTCTTCGTGTTTAATGTCCCACATCTTTTTGGTTTTGTTCCCTGTTAACCCCCCGATTATTAAACGGCGGGTGGTACTGGGAACAGCACATCTACAGTGGCGCCCCCTTGTGGTCTGAGGCATCACACTGTGTGAATCTGCAATGAGATCTCCCCATTCTAGCCATCCAAATGTTGGGGGGGTACCCCCTCCCCCCTTTGAATGTCAGCTTGCCTTGCTGCTTATATCCAGATGGGATCTCACTCTGTTTTGTCATTAATTTGATAGGACTTCGTCGTTGCTTTTTGGACTGTTAGTAATAAGGTCAGGGCGGAGCTTCCTGATACTTCTGAACAGGCTTTGCCACCTTGGCTGTCGGACTCACAGACAGTTTCATTCCCCGTATGTTAATCGCTCCTTAATCAGTGACCAGCGACCAGCAACAGAGTATGCAATATCCCACAATGCCCGTTGAGGGACCAGCCACGCTACAGCATCCATTCATAGATAGAGTGGCTTTGTGAAATCGCCAGAAAATGAACCCATCAAAACAGGCCATTTCAGAGATGTTGAAGGGTTAGGTTTTCCTAGCTCAAACCTTCACTGGTTTGTATGATGTCAGCTGGGTGCTACATTTCATGTCATATAAATAAGACCTGACAGGTACCTCTCAGCTGGTAAGGTAATGGTCACGTTATGCCCTTACTATGAGCCTCTGTGGGGGTACATGGCAGCCATCTCTGACATACTCCGTGCCTCGGAGGATGTATGGAGCTTGCCTGTTGGCTGCCGCTAGTTTCCCCCAAAGATCCAGGACGTTCTGCTCAGGAGAAGAGGCGTCCCATGTCCTGATGCTTCCTGGAATGGGACGCAGCCCTAGTAGAGGTTGGAAAGCTATTGTGAGACTGCTGTGCATATAGCACGAGGAGCAACAATCTGTCTGGGAGAGAAATACCCAGAATTCCCCCTATTATGTTGCACATCTGTGCAGCGACAAAGACATGAAATTAAAGGACATTATGCAATGATTATGTGATCATTACATGAACCTTATCTGATCATTATGTGATCATTGTGTAATCTTTATGTAATTATCGCAAGATCATTGTGTGATCATCACACGATCATCAGCAATCATCACATGATCATTACACGATCATCACGCAATCATTGAATGCTCATTACGCAATGATTACACAATCATCCCCTGATCATTGCACAATGACCATGTTATTGTTATATGATCATATTTATAATTGTGTAATTGTTAAGTGATCATTGCACGTCGCATCGTTATGTGATCATTAACAACCACGTGATCATTACACAATCCTTACACAATCATTTTGTGATCATTACTCAGTCATTAACTCATCATCTTGTGATTATTGCATGATCACTGACAGAGTAGAGATGCTGAGTGTTGGGTGGGTCTCTCCCCCTGTACTTTCTCTTCCTTGCATCCTTGCATGTTTGGCGTGTCCTAAGAGAAGCCGCGATCTGGATGTTCATTTCAAGCTGAGTAGGCCCTAAACGCCTTGCTGAGAATGAAAATTACAGATAAATTCCAGAATTGTCTATAATCCCACCCCCAATGCCCCCAGCGTGATGCCCACTAACATGGCTGCCTGATTCTGCCACGAGGGTCACCCAGAATCTATTGTGTTTCCACGAACATGCATGTGATGCTGCTGCCACAGGTGTTCTGTAAATATGCAAACGTGTGCGCACACACATGCCCTCACCTCTCTTTTTCTTTGCAAGACTGTGAATGCTTCGGTCACTCCAACCGCTGCAGCTACATCGAGCTGCTGAACACGGTCATTTGTGTGAGCTGTAAGCACAACACTAGGGGGCAGCACTGCCAGCTGTGCAAACTGGGCTACTACAGAAATGCCTCAGTAGAGCTGGACGATGAAAATGTCTGCATAGGTCAGTCCCGTTGCCTGGCCGTTCCTCCCCCTCTGTCTGCTTGTTTTTCACCAGTCATGACCATTTTTCATCCTCTCATTGTTTAAAAACTAATACTGCAGTCACAGGTAAGTACACATAATGGCCATGTGAAGCAGTGTGATTTGGGGGGGGGGTGTTTCTATCTAAATAAAAGTAGCATTAGCATTGCTAATGTCACTCGCAGACAAAACCTTAAGATGCAAATCTTTACCTGAAGGGGGACCTACAAGTCCCTGTTTACCGTGGTGAAGAACAGCATGTGATTCACTTGGCAAGCTGGAGATTTGGGTCATTATGTAAATTCAAGGCCGATGTGCGTCTGCTGATCTGTGTAAACTAGCAGGTCGCTAAGCTAATTATGCAAACGATAGCAGCAATAAAACACAGCATTAGCATAAGGCTTAAGAAGCTCCTTACTTAATGGCAGTGTCTCCTGGCACCGGGCCAGTACTCGGCAGTGTTTTTACCCAGCATTCCCTGAAACAACTGGCAGGGTGCCCAGGGTCACTGTTTCAGCTTTGCTGCCCATGCACCACAGGTGGGCATACTGACTCTGTAGCTGCGAAACAGACCGAACCGTAGTTCGGGAGTCACAGGAAACAAAGTCAGTAATGCTAGCCGGGCCACAATCCGCTAAGCAATTAACACTGAGGCACCGCTAATCGCCCACTGAGTCCATTCCACCTCATATGCAATCAGTGCTGTTTGATATTGAATTGGTTGACCGTGAAAAACTTAATTACCAATGAACACCAAAGACATTTTAGTTAAAAATCACAAAAATGTGATTTTGTATGGTGTGAGGAATTCAATATGAATATAAATCTGAAAATAAATAAATAATATATATACACGTATAATATATGTATAAATAATATTGTGTATATATATATATATATATATATATATGTCTCCAGAGACACCATATACCTTTAGGTTGACCCATGTCCATCATGTCTGTGTATCCTGTCATGATATTGTCCTTTTCCCTTCTCATTATCCCCATCTGTGTAACCCCGGAATATTCCTGCTAGAGGTGGTAACCGAGTATATTAGCACGGAGCATCTTCTCCTGTGGCTGACGTGTGCTCTTTGAGCATGAAGCCGCTGTCTGGCTGAGAAGCGAACCAGCTCACAGCTCTCTAACTGGGAGGGGTGGGGACACCGCTGGACAGCCATCACGCTAGTGTCATTAGGGTTTTACATCTCAGATTGTCATATGGTTGACAGAATAAAGGATAAAGCTGCGTAAACATCTGCTCCAGACTGGCGTCATGGGTGAGGAGCAGGAGAAGGTCCCCAGGGGGGTGTAAGTGTCACCCAGGTCAGCTGGGCATGGCGCGAATGGGGGGGGGGGGGCTGTCAGCTTTGATAGATTAAATTCAGAAGCTCCAGATTCCCGGTGGAGGGGGGGCACCCCCCCTCCAGGCTCTGCCCATTCCGTGACCTCACAGAACAAGCCGAATGTGGTGTGTTTGGAAGAGCTGGAGGTCGTTAGGCACAGTGACAGTGGACGTGAGGTGAGAAAGGATGAGACACACATACGCTGCTGCCATGGCAACCAGATGCAACAATCGGAATGAAAAGGACTACTTCTCTCGGTTACCATCTTTAGCAGATGTTTTGGACAATTCATACTGTACACATAATTGTCTGTATGTGAGTGTTTTTCACTATTATTATTATTATTATTATTATTTTGTGTGACAGAGAGCACACCAGCTATGTGTCATGTAAAAAGGACAGTTTGAAATACTACAATTTTTGTATAAGATTAAGATCATTCTTCCTCTTCATTTCCATCACTGAGATGTGCATTAGTGAGACGGTGGAGCTCGCCGAAATGCAGGGCCCGCCTGTAATTCATCAGTACTGTTGAATGCCAGCCCCAGGCAACCCCCCCCCCAGCTTGTGTGTGTGTGTCTTGTTCCCACAGCCTGTAACTGTGATCCCTTTGGCTCCGAGAGCGATCACTGTAATTCCACAGGATTCTGTAAATGTAAATCAGGAACGACGGGCAAACACTGCAGTGAGTGCCTGCCAGGATATTTGTGGGACAGTGGTTGCAAATGTAAGTAGACCCCCCCCCCCATCCCTGATCTTATCATGGCACCCTCCCCAGACCCCCGCTAGCCCCCACTAACTCACTGAGACCCCCTGGGCTGCGTCATGGCTTGTCCTTCTTCGCAGGCTCGTTCCTTTTTGCCTCTTTGCTTTCTCGTCATGGCCCGTGAGCTGAGCGTCAGCTCAGTGTGCAGATGGGAGGGTCACGTTCACCCACCTGATGTCGGCAAACTGGATCAGCTGACTGATAACATGTCACCCATCGTATGGTGAGGGCTTTCCATCGCCGGCAGCCAGAGAGTTATTCCTGCAACGCCTGGCTTTGTCTCATGTTGCTTTTAGAGGGGCAGATTTTAGTATCCACTTCTTTTAAAAATGCCCCCTGCACAGTCAGAACCAAAGGCTACCTTCAGGAAAGCCTAAGCCTTCAGGGCAGAATACTCTTTATCTGTGGGTGCGAGTATTGGTCAGGTCTGTGACGCCATGAGGTCTCCAGCCTCAGCATGAAGTGCTACACAGAGAGCTGCTAACTAATGTGGTATGGCTAAGTCTATGGCATAATGGCTTATAGTCTGCTTCTCTCATCTTTAACTAAGAACCTCCCACTTCTGAGGTCTACTAAAACCACAACTGAATGTCTTGTTGCAATCTGATTTCCACATCGTTGATGTTTGGGATAATAATCTGGGATAGGATATTAGGGACAATAAGTGAGCTTGTTAAGTTACATATAAACACCATATAAAACTGGTGTAAACTTATGGAAATGAGAGATATCTCACAAACATCATGAGGCACTGACAATCAGGAACCAGTTAGGACTGACCTGAGACGATCAGCCTCGAAGAGTCTTCAGGAGCAGCTGCAGAGGCAGGACGGCAAGGCAGCTGCTTAACCTCTTAATCTAATCATGTACGCTGGTTCTTTCTCTGCAAATACTTTGTCCCTAAGCAATCAGACAGGAGACGGGGCACACAGCAGAAGGAGAGGTGCGCACCAAATATTCATGAGCCCCTTTGACCTCAATTATCTCGCGCTTCGACTTGTGAAAATGCTTTGAGGACAGAATGCAACGGAGGCTGTCAGGACGGGGACAGACCCGGTCCCCTGCCCCTCTAGGACCGTAAGATGATAAGCCCTCTTTAATTACCTCTGTGTTCTATCAGATCCATAGACGGGAAAATTCACAGGCAGTGCCGGACTGCTTGGCGTCTTGAAATGAAATGCAGCTATGGGGCCAGGTCGTCATTTCGATTTTTGCCGCCATGTCCGTTTGGCACCTTTACTGGGCAGCCAGGCACATGGCGAGCCGCTTGACCGCTGGCGCATCGGCGTCCTCCATGAATGATAAACGTGACCCCAATAACCGTGAGCTGGCTCCTGTTCGTGAGGGTGTCTTTGTTTTCTAAGGTCCCGCACTCACACTGTGACGTCTGCTGTACCTTCTGGGGTGGGATCCAAACTCCACACAACGGGAGACTTTCCAAAGGACTCTGGTGTTTAAGATTCTCTATTAAGTGTAATCATAGTGACACAATGAACAGTACTGAGTTCCCACATCCAGCCATATGTGCCACCCACCCCATCAAGCGTCACTTGTAGATATCAGCCCCAATCCCAAAACAAACAATAAATCTCAAATTTTATTGTTGGCCTGGGGTCTGTTTGCATACTGTGAGACTGTAAGACAGAGTGCCGAGCACATTGCCAGCTACTCAATTTTGCAATCACAGAAAGCTCTATCATTTTATTTTTTTTGTACATAAAATTAAATATAAACACTGTAGTACGTGACACAACTGACTTATAAACAATGTACTGTGGAATACTTTAAAATGCCATTGTAGTGTAAGACGGTGACTTGGTGTGCGGGGTATAATTTGCAAGGCGCCGTGTTCACAGCAGGACAGTGACACCCTGTCCTCTATGTGTGCAAGAGAAATTGAGTAATATTGAATCGTTCTCCCTCACGCGTCAGGCAATAGTTTGAGGTAATTGTGGTCAGAGAACAGAGTGAAATGCGGTAAACAGCAGCCAGCCAGCTGTTTAGAGAACGCGGCACCCCCTCCTGTCCCACAGACAGCCCCCCCGTGTGACTCAGAGTCACGCAGCCCCGTTCGCTGAATGCACTGGCAGAATGCAAATTAAAAATACCAGGTTTTGATAGCAGTGTGTCTATGGGCGTCCGCTCCACAGAGGGGCGCCAGACATGGGCAAGGTGGGGGGCAGCGGAAGGGAAGGGAGTGTGCACATGCCCACTGCTGACCTCACGGCAGGACGAGGGGAGCTAGGGAGCACGCCCCAAAGGCTGACGTTGTCATAGACAGGCTTTTTTATAAATGTATTCAAAACCATCTTCGGGATGACTCACATTCCCAAAAAGGTGTTCTGGAACATTCTGCGGAACATCGCCCTAAGGTTGCTAACCGCCTCTGAGCGTGTACACGTTTGATGCTTTAAGACAAACTTTTTCGAGACACATGGAAAACTGAACAAATGTCTGCAAACAGAGCATTAAGCCGGCACCAGCCCTGTGCCGGGGCGTAACCCGTAGCCTACTGGGGAGCCTCCTGACATATTACTGAAATGTAAAATCTGTTATAATAATAAAGACCTATTTATGTGAGCTTTGATTTATGGTTAAATACAAAGCTGCACTGAGACAGCAGGCAGGACAGATGGGTATGAGTGCTGAAGGTGTTTAGAAACCTGTTACGTGATCAGACAGTGTTGTTTGTAAAAGCCATGTGCATTTTAAACATGGCTAACTCGACTCTCCTTAAATGATTCATTTACCTGTTATCTACTCATGTGTAAAAGTTTTTTGTTTTTCTTAATAATATGGCATAAATAAGATTCATTTTTGAGTAAACAATGAGTAAAAATACAAAATAAATTAAACCTGATGTCATTGGTAACAGAGTACTTTGCAGAATATTATTTCCTGGTAATAAAGAATATAAAATCACGGTCTCCCAACAGGGGGTTGAAATGAAAATTCCATTTATTTCCAGTTAAGTAAAATGTTTGTAAATTTATGGGTCATAAATCAAAAACAGGATTATAAATTAGTTAGAGCTGGGACACTGAGACCTGACCATTTCTTCCTGGCCCGGAAGAGAGCGTGTGTGTTTTCCTGTGACACCCAACACCCGATGTGTAGGATCTAGAAGATGCTCCTCGGCTGACCCTGAGCGCCTGGTGTGTTTTGGTGAAAAATAAGCAGCTCCGTCTCCGTCGGCGTTTGAAAGGCAGCCGCTGTGATGATGAGCCGGGAGGCAGCAGAGCAGCGCCAGCTGAGAGAGCGCTTTCCTCAGGAGGACTCCGGCTCGGTTTGGAGACCCCCAGAGTGCTGCACTCAAAAGAAAAAAGGCTATTGTAACCTTATCGAGTGTTTCCTGACGGCGTGGCGGAGCGCTTCTCTCTCTTCCTGCCTCTAATCCCAGAGCTGTGTGCAAAACACCCTCAGAAGCTCTTTGTCTCCATCCACAAAGCTGAGAGGCTTGGAGGAACATGCAACAGAAGTTAACGATCGCTTGTTTGATGTGATCTTTATCCCGCATGTGAAATCGGCACTCCGTCTGGGGACTCAGCTGTCCATAGCCATTATCGTTTATATGTACTCCTGCCTGTACGTTTGTCTTAAACTGGCCCTCTTATTCAGGATGCTGAATTGCATTCTTTTTGAATAATTCCGAAATAATCTCTTTTTGGAAAACTAATTAAAACAGTTCGCCACGATGTAGTGTAAATGCAGCGAAGCTCATTAAGGGCCTGCTGCGTATAGCTGCGGCTTCAGCAGTGCTTTCTGGGAATGAAGGCACAGGGCAACATGGGGCTGAAGTGCATCACTTGCGGGATCCCCCTGCACTGTGGTTTTACCTGTCCAGGCCGTACTTTGAACACAGAATTCACTGCTTGTGTCGCTTGTTTTCCTTTCTTTAGGAAACATTCCTCCACTGTCACTGACCGCAAGTCATCTGTCTTTGTTCATTACAGACTCGTTTTGTGTTTATGTGTAGGGTGTCTCTGCATTCAGCTTTAGCAAGTTGCTGTTGCTAGATTAGCTTTAGCTAGGTGTGAGTACTAGAATAGCTTTAGCTAGGTATGATTGCTGGACTAGCTTTAGCTAGGTGTGATTGTCAGATTAGTTTTAGTTAGGTGTGATTGCTAGATTAGCTTTGGCTAGTTGCGACTGTTAGATTAGCTTCAGGTATGTCAGGTATATCAGCTATGATTGCTGGATTAGCTTTAGCTTTCACACTGAGTGATGGCTAGATTTTGGTGACTAGTGGGGTTCGCTAAATGACACCACTCTGCAAAGAGAGACAGTGTTTGGCGTGTGCAGCATGTACACGGGCAGCACCCAGTGGTGTGACCCCCTGCTTGCCCCCCCACAGCCCGAGTGTGTGACGAGGAGCTGCTGCGCTGTCAGAACGGCGGCGTGTGCCACAACCAGCTGCAGTGCCAGTGCGCGGCCGGCTTCAGCGGCGTGCTGTGCGAGAAGCCGCACTGTGAGAGCCAGGCGGCCGGCTGCGTAGGCCCCGACTCAGCCCGCGACACCTCCTGCCCGTCCTCAGCCCACCTGCTGCTACTGCTGCTGGCACTGGCCACTGCCTCCTGCTGGCCGGCGGCACTCTGAGGGCCCCACCGCGTCCTGGCCGTCCGCCGCGTGGCAGAAGCGGGCTGCAGAAGAGGAATGTATTGGAATGATGGCAAACTGTAATTGTAAACATTAATGAATATGAGTCACAGTAAAAAATAAATATTGAAAATTAAATTACAAAAAAATCAAGGTATATTTATGAAATTTACTGCGCATTTGGCCAGACCTGCCGTCGGTGGATGAACAGAGACTGTAACAAGCCGTAGCAGGCGCTGCACCCTCGGGAAGGGGGGGGCTAGGGTACCAGACAGCCTCTCCTCTGTCTTACTGCGGCAGCATCGCCTGCAGACGCGTCCAGCTGGGGATGCTCTGAGCTGCGCCGCATCCTGGCAACAAGGCTACAAAGCAGTGCTCGGCTGGCATAGACCGCCCTGAGAAGGTGGCACTGTTTGCTGTGAGGACCCCCCCTGCCCCCCGCCCCACCCTACCCCACCCCACCCCCC
>JAODKM010000001.1:16210985-16226806 GCA_026780845.1 Petrocephalus sullivani | reverse complement strand
TAAGAAGAAACAGAAGGCTTAGAAGAAGCAGCACATTTAGGAGCCATCGTGGGGCTTAGATAAAAGTTCTCAGAAATCGCAAAAAAAGATGCTTCCGATGCGTAGCGATGTAGAAGCGTGTATGCGTGAGGAAGGGGATATAAGTGACTCAGACAACCTAGCGCACTGTATCATTTTCACTGTCGCGATCAACTTTTTAATGAATATACAGTGCTGTATACAGTTTAATGAGCACAGTATTGCATACACTTTAATGAGCACAGTACTGTATACACTTTAATGAGCACAGTACTGTATTTGAAAAAACCGAGACAGAGTGAGGCCGCGAAGGTCGAAGCGCGAAGTGGCGAGGGACGACTGTATAAGCAGAGATGTCTAGTAAGCTGCAATAACTAATTTCGACCACTGGAGGGAGCATTTGACTACCGTATAAACATTTACTGGCTTTAATACCATTCATCCATTATCCTTACTGGGTGGCGGGGGGTCCGCAGCTTATCCCGGAAGCAACAGGCACAAGGCGGGAACAACCCAGGATGGGGGGCCAGCCTATCGCTGCGCACACTCACACACCTGTCACTCACACATGCACACCTACAGGCAATTTAGGAACTCCAATCAACCTCAGCATGTTTTTGGACTATGGGGGGAAACCCCACAATGGCATAGGGAGAACATCTAAAATCCACACACATGGAACCCGGGCTAGAACCCCAGCCCCCGGTGTGAGGCAACAATGTTAACCACTGCACCACCATGCCGCCCAGCCTTTAATACCAGCAAAAGTTAAATATCTTACCTCAAGTTTCAATCTGACGTCCTCTCTGTCTTTGCTGATATTATCTAAAGTCGCAATGGCCGTTTCTACATGACTGCAGTACTTTCCGTATATAAGAAGC
Source organism: Petrocephalus sullivani (assembly GCA_026780845.1). Lineage (NCBI taxonomy): Eukaryota > Metazoa > Chordata > Actinopteri > Osteoglossiformes > Mormyridae > Petrocephalus > Petrocephalus sullivani. Next base: position 16,225,907 of record JAODKM010000001.1, on the reverse strand, counting down.
CTGGAACACAATATAAACAGGAGACAATAATCACTCACATTCACATCAAAAGTTAACAAGAACTAGCACTTAAATCTCGGAAATCCTTAACCTCTCTTTGTAGGCCACGAAGATCTGATACAGATTTTGGGCATTCCTGCTGAGAATAGAGTCCTGCACTTCAACCATAAGACTTTTGTGAACTTTGACCAGATCCTGAAAGGGAAGAAATATCAGAGGTCAATTATTAATATGCTGAAAGATGAACGAGAAGCAAAGACAGGATAATCCAGACCAGAGTGGGGGCCCTACAGGGGCAGAAGCCCTCGCTGTCTGCTCTGCCCTTTATCCACCCATCCAACTATACATTCATCATCCGAACAGTTTCTCCTGGTCAGTGGCACCTGCTAATTTGGTCACCAATTCATTGTTTTCATCACTTTTACCTGAAACATGAAGCTTCTCCGAATGTTTGGTGCTATTTTAAAGTGCTCGGGAGGACATGAGACTCTTACTTTATACACTGCATACAAACATGCACATGTACGCGTATGTCAGAAAATGCACAAGGCACACGCTGATACTCACTGGGATGTTTACAAACACTTTTTCTACTTCCCCTGTGGAAAGGAACTTCCTGAGAGGTGTCATGAAGAACTGCAGAGGGACATGAACACATTTCGGTTGTTTATTTCCCCAAACCGCCAGTGAGGTACTGCTGCCGTACTTGCCGATTCAGAGTTTCCAGAAAATGTCTCTCTAACACCGAAGGCCAAATACGTCATAGCTAAAAATAGACAAATTAACGGAAATGGTGAATAACATCAGAAGCATGAAGGACAGTAGCCGTGGAGATCAGCTGTGAAAGACAGAGGTCACGGGGCTAATGACAAGGGTAACCATGGAGGCGGGCAATGTTTACGATGTTTAGAGCCTCATAGGTGCTCAGAAGCCTGATGTATTTGAGGGATTCCCACACTGTCCCAATGCTGTCCCTCCACTGTCGCTAAACTGTCCCTCCATGTTCCCCCCACTATCCCTCTGCTGTCCTCCCACTGTCCCCATGCTATCCATACCCTGTTCCTCTGCTGACCCCCCACTGTCCCACTGCATGTCCTATACCTTCCCCCTGCTGTCCCTCCACTGTCCCCCTGCATGTCCTATACCTTCCCCCTGCTGTCCCTCCACTGTCCCCCCACTGTCCCTCGACTGTGCCCCCATTGTCCCTCCACTGTCCCCCTGCTGTCTCCCCACTGTCCCTCTGCTGCCTTCCCACTGTGCCCCCACTGTCCCTCCACTGTCCCTCCACTGTCTCCATGCTGTCCACACCCTGTCCCTCCACTGTCCCCCTGCTGTCTCCCCATTGTCCCTCTGCTGCCTTCCCACTGTGCCCCCACTGTCCCTCCACTGTCCCTCCACTGTCCCCATGCTGTCCCCATGCTGTCCACACCCTGTCCCCCTGCTGGCCCCATGCTGTCTCTCTGCCTGTCCTACACTGTCCTCCCACTGTCCCCATGCTGTCTACACCCTGTCCCTCTGCTGGCCCCATGCTGTCTCTCTGCCTGTCCTACACTGTCCTCCCACTGTCCCCATGCTGTCTACACCCTGTCCCTCTGCTGGCCCCATGCTGTCCCTCTGCCTGTCCAACGTTGTCCCCCTGCTGTCCCTGCACTGTCCCCCACTGTCCACATGCTGTCATATGCTGTCCACCCACTGTTTCTCCACTGTCTTCCTGCTGTTCCCACCTTCTCTATGGACTCCAGGGTCTCTGTGTACTTTTCCTCCGTCTGTTTGATCTCGGTAAGGCAGCAGCCTCGGATGTCAGTCTCAGCCTGCTTCTGCAATCACACAAGAATAGGCACAAGATTGGCCAAAGGCAGACTGCAGCATGAGGAAATCATCCAATCAAGGTAAGCTGGACCTAGCGCCACCCTGTGGGTGGAAGAAACTTGAGGCAAAAGGGCATCTGCCTTCAGAGCTGTCAGCCTCAATCAATGGAACAGATTAACATCCAATGAAAATTTGATACATAATTAAAGTGCACTTTCCCACAGTAACCCGCTGATGTTTCTGCCTGTTCTGTGTGAATGTGAATTTAATTTGACCGATATCTGTAATCAACCAAGCAGCTGCCCAGATCCAAAGTCTAGTGTCTAGGCTACCTGGAGGGGTAACACGTGTAAAGAGAGCATATCGTCATACCGGTGGGGGGACTGCCTCAGTCTTCATCAGGTCCTCGTAGACTTCCCCACCTTCGTCATCATCGTACACGTAGTCATATAGGTCCTCCTCGTCCTCGACTCCGTTTTCACTGTGATATGTGGGAGGAGGGGCCAAAGGTCACATGACCACACTAGGGGGCTGTACGATACATCACGCAAGCATATCCATGAATAAGGGTTTGAAAAGTCCAAGTAAAGTAGGGAGTGCCAATCCTACTCTATCAAATCCTCCAGGTGGCTGTAGATGTCATCGTCATCCACACTGTCCTCGGTAGGGAACGGTCTGTCGATGTAAAATGTGCAGTTCGACAGAACATCCTCGGGGACCAAGATCTTAGTCAACCATTTGTAAAATACCTGCAAGTTTCAATGACACCTACCTTATTCCTGCTTGCTGTGCAAGCATCGTATGTGATAGCCTGGACAGGGTGTCCATGACCTGTGCAAAGAAAAGCACGATTATACAAAGAAAAGGGGAAATTCAATTGAGAGTTGAAGGCTTTTAAACTGTGTGCCATCGAAAGACAGCACAGCCCCATCATTCAGGCCTGATAGGCATGATGGCCATTTAGAAAACATTAAAAGCTCTTATCAGAATTCATGTCCACTTAGTTATCTGACTCTTTGATCAAGGGAAAAATGGACCAGGGATTAATATGATTGAATCTATATTCATTTTGACTGACGGCATGGACAGCCCTTAATGAACAGTGTGTAAAGCATCGAAACAATGCATCAGAAAGGCTTCTTTTAGAAAAGGTCACGCGTTGAGCCACTCACAGAGGACGCGGATGATGGCTGGCTGAGTATCTTCAGCAGTCTGACCACAGCCCGGTCATTCAGATCACAGACAGGCCTGGCTCTGGGCACTGAGAGCGGCTATAATTACACTATGTCTTCTCTTCCATAACAGCCTGGACTGAGCCATGCTCACTTTTTTACGATTTTCAGCCAGCCATTTTATTTTTACATTTTGGTTATTTAGGTGATGCTTTTATCCACAGTGATGTACATTTCTGAGGAGGCAGGTCAGCCTGTCCTTGGAGTAACTGGGGTCTAAGGGCCGCAGGTGCTCAGGAGCCCTGCGGTAAAATCACTCTGCCATTTATCCCGGGATTTGAAACAGCGACATCTGAAAGTGATTAATTGACATTGTTGACGCACCACAGCACAGCAATGAAATGTGTCCTCTGCATTTAACCCATATGTGACATGGTGACACGGCAGTGGGCAGCTATTATTTATCACCAGGGGAGCAGTGCTTATGGGCAGTACCTTGCTCAGGGTACCTCACTGGTACCTTGCTGATCAGGGATTGGAACCATCAACCTTTCAATCACCGAGCAACCAATCAATCACCTCCTGAGCCATACGTTAGACGCTGGGATCCACTCACAGACACTGGATATCAAGGTGTGGCAAGCTTCGGCAGACTGGGAGAGCTGTGTGTGCTGAGCAGCCGTAGTGTGAGCCTATCACAACCCACACCCAGCAGAAACTTTAAGCAGAGATGGAGGTGTTTCAGGAAATGACTCCCAAAAAGCCCCTGGGGCGGATATCTAGAAGGGGAACTATGAGACTGTGACAGACTGAGACACAGTAGAAGACTCCACTGGTTCTGACCAGCTCCACGGAAGGAAATACAACGTGTATTTTTATTATTATGAGCATCTTGCATACTAATCTGGGAAATTCCCTTATTTTCATTGGAAACAAAATGTATTTCATTTCCAAGCAGCAGAAACCAAATGTCTGATAGGCAGTTATTCCATCGCTCCACTGGGTGTCGCTAGACGCTTAGCTCACTTGGTGTCCCTAGGGGGAAAGTATCACGGAGACAGAATGAAGCAAGCTGCCCCTCAGCAAAATCCCTGCAGAGGAGACACAGGAAATCCCTCTTCATCATGAGTCAAGGTTCCTAATATCTCCTTCTACATCTGGATGAGTTTCTGGGCTTTTCCTCCCACCGTCCTCAATGACCCCATGTTCCTGACTTCAGCAAGAAAGGCACTATAAACCTTCATTCGGGTTTCCTCCATCACTTCCCATTAAACAGTAACACACTCTGACACTGAGTGCATTAGATCAATGCAGTCAGACGCAATTTTCTGCACGGCACTAAAGAGGTTCAGGCCCAGAGCATGCAGGGATGTTAGAGGTTAGAGGTTTTTTTATCCCTGCTTGGGATTTGCAGGAGCTGAAGGTAAGCCCTGGTATCTGGAATCCTCTGTCCCTCTGACTGGACTCTTTGAATGCAGAAAGCCAGCCACAGAGAGTCCCCAGAAGCCCTAATCAGGGACCGGGCCCAGGGTTTTTCCCCATTGTGAGCTGGATGGTTTTCATGAGACACTCACATGATCTTTTAGGAACTGACACGTAATTCTGCGAGGCCCAGAGCAGGCCACAAAGGTTAAAACGCTGAACATCTCCACATAGGCAAACGATGCTCGCACTATATATATTTACGTTCATGCACATATGCAATGCAGCCATTCTGGCCTGCTGGCAGGCAGCTTTTATTAGCTTAGTACCGAGAATGGAACGCATTTAAATCCAATAGAGCACGACAGAGAGAAAGATGGTAGACCAGATCACCGGCAAAGTGCAGCCAACTTATTCAATTTCAAAAATTGATACAGGGAAAGCAGATTATGTCAGTGAAAGAGATCTGCCATAAAATGGTCATGAAGACAGAATACATTCAATGTTCTGCTCAGATATGCTGAAGCCAGGAGAAGCAGCACAGACACCATAATATGAGGGTCGGCAGCACAGACACCATAATACGAGGGCCGGCAGCACAGACACCATAATAAGAGGGGCAGCAGCACAGACATCATAATACGAGGGTGGGCAGGACAGACACCCTAATACAAGGACTGGCAGCACAAACACCATAATACGAGGGCCAGCAGCACAGACACCATAATACGAGGGGCAACATAGACACCATATTACAAGGGCTGGCAGCACAAACACCATAATATGAGGGGCAGCACAAACACCATAATAGGAGGGGCAGCAGCACAGACACCATAATACGAGGGCCGGCAGCACAGACATCATAATATGACGGGCAGCACAGACAACATAATACGAGGGCCGGCAGCATAGACATCATAATACGATGGGCAACAGCTCAGACACCATAATACAAGGGGCAGCAGCACAGACACCATAATATGAGGGACAGCACAGACACTGTAATAGGAGGGGCAGCACAGACACCATAATACGAGGGCCGGCAGCACAGACACCCTAATACAAGTGCCGGCAGCACAGACATCATAATATGACGGGCAGCACAGACACCATAATACGAGGGCCGGCAGCATAGACATCATAATAGGATGGGCAACAGCTCAGACACCATAATACAAGGGGCAGCAGCACAGACACCATAATATGAGGGGCAGCAAAGACACTGTAATAGGAGGGGCAGCACAGACACCATAATACGAGGGCCGGCAGCACAGACATCGTCATATGACGGGCAGCACAGACACCCTAATAAGAGGGGCAGCAGCACAGACACCATAATATAAGGGGCAGTACAGACACCATAATATGAGGGGCAGCACCACAGACACCATAATACAAGGGCCGGCAACACAGACACCATATGTTCTGCTCAGATATGCTGAAGCCAGGAGAAGTAGCACAGACACCATAATATAAGGGTCAGCAGCACAGACACCGTAATACGAGGGGCAGCATAGACACCCTAATACAAGAGTCGGCAGCACAGACATCGTAATATGACGGGCAGCACAGACAACCTAATACAAGGGCCGGAAGCACAGACATCGTAATATAACGGGCAGCACAGACACCCTAATACAAGGGCCGGCAGAACAGACACCATAATACGATGGGCAACAGCGCAGACACCATAATACAAGGGGCAGCAGCACAGACACTATAATACGAGGGGCAGCACAGACACTGTAATAGGAGGGGCAGCACAGCCACCATAATACGAGGGCCGGCAGCACAGACACCATAATACGAGGGCCGGCAGCACAGACACCATAATGCGAGGGCCGGCAGCACAGACACCATAATACAAGGGACATCAACACAGACAACCTAATACAAGGGCCGGAAGCACAGACATCGTAATATAACGGGCAGCACAGACACCCTAATACAAGGGCCGGCAGAACAGACACCATAATACGAGGGCCGGCAGCATAGACATCATAATACGATGGGCAACAACGCAGACACCATAATACAAGGGGCAGCAGCACAGACACCATAATACGAGGGGCAGCACAGACACTGTAATAGGAGGGGCAGCGCAGACACCATAATACGAGGGGCAGCAGCGCAGACACCATAATACGAGGGGCAGCCAGCAGCACAGACACCATAATACGAGGGCCGGCTGCACAGACACTGTAATAGGAGGGGCAGCACAGACACCATAATACGAGGGGCAGCAGCGCAGACACCATAATGCGAGGCCCGGCTGCACAGACACTGTAATAGGAGGGGCAGCACAGACACCATAATACGAGGGCCGGCAGCATAGACATCATAATACGAGGGCCAGAAGTTTTTATTAACACTCTGATTTAAACTATATATGTAACAACATAAGTGTGGTGAACGGAATCTACCTTTTATTTTTTTAGTTTATTAATGAGTGACGAGGATATGTTAGAGGCTGGGGATTACTGTTAAAAGACGCAGGTCTTTATTTCTGAAAAACATTTACCAAAGCACCATAGCACAGCATATAGACTTTGAATCTAGCTGCTTGGTGATTATATCAGGCTTGTGGATTCTGAAGTCAGTAACACCCCTAGTATTACATCACATAATCACACATCGCTCGTTTCATATCAACCGTTTAGAAAATAAATGCATATGACCATTAGTAGCATGCAGGCTTCCCTCACATGTGCAGCTTCACACAAAATCCACATCTGTAAATCTGTAAGCTACAGATGAAAACTGGTCTTAGAGCTCATTGGGAAATTTTAACAGGCAGTTCCTTTTCCTTGATTAACGCAAGGCTGACTTGTATTATGAGTCCACCTCTCCACAAGAGGGCAGTCTGATCTGCATATACTCTATGCAGCTGGGAGACTAGATCACAAAGAAGAATACTTTCAAAAATCATGGCACACCTACTAATTAAACTCCAGTGGGTTCCTGTTTAAACAGCTTGGTTTACTGGGTGGGGTTTAGTTTAGAAGCTCTTCTCTTGAATTTAAGGCAAGGCTGATATCATTTCATTTCATTTTGTAGTTCCTCATCCAGGCTTTGTTTCTAGTACCGCATTTCAGCTCCAGCTGTGTCCAACCTGCCTGATTTACCACCAGTTCTGTCCTTAATTTAGAGCTCTGTTAGGGTTTGAGTCCTCTGGTTTCCTGCCTTTGTGGTTTGTTCATTTGCCTCATGCCCAGATCTACTGCTACTCGGTCTACCTACTTAGATTTATTTATTTTTCCACAGACACATGTCCTCTGGACATGATCTTAGTCCAGTGTGTCGGTGCTGAAGCCACCCACAGCTGAAGGTGACCTTGAGCGTAGAGCCCAGCCCAGTTTTGCTTCTCCCAAGCCTTTCCTGGCTTTTCGCTGCTGTGAGCAGTTCCATCTTCCATCACGCTCGCTCTCCATCTGTCAGCGACTTTAAGCATGACTCACTCACCACGGTAAACTCCTGCCAGGCTCAGGACCTTACCGACTTCATTATCATTTATGGTGGTTTCTGCTGAGTGCCAAACTAATCTGAGGCATGAACCTGAGTTATGGCATCGAGGCAAGCTACAGTTACTTTTCTTAAGTCACTACGTTGATGTCAACATTCATCAGAATGGCTTCATGGGCAGGAAATTCAAGTTCAGACAGGGTCATTCACACACAGACTTGCTGTTAGCAGAGATCTTAGGCCCCAGTTCACTTAGACTGGGGAACCTTGTGTGGCTGAAGATAGCCAGCAAACCTACAGGGAACCTGTACAAGAGCCACTCTCAAACCACTCACTCCCGTCTCCGGCAAGGCCGGAAGAGAACACAAGCTGGAGCCTTACATCGACAGCCACTCAGCTCTGTGCTCCTTACACACTTTGGGATAGAAACGCTCTGCTTCTTCATTTATTTTCTGTTTCTCATGTGTATCCATGATAACTGTTTTATATATTAAGTGAACTTCTCTAATTCCTGTTTTTTTAGTAGTAAGTGGATATACGCCCTTAATCCCAGCCAGGAATCTGATACACGATGCTGAGACGGGCTAAGTGGGGACGCTGTCTAGTCAGATGTTTATCTCTGTTATCGGAGAGTCCCTTTGCTCTCAGTCTGTGTTTATATGGTCATTAATGTTCATTAAGTGTTTCTTTGCCTTTGGCTGTGCAAAGGCTTGGATCCAAAGTCTGGTGCCTGGGTGCATTGCATGTTTTAATGAAGCTCTAGCAGAAATATGGGGTTGAGCAACTGGGCTTCAACCAGCCAGTAAATGTTCATTCACACAAACGTCTTCAGATGCTTAATATTGCATTTAGGTGATGACATTTTCAGCTGAAACGGCTTCCAAACACCTGAAATGTTTACAGTTGAAGCAGATTGATGGTGTCACTGTGCAAGTCAGATTTGATCAGTGCATGTTTTTAATAAATTTAATGAACACAGCTGCAGTATGACGTCAAACCGCCTCCTTCCTTGGTGTGAGGAAGACAGGGCGCTGATTGCAGTGACACTCTTCGGGATGGCATGGCAGGATGGCATGCAGGAACTGGGCAAATTCAGGATGTTAAAGTGAAGCCATGCCTGACCATGGAGAGTTGTCGCTGCAGCGAGTGCAGGAAAAGTCCACACATGGACGTAGATGTTATGGGCTCAGTTATATATTCTGAGCGGGATTTTTCTGTCCCTGTACGCTGCTATGGAGACCACACAGGAGCTCATTATCTTCTACACAATGGCACCTTTTAATGGGGCTAATTCTAATATTTATTACTTGGGGCAAATGAAGATGCCTCAAGGCTGACTAGGATGAGAAGATTCACCATCATTCAGGAAGGACCTACATTAACGTATCACCTATCAAAGCTCTGGCTCCTCCCCCAGGACTGTCATGTGATCAGGAAATGGCCACAGGAAGCATGAGTAACCATGCATGCGGCGTGGCTATTGGCTTCCAGCAGATGTTCTGAGACAAGGGTGAAGAACAGGAAGGACGGCTGCTTCCCAGCTGCTGCCTGGGTTCACCCTCCCGAGGAGAAGATGGGAGAACACCAGGGGGTGTGCTAGAGGCAGAGGTGAGGTAGCCACTGCATGCTCACAAGGTCACGGTGACCTTGTGGTGGGGGCGACTCCCCCAGCCTCTGCTGCAATCGATTGTAAACTGAGCCAGCGGGTCCTTCCTGCCTCTGTTACGCCACTGAGCATGCTCACTTCCTGCCCGATGGTTCTTCACACTGGAAGCTGCTTTACGCTTCGGGGGCCACGCTGCACAACCAGAGCACGAAAGGTGCGACCATCAGGCGTTGGACTGCACCATCCTCCCACCCTGAATCTTCTCCATAGCACTCTGTGTTTCTCTTTAGCCTGAGAGAGAGCAGTTCCTCCCAGGCAGGTCTGACATGGTGAGACTCAAAGGGAACTTCCTGTTTAATCCAAGCTACACTCGCCACAAAAAAGCGTCAGTTTTCCACTTAGCAAATCCAACAGACAGCTCAGAGTGAATAAGGAGGCTGGCAGGGCACTTCCTGGAGGAAGCCCCCACTATAACTGTACAGCCATCATTCCCCCCTCACCGTGTTCCCAGGCACACTCATACCCCACCGACTGCCCATCATGTAGCATTTAAGGAGAACTGCCCGATTATTTAATACACATCTGCTTTGAAGTGGCTGCAGGGGTCAGTGTGTACCACACCCACCCCCCAACCTAACTATAATCAGGTTACCACTTGTTACCATAACTCGCGTTCCAAAACAACCCATTTAACACGGGCCTGGCTGGACATGAACACAATCCACAAGCTGAGAGTAGTCACAGCTACATGCCTCTCCACGCTAACGGGGGCAGAATTATGAAGCCCTGCAGCTGCATTTCACTGCTCCGGGCCACTTGATCCCTGACCTGTAAGCCCTTCCTGCAGCTACAACAACAGGGACCCTAAAGTCAACCATGCAGGCCTGTGCAGAACACTGGAAACTGGTAGATTTTTCATTCATCTTTAAAATGAGTGAAAGCAGCCCGCAGTAGGCGGGCATCACCATGAGCTACGCAGATAACACAAACAGCTGGCTGTCTGCATCGTCATCATTGCTATAGCTTAGCAGTAACAATCCTATGAGTCCTGAAGCTGCCTCACACCTTCGACGGGGTCCACATCTGCCAGGACCCACAGCACAGAAACCCCCAGCAACAGGGCGATTAAGCATTATGGTATGGAAGAATAAGAGACACTCATACAAGGTGGCATTGGGTCACACTGATCTATACGCATTGAAAAGTAATCAAACAGGCGTAAGGAAGGTTTGCTGGATCCAGACCTTATGAAAGAAACCTGTGATGATAAAAGTATGAGCCTGCAAGTCTAGGCTCTCATTGACAGTGCTGGACCCAGTACGAGGCCCCGTGGGGATGTTCATGTTTCATCCCGTCAGGGCCCAGCCTGGGGCCGGTCAGAGTGGCCATCACCACACGGCAAGATCAGCAGAGCAGCGGACACACACATCAGGAAAGCAGAGCTATCGAGTTACTTCAGCACTCAGCAGACGTTCCACAGACAGGGAGCGGCAGGGGGGGAACAGAGGGGCTGCATATCAATTACAGGCGACCTTGAGAGGGCAGGACTGACAGAACAGGGGGAGGAAGAATCGATTTGGGATGAATAACTTTGTAAAAGCAGCAGTGATTGTGACATTGTGTCAGTTAAGGATAAAAGACATGTGTAGAGAGGAGCTTGTATCGGGCTTCCCGAGTGACATCACTGCATATGTTTAGGAACACAGTGACACACAGACGACACAGGGAGGGCATCCTGAGAGTGACATTATGGTGCATGTTCAGAAACACGCTGGCACACGCATGACACCTCACCACTCCCAGATGAGGGCAGCCTGAGAGTGATGTCATGCCGCACATTCAGGAACATGCTGGCACACGCATGACACCTCACCACTCCCAGATGAGGGCAGCCTGAGAGTGACGTCACGGCGCATGTCCAGGAACACGCTGGCACACGCATGACACCTCACCACTCCCAGATGAGGGCAGCCTGAGAGTGACATCTTGCCACATGTCCAGGAACACGCTGGCACACGCATGACACCTCACCACTCCCAGATGAAGGCAGCCTGAGAGTGACATCATGCTGCATGTTCAGGAACACGCTGGCACATGCATGACACCTCACCACTAACAGATGGGGGCAGCCTGAGAGTGACACCACGGCACATGTCCAGGAACACGCTGGCACACGCATGACACCTCACCACTCCCAGATGAGGGCAGCCTGAGACTGACATCATGCTGCATGTTCAGGAACACGGTGGCACACGCATGACACCTCACCACTAACAGATGGGGGCAGCCTGAGAGTGACGTCACGGCGCATGTCCAGGAACACGCGGGCACACACATGACACCTCACCACTCCCAGATGAGGGCAGCCTGAGAGTGACATATATTCAGGAACACGCTGGCACACACATGACACCTCACCACTCCCAGACGGGGGCAGCCTGAGAGTGATGTCACGACTGGTATACTAGTGTTTAATTAAAAGCCACTAGAGGCTTCATTAAACTGCCAGCAGGTCAACTCAAGCTGGAGTGGGGGGGCTTTCACACTCCTTGGGGGTGGGAATGAGTCAGGAGATGATGTGTGGGTGTCTGGAGGGGCGGGGTTTCTTCACCTGGAGGGGCCTGATTTTCCAAATTCGGTAACAGACTCGGTGTCTGCTTTTACTTCTTAGGTGTGTGTATATGCATGTGTGCACCCGGAAACGCCACGGCGTTGGCACTTGCCTTGCCGAAATCGCGCACGTCGAAGAGGTCGAAGGCCTCGAACAGCTCGCTCTTCTTCATGCCGAAGACGTCGGTGCAGGCAGTCAGGAACGTCCTGATGTTCTTCAGACAGAGGAACTGCAGGGGAGGGGACAGGGACGACAAGCCGCTTAAATATGCGGCGACATTTCTCACACGGAGTGGAAATAGCATCACAAAGAGGAAGCACCTTCCCTCCCGTGCAGCATGCACACCGGCCACATCCTACAGCCATGAGTACAACTTCCGCCCCTAAATACACATGCTATCGTGACAACATCATCCCAGTGCACTTCATTAAGAACCAAGAGCCCCATTTACTCCGTGCTTCCACGTTCGTACCACAGAAGCCACACTGATTAAATGTCCGTTAGTTAACCGGTTCATTCCTGTTTAAAGACTATTACAGGCGCAGGAGATCGACGTGTCCCGGAGGCCCTGCACTAAGTCAGATATCGATGTCCATACAGTGCCTGCAATAACGACCGTGTTTAGTGGGACTGGCGGTTCGCACTAGAGCAATCTGGCTTCCCTTTTAACACTGCTGGTTTAGTAAGTTGGTTCCCCTTTGTGAGTTTTGCTTTGTGCATGAAAAGTCACTGTCACACGGTACAAGTCACTGTGATGTAATTACAGTAAAGAACATATCTAAAGTGTGACACCCCTGCACTAAATGCAGAATAAGAGGTAAAGAATACAACGGTTGAAACTCTGGTTTTCGATTCGATGCTCTGGATCATGTGGTAGCAAACCGAGGTGAAAAGCTCCCCGTGCTGTTTTCGGGGCTTCAGGGGGCAGGCTGTCATAAGTTTGGAGGCAGCATATGAGATGTCACAGGATTTCCTCTTATGTCTCAGAGCGTTCGACGTGAAACGGGATAACTGGGCAATAATCCTGTAAAACTTTTGCGTGTTTTGGGGCTGCAGTAACCCAGATGCAGAGAAAACCCTGATCCCGCCCCAGCTGCAGAACCCAACACGAAACCTAAGAGGCTAAAAATAACCCGCGAGAGAGAGAGAGAGCGCCACACACGTCGCGGACGTATTTACGCGAGCGGGTAGCGGGTTTATCGGAAAGGCACATCTCGCAGACGGCCCGGAGCCTCAACGGGTCCCCAGGGACCCCGTATCTACAGGAAGCACACTTCCACTTCTGTGAATGCTGCTGCCATCTTGGGGCTTCTCTGTACAGTGAAAGACCTAAGGGGGGCCGAGGGTCCCGCCGAGCGGCATGGTGGTGCGAGTCGGCCCGCTTTCATCCCCCAAGACAGCCTCAGCTCTACAGCAATGTCCCACAGCTCTGAACTTTCTGCTACCTGATATGTGGAGGGATTCCCAGATCATTCCCATTCAGTTTTTTGTTAAAAAAAAACACTTAGATGAAAAGCTAATGTATCAGTAATAACAAGGCAAAATGCTAAATCATATTAAAATCCCATTCTATTCATCTTGTTTAACTGGCTACATCATTCTTAGAACAATGCAGTGTGCATCTTGGTGCCATGCCCTCCCCAGGTAAATGACACACACGCCCCCGGCCGTCCACGTGATGTAACAAAAAATGTGACTGGCCACCTTCTTCCATTGCTCCAAGGTCCCTTCTTGACGCTCATGTGCACATTTTAGGCAATTTCGGAGCTGGATAGGGGTCAGCATGGGCACTCTGACCAGGCTGCAGCTACGCAGCCCCATATGCATATGCAGCTAACATAGCCAGCTTTAACTTTTCAGCAATTTGTGTGTTACAGTAGCCCTCCTGTGGGCTCAGACCAGACAGGCTAGCCTTCGCACCCCACATGCATCAGTGAACCTAGGGCGCCCATAACCATGCTGCCAGTTCACCTTGGACCACGTCTGGACCACTGCGTATTGGGAACACCCTACAAGACCAGCTCTGACCCAGCTGTCTACCCATCACAATTTGGGCCTCGTCAAAGACACTCTTGTCCTTACATTTGCCCATTTTTCCTGTTTCCAACACATCAGCTACAAGAACTGACTGTTCACTTGCCTGTCACCCTTGATAGGTGCCATTGTAACGAGATAATTTTATTCACTTCACAGTAGTTTTAATGTTACTGCTCATCAGTGCATATATTAGGGCTGAGAAATGCATCACATTAATGTGTTGCATTATTAAAGTCATAATGCATTATTATTTCCTTCTTCACATTAACGCATGTCATATTTTGTTACCTGAAAAGTAGAATAGATGAGCATAGATTTTAATACAGACCCATAGTAACCTATAATAATACTATAATATTCGTTCCAGTGTCATTCCATCTCAATTCATCAGATTTTTAAAAAATCCCACCTGACCACCTCCAGTTTTCCTAAAAAAAATCCAGGGGAAGATATTCTTCCTAACAGGAAAAGTGCAAAATTTCACATCTCTACTGTCATTGGTTTTCTCATTTTAATTTTTTTAAGGAGTGGGGATGTTTCTGGGCCTTTTTCTAGCATCATTAATTAAGTGGACATTTTAAACCTGTAATATCTAGAAAGACACTTGAGCTAGGTCCTATACATTTTATACAGTCAATATCTATAATATATAATTATGACATATACACAAGATGAAATTGTCTGAAATAGTCCCAATCAGGTGAATGGTTTCGGAGATATTAAAGCTTGAAAAAGAAGAAAAAAAAACACATTTTCATCCAACTTCAGTGTGATATTGCAGTGTGATATTCCAGTGTGATATT
>JAODKM010000001.1:16193181-16205379 GCA_026780845.1 Petrocephalus sullivani | reverse complement strand
GGCTGAATGGCTATAGTGACTCCGGAAATCCACTAGCCACATTGGCCAGTGAGCAAAAAAGTTAATGTCATGCCCTGATGTTCACACCCAAGCTGCTAATATGCCCCTCTTCTATCACACCCTTTAAATGGCTCCACTAGTGCTCAAAAATGCCCACATGACCAGCGAGGGAAAGAGAGAGTGGCACAGGCAGCGATCGCACCGTTTGGTTTCTGTGAAAGATCGTAAATATTGTGTAAAGGCAGCAATGGCAGAGTAAATATAGTGTCCCTGAAGCCAGCAGCGGGCCCCCACTCCCCAGCACCGAGCCCCCACTCTCCAGCACTTCTCCAGTGATACACAGCTTATGAGCAAAATGGGGTCAGCAGATCACCTGTCACACAGTCTTATGCACAGATCCGCAGCTTCACCTGGAACCTGCAGGAGTTGGGATCTGAACCCAGCACTGCCAATGCAAAGTCTGCATGTGAACTCAGGATGTCCTGCTCTGATGTTTATCTGCAAGGACGTTACAGGGCTCCAACACGCTGTGAACTCTGACCCCAACTGCATAAGAGTGGAAGAAAGGATGGATGGATGGATGGATGGATAAAGGGCAGAGCAGACAGCGAGGGCTTCTGGCTCTGTAGGGCCCCCAGTCGGGTCTGGATCATCTTGTCTTTGCTTCTCTTTCCTCAAGAGGCTGATATTAATTATTTGTATCTATCAATAAATATGCAGTGTACCTGTCTCCATGCTGAAAGGCTGACTTACTCTGGGTTCTGTGTGGGATCACACCTCCTGTTACTCTGTCAGGCAGATTACTAATGTTCATACATTTCTATAACCAAACAGGATCATAAGAACCTGCAAGTGAGAGAGACAATCCTCAGGTGCTTCACTCTTATAATATCCTTATTTTTGGCCATATGAAAAAGTTTATTTATTTTTATTAACATATGACTACTGTGTGTTTTACTCAAATCATATAAGCTATTTATATGACACTCAAAATAAATATACAATCCATATTAACTTAATGCGTCATTAGACAAAGTCGTTTATTCATGTAAAATATCTATGAAATTAATGTACTGTGAGGCACATATGTCCCTCATTCATATACAATCCATATCAAATGTATGTGTCATGTCAGATATGCACGTCATTCGTGTAAAAACATGAATAAACAACTAATGTACAATGCATATTTAATTAATTGAGTCAATGTTAGTTTTTATGAATGATTCTTTGAATGAATTCAGTTGAATCATGGAGAGTAGTTCAAAACAACTAGAATGAGTATTTTGAAAAGGAAAAGTCATTTTTTTTAGTTGATGCATTCACTTTGTGTTCTGAGAACATGAATTTTCTCATTTCTAACTAAACCAACTGAACGTGGAGAGATCATGCAGATCTCATGAGAGATCTTTCACCAGAACGGTACTAAAGTAACGCAACACCTTTACTGAGAAATAACAAGCATTAAATGTGTATTTCCTACTAAAGCCACATGTTATCAGGCATGGTAAAATGCAGTTTGTTTTATATTTTTCATGTAGGTTTTTCCTTACAAATCAGGTGTGATTTTGGTATGAATGTGGCCATAACAATACAAAAAAACACTTTCTTGTAGTGAACATTTAAAAAAGGCCATGCATTGTCATAAAGAATTGAAATAAGCAAAATGCTTGATAGCCTTATGTGAACCACATGTTTTTTCCATATGGGCGTGTTGATGAAATAACTCACTAACAGCAGTGGGGGGGGGGGGGGCACTTTCATTTCCCTCCCAGCCCAGAAGCACCGTCAGAGACTCCTGCTTCCTTCCCATCTTGCCCCCTGATGCCAGTCACATGACCCTCTCCTTAAGCCCAGGGACACAGCTGGCGTGACGTGGGCCTGAAAATGTGGGCCCGGAGCCTGGGGGGTTACTATCACGTACTGGAGAGCATTTCAGCTCCACGGGGATCTATGTGAGCAGTATAGAGAAGTATATCCACAGTCTACAGTGAGGTTACGAAATTATCCAGGACCTCTGGGACCAGGGTTCATGGCTCTCTGAGTGGAGTTTGCATGTTCTCCCCACAGTCCAAAAACATGCAGAAGTTAACAGGAGTTGCCAAATTGCCCATATGTGTGAGTGTGTGGGTTGTTCCCTGCCCTGCACCCATAGCCACTGGTCTCGGACCCACTGCAACCCCGAATAGGACAAGTGGTTTCAGAAAATGGATGGACATTATCTATAGGCATTAAGCCCAGAAATGGCTACGGCAATGCTGATTGTCACAAAACGCAGCATCACTACCAATAACTACATTTCATTCAGGAAAAAACATAAAAATAATTCAACTCATGATACCAACACTACTATTTTATTTCAGACCTGATTGACATGCCCTGCCACGTTTCATCTGATTGCTATGGCCCTTGGCCAGACTCATGACCCTCTGGGAAAATGCCAAAATGTACTGATTTAGTTTCTCAGGGTTTTCAAACGTCGGATGGCAAAGTTTGGGCCTGACCTGGGGTGTTTATTTTTCCCAACATCCGTCTCACAAAGGAAACTTCGCGGAGCAACCACCGCTGAGCTGTATCTAGCTATCGCCTTGTGGTTTCATGCACTGGGACACTAAGTGTCTTAAAAGGGAAATTAAACCTCACCTCTGCTGCACCTGTTACAGCTTCCTGTATGCACACAAGCACCACCACATTCCAGGGAACTGCTAGCTGTTCTCTGGAAATAACACAGCAACTCCTAATAGGTTGCAGGTTTCAGGAACCGTCTTAGGCTGCTCAAGCTCTGTGATCATCCGGAATCTTTCACTGTGTCACGTTACCTGGGTGGCTCTCTCCACCTGCCATGCTCATGCCTTAATCACCGATCCCACCAACATGCCCCCAAGTAGTGCTCATTAAATCATGAACGGCAGTAATGTATCGCATATTAATTACAGCGACAGTGCGGCAGGAGGTCGGGTACATTTAGGAGTACATTAAGCACCTTGAAGCTACGCGACCTGCTTCAGACTGCATGTTTGTGGGGGTGTCCCTAGCTGTAATTTACTGATGATAAAATGGTAGGCCGCTCCCATGAATAATTCAGGGACCTCATGAATGTAAATTTCACCTTAATGTTCAGTATGTTGGGCCGTTTTCCTTCTCCCTTCTGACGGTACCCAGAGGAAATGTGGCGGAGGCAGCCAGCCAATCACTTTAGCAGCCTGATGGCACATGATGCAGTGCTGCAGAAGACGCGCTGTCGCCCTCTACAGGCCTCGGGTCTATCTGCCTGATGTGGTATGTGGCCAACAGTTTGCATAAAAGGGATCTGACCGAAGCCTGTGAGGAATCCCAAAGTCAGATTTCCAATGAGGGAATGCCCCCCTCCCCACCCCCCCAAATCACACTCCTGATCAGGGCCTATCAGCACATTCTCAAAAACACAGATTCGATTACTCATTAATTCATCGGACAGTCCAAAGTGTGATTCTACTTGAACTTTTCAAACTGTCAGACTCAAACCACCAGCCACCCCCCCCCCCCCGCAATGAATGACACCTCTAGGCACTAGATTAAATACACTGAGGGCTGTATCTGATCCAGGTAATCACACCCTCCGCCCTAAAGGGTGAGCTGGGCCTTCAATTTCCATCCAGGTAGAATTGATGGGGAAATTGCTCTGTGAGTCCTCACAGCTAACTGAGATACCGTACATTGTGAGTGATTATAGAATGAAGTTTGTCAAAGGAGTGAGATGCTGCTGGCCAGTGTGAGAGCAGTGAGTGACCTATTAAAATACTAATATAAATTAATGTTAAAATTCATAATGGCATTAGCAATAGGCTGGATTAAAACATACAGGAGGCTTTATTATGACACCAGCCAAATTAATTATAAAACGTAAAGTTAAATGAAATATCACCTGCAGAGGGCAGGAGTGTCTGTTTTCAAGTGGCGGTTTGGCAGCCGATTGAACTTCTGTTGAAGTGAAAAGGGGATTCGAAAAGCCAGAGACAATTATCTCCGCCAGACTATTTATTTATTTGTTCTACTTTTAAGAAAAGCACCACTAGATAACGTCCGCATTTATAACTGTCTTGACTCTAATGACAGCAACAGCCGGGGCTCGTTATCCGGGCGCAGTGTCGGTGCGCGCCCCCGCCATCCGCGTACCTGGGACATCTGCGGCCGCAGATTGATCTCCTTCAGGTTGATGCTCTGCGCCCGCAGGTTGTTGAGCAGCTGGCACAGAAGCACGCCGTCCCGCAGCGTCTGCGCCAAGTCGAAGACCTGCGCCGACTCCCATGTCACCCGGTGGTTGGGTGGCAGCACGTTGCAGCAGATCAGCCAGTGCGCACACTGTCGCCAGTGCTCCATCGTTCCGGAGCCCATTAAAGTCACTCGCAGTGCTGCAGAAAAGGCGCCGATTCCTCTGCTGGGCAGCCGGTCACTTCATAGAACCATGAGAGCTTCCGAGTGTGAGGCACCCCGGCTGAAAAATGAAACCAAAAAGCATCTACATCCACTTCCCACTTCGCCGGAGAAGCGCACAAATGAACCGCTGCATCCAGTGCGGTGCTGCCGGGCTGCGCACCGAGGAGGCGGTTCAGCTCGACTCGGCTCGGATCGGCTCGGCACAGTTCGGCTGGGATCGGCGCGGCTCGCTTCAGCTCGCCCTGCCTTCGCTCACCCACGCCCCACACCCCCCTGGCCTTTGCGGTCTCTGTCTTCCGCCGAGCTTCTCATGTGTTCCGTTTAAATAGGCGCAGCTTCTTCCGAAATACCCGTTTTGTTGAACGAGCTGAAGGGACCAGAGAAGGGTGACAGAAAAGGCCCCCCGGGAGTTATTTCCCCTCGTAATTTCATTATGAATCGAAACAAAATCGTTTATATATGGAACCGTTAAGTTATGTTTTCCTGGTTACCGTCGGTATAAATAATATTAGACCGGTAAGAGAAAATGTAAAATTGGCATGACTAATATGAAAAACAATCTGACAGTCTGTATAAATGAGAATAGAAGTATTGTGTACTGTGAACATACTGCAACCTCCTGTGTGTTTGTGTGTAATGGTGATGCAACACTTTTACACACCTGCTACTGCACACTACTAGCAACGAGTGGGTAAAGTGTGGTTTTATTACTTTGTGTTGGTAAAAACGCAGGTGTGATCCCCATGGTGTTTTTATTTCTGTGAATGTCGCGCTGTGAGCAGTAATTTGGGGAAACAGGTGCTGGTACAGGTTTCAGTTTTCCTTGTAAAGGAACCCCGTGCGGCTTTTTTTATATCATAAGGCTAGTGTATTTTTTACCGAGTCGGCTCGAGTGCTTTAACACTGCCGCCAGGTTTCCAGCAGACCCGTGTCTGCTCTTTGTAAACGTCGCGTTACGCGAGGATAGTACCCAGGAAAGGCTTGCCGCTATAATGTAACTACAATCACTGCTTAAATCAATCCAGATACCGGGCAAGAATAATGCACGTTTCCCTGGAAATGCTGACTTCAAATGGCAACTTCCTGCTTTTACCGAAAAAAAAAAACTTAAAACTTTAAATATCACTTATCAAAATACTAGAATAACATAATTAGCTAAGATTATAGATAAATCCTGTGTTGCACATACCACCAATACTAAATTCAACACCCCTGAAATAATTCGGTATTAGTTCAAAAGGAATAAAAGCAGTATCTTAGTATTCCTTTCTGGTCTGTAGGGAGCCTGCGGTGCAGGAGATCCGCACCGGCTTCTCTGACAGGGCGGACTGACGGGCAGGAAGTCCGAAGCGCAGTGTGCTGGAAGCACGCGTCCACCTCCACTTCCCCCGGCGCTATTTCAGAGCCTTGGCACACGGCGCCGTCTTCCCGCTGGGCTAGCAGATGATCAGAGGCTCCGACGGACCAGCCTGGGGCCGGTAGCGGCATTGACGCCGTGAGCTGAGTGCGGGGCGACTGGCGGACGGGCAGACATCAAAACAGCGCATTATAGTATTTATTACAACGTATAGGCTATTATAATATTATGATCTTAGCGTTTGCAAATGACAGCCCTATCACAGTTTCCTTAATTTATATGTACTTTATGTAAAGCATGTTCTTGAGACCATATTCTCATGTTGTCATATTATTCCTGAATTTTGTCAGATTTACTAATAAACACATTTCTATTTAAAATGGTCTCAGTGTCTGTTTAATGCAGGGCAGTCGATGTCCGGAAACAACAGCCCACAAAATACTTTATAAAACATATATAAATAGCGTGAAGTATATTTTCCAATGCGTTCTTGCATATGGCACTGTACATAAATGCCTAAGAGCATTTACTCCGTGCGACTCACTTTCGTCATACAGCCGAACGTACTAGCTGTTAAATACAGATCAATTTGTACAAATACAGATTACCTCGAGGTAAACGCATTTTGTTGTTCGCCCGTTCTCGGAAATGGCAGCGCTGTGGTGATGGGTTTGAAATGTCAGTGCATAGGTTACGCGAGACATGTTATACGTGCAACGAGTTAAAGTGTAAACACAATATAAAAACAAAATACAATCGTGAAAAGCTGCCTTTTTGGCGCGGTTTCTAAATCAGTTTCTTCGTGATGAGCAGCCCATTTTGTACTGTGGCAGTTATTTCTTTGCTTAATAAAATTAGATTTCCTCCCTGGTGTTGCAGTCTCGGTTGATGAACACAAATCACGAAAAGCAACTAGCCAGTTTGGTGATTCAGACTATAGATCAGATAAGCGATGAATATTACCCAGCAGCCTATATATTTTGGTACCCTATACGTTTTTTCTGGTTATCAATTTGGCCAAATTACGCACATGTACTTCAAGCAGCACTTTTACTGCATGTTCTTCAGATGATTCAAATTCGTGGTATAACGAGCAGTCCTACAGTTTAACTAAAAGTCTGCGCTGGTAGAGTTTTATCTGATCTGTTTTACTATACAGTAGCTACGAAACGGGTTACGGATGTTTTAATAGTCGAATGGGGATCATCTGGTTATTCATCTGTCATTTTTATTCGTGAAAAAAAGTCATTTTTGCTCCAAAGCAACGGGAGCTCAGACGTACAGAGGTTGTTTTATCGGACTTTGCTACAGCTTTCAGAGTATCGCCGTAGGTCTGTTTCCTTTTAGTAACAACAGTACACGTGTTTTGTTATAATAATGTTTGTAATTGTGCATTGCATTACATATTGCACATTCTTTAGACGGGATTATGGCAGATTGTCTTTGTAAGTACGTAGTAACTGACATGGAAATGTCACAGATGGCCTTTCTGGGAGAGGGGCCGGGTTTTTGTGTTTTTTTATCCATGGGCTCAGAAGATATTGAGCACTTTGGGTAAGTAAATGATTTGAGAAACACTGTGCGGATGGAGACACCGGATCTGAGGTTTAAGCCTGCCAAGGGCATATAGGTTTGGTTTCAACACTAGTAGGGACCAAATCAGCTCCAACCCACCCACAACACACTCTGTCCTCCTACAATATTGGTAGGGACATGTCCCCACAGTCCATACCTAAATCTGAACCCCCGCCCCCCAATTGTGAGTTAATATAGCCTAATTGTATGAGTGATTTACAGCCCTGTCACTGATTTGAGGCCAGTTGAAAGATGGGCGAAAGGAGCATTTACAAGTGAAATTGCTGCCTTATTTTGGGAAATGGCCAGTTGTCGTGTGTTGGCGCAATTGTATGTGTTGGTCAATTTGAACAATATGAAGCTCGTCTTTACAACAGATCCAAAACTGAGAGTGCGCTTAACAGTATTTAACGTCATGCAATTTGAACCGTTATCCCTGATACAATGCTTGACTATCCTGGGCTATTATTTCCCACTTTATTTTGAATAACTGGTATAAACTGAATAAGCAGATGGAGATGCATCTCCAACAAGGGTGTAGGCACAGTCTCATCATTGGTAGGGACCAGATCAGCCCTGAACCCCCAACCCCCATGAACACACACAATGCTATATTGTAGTGACATGGCCCTACCATCTACACTTAAATCTATGCCCTCGTAGGAAAGCACACATTGGCAAGGCATCCGTTTAACCAAGAGATGCATATCAGAGAAGTGACACTTTTTTAGGGAAGTCCAGGAGCAGGAGATGTCAAAATACCCTCTGCATTACGATTTTCAAAGCTTTTCTTTTACTTCCTTCCTTTCTGTAAAAATCCATCCCCCTTTCATAACTGCATGTCTAGTGCAGCGTTGCTGCGAGCCTAGAGCTGTCCCGGGAAGACCGGGGCAGGGGACATCCTGGACGGGATGCCAGTCCATCACGGGCCACGAGGCAGGGGACATCCTAGACGGGATGCCAGTCCATCACGGGCCACGAGGCAGGGCACATCTTGGACGATGTTATCATTGAGCCCTAAAGCCACAGCCTGATAAATATTCAGGAGCTAGGACATCTCCACTTACACTCTGACATTTCTACATGCACTTTGGCTGTGAGAAGGATCATCTTCTCCAGGAGGTCTCTGCTCCAGAGAGGAGCATCCAAACTGCTAGTTGGAATGAAATGAGCCCCCAGGTCCTGCCATCTGAGCAGCTGAAAAGGCTTCCCAGACTCTGCAGTCCTCTGCAGCCTGCTGGCTAAATGTGGGGCCCACAGTAGGTGTTTGCGTCTAACATATATTGCAGTGAAAGGCACAGAAATGAGTAAGTAGGTGAGATCACAGTAAGTAGGTGAGATCACAGGGAATTCCTCCAGAATGTAGTAATTTCCTATGATTGGCACATTTCTTGTAACAGGACCCCAAACTCTTATTTTTAAGTGATAAGGGATTTTTTTTGTTTGTTTTTCCTTTCACTTTCCTCCCTGGAGTGCTATTCTGCAGCATCCCATGGCTCCCAGTGAGGGTCACCATTATCGAAAAGCGGGGCATTGAGGCAAAGCTGAGAATCAGAATCAGAGCATGAAAGGGCTCGCAGATGATGCCTTTCAATGGTGAGGGAGTGTGTTACAGAGAAAAGCATGGCGATACGTGTAGGCTAGCGAAATACTGATGTGTGCAGATGTTCCGCTCGGTAGATTCCCAATAAAAAGTCTCAGAAGTCTGCCCATGGTGTTAGATTGTGTGTATTTTGGGAGCAACATGTAGGTCCTCTGGTCATGGTTTCCTTTGTGCGTGTACAGTGTGGACCTTCATCATTCAATGCCAATTAATAGAACTTTCTCTTTCATTATGTGTTTTGCGGTCAATTCCTCTTTAAGTGGCGATTTTTTTTACTTGCAGGTGTACAACATTAACAGTCTAGATACAAATACTGCATTCTGCAGCAGGATAATGGCTGTACCTGCTAGACCCTGCAGATGTGGACAGAACCGTATTCGCCTGTAACTACACGATGTGGAGGGCCCTGTCTCTACTGAGCTGGTTACCAGAGCCAGTATGTATTCTGGCCTAACTGCATGACAGTAAAATTGCTAAAAAGGTCTGAAAAAGTAGTACTTGACTAGTATACAGGGGGTCCTCATTTTATGACACAGTTCCGTTCCTATGACAGTGACGTATCCTGAATTTTGGTGTCAGCCAAAACACACCCTAGCCTAAGTCACCTATCCTATCACAGTTGTAAAATCATAATTTACAACATAAAAACTATGGAGCGGAATTCATGCCACCTGAAATGCAAACACGACTTTGGAATACACGGAAAAACAATTGACGCAATGTATTGCTTTACAGTGCGTAGCACACAGAAACCGTGCCATGTGGAAATGCAATGCACAAGAGTCACTGCTTTTCAGTGAGTGTCGCAAAGAGAACGTGACATAATGAAAAGCAAAAGTTCCCGCACGCAGCCATACTAGTTCGACCACGTAGTCCGTAAGTATAACACTAACAGCGTAAGCCGAAACAGTTTTTATGGGAGTTAGTGTCGTAAACTCAAAACATCATATGTCGAGACTGTTGTAACCCGAGGACCTCCTGTATAGTGAAATATGTCTTGAGGGTTTTCAGTGTCACAGAGAGTCATATAACTCAAAGGCATGCTTCATTGTAGATAGAAACTGTGTCCTGCTTTGATAAGAGAACAGTGCATAGATCTAACTTTACACCATAATACTAAAGTTTGCTCTTGCAGAGTTCAGGTAGATTGGTTCATTCCAAAATAAACTCCTGAGTATTTTAAAAAATACTATCTAGCAGAGTTTATCTGAGCATGCCTAAATATGCTGGTTCTGTGACACAAGATCAAATGGATTTACAGTTTTGCGGGAGCTACATGGTACAATCATTCCTCTTCAGTGACAATCTGGAGTTACTCCCTTTGATGTTCTGAAATTTATTTCACATGAACAATCACGGTACTCTGCATGCATTAATATACACTAATGTGGTTACAATGTGACCGATCCTGGTCCCCTAGCCCTACTTCCTAATTTGTGAATGCAACAATGTGTGCAATTACTCTGGGGACACTGTATTCCAATCCAAAGCCATGCTATGAATGTAGCATTGTGGATATACAGATTTGTTCCTTACAGAGGACTTACTGTACAGTTGATGTTGAGAGATAGTAGGAACTTGAATGTTCCTTGGATGTCGTGGCGACCCCCCTGGATCACCCCCTACCCACAATGCAACTCTGTTGTGTCTTTGTACATCTGGTTATAACTATGAGCAAAGGCTACTCACATCCAATTTGCTAAGATGAAAAACTGTAATACCTTTAACCTAGTTATAAAATGTAAACAATGTAAACAAATGAAGTCAGTCCTGTCAGAGGACAGGGTTCCTGGAACACACAGGACACACACAACAGGACAGGATGCTACACAGTGACCCCATAGAGGTCTAATGTGGCTGGTTAGCTCAGTATTCAGTAGGTAGGCTTGGCTGGTTCATTGACTTATCTAGGTAGTAAATTCTGTTCATTCTGACTCATTAGTGCGGATGAAAGCAATCTGTCGTTCTGTAATCGTATTTTGAACTTTCATACCCTATCCCCACTTGTTTTTTAACAACCACAAAGCTCTCTCCCAAAGCCCAACCAATGCTCGGGAAACGTAGCCACCAGCACCCTGCCTTTTCCCCTGGGACCTCATCTCCATGGCACCAGTCGGTGTCAGTTAGTGGGATCGTTCATTCATTAAAGTGGCTGCTGAGTGCCAGGAAGCATTCCCGATGAATGAAGGCATCTGGGGCTGCAGTCCCTCACTAATGATGTCATTCATCAGTCCTACTGCACGGTGGAAGCTCTCCTGACTGCAGAAGGCAGGATGCCTCCTCCGCAGGGCGGCTTGCTCAGCCTGATAGCAGTCTGACCAAACTTCCACCTGAGGTTGGGGACCTAGTGTCCTTCAGCTAACAACAGACGGCTGGGGACACAGACGAGGGACCATCAGAGGAGACTATGCCAGAATAAAATGGCTTGTGGTCCAGAATAAGCCAGCATTGCTGCCATTTCAAATAACTATAAATGTGACATTTATGGACCCAAGTCTTAAAATTTGAGCTTACCAAAATCCATAGTGTGATGTCAGAAATAACCTTCCTGATAATATTATGGTAAATGGCAAATGGCAATGTAAATCAGCCAAGGACACAACGAGAAGGACGTCATGGCCAGAAAAGACAGCCTGCTGACGAAAAGGCCCAAGGCATGGCTTGTGCTAAAGAGATACAGTGTCACGCAAAAAGACTGAGAGATGCAGCCAACGAAGTATCCTTTGAACAGCTCTGTTCTGGAGAACGATTTTACAGAAGTGTTTTGGGACTGTCAAAAACTTTACGAGCTGTGCTGTGGAGGAGCTGTGCTGTGGAGGAGCTGTGCTGACTCAGCAAGTGACTCCAGGATCCACGCCTGGTGTTCTGTCATTTCTTCCTACTTATCGAGATGTCCTGCCAACGGCTACTGCGCATGCGCACGACCATTTCTCTCTTTTCGAGGATACACGCCCATAAATTCTCCCTACCACCTCATGTTTGTACATGTTCCTACATGAGCTACTTGAGCACACGGTAAGGGTTAGGGTTAGGGGTTAAGGTTAGGGTTAGGGTTAGGGGTTAGTGTCATAATTATGCTAATTAAGCTACATGTAAGACAGCAGGAATTACGCTACAATCTTGGTAGGACTGCTTGATAACGCAGCAAAAACCGATAGATACCATTATAATTACACTCACCTAAAGGATTATTAGGAACACCTGTTCAATTTCTCATTAATGCAATTATCTAATCAACCAATCACAT
>JAODKM010000001.1:16178312-16193081 GCA_026780845.1 Petrocephalus sullivani | reverse complement strand
TCTAAAGAATGCTTTCAGCACCTTGTTGAATCAATGCCACGTAGAATTAAGGCAGTTCTGAAGGCGAAAGGGGGTCAGACACCGTAATAGTATGGTGTTCCTAATAATCCTTTAGGTGAGTGTATATGCTGCGTTAGGAAATTCTGACAGCGTAGGAAGATCTGACAGAACACCGGCGCAAATCCGGGTACGGCGGTGGGCAACAGCGGGGGTTCCAGCGGCGTCGGGCGGAAGCAAGCTGCCAGCTTCGCTGGTGACAAGACTGCTGATGCCTCTCTTAGTTTGCATCTACGTAAAAGAGAAATGCAGAATCTGACCTGGCACACAAAGGCAGCGCTCACTTCCTGTAACATCTGGAGAAATGTGCCGCAGCTCGCATTTAATTCTTTCACTCTCTTGAGGGGGGCGGTGTTCTCTTGCTGGTTTTCTTGTTCATGCGCCGTTAGCCAAGGAAATCGCAAGCCTGACCGCACAAATTACATTTCATAAAATAAACGCTTGGAATGCGGTTAGGGGGACTTTTATTAAACATACCTTTGGTCCAGTTTAATAGCATTTGATATTAATACCATTTGCGCTGTGTAATCTGTTTAATAAGCACGCATCAGGCAAGCTGTAATAATAATGTGCAATTCGTGAAACGCCGGGTGGTGGGACTACTCGGGTACAGCGCTACATCAGCATAGCAATTAACATTATTTCGCTTTATAATTCCGTTTAAATTACTCCAGTATTGGCATGTTCCACGTTTCTGATCAGAAATCATTTAAAGCCATCGTTACTTTTGCTCAGCAATAATGTCCATTCTAACTTATGAACTCTAACGACGGGTATATCCTGCCACCTAGTGCACATCAGAGAATTTACCGAATAATTAGGGTTTGAGCGATGCGCATGTCTTGTAGGCCAAATATTATCTATCCTACTTTGCATTCACAAATGTCATTTGTGAGCTTAAAACATTGTTATACTTATTATTAAGGACCCCTAATTATAAAATTTTTTATAACAATTATAATATCAGTAATAGTAGTAGTAGGCCTAGTAGTAGTCATAATAATAATAACAATAATAATAATTGTTATTATTATTTAACAACCGTTTTACTGATCCTTTTTGTGTGTAGTATTATTCTGTGTCGAATTAATATTCAAACAGAGTAAATTCGACGTGGAGATGCTGCTGGGTATCATTCTTTACTACAGCGTCAAACGAATAGAGAAGAAGGGCGCTAAGTACTGTCGTCACATTCATATCTTTTGACAATAAAATATCCTATGGGGGCGGACCCCGGCGGAGGGGTGTTTCCAGCCGTTTCAGCCGCAGTGCTGAGCGCTGCCGTACCGCGGTGGGAGGGACGCCGTCCGGGGCCCAACCAGAAAACGCGGTCCGGGCGCAGGAAGCCGCGTGTCGGCCCCCTCCGACGGTGCCGGATAAGCAGGGAGTCAGTCCCCGGCCGAGTTTGTTAGGAACCGACATGGACTTTAACGTCAAAAGGCTGGCGGCGGACGCCGGCACTTTCTTCAGTCGGGCTGTGCAGGTAATAAATCGAGCCTCCCTGTTTTGTGGAAGTGCAGTGGGCCGGGACTGCTGACAGTTTTCGGTTTGGACTTCGCTTGTAATTCGGACTTTGTCGCCAGCCGGTTACACTCCTTACTTGGGTTTCGTTTACAGCGGGAGCTAGGCTAAAAGCAGCTGGACTGACAGGCTAACATTAGCAGCTAGGCTAACAGCGCCCGGGCTACCGCTAGCAGGAAGGCTAACAGCAGCCGGACTGACAGGCTAACTTTAGCAGCTACGCTAACAGCGCCCGGGCTACCGCTAGCAGGAAGGCTAACAGCAGCTGGACTGACAGGCTAACGTTAGCAGCTAGGCTAACAGCGCCCAGGCTACCGCTAGCAGGTAGGCTAACAGCACCTGGGCTACTGTTAGCACTGTAAGCTAACAGCAGCTGGACTGACAGGCTAACGTTAGGAGCTAGGCTAACAGCACCCGGGCTACCGCTAGCAGGTAAGCTAACAGCAGCTGGACTGACAGACTAACGTTAGCAGGTAAGCTAACAGCAGCTGGACTGATAGACTAACGTTAGCAGCTAGGCTAACAGCGCCCGGGCTACCGCTAGCAGGTGGGCTAACAGCAGCTGGACTGACATTAGCTGCTAGGCTAATGTTAAAACACCAGTTAACGCTAGCCTGCTAGCGTCACGGGATTCTGTGAGGAAGCGGGGCCTTTTTGGGCGTTGGTTTAATACTTAAGAAAAAGAAGAAGAAAACTGACAACCGACTGTGCGAAAACAGTAATGGAAATGTTAGTGCTTTAAAGTGAAATGGGGTTATCATAAACAAAACACTGTGTTTAACCAAAGCAGATTCTGCCTGATAGGGAGCCGTAAATGGTATCGAGATATGCGTTAGCGGCTAGCGCCGCGGCTAACAACTCCGACGGAAAGTGTACCAGACACCAGGCGCCTGTACCAGGAAGCCGGATTTCATGCTTAGTCGGATAACCTGTTCGATTCATGTTACCCCAGCTGAAATGCACTCGATCTTCGTTCAGTTATATTAAGTTTAGTATACCTCAAATCCAACAAGTTATCCGGCTCCCTGATACAGGCCCCAGTTCGTCGTAGTCGTTGTTGTTATTTTACTTGAGCTGGTGTAACGTGAAATGAACAAGGCATGCTGTGTGTTAATTTGAAGACGCCACCTGTCATTTCTTTTTCTTTATAAACTTGTCTTTGCTACTGACGAGCAGTGTAGCCCTGTGCCCCAGTCCGTAGTGTAGTTTCACCATCTATGCCAACATTACCGTGATAAAACGTAATATGCCTTGTGTCCCCCTCGCATTAGTACACAGAAGAAAAGCTTGGGCAGGCTGAGAGAACGGAATTAGATGCCCATCTGGAGAACCTCCTCACCCGAGCAGAATGCACCAAGCACTGGACCGAGAAGATCATGAAGCAGACCGAGGTCCTGCTGCAGCCAAACCCGAGTAAGGCAGGCTGGGGCTCTGGTCAGGAACCCCCTTGGCTTATAGTCAAGCCTCCTTGTGTTATCTTTGCCTGACAGCTAAAAACTTATAAACTAGGTGTCCATATTTGCTTTTTTGTTTATTTACACATTATCCACTATAAATATGTGTGACTTGTTCTTGTAGTAAAATGTCAGAAGCTCCTTGCCTGGTGTGTTGGTACATACAGAACCCTCCTACTTGGGCTTGTCTACAGTTCTGCCTTCACAAATCTGAGGAGCATTGTGATTTTTCTCACAGTTGGGTGTTCTGTATAATAGGGTGCTTCTTCCCACTCACGTTTCCTAAGTTAGTGTTTTGTCGCAACACTTTCTAGGAGCAAATTCAATAACCGCTCAAAAAAGATACAAGTAAGGTATCTTTCATCCAGTGAGTCACATAATAAACAACAGATAGGATGTCTCAAGGCTTGCCCTAATTACATTTTCTTGGCTCGAATTGCAGATGTAAGAATAGAGGAATTTTTGTACGAGAAGCTGGAAAAGAAAGCTCCAACCCGAATGAACAACCATGAGCTGCTGGGCCAGGCAATGGAAGACTCCGGCAGTGAATTTGGGCCAGGCACCGCTTATGGTAAGCCTGCCTTAAGTCCAGGGGGGACACAAAGAGATAATTAATGTCTCTTTCCTGGCTGAATGTTGCGCTATTAGTTTGTGGATGGAAAAATGGCAGCATTAGGATTGGGTATCACTTCTCTAAACATACAACCACACATTATATATAATCGGTTATAAAGCTGGCCACTGTGTTCTGCAAGTTGTTTCAAGTTGGCAAACTGGTTTGGAGCAACCTTCAGTAAATTGTAATTTTGTTTTTGGAATATAAGGTTGGTGGGTTGCAAATAAACAGCTAAAATAAGATTAGCATTTAAATAAAACGGCGAAAAAATGCATGGATGCCTCCAGTGGGAACCCACTTGTAGATTCAGTGTCACTGGGTAGGAAAGATCTGGATTTGATTGCTCTGGTTTATACCTGGGGTTCCCAGGCATGAGTGCTAGAGAGCATGAGATACTGTGATTTGGTGTTTGTTTTAGAACCACCAATTTAGTTTAAACTGGGAACCGGGTACGGTTAGTTTTTGTGTTAGAACTGCCGTTATTAAAGTATGCGGAAGGCGTAGGGTTTGGGCTGATGACAATCCCTGCGCAGGCTCCACTCATATGTGGGCCTCAGGCAGAAGGCCGGGGCGTGGCAGCTGACAGCAGGTTTCTCATTCAGAAAGGCTCCCGGCTCCAGCTGTGTGAAATGGTGGATGTCAGGTGCAGGGAATAAAAGTGTCTTAATTATGTGTCTGATTGAAGTCTACGTGATACCTCCTTATTCCTTTTTATGATGCGTGATTGATCACACTGTGATTCAGCATGCGTTCTAATTGTTTGGGTGTTCCCGCCAGTGATGTGGAAGTTACTGGCTGTTGCTCAACTCCTGTCCCCAACTCAAGTCTCTGTTCCTCCATGCTGTTTGGGTGTCACATGGTTCAGTTCGCCAACAGTCCAGTGTCAGCAGGATGATTCAGCCAGTGAAGCTAACCCTATTTAGCACCTGGTTCCTCCAGGTCGCTAGCACTCAGAGGGCAATGCAGATGCTGCCCGTTAAGCCAGTTTTGTTTTGTGCAGGAAATGCGCTTATTAAATGCGGAGAGACCCAGAAGCACATCGGCAGTGCAGAGCGTGAGTTCATCCAGAGCTCCGCAATCAACTTCCTCACGCCGTTCAAGAATTTCTTGGAAGGAGATTTCAAGACCATTTTAGTAAGTTAAAGACCAGCAGTCCCTCCCAAATGACATTGTGTTCACATTAGGAATTGTTTAAGTATGAGGAACTTATACCACATATTCTGGTAAACTGTAAAATTAAAGCACGATTTGAAAATTTAAGATTTGAGAATTGCTGAAGACATTATTGATTATTTAGTTGTTCTAAGAATATTGCAGGGTGCCCTTGGCATCTGCTCTGAACCAACATAGTTGGGTAGTGGTCATACTCACACAAGGAGCTACCATATCAGAGCTTTGCCCTTGAAGCCCACATAAGTGCCCCATCTGCCATATAACCCTTAGAGCAGGGATGGGCAATCTTATCTGCAAAGGGCCGGTGTGTATGCAGGTTTTCGCTGCAACTCCCTGATTAGATAACTAATTAGAGGACTGATTGGATGAAGAATTCCCACACCTGGGTATGAACAGCTGACCTTAGGGTTATCCCGAAAACCTGCATACGCACCGGCCCTTTGTGGATAAGATTGCCCACCCTTGCCCTAGTCTCGGTTCGATATGCTTTCCCCTGCTGCAGGATTAATGGTGGGCTCTTGTTCAGGGTTTACTGGTGGTTCAACACTCTGACATTGATGGCACTGTCTTGTGGAATGTTCCTCACATGCCACTTTGTCTTTATCCAGAAAGAGCGCAAACTGTTGCAGAACAAGCGCCTGGATCTGGATGCCGCTAAGACGCGGCTGAAGAAGGCCAGGATGGCGGACGCGAGAGTCGCGGTTTGTACCCACCTCTCGTTTACACGTCACCTTAGGAACGAGCAGCAAGAAACATTACAAATGCAGAATATGAGGGCTGCTAAGTCAAAGATGGTGGCATAAGGGGCCTTCAGCATACGCATGTTTTAATCCCTTTTGCTGTCTCGGATTGGCTGGTTTGGCTAGCAGAGGCTCTGTGGTTCCATCCCGTAACTCTGCTCTTGGTCCCTTGTCGGTCATTCTGTGTCTGACCAAATGAGTGCTTTCACATTTATTTCCTGCTGTGGGGATGACTGCCAGACTGCAATACAGTTTCCAGAGAGCATCATCATTGTTTTAGGGTCTGACTTCAGTTTTTAATAGCAGGTTTCATGGGAAACGAAAGCGGGAGGGTTTTAAAGCTAATTCTGCATTAAAGAAATCAAATAAATGTGTGAATATTATCTGCCGAATTGTTAGTCAAGCAGACAGAAACCGACATGTTTGACCCTCTTAAATGCCTCCCAGGTGTCTGGGCCTCACACGCTAGCGCCCCCACCAGGAGATGTCGACAGGTGGTAAATTTGGCTTGTACGCCGAGTTCTCCTTCGTGTGATGTGGGTGCCGGTCCCTCTCTTTCGTCCTTCACCACTTCCTCAGGTTGTCTGCTGTCCCCAGCCGTTGTCTGGCTATTGGGGGAGCTGAATTGTGTCCACTCTCTGCAGAGCCTGATGCATGTACGCGGAGCATCATACGGGTGTCTGTGATTGAGGCCTGATGCCCTCGGAAGTGAAGGCGGTTTCTTGTACTGCCATCTGAGCGCTGAGCCCCCCCCATCCCAGCTGGACACATGCTCTCTGTGT
Organism: Petrocephalus sullivani; assembly: GCA_026780845.1. NCBI lineage: Eukaryota > Metazoa > Chordata > Actinopteri > Osteoglossiformes > Mormyridae > Petrocephalus > Petrocephalus sullivani. Next base: position 16,186,738 of record JAODKM010000001.1, on the reverse strand, counting down.
GCTGTCATGTGACTGAGCGCGTAGCTCTGATGGGGCAGCCATTCTGATTTCCCATCACGTTTGCCGTGCTCCCCAGTTTTTGTGACCACACCCCCTGTCACTATGTAACTTTTCTTTATTTGAATGCTTGCCAGACATGCGTGGAGGAAGCCACCAAGGTGAGTGGGGGATGGGGCAGGAGGGGGTGCACACCATTGCTGAAGGCAGGTTAAGGCTGCATCTCCGGCCTCTGGGGGTCCCCACGGGCACTGTGACGGTGTTTATCCCCGCAGGCAGAGCAGGAGCTACGCATGACACAGAGTGAGTTCGACCGGCAGGCAGAGATCACCCGGCTTCTGCTGGAGGGAGTCAGCAGCACCCATGTGAGCTGCCCCCTGTGCCCCATTTGGGGAAGATGCCCTTTGGCTCTGCGTAGAGTGGTGGGGGGGTGTGAGAGGCGCCTACACAATGTGATTGTGGCATGGGGATTGTGGGTTCAGGCTGGGTAGGGTCTGGGGAATGTGGGTGGAGCTGTGAGGGAATGGGTGTGGCCTGTGGTTGTTGATGGGGCTGGGGCATGTGGGCTGGTCTGGGATTAAGGAGAGAGGAGGCTTTCAGCTGTGTTTGCTTCATGATTCAGTAAAGCCACCCCTTCCCTCACTCTTGAGAATGTGTAGTATATCCCACATCTGCCAGAGACCTGAGGGGATGAGCTGTCTCCACTAGGGGGAGCAGTGTGCAGGCAGACTGCCTTGTGACCCCGCCTCTCTGCCCCCAGGCACACCATCTGCGCTGCCTGAATGACTTTGTGGAAGCCCAGACCACATACTACGCCCAGTGCTACCAGTACATGGTGGACCTTCAGAAGCAGCTGGGCAGGTAGGAATGCCGTCCAGGTAGCTGCTCTGCCGAGCGGGGGAAAGTGCAGGCTGCTAACGGGGGCCTCCCTTCTCCTCCGTCTCGTAGCTTCCCCACCACTTTCACCTCTGCCTCCAATGCCCCCCAGCCGGCCAGCACTGGGGGTAGCGGCAGCAGCGGCACCACATCCCCCAGCATCTCCGTGCCCACTGTGCAGGCCTCGATGCCCCCACCCCCCCCTGCATCTGGCCTGGGCTCACCCAGCTTCAGCGGCACCCGCCGGGCACGCGTGCTCTACGACTACGATGCGGCGGGCAGCAGTGAGCTCTCCCTGCTGGCCGATGAGGTGGGCAGAGCCCTCTGGTGTGGGGGTGTGGCCATGGGCGGATTGCCCTGGTGTGTGGGTGTGGCCATGGGTGCAGCTGATGGGGCCTCTCTCTGCCCCCAGGTCATCACTGTGCGGAGCGTCCCGGGGATGGACTCGGATTGGCTGATGGGGGAGAGAGGAAACCAGAAGGGGAAGGTGCCCATCACCTACCTGGAGCTGCTCAACTGAGCCCCCGGTGTGACTTTACTGGGGGTGGGAGGGCTGTTTGGCTGTGAGGTAATATTTATACTGGATATTCAAGTGGGTTTCAGCCAAGTGGTGTCTTCAGCCATGCCTCAGTGTCTTAGGCCACACCTCTGTTGCCTGGGCAGAACGGCTTCAGTATTGGAGACGGCCGTTGTCTGCCGGATTGTTCCCTGAGCATTTAATTAGTTTTAATCCTCTGTTTACATGTCGCCTGACTAACTCAGTGGCCATTCTCTGCCATGGTGTCTCACTGCCTTTATCCAGTTTGCCAAGTGTTCCTTCTGACTCCTCATCTGGACGGCGACTTTTGCATTGTTTTTAAACTTTTTTTTATATCATCTGCAAAAAGCACTTGAACATTGACTGAAATGTTGTAAACAGTTGTCTTGCGCAGTACCATAGATGCATTCATACCTACGTGGCCCATAGAGAGTGACCGCGTCTGATCGAATCACGCTACTTTCAGGCTGTTTCTGTCAAATTAAAAATAGCGTTTTTCTGCCAGTTGACTTGATGTGCTCTGCAGATATGTCATCTCCCCGTTTGCAGACAGAAAGCAGCGTAGGCTGACTGAGCACAGCCTATTTCACATGCCTTCCTGAGTGCCTGGGAAAGTGTGATAACTTCCCTTCACCCTGTAGCCTTAGCGAGTAGGACCACCCGCTTTCAAAGCAGAGCGAGAGCGGGCTGCCCGCAGTGTGTGTATGGGGTGGCGCTCATTCCTGTGGCTTTGAAAGCAGCACGTCCTTAACGGTGCCTTACAAACACATACAGTCAAAAAGAGCTTGGTGCATATCAGAGGCTCCACCGGGGAGTGGCAGGTGCAACCTGTCTGCTTCTGCTTCTCATTTGTCCAGTTAGAAATGTAAAGACCACATGCACTTCAGAGTATTAAAGAATGTTTTAACCCGTTTTAATAATGTCATGAAGACAGACCATGGAAAGCGATATGTCCCATTTTAATGTGTCTGAATTATGGCACACTTGTTTCAAAGTCCTCATCTTCATCATCACCTGCATACTGCTTCTGCCTAATGTCAGGGTAGCAGCACACTGAGTAGGTTACACCAGACCTCACTCTGCCTGGTCATTCTCTGGATCATTTTGGAATATCCCCAGATCCCCTGATAGGGGTGTGCGATTTGATGATATTAGATTGTGAATGATTTTAATGTCTGCACGAGCTGCCTTTAGGGAGGGGTCATTAGTATTGTACTAGAGTGCACATTCTGTCACTTGCAGTTCTATGGTTCATACAAGCATTTAATATTTTGTCAGCCAGATCCATTTTGACACGCCAATAAACCGGTAATAGCAAACTGTAGGTAGTGCTGTGTGTTTCTTTCTCACACCCTTTTCCCAATATGCCACACATAGTAATGTGTTGGCATAGACAACATGGAGAAGCCGGTCCCTAAAAAGAATTTCAACAATGGCAGTATGGATCTTGTTTGGATTTCAAAAACCGACATGGTTACTGTACAGTAACATACAAAAGAATCTTAAAAACCAACCATGAAAAAAGAATTGTCATAAGATTGGGGATCATGATCATGCGTTAAAAAAATGATATATCACCCACCCCTATCCCCAGATGTTCCTTAGCCAACTGGGAGATATAATCCCTATGGATGGTGGGGGAGCTCCCTTAACAGCCCACTAGGTGGCATTCCCCCTTTGTGGTTTTGCTCTCCAGCCATAGTCTTGGGCATGGTTGTAAAAAAAAAAAAAAAGTTGGCCTAGTGACCACCTTTCAGCTGCCTGTGTTGTCACTCAGAGCTCATGACCATGGCTGAAGGTAAGGGTGCAGGCCGCCATGGACCTGCTAATGGCTTAACTTGCAGCCGCCAGACTGCCCCACCAGTCTGTCACACTCTCCTAGCATCACACCTTAATAAGGATTCAAGTTCAAAGTAAGTTTTCTTTTGGTGGTTTGTATGTCAGTAAGTCCTCAGAAATTGAGTCAAATCAGGGGTGCTTCCCACTACAGGTTTCTAAGAAGCAACATCTCTTTAAAGGTTTTCATAATGGAGATTTGTGCTTACAGTCCATTTGCGTGTTGTGTAATTCCTTCATTGGTCAACAGGTGTCAATCTTTGCATTTAGAAGCCTGTGAATGTTATCACTCAACACAGATCTCCAGAAACTGAAATTTCTTATGAAGGGTAAAATAAAAGCAGTGCTAAAAGCTTTTGATTTTTGTTACTTGTTACTGATAAATTACTGTTTCATCAATGATTACATTTTTGCCGTGCATTAAGAATATTAATTTACCAAGTATTTATGGAATGGTATATAAGCCTTAGCATCCAGTTGAGGGTGTGAGTGTATGACCTCGATTCACTCTTGGCCTTTACCTATTGGCTGTAGTTTAGGCAGGAAGGGGTTAATCAGTGATGGCAGTGCAGACTTGCTCACTTCCTGCGCTGTGGTTTGGAGAGCGGGGCTGGTCACTCGCCCTCTCAAGCTGCTGTCTCTTCCCAAAAACAGCGTAATGCCCCTGCATAATAGAGGCCGTTTGATCCCATAGCTGTGGTCAGCCCAAAGCGGTGACCTCATGGCCCCTTTGGGAATACTGTCCCTCAGGTAGGCAACGGACTAACCCCCCCTTCAACACGCTCCTTTTAACAACTTTTACAGCTGATAGTCACTGCCAAACTGGTCTAAAACTATGAATTATATACCCATATTTACAGCCCCGCCATTGTATGATGGAGTGGGTGTGAATGTTGTATATGCTTATCAAAGCGCCCTGGGACAACCCTGTTGTGAAGGGCGCTATATAAAAATAAACTGAATTGAACTGAATATGTGAATGACTATCCATCATGCTGTGCGTAAAATCATTCTACTCCAGATGAAGTGAAACCTTTATTCTGAGAGGGAAACTAAATCCAGACTGCTTCTCTCTCAGCCTAATTCCGTTTTTGTGGAATCTATACCGATAAACACCGCATGTATATGGTATGGTTTTAATTTTACCCTCACCACACAAATGAGAAGGACACAGAGACCAAAGGGGATAGTGTGCTTCAGTGGTGATCCGTACATCCACATATGAACAAGTGTGTCTGACGTGTACATGAGTATAAAGCCTAGTTTTGTGTAACTTACCCATCTGCTGGGATGTTCTGCCTTATCAGAAGGTGTGAGGACATTAAATGAAGAGCATCAGAAACCTCCCTCACTATGCAGCATTAAGGTCAGGCTCCATTTTGCAACGACGCCTTCTGCTGGAGTGGTATCTACATCAGTGTGTTCACGTGATGGTACGGAGGCCTGCTGACATCTACCGCGCATGTCTAGTGCAACAGTCACGCTGAAAGGTCACACGGAAGCCAGAGGACTCGGGAAGGCTAGGAGTCACAAGACCTCTTGTCTGACCCTTCACAGAGCATGGTAAGGTCGGCAATAGGAGCCTGAAGCATGGGGATGCTGGTGAGGGTGGGGGAGGTAGGTGCTGTGTGGGAAACAGAAACCCGAACGGAGAAGAAATTACAGTGTAAACCCACAAATGGGTCGTAGGTCATGACAGGAGCTTTATGGGTAAATTCCTAAACCCCAGGCATGGACAAAGGGAGCAGAAGCCTCCCCAGCTGATATTCTGCTTTCACTGCCTCACTCTCTCTATCCTCCAACCACCACGACCCAGAGCATCACCACAGCGGTATTCTGGTTACACTCTGGTTTGCCTGCATGTTTGCATTCTGTCACACTGGGTGCAGATTCAGGAGGCCTCAGCCCTCCCCCTGCCTACACTCCCTTGAAGAATGCATGAGGTTGCCCCCCCCCCCCATCACCCTAATGTTCATGCTCATGACACGTGGGCAAGATGACCATCTCAGAAGCTTCCTGATCAGGCAGGTCGGCGCTGACCCAACAGCTTATTGTCATGCTATATTGTGCAGATGGAAAATCTTCATGTTTCAGTTCCTACCATTTGCAGACAGAAATACTTAACGTATAACATCAGTACGCTTCCTGTTTTTAAAGTCTCTGTTAGGATTCAAGGCCTGCTGGGCCACACGAGGTTGTAAACATAAGCAGGGAACAAAGAATTTCGCTGAAACTTTAATCGAGCATCGAGAAGCCATCATAACACAGTTCTGCATCATGCTCAACCAGGAGTCAAAGTCAAACCCTTTTCTGTGGTACAAGACTGGGCAATTGCAGAACTCAGCAAAACAGGAAATTTCACATTTCCTTTCCTGCATTTAGCAACAGCTTGTCTTACAAGACTTCTGCAAATGCACATGACACACACGCACACACACACACACACACATGCACGCGCACGCACTCACACTCACGCACACACCTCAAGCCACAGGCTCATATAAACTATCTAGGGATTAAAGCGGCTTTGAACTTTGGCAGGCAAATGAGATCGTCAATGGAAACCAGAGGTTTTTTCTCACACAGATATACAGATGACTGACAAGTTAAACCCCACTGGCCATGTTTTCTTCATTTGAATCTCTGTGCCACCTCTGCTGTGCACATCTATTGTGCTTGAAGTAGGTCACCATCTTTTAAAAATCCAGCTTTAACGCCATTGTTTCCATATACTGAGTAGACGATGAAGGCACTTCAGTATGATGTTGGTCTCTGCCACGTCTTCTTGATGACTCTTGGTAGCAGTTTGGGTCTGAATGTGATTAGGAAGACCACAATGACCCCCAGCAGTGACAGGCCAACCGGCAAGAAGAGGACAACGTACCACCATCTGGGTTCTCGCTTGTCCTCACACGCTGCCCAGGGTCTCGCCTTCACTGGGTGCTTGTCCCGGTTTAAAAGCAGACATGTCACCTCGGCCTGGTCCTCTATACTCAAACTCTTTGTATCCTCAAACAGTTGGTACCACTCCAGGCTACAGCAGTTGAATGGGTTTCCTCCCAGAAAAACCATCTGTAACCTCTGGGCTAGGATGCTGGCTTGATGAGGAGGGATGGTCGTCAACTCATTGCCACTCAAATCCAACCACCACAAATTAAGGCTGATCACGGACTCTGAAAGTCGGATGAGGTAATTCGCTGATATATTTAAAGATCTTAAATGCTGGAAGGGTGTAAAATCTAAATAGGATGTGCCAGTGTTTCCCAAGCCCAAGTGCTGCAAAGTTCTATTGAGACTTGTCAAAGAATCATTTCTGATTAAGATGCCTGGGTTGTCTGACAGCTCAAGGTGCGTTAACTGGGTTCCCTCAAAGGCTGAGGAGGGCAGTGGGCCCAGATTGCACCCTGCGAGGTACAGCTCTCTAAGAGAAGCCAAGTTTCTCCATGTCACACAGTCAGAATCATCAGCGACCTCAGTGTCCTCCTCTAAGGAGCAGATATCGATATGGTTATAACTTAGATCTACTGTTCTAAGGCTGGGGAGTGATACAAACATCTCTGAAGGGATTTGCTGAAGGTCATTATAGCTTAGATTGACATGCATGAGGTTCCTCAGCTTATTCCAAGAGCTGTTGTTACCTTGGAGAATATTTAGACTGTTGTCGCTAACATCCAGCTCCTGCAAAGACACTGAGAGCTCCTCTGTCCCCAGATCAAAGGATTCCAGACAGTTCTTATGGAGCTTCAGTATTTTTAAAGATTTCAGCTTGCTAAGAAATCCTTGAGGAAGGTAGCTCACCTGATTGCGACTCAGGTCAAGGACTTCAAGTGTTGAGATTTCTCCAGGGAGACTCTCGTCCCAGAGTTTGGCTGACACTTGGCTAGCATTACTATCCAGGTTAGAGAATAGGACCGTGGTGGTCCAGTTTGGGGAAGTGTTTTTAGCAAGGTGCTCGTAAAAGCTGATGTGGTTGTCAGCAAGCAGCAAGTGGCGAATGCTGCTCCTCGTGGGGAGGAAGGGGAAGAAGAGGAGGCTGTTACTGGAGAGATCCAGAGTCTCCAACTCGAAGTAAACTTCCAGATCCTGGTTGGACACAAACCACTCGATGGAATTGTGGCTTGCGTTCAGTAGCACCAGCTGAGTGAGTTGGAACTGGATTAAACAGGGCAGGCGGTTGAAGGCCATGTTGAGGCGCTGGAGGTCCTGAAGGCCATCAAACGCCCCATCGATCTCAAAGAGCATGTTCCTCTCCAGGTCCAGCTCCCTCAGCCGGTGAAGGTCCTGAAATGTGCTCTCATCTAACCTCAATAGGGCATTTCTGGAAAGGTACAAGTATTCCAAGGAGGTCATGTTCCCCAGCAGGAAGGCCACCATGTCTTCTGTCAGCCCATTTCCGGAAAGGTCCAGGCTCCTCAGCTGGATCAGGGTGTGTAGCACCCCGCCTGTCTGCTGGTATCGAGCTTGCAGGTTATTATCAGCTAGATTCAGCTGCTCCAGCATATGAGGATTATAAAATAAATTAATTTCGATGGCGTCCAAAAGGGCGTTTGTACAGCTCAGGCTGCGGAGTGCAGGGTACTGAGAAAGACTGGAGTTGGGCAGTACTCTGATTGGATTGTGATTCAGCCAAAGCTCCTCAATGTTTTCCGGCAAATCTCTAGGCACCGACGAAAGCTGGCAGTGGCTGCAAATGGCAGTTTTTCCAATCTGAGAAGCGAGAGGCAGAAGTTTAGCAAAATGTGCACACACAGTCACAGAAATAATATCGACATGAAAGAGAAAGTGTTTGAGAGAACACTCATTAGTGTGTTGTCAGTGAATCAGATCAGCCGTTACAATGTTCTCCGGTGGCGAGGCGCGTACGGAGAGCAGCGTATGGACAGCCACACTCAGAGCGCTCACCCACTGCGGCGACTGCGCTCCACAGAAGCTGCACGTTACTTCCTGTAACTGCCGAGCAGCTCACCAAACAAAGGCCAGACCCCATGCTCAGATCAATGAAGCTGCGGTCTCTGACACTCAACAAGAGCCATTTCGCAACTAGCACTCAAACTCCAGAAAGTGAGCGAGCTGCTGCTCTTTAAGCAGGTGGACCTGAAAGGGGGGGGGGGGGGCAGGCCTCAGGCAGCCCCGGGGGGGGGGGGAAACTGAAAAGGGCCTACAAATAGACACGCCTAAG
>JAODKM010000001.1:16136461-16158057 GCA_026780845.1 Petrocephalus sullivani | reverse complement strand
GAAAGGCATTGTTCTTCACCAAACTGTTCCTGGATGGTTGGGAGAAGTTGCTCTCGGAGGATGGTTCGATACCATTCCTTATCTATGGTTGTGTTCTCAGGCAAAATTGTGCATGAGCCCACTCCCTTGGACCCCACACATGAATGGCCTCAGGATGCTTAACTGTTGGCATGACACAGGACTAATGGTAGCGCTCACCTTTACGTCTCCGGACAATAATTTTTCCAGATGCCCCAAAAAATTGGAAAGTGGCTTCATCAGAGAAAATTACTTTAGTCCCCAGTCCTCAGCAGTTCAATCCCTGTACTTTTTGCAGAATATGACCTCTGTCCTTGGAGAGAAGTGGTTTCTTTGCTGCCCTTCTTGACACCAGGCCATCCTTCAGAAATCTTCCCCTCACTGTGCGTGGCTTCTTGGGCGCCCTGAAGCCTTCTTCACAGCAATTGAACCCTTTGAACAATTGAACCCCAAGGGACTTGGCAATGAATTTCAACTGATCTGATCACTCTTCATAACATTCTGAAGTATATGCAAATTGGCATCATGAAAACTGAAGCAGCAAACTTTGAGAATGACACAAATATTGGTTTTCTCAAAACTTTTGGCTATGGCTGTACATCAAAACTTGCAACGATAGTTATCCTGGTAACTGATAAATGGGAAATAAAACGTTTCCCCTAATCAGGTGTGGTGTAGGCGTATCTAATGTTAATGTCTTGCAAGTCCTACAAGACCCTGTAGCAGCCAATAATATAACTGCCAATAATAATTTCCCCGTTCTTAATGTAATACCAGCCAATAAAGTATTAACTTACTATACTATAACATTTCTGAATCCAAAATGTTTCACATTATTACTTTATAGACTTTTATTACACACAAAACAGGAGCACATGTTATTGGCAGTTACTACCTTAATGTCAGTTATTACATTGACTGGTACAGATCCTAGCAATCGTGACATCACACAAAATATGTGTTTATCAGTCGGTCAGATATATCAAACGTGTCTTTCATTGTGTATGTCAAGTTACTAAAAGTCCTAGGTAAACACTGACATCACAAGAATAGCTGAATAACTAAAACTAAAGCAATTAAAGCAGTTCTAGTGCCACCCTGTTTTACTGCTTTCACAACAATGAAATCCAAACTACTTGCCAGCAGATCGCATTATCTGAATAATGTGTGTCTGGGATACATTGCTAAACAGCATCCTGCAGTGGAGCTACTGCTGCCTGATTGGCCAAAAAAGTCAGAATCTTGAAATATTAAGTCAGATCCGTGAATTAATGACAGCAGGGGCGGCTCTAGGCTCGTGGCTGCCTTGGGCAGAGAAAGCATTGGGGGCCCCCTCGCCTGCCAGTGTCAGTATGGCATCTTACCACGGTGGACACTGCATAGCCGCCTTGGGCCCATGACGATCTCACTGCGGCAGAACGTTATAATACTACATACAGTTTACTGCTCCGAGTCTAACGACATTAGCAAACACACTATACAGCATACTAACTAATAAGAAACAAAATGTTTTTCGGCCACATTGCCGTCAGCTGTGTTGTTAATTTCTTTTTCTGTCTTATATTCAATGTACATGTATATTGGCGTGGGGCCTGGCGGCCCCCGGGATTTGGCGGCCTTGTGCAGGTGCACAGCTTGCACATGCATAAGGCCACCCCTGATGACAGAATTCTGACTTTTAATGTCGTAATTGTGAGATTCCGTGGTTTATTATTTTTTTTACTCCCTGGCGGAAACAGGCTTCCATAGAAAGCAGTGCTGGATAGTACAGAAAGTAATGAAACCCTGACAGATGTTTTCGGAATACGGTTTAAAAAAATGAGGTATCTACAAAAAGCTTTTCTGTAGGCTTGTGTACTTTCAGTATCTCAAGGTTGAGCCAGAAATATGTTTTCATTTTCTTGATTTTCTTGATATCCGTGTTGCTCTTACGTCATCTCAGATATAAAATCTGTTTTGAAATGTTTTTATGCATATAAATTTGAGTGACAACCAAGCCAATAAATGCAATTATGAGCATTGTCAATTGTTTTTGTTTATTATGATGTTAGACTATTTACGAAAAAAACTTGGGGACAAAGGAAGTCTCCAGATAAAAAGACGACTGTGAGCTTACATGTATTAATTTGCCAACATCACACCTAAAATAAAACTGACGTCATTCCCTGAACAGCCAAAGGGGGGAGACAAAGCGGAGACATGAATTTGGGTAATCTGGCAGTAACCAGTTGGACACACACGAGATTAAGAATGCGGTTCAGGTGTGGACAAATACCATTTAATGATTATTTCCTCATGATATGAGTGCATATGAAAACGGACAAACATGTAATGTACAAAAGCCTTTTTTTGTATGTAAATAAACTGCACTTACAGTTCACAAGAGCGATGCATACCCAAATTGTGAGATTACTAACATTCTCTCCAGGTGCAGAACTTTGATTTTCAGAGAACGGTTGGAGCACTCTGTACATTTTAATCCTCTCCTGTTTCTAACATTAAGATTCCCCAAGTGAGGGAAATCTGTCACCTTTGTCTTTTTAAACGTCGTGGTCATTGCCATTTCTTACACAGCTTCGTGACGGCCACTGTTTGATTAATGAGTGACAGACTGTGGGTCACTCTACTCTATCTTGGCAGAGGTGAAGCCACCTACTTGGGTCATGGTGATGCATTTTCATGCAAGTTCAGGACCCCAAAGGTCATCTATGCATATGCCTGCAGATGGAAAATAGGAGGACCCTGATGGATGGAGCCACATTAAACAAATCAATTGTCCAGAAAGTTCTATCAATACATTACAAATGTTATAAACTATTCTTTCAGATATTTAGGCATTTTTGCGAAGAATCTATTTCTTTCACAGAGCCAAATAGTATCGCCATATGCCAGTATCAAAATGAACATAAACACAGTAAATATTCCTTTCTGTTGAAAATTCACTCCCCACAGAACAAGAGCTTGCTCTTTCAAACCACACAACTTTCCACTATTTATGAAGGAATGGAAATCAAGTCACGTGTTCTCGCTGGGGATGGGGATTAGGGTTTTCCTTTGGGGGGCCGAGCAGCTGACAGGAAGCCCAAACGCTGCTCCGTGTGTCCAATCAGCACGTCGTGTCGGGAGACTCTGATCCAACCATGGTAAGGGAGCTGGTGAGGGGCCTGCCTTGCTCGGGAGCTTAGAGACGGGTCCTTAGTGGCCCTCAACTTAATCTTTCAGACAAACTGGGCTGGTAGAGTTTGTCCTGTTGTCTTTTACTCTTTTCTTAAGGTTTACGTGCTGTTTCCTTTTAATAGCAAAGCCCACGTTCTGACTGTGGTGCTGTGCAGACAGAATTTCTGCTGAAATAACACATCCAACAGCACCCTTACTGCACTTAATTTGTAATATGCTGCAGCAAACTGAATTCTATGGCTTGAAACACACAGCAGTATTGTTTTTGGAAAACTGAACGTTTGGTCGCCTTTCCCAAACTGAAATATCGAAGGAAAAGCAAAACCTTTGATAGAATTACTGGCCTTTAAAGCTGCTTCATCGCTGCTGCAGAAAAACCTGATTTTTGGTAGTAAACCAATAATGGGCAAACAAAGCACTGGCCAAATGTGATTTGACGGAGTGACAATCCTCCTTTGGGCAACCTCTGTAGCACTTATGGGTAGATGTGCTTCCTGCTAATAAACCGCATAACACTCCAAAGTGACAAATGACGGAAGCAGGCCACTTGGGTAGAGGTAAAGGAACACCTTTAAAACAGGGGTGGGCAATCCGCAAAGGGCTGGTGTGTATGCAGGTTTTCGGGATAACCCTAAGGTCAGCTGTTCATATCCAGGTGTGAGAATTCTTCAGCCAATCAGTCCTCTAATTAGCAATCTAATTAGGGAGTTGCCCTTTGCGGAAAAGATTGCCCACCCCTGCTTTAAGACATGTCACAGGTCAGTGTACAGACAGAAAGGTGGTGCTAAGGGCTTGTCCCCGCCACAACAGATCGATGGAATTCCACAAAATCTTTGGGGTCTGTAAGCTTTGTGTTCGCTAACACAGACGAGATGCTCACTAACAAAACCGAAAGGTTACAACCAGTTATGAAAAAGTTCTCGTGGCAATACTGTGACGTGAGAATAAATGCTAGGGTCTGAGGAAATGTCCGTGTAAAAAAAAAAAAAAAAAGAATTTTCTGTTTTTTTCATCACAGAAAAAATAAATACAAAAGTTCATTTATCCGGAACTGCAAAGTTAAGAAAAAAAAGCAAATAACCAAAACAATGAAAAATAAATACTCTCTTCAGTATAGTACCCAGGCAGCAGTCACATGATTGTGTGGAGCAGTAGTAACAACAGGCGCAATTGCAGGGGAAGCCACAAGGGGCAGCACCTCCAGTCCCAGAGCTGAGAAAAGCAGGAACAGCTTCCAAAAGTCTCAGCAATAGTCTGCGAGCCATTCTCCCGATTGTACCCAACTCATAAAGTGCTTCTCAGAGAAACATCATCCCATAGTGGCGAGGCACAGCATCAGTGAGCAGGATGCCCACCCTCTCCTCTCCATCACTTCCTGAACGGCGCCAGCCGGCCGATGTTCTGCCAGAAGGTGGAGGCCTTGCGCTTGGGCTCAGCCAACATGAAGACCTGCTGTGGTGGCAGGGCAGGGTGCAGCGGGGGGGCGGGGGCCAGGCCGGGGGGCCTCTGTCGTGGCAGGAAGTCGTAGTACGAACGGGACAGCGCTGTGGGGGGAAGGAGAGGGCCCGGTCAGTGAGCCTGGGGGTAGGGGGGATCCGTGAACCACCAGTATCCATAATGCCCTGCTCTACAGAGTGGCATACATGTTACATACATGATATGGGGGGGGGGCACATACCTTTGGGCTTCCCCGCTGGGTGCCTTTTGCAAGCATTCAGCATGGCCTGCTTCCTCTGCCCGTCTGTGATGCTGAAACCTGCAAAGGCACATTAGGGCGTGAGCACAGAGCGCAACGTTCACCTGATAGCAGCAGCAGCCCGGCAGGCCGACCGAGCCTCAGGCACTGCCCCTCCTTATAGCTGCCGGATTCAGAGTCAGCTGCTTTACCGACCGGCCAATTATCACATGTGGCTAATTACAGACGTCTAAGCCTGCCAGTCACCGCTTCGACATTCCATAAGCCTAACCTTAACTCTAACTGTAATCCTCTCTGCGTTTGCACTCACTTGTTCTGCGGTAGAACTTACAAATATAGCAACATACGAAGAATCAACAGGTGGACAAATGGATAAATGATCATACACGTGCTATGAGGCAGAAATGCAGGAGAGCTGAACGGAAGTGGAAAAAAGATAATTAGGAGTTTGGTTTGAAATGATGAGAGACGGTTGGCTCTGTTATCAGAAAGCTGCGGAAGCTGCCAGGTCATGCTACTTGTCTGATGTCATCGCTTCCAACTCAAAATCCCCGTGTTCTTTTTTCTAAGCTGAATTCTCCTCATGGTGTTGCTGCACATTCATATATGGAAGCCTCTAGTGAACTTTGTGAAGAATTTCTTACATTCTTTTTGGAAAAGGTTGTAAGCACCAGGGCCCCTATTTCACCTCCTCCTTATGATCCTTCTATTTTAATTCCTTGTGTCTGTGTTTGACCATTTTGAGCCTCTCTCTCTCACCATGTTAGAGCAGTTGATTTCCAGTATGAAGCCATCAGGCTCCCCAGTTGATATTATTCTCCCTCGGTTTTTTAAGGAGGTTTTTCCCACCCTGGGTCCTCATATACTTAATTTTATAAATAGTAGTTTGATTTCAAGTGTGGTACCATCATGTTTTAGGCATGCTGTTGTGCAACCCCTGTTGAAAAAACCTGGTCTTGACCCTTTTACTGTATCTAATTATAGGCCAATTTCAAAGCTACCTTTTATGTCAAAGCTTTTGGAAAAGGTAGTTTCTAATCAACTGAAATTCTACCTGGATGGTCATTCTTTGTTGGAGGTTTTTCAGTCAGGGTTTAAAACTAATCATAGCACAGAGTCTGCACTCCTGAGGGTTTTTAATGATATTTTTTTAGCAACTGATACTGGTGATTATGTGGTACTTGTACTTTTAGATTTGACAGCGGCTTTTGACACGGTGGATCACAAGATTCTAATTTCTCGATTGGAAAAGTGGGTGGGTATCACTGGCCCAGTGCTTAACTGGTTCAGCTCTTATCTCACTGAGAGAACGTTCTGTGTGAACATTGAAGATTTTACTTCTACCACAAGGTTCTATTTTGGGAGCTCTCCTTTTTTCATTATATCTTTTACCATTAGGAGCTGACTGCCAGGTTTATTTTCCACTGAAGTACAAAGACTCGAGCTCGGCCCAGCCTCTTATTGACTGCCTTGCTGAAATTAGGTGTTGGATGGCTTTTAATTTCTTGAGTTTTAATGAAGAAAAGACAGAGGTTATGCTATTTAAGCCCAGTAGTAGCAGCAGTTCCCTATCTTTGGACCTTTCTTCTCTTGCACATCTTGAGAAATCAGTTATATCAAATCTGGGTGTGAAAATGGATCCTGCCTTAAAATTGGATGCTCAGTAATAAAATCATGCTTCTTTCAAATTAGAAGGTTGTCAAAAATCAAGCCCTTTTTATCGAAAAGAAAACTAGAAACTGTGACACATGCATTTGTGACTTCACACTTTGGTTATTGTAATTCACTCCTTATGGGAATTAGTCAGACCTTGATTGCACGTTTACAGTTGGTGCAGAATGCTCTGCCCGTTTTTTAACCGGTACTAGTATGCGCAAGCATATTACACCAATTTTAGCCTCGCTTCACTGGCTTCCTGTCCAGTTTCGAATCCGGTTTAAAACTCTCTTATTTGTATTTAAGTGGCTGTGCCCCACCTTATTTAGCAGATGCTCCATCTCCATCACTTAGATGCTGCTATCCATACCAAAGGCAAATTGTACACTAAGGGGTGATAAGAGTTTTTGCGGTAGTCTCGAGGAATGATTTGCCACTGCATGTGAGGCAAGTTCCATCTCTTGTTGTTTTTAAATCTCGCTTAAAAACTCATTTTTACTCTTTGGCTTTTGATCCAGTGTGTTGTGGTGACTGAGACCTATCCTTTTTTGATTATTGTTTGTTTATTTCCTTGCTTTTATTTGTTTTTGTATTTGTTATATGATGTACAGCACTTTGATCAGCTAAGTGGTTTTTATAAGTGCTTTATAAATAAAATTAAATTGAATTGAATGTTTTAACAGGGACAGTAAGGCTATATTTTGCATGAAGTTCTGATGGACTGGCATCCCGTCCAGGGCATACCGGTGCCTCATGCCCTGTGCTGCCTAAGGAAGGCTCTTAGCATCCCTGACCAGGATGAGCAGTTGAAAGTTGGATGGATTTTCATTATAATTTAAATGATCCCCTATCCTTTTTAATGATATGAGAATGGCAGTGGCATTCCCATGCCACCAGGGGGTGCCTCACCCGTCTCCAGGTCATGCTGCACCTGCGAGCGCTCGTCCTGGAAGGCACGCAGCCAGCGCTGCTTCTGCTCAGGCTTCTTGGCACACAGCAGCACCTCCCCTCTGCTGGCGTCGGCCGCAGCGGGCCGCAGCTTTAGTGCATTCTTCACACTCACGCCAAAGTCCTTGTCCCTGCCGTCCTCCACGTCCAGCACCTCTACGCAGTCCATGTCCACCCGGCCCTTGTAGTAGAGGATGTCGCGACGCAGGAGGTCCTGGAGGAGCCGGAAAGACGATGAGCAGGGGCATGTGACTCCCAGGAAGTGGCACGCTGCCATTTGTGGGCGGAGCTTCAGGAGATAAGCTGCGCAAATGGCCCTTAATGTCGGCCTTAATGCTGACGTTGTAACTACCAAAAATAGGCTCTGAGGCAGAGCACAAAGACTGATGAGAATTTCAGAACCAGGGTCATTATAGCTGACAAAACTAAAACTGAAACTAAAACACTAAAAATTTTATTTTGTTAAATGAAATAAAGGATGAAATAAAAAATGAAAACTAAAAAACTAGAACGAAGAATGCAACACAAAATAAAATGAAACCGAAATGGTGGTAAAATAAGCTTTGTTTTCATTTTTACACCCTTAATTTGCACTATGGTTGCTGGCTGCCATTTACATCGCACTGTATCGCTCACAGGAAGCAAAGACCGTCGGCGGCCATGTTGGTGCATTTCTTGTCTGGTCGAGGTATTTTGTGTTTACTGTTTTTCTGTGTTTGTCAAGGTTGGGAATAGCAACAATGTTTGTGACAAAGGTAAAGGATTTTTAGGATTCCAAAATAATTGTGAAAAACCACGATCCAGAGAGGAGAGATTAAGTTTTATCTTGTGAGTGCCGCTGTACATTTTCTCCTCTCTCTCTCTGTCTCTTACAGACACAGACACACATGTGCTGTGCGGCATTTTATGTAAATGAAAATGTATTCCTCTGCGCTAATTTTGTGTTTCAAATATGAGATTACTGCTAAATGGAAACCAGTTACTAAGCTTTGGATTCATGTCCATTAATTATACTTATTTCTTCATATTACAATATCTATTGTTAATGTTAAAACAGGACTGGTAGCATTGCAAATTACTGTTAGAATCTTTCATACACAAGTATTCATACTATGTTTCAATATTCTCTTAACATTTTGTACAATAATTGTCTAATTACTTTACTTTAATATTTTGAGGAATAATTCCTCACTCTCTAACCACTACCGCCATAGAAGTTTTCACTGACTTTACTTCCTCCAAAAGTGCCACATCCCATCAGGTGTGTGCATATTGTAATCTGGGGTGGGAGCATCAATAAACCAGGTCTTTCATAGCTATAAAAACATGATGGTGTTACAGGAAAGAGGTGAAGGGTTTGGAAGGGAGGGTTAAGGCAAGAAAAATACTCCACACTTTCTCCTTAGCTGATTCCTGTGCAAGGTGAAAGCATGCAAGTCACTTCCAGTGAGGTATCAAAACCTGGTACTTGAAAACCAAATTTAATATTGAAACTAAATGAAAACTAAGACTAGAAATGTTCATAAAATAAAAATGACATTAAAACTATTTGTACACTCTTGGACGAAACTGAAATTGAACTAAAACTGAAAAACAAAATGGGAAACGAAATAAAAATAAACACTAATGTAAATTTAAGAACTATAATAACCCTGCACAGCACACAACAATGAATGACAGAAAAACCAAAATGCAATAATTTATTGTACACACTTTCAGGGTGCACTCACTTTTTTGCAGTAAATCATCTGATGGTCAAAAAGAAAGAACATGCGTAGCTGGTTCTTGGCCTGTAACCTGGAGATCCTGGTCAGCTCTCCTGAGAAGATCAGCTCAGAGCTTCTGCCCAGCACGTCTTCACCCTGGGCGACAGACACACAAGCTTGCTCATTGGGGCTTAGGACTGCGTGCAGTAAGACCTCCATTATGAACATTCCCAGTGTGGTGATCCTTCGGAGAGCTTGGTCACCTCCCAGTACTCGATGGAGCTCTGCCACTGGGCGATCTTGTCAATGTTCTCGAGACGTCGCTTCCGCTCGTTGATCAACCTGGCCACGTTCTTCATAGCATCGAGGGCGGCTTCCACATCCTTATAGTCCCTGGAAAATGAAAGAACAGCCAATGAATCACTAACCCTCCATGTATTTCCAGAGGAGAGCCCCACAGAGGTATGCACTACATCCACCTTGGTAGTTTTATTATTCAGCTGCTGTTCATATACAATACTAAGCATATTCAGCAATTTGCACAGCTTGCTGTACACACTGTTCACTTGAGAAAGCAGTGAACTTCAGCCCGTTGTGCAGGTACAGAGTGCATGGACCCAAACCTATTCTTTCCTTGAGAGATGACACCAGCTAATGGCAAAACAAAGCTTTGATTATCATGGTGGGTATAATCGTGCTATGTTAAGGTTGCGTCATCTGGTAGCTATTGATAGCATTCTAGCCACCCCTCTTGATGCCCTGTCTGGGGTATCTGGCGGGCTACCTGTGCTGGGGGTGGGTGTACTTGAGCAGTTCGGCCAGCTGCAGGGGATACTTGCAAATCTTCTGCACTGGTGTGAGTAGGAAGCCATCCAGCGAGATATCGATCATCTTCTGGAGCAGGCGGCAAGCCTCAAAGAAGAATATATATTTGTTGATCTTCATGAGGTTGGCGAGCTGGAGATAGGCGTTGGGGTGGTTGTTGCAATATTCCGAGTAGATCTGGAAATCCGTTTGCTGGCAGGAAGGAAAGAAAGAAAAGATTCAAGTCAAAACAAACTGCTTACAGTCCGCATTGCTCTCAAACAGCTCTAATCCAGTTTCACACCTTCTAATCTCCACTTAAACCTCAGCCTCATTCTGTTGCCGTAGCAGGTTGCAGGCTTTGCCAATAACATCAACATGCTTTGTTTATAAGCCACCAAAAGTGACTTGCTTAGCGCTGATTTAATTACCACAGAGGTAGGATCGGTGGCCATGACTCTGATCATTTTCCACTCTCTTCAGATGACTTGATTTTGAAAGACTAATTTGTCAGATAAATAAAACTTTGTTCAGTACTGTTATAGCAAACTACTTTTCAGTCATAATGCCTCAAATTTAGTGCAGGTTAGTTCTTAAATCAAGTCGTAATATACACACTCAGAAAAATATTCTTGCCAAATCTTGCCAAGTTTTCAGATGAGTCTGTAAATGGACATATAAGTTTAATATTCAGAACAGTGATATTCTGGATTCTGCGTCATTTTAAATCACTGCAGGTGTTACTCTCACTGTCACTGTGTTGACACATTGCACGCACTGTACTCATGGCCGTCCTCATACACCTAAGTACAACAGTGGTGTTTACCACCGCTCAAACCCTGCATTTGTATGGGAGCCCCTGAGATTTGGGGGACCCCCTGTTGGTCACAACATTACACTCACGAGTGTGAGTGGGGCCCCAAAATCCACAAGGCCGGCCCTGCTTACATGCTCTAAGAAGCAGCAGCCAATCTCACTCAGGTGCGGCTGTTCCTTGCAGAACTTCTTCTCCAGGCCCTTGAGGAATTCCTTCTGGAACCTGTAGATCTCCTCGATATTGCCGAAGATGGCATGGAGGTCCTCTTCCGTGAACATGTCTGTCCTCTTGCGGCATTGCTTGATGTAGCCCTGTGGGTGCAGGGGGTGGGAGTAGGCTTGTTTACATCTGGGAGCATATCCTGGGACACCAGCAGATCCATGTATTAACCATAAGAAGCCACCATTATGGTCTAGCATGAAAAGATCACTGGCATGTTCTGTTTTGATAACTTGTGAAGATCTAAGGATTCATTTATGACTTGATTAATATCCAGTTTTGATTTATATCCAAGAGTAGCTCAATTACTTAGGTAGCTGTTACAAAAAATTATTCTCAAGGGCTTCACTGGAGCCCAAACTTTCGTAGGACTCTTCAGCTGTGTGGAACATGCCAGACCTCACAGATGTCCATCAGATGCTTTATGTAGTCCCTCTCGGTGCTCATGATCTCAATCACCACGTTGGCTCTCATCTGGTCCCTGCTGGCCAGGCCCGGGCCAAGCAACCCCACCACACCAGCCTGGCCTGCTTCCCTGTCTGGGTCCTCCTCCACGGGCTCATCCTGGTTGACCCGCAACTGCAACGGAGTGGTTAGGGGCAGCTTGTCAGGTGACCAGACCATGCTAAGATAATCTACAGTACATGGGAACGGAACTGGGGCATGCTAAGCTAACCTACAAGGGAACAGTGATGGCACCTACTGATGCCTGAGCCGTCAAGGGAACGGCATGGGTGCATGCTATGCTAATCTATGAGGGAACCGCATTGGGGCATGCTTAGCTAACCTATGAGGTAATGGCACTGGGGTATGCTAAGCCACAGTGCCTGTTAAGCTAACCTACAAGGGAGCAGTATTAGGACATGCTAAGCTAAAAGCTGGAGGTTAAAGGCTCAAGTCTCCGGGTCCCTGCTCTATTACACAGTGACCCCAGGGACTCAAGCAGCTTTACGGGACCATAAAGTATCAGTCACTTTAGGGAAATGTCAGAACTAGACATGTCTAACTATATCCTGATACTTCAATAACTAGGTTATCTGCAAGAGCTTAAGCTACGTTGCTAACATCACAACAGAAATAACTAAATTCTAATTAATTAAAGACTATTGTACATGAACAAAGGAGTATGAACAGATATATAAACTACAGCTCTCAGCAAACAGTAACCCATAAACTACAGCCCCCAGCAAACTCTGACCCAGAAACCACAGCTCCCAGCAAACACTAACCCATAAACCATAGCTCCCTGCAAACAGAGGTGTCATTTGCCTCATTTTCCTGCCCAGACCAGCAGCTCAGATGGCTTACCCCAGTTTCATGAAGGATTTCCTCAGTCCATGAATGATCAGTTCCCAGCTTTGACACACTTGCTCACCACACAGCACAATAAAAAGCCTGATTGCTGTTTTTATACAATCAGACCCTCTAAGGACAATGCCAATTATCGTCGCTTCATAATTGTCTTCCAATCATTAATTTCACAGGACATACTCCATCCGAACCTCTGGGCATTAAAACTGAGTTTCACACGATATGAAAGGTGTGTTCTGGATGGGGGCTTCATCAATCTCGTCGGGAATGGGATCAGTGAAAATCTGGTTGCAAATCTGATGATCTCAAAGAGTGCCGATCGCATGGGTTTGCAGAACAGGGCAGCAGCAGCAGCTCTGTCAGGTGCGACAGGGTAATAAAAGTGACGTGTGGGTGTGAGGAGTACTGACCAGCCATCTGTGGTGCTGGGAAGTGATTAATTGTCATTGTTGACACACCACAGCACAACAACAAAAGGTGTCCTCTGCATTTAACCCCTATGTGACACTGTGACACATCGGTGTACAGCTATTTCAGCCCTTGGGGAGCAGTGTTTGGGGGCAGCACCTTCCTGGTCAGGGATTCAAACCTTTTCTTTTGATCCCAAACCATCAGGCCACTACTGCCCAAGGTGGTGTGTTAAAATTCTGGGTGGATTCTCACCCGAACGAAGCATGCCGGGAACCAGCCCTCGCTGTCCAGGATCCTGCCCCACCACCACTCCCGGCTGCTGGCGTCCACCACTTCAACGACGTCTCCCGCTTTGAAGCCCAGCTCCTGGTCATCCATGGTGACGTGGTCCCACAGGGCCTCGGCGTAGACCACGGCGCCATCGCTGATCAGCTGCGGGGGTGCGGGTCAGCATGGGAGCACAGGTCAGCCATATTCTGCCTATTTATCTACCTAAAAGCATATCCTAAACTTAAAATTCTCCTAGTTTTACATACAAAAAAAATAACATGAAAGAAATTTCCTATCAAAGTCTAGTCATTGTCTTACAGCACACTTAGAAAATGCTAGCACAGTCTGAAAGCTTCCAAAACACAGTGCAAGTGCTGTGTTACGTTTGATAACTGCATTGTAAATGGAGTCTGTTAATTAAAGGGCCAGTCACAGCAGGGATGCGCTGGCAATTTTGGTTTTAACCACACGGGTGATGGCCCTGTTCTAGAAGCTTCCGCAGAGGCGGAGCTGAAGCCGGACCGCTGTAGGTCAGGACGCTTAACGAGGTAATGAAGTGACTCCACCCTTGATCTGAGCCACGTCGCACCACTGCCTCCATCTTAAAGATGGAGTGAAGAGCCTGTTGCTTAGCGACACACCTACGAATGCCCGGCCCGCCTCCTGTTTACACCATGGAACATTATGTAACTAAGCTTATAATCAGCTCCTCTCTATTCAGCCACTTGTTTCTGGGTGGGAGGGGGAGCCTAGAGTGTCCCGAGCAGCATAGGGCACAGGGCTGAGGTGACACGGAATGGGACGGCAGTCCATCGCAGGCTACACGCAGCAGAAGCAATTTGGACACGTGACATGGGGAGAAGATGCAAACCCTCAGATCACACACAGATCAGACGTGTGCTTCAAACTCACAGCCCTGGCGGTGTTTGCCAGCACTGCCCCCCACTGAGCTGCTTGCCAAAGAAACCAAATTCAGATCAGTAACCAACATCCTGCAACCTGAGTCTGACCACTGACAGACCGGCTGGGCCTCATGGATCTGGGGGGGTCTGACTTCGGCTCCTGGCCTGAGCCACCTGGGCGCCTGCCTCCCTAAACACACAGACCAAAGCATCTGCTGTCCTCAGGGGTAGGGGAGGGGCAACTCAGTCAACATATGGGGTGGGGGTAGGCTTGGGGTGCAGTAATCTGTTAGCCCCCACCTGCCAGATTGCCAAATCCGCTGGCATACAGTCCAGAATGAAACAATTCAGCTGTCCCTCACTCCCCCCACTGACCCCCCAGAATCCTTCGAGGCATACAGACATATACCAATGGGGCCCTTTACACAACAAACACACATTCTGCCCATGCTAACAGTGTAGCACACAGATGCACAGGCACACAGACACTCGCACCCCTATCTGACCCTCCCCCAGGTTCCCTCCTGTTCCTGGCAATCCCCCCTCCCGCCTCCTGTTTACCTGAGCCGGCGACCCTCGGCCTGTGACGCCCATCCCCACAGACACGTGAGCGCCCCCTGCAGGCCCAGGGCCCCTACTGAAAGGCCAGCAGGAACATGAGCACCACGTTGATGACGACCAGCAGCAGCATGATGATGAAGACCACCACCTTCTGCGTGTCGGGGTGCAGGTTGCAGCGAAGCAGCGTGTTCAGGACGCCCATGCGCTGGCGTGCTCTCTGGCTGCTGCGCGCCATGCCGCCTCCCCGCGTCTCCGAGCCCCGTCAGATCTGCAGTGCTCTCCTCCCCGACATGCGGGCTCCTCACCGCATCTCCCTCTCACTCTGACTGCCTGATCGCCGTCCACACAGCTGTGCCTACATCTCCTTCTTCCTCTCGCCTCCTCCTTGTCACCTCCTTAGCCGCCTTCTCGGTGAAGCGCACTGGGAAAATGGTGGCGCCGTGCGCTCCGGGCGTGCACTGGCTCCGCCGTCCATCCCGCTCGCTCGCTCGCTCACGCGGCCCCTCTCTCTTTTTTTTTCCCTACTAAAGGCGGCCAATCGGCAGGCAGAGCTGATCGGTATCCTGGATACGGGAGTAGCTGAGGCAGGCCCTAGCAACCCAGGGGAGTTGGGGGTGGCGGGGGGGCAGGAGGATGGGCTGTGAAGGATCTTAATGGAGCCCATCTGCCTGGGTGCTGTCTCGGCGCCCCCCAGCCGCCTCCCCCACCCTGAGTCATGCTGATCACTCAGAAATACGGCAGCCATAGTGGACGCCCCCGCTGAGCGCGTTGCCCCCCCCGCACTCTGCTCTGCTTTAATGAGATTAGTGGAGCATTCTGCCTTTGTGACCCCCCGCCACCCGCTGGCTCTCTGCTGTAAGAGCACCCCCCCCGCTAGAGCCCCTCGCCTCATCCCATAGCGCACGCCACACCAATTCCGGCAGTGCCATCAAATTCTTGCTGCTTCCTGAACATGCTTGGGGATTTCCGTAGTACACTCCTAGCCGCGTGGACGGTCAGCTGATTTCGGGGATGTTTCGGGGATGTTTTTTAACACCAAACACAGGATTAGGCGTGGTGTGGCTTAGCGGCGCCTTATAAAGCGCTCTCACAATGGGATACCCCTCCGGTAACAACCCGCCAGAACAGAGAGCAGCCAATCACAGCTCAGGTGTCTGTGCCGGGTCACCTTGGGGGATGGGCAGCCAAATTCAGCAGCGTGGCGTCCCTCAGGGTTCAAGAGGGCATGCCTGCAACCCCCTGCCCACACACACACACACACACATGCACACACATGCACCCACATATGCGGGTCAAGGGATTGCCTGATGACAAATACGTTAATGACCCCTAAAACTAAACTTTAAACAGATTAAGCATAATTTTTGCAGCAGTATAGTTTCTTAATGTGCGTATTCTGCAATATTGGTTATTTTTTCACATATTTACGTTGTTATTACTTATTACTTACATATTTATTACTTATTACTTCTATTACATACTTTTTCTGCAATATCAATTGTTAGTTTTTTCACGTTTATTACTTATTGCCAGATGCTGCCAGTCCTGCAGTGTCAGGCGGACCACGAGGCCACAGCTGCACGCCCAGCCCTGCACTGTCAGGCAGACCACGAGGCCACAGCTGCACGCGCAGCCCTGCAGTGTCAGGCGGACCACGAGGCCACAGCTGCACGCCCAGCCCTGCAGTGTCAGGCAGACCACGAGGCCACAGCTGCACGTGCAGCCCTACAGTGTCAAGCAGACCACGAGGCCACAGCTGCACGCACAGCCCTGCAGTGTCAGGCAGACCACAAGGCCACAGCTGCACGCCCAGCCCTGCAGTGTGGGAGCCAGGGAGGCTGGGGGGTACCTCATT
Organism: Petrocephalus sullivani; assembly: GCA_026780845.1. NCBI lineage: Eukaryota > Metazoa > Chordata > Actinopteri > Osteoglossiformes > Mormyridae > Petrocephalus > Petrocephalus sullivani. Next base: position 16,141,706 of record JAODKM010000001.1, on the reverse strand, counting down.
GATGGCCAGCTGTTCCCCCGCACCGCCCGGGTGGCCACAGCGAGGCCCTGATCCCCGAAGGCCCTCGTAGGCGTCCTCCTCGCTGCCTGCCTCATCCCCCAGGCCGGCCTGGTCTGGTGTGCCTTCTGGAGTCACCATGGCTGGATGGACAGAAGGAGAGGGAATGGGCAGTCACACTCAGGTCAATTCGATTTATTGTTATATAGCGTTGCAGTGCAGTGTCGGTCCAGTGAAGGCCTCATCCTGATTGGTCCAGCAGTGTCAGCTGATCATCTCAGTGTTACACTGTGGTCTGTCTGATGATACAGTGGCTGCTAATATGGTGATAATACAGGCTGTGGCCTGTTGAGAAAAACACCAACCTGTGGCTAAGCCTCTGCCTGGGAGAGCTGTTAGCCCCTATTACAGCAAACTGGTCAAATGTGGCCTATTACTTATGTTGGGAATAGTTAAATTGGTAGCCAAAGGAAATCAGTCACCAGTAGGGGGCAGTGGTAACCGCAGAGAGACAGCAGCTGCTGGATGGCCACCATCTGCAGGCCTCTATGACCTCCTCACGGTACCTGGGTGACCACCCACTGTGCCCCGGCTGCAGAGGTGTAACTGTGGAAACCTTTGCTCTGGACAAAAGAGACTCCATTGAGCCATGGGCCAGTCACTATAAAGGGCATGTGACTGTAAAGTGCACATTACTGCCCCCTGGGACATTCCTGACTGCAGTGCGCTCTTCACACACTGCTTCTGAAGAGCTAACCTTCTGAGGTGTCCATCGTCCCTTCTCACCATGGGATTACTCTGAAACAGGCAGGACAATGACATCACACCATACAGTATCTTAACTAGAATAATCAAAAAATAATCATCAGAAGGGGGAGAAAAAGTCACTTAAGGAAACAGAAGTATGTAAAGCCTGGGCTGGCTGCCTTATCCAGACTGAACAGGGCCAGCTAAAAGATGTTTGCTGTTGACTTTGTTATGCTATATAAGCAGAAATGTTTAAGGGAAACACCAATACATCCACAGCTTTGTAAGCCAGCCTCTGATGGAAACCTTCATTTTTGACTGAATTAAAAACTACTGTTGTCCCATCCGGGGGTCAGACAGAGTCAGCAAACGCATTCTGCGCCTCACCATAACTAAGATCTAGGACTGGAGGAGGTGAGGCGCCCTGGAAAACAACTTATGTGAATAAAGACCTGAGTGGTAGCAGTCCCTGGGGCATCTCGCGAATGATCACCATGCTGTCTCCACGTCGGGGAGGGAAGCTACACTAGCAGAATAAATGCATTTTAATAAGCAGGAGAGCAGCAGATTCAGCACCGGACAGGGATGACAAATTGCAGCTGCATGGAGGGGGCAGGAGTGATTTCAGTCGATCTCAGGGTAAATGCCGAGATTCCGCTGGGAGTCCCCCCTAGGAGCTGACAGCCCACACCCTCCGCCATCGAGGCACAGATCTCTGAACAGGAGAGCAGGCCGAGCTCCTGCTGGATGGATGCTGACACTGGCACTAGCTTTGGTCATTATTATACCCTTAGAAATACCCTTCCCTTTTTATGCAAAGGCCCCCTTGGTTCGAAGCTGTGGCATCCCCCCCCTTCTTAGCAGAAGTCCCATGTGATGCTGGGCATTGCTGCATGTGAAAAAATGCCTCAGGGGTGGGAGGGGGTGGGTTGACCGGGAGCAGGAAGGGGTCATGTCTCTGGGTTTTTCACTGTGGCACGTCCATGACTGACAACCAGGCGGCTGGGGGCTGTCAGGCTCTAGGCTAAATGTAGCAACCCGAACCCACATCAAACAGCGCTGGGACAAACACATATACCAGCCAGCTACTGTACTGCCCACAAAGCACACAGGAATGGGGTGGGGGGTGCATGAAGGGATTGACAGATCCCAAATGAGAGCCTCAGAAATCCCAGGCTGATTTACAGTTTTAGTCTACAAGACTACAGAGGGAAAACAGCCCTTGCCTAACCCCCCTCCCAGAATGCAACCAACTTGAGTGGGCTGGGTTAACATGCTCTGCCAATCACGGATGAGCCAGCCCACCTGGGCTAATGTGCTCTGTTAATCACACCCCCACCAGACTTAATGTGTTCTTTCAATCACGGAAAAGCCAGCTGACCAGAGCTAATGTGCTCTGCCAATCATGTAACAGCCAGCTCACTGGGGTTAATGTACTCTGCCAATCATGGATGAGCCAGCCCAACGCCCTTTGGATGCTTCCTTCATTCCTTTTGGGGAAGTAGCCTGCATTTAGTGGTCAGGTTAGGCCATGCTAGTGGCCAGGAAGATATTTACAGTCTATTTATTTTTATGTAGGTATTCTGGCAAGATATGTGAAATATAGTGAAGTCCAGAGATAGTCTGAAATATAACAAAATAAAAATAAAAGCCCAGATTAAGGGCTGCCTCACTGGTAGGACCACAGCACATATCCAGAGGATGTGTTTAAACTGACACCAGCTTTTCTAGGGAACATAATGGGATAGCTATACATAGCTGCAGACAGACCTCCACAGCCGTGTGGCGTTTATGTAACTAGGGAAGATCACGGTCGCCTGGCCATGGCCAGCTAGCCAGAATATGAGCTGGCAGTCATTGTGATTCACACCGCAGTGGCTGGGTGGCCTCGCCAGGCAGTGTGCATCCAGCTATTCTTTACAGTCACATAAAGATCCGAATTAAAAATCACATTCAGATATGGATATTGCCACCAGCAGAAGTTCAGGGCTTAACGGACTAAGACTGAGGTGAGGAGTAAGTCACCTCAAGGAATCTGAGGAAACGAGTATTTGTGAAGGTCAGACACCTGCAGGGACCAGCCGCTCCACTTCTGCGTCAGCGGTGAGGTGCACGCAGCTGGCGAGTGCGTAGAAACGACACGCAAACAGCCGTGAACCCGCTCAGCTTGTCCCGAAGCCGGGAGTGGTTACATGCACACATCAGCAAACGCAGCAAAGGCAGCAAAGTGCGCAGATGGAAGCCTCAAACCCACAGCACCTGATCACATCTGGAGTCAGTGCTGAAATCCCCGAAGGCTCCGACAGGGAGCTTCTGCACCACGCCGAGTCCATTTCGCACTTTCATTCAGAGGCTGATTTAATGTGCAAGCCTGTCAGTCCTGCTCTCTGCTTGTATATGCTGGTGCACTTCAAGACGCACACTGTTACTGAAATATTTGTTTAATGATTATATATGAAACAAGTAAGCGGATGGATTCACCATAAAACACAAAACCAGAAGAGTCATGGAAATGCTGAGGCTAATCACAGTACAGTCCACAAGAGGGCAGTGTGGCGTGCTCCTGCAGGGTGCCACTGTCGGAGCAGACCTCAGGCTCCCAGCAAGAGCAGGAAACACCCACTAATTAAGCTTTCCGGGTGCTGCTCGGGCACGAAGCTCTTACAGTAAAGTTCTCTTTCTGGGTGCTGATTTGAGTCTTTTTGGGCTCTGGTAAGAGTCGTTTTGGGCTCTGGTTAGTGATATTTTAGTGAGTTCAAGTTATGGCTTTATGGTCCCCAGTTTCATTCTTTGCTTGTGATATTCTGCTTAGTAAACCTATCCCTGGCATTTCAGGACCAAAAGCTCTTACACAGGTGCTGATCTTTTACTATAATGATACTATTCTGTGGATTTGAACAATTCAGAATAATTAAAAAACTTAAGCTGTAGCATTAATAGGATAATACTTGTATAACAAAGCTACATGCTGCAATAGGGCTGTAATAACAGCAAACACTGCTAGCATGTTAGCTACATGGGGCTGGTGTGAACCGCTCCCCTCTGAATGATGCTCAAAGAAAGTCTGCAGTCCTCTCTCTCCCCCCCCCCTTCATTCGCTCTCTTTTTGCTTGTTTTAAATCACACCAGAGCAGCTCTCTATCGACATCTTCCTGTAGTCTCCTTCCAAACCTTCTTAATTAGAGGTCTTTGTCTACAATCGGGGCTCATTCATTTTCCTGCCTTACGTCACCTATAAGTTACCCCCCCCCCGCACCGTGGGCTGGCCCCCATGAGCAAGTCCCCCGGGAGGAGAATGAGACAGGCACATGATTGATGAGCTTATATATATGCTGGTAGGAGCATGGCACTGCTGATGTTAAAGCGCCCGTCTCATGTCAGAGCAGGGTACGCCTCTGCTGGTACTTGGTTTTAGAGGGGGATCGTGGGAATGCAAACGGTTAATCCGTCAGCACCCCCATCCAGATAAGCGGTCCAGGCTGTGCCCCCCTTCACCCCAAAGGGCAAAACCTTCGATTCAGCAGTGAGGAATTTTCCATAATGTGACCAATGGACAGGGGGTGTTCATCTCGATGGTTCAAGCAGAACATCCCGTTCTCCTGACCGCGATATTCCTCGAAGATTCCCGGGGGCCGTGACGAGGACAACACCCCCAAAGTGCAGCTGTCTTTAATGAGTTGAGGTCAATATATCATGCTCTCTGGGTTTTGTACTGGAAGTGCTTTTTTCACTCTAAATTTTTCAGTAGACCAAAAAGTCAACAGCTGTGGAATCCAAGGCTGAGTCCAGCACAAAAGGCCAACAAGATGCCCTCCCTGATCCCAAAAGACTCAGCTTGGAATACTGTATCCCTCATACAATGCACATCCTTTTAGATGTTGACAGCGGCTCATGGGATAGATGTGCTTCTCAACAAGAAAACAGGGCCAGAAAGCTGGAGTACAGACTCTCCGCGGTCATCTGAACACAGAATATTCGAACCTTTTATTTCCAGAAGCTGTAACACTGCAGGCAGAGGCCCGAGCCCGAATCCTGTCATATGAGGGGCTGCATGGAGGTGATGGGTGATTTTCTGTCATCTTGTGCCATGCTGAGACTTTTGAGGTCTCTGGACAGCCCGTGGTGAAGTGACGGCCATGCAGAAACAGGAATGAGGTCAGGGTACAGAGCGGGTTTGGGAGAGGAATGTGCTCTTGGAAAACCAGGGCCGGTAAGGGCCCCCCCCCTGGCCGTCCGCAGCTGCATGGCGGTCAGGCCCGATGGGAAGCCCCAGAGGAGCTCTATGTCCGTGCCTTTTCCTGCAGGCTGGGAAAAACACCCTGTTCCCTGAGAAGCTCCCTCTATTTGCCACCCCCACAGAGCCAGAGAGTCCCCCCCGCCCCCCCCCCGCCTCCCCCCCCCCCCCCTCGAACCACAACCCCTCTCTACGCCGGCTGATCAGAGTCGCACACGACATGGAGCTTAGCGTAAGTATTGCAAGGAATGATAAGATGTCTAATTA
>JAODKM010000001.1:16112863-16129954 GCA_026780845.1 Petrocephalus sullivani | reverse complement strand
GAGATGACTCGTTCTTCCCGAGTCACATTGAAGATTCGTTCAAAATGAACGAATCGCTCAAGAACAACCCATCACTACTGACCGCCCCCTGCTGCCCCTGTTTCTTCATTACAATTCTGGCTATTAAGCATTAATGAAACAGCAAAGTTTGGGAAAGCAGCAATGGGAGGGCCCCATGATGTTAATTACTCTCTCAGCATCGATTAGATTTGGGCTAAGAGCATAACAGGCGCAATGAGTTTTAGCTTTACCAAGAACATCAGGGTCATTGCATTAAAAAATGCAAATTGCCACCAGGGCCTCTGCTATCTGAAGGGGAACAGATGCACCTTCATTCCCCTTTTTAACGCCTAAAAATGCAGGCTATTTACAGACCTATCTCACTGTTTCTGGTCATACTTGCAATTTGTCACAAATAATCGATCTCAGGTGCCTGGAGGACACTGAGAAGCGTCTCAGCACTGCTGGCAAGAGAGGAGGCTGTTTAACGTGTTTCGAAAAATTGCAGGAACTCTTCCGTGTGCTCAGCGCCGCAGAGAAGATGCCAGGACGGAATGAAAAAAACGGAAAGAGGTAGCAACTATAACTGTCCAGAGATGCTCCTCATAGCAGATTAAGAACCACCATGATCACGATCCCATCCTTCCGTGTCACTGATCTGCTCTTCAGTTTTCTGTATTTAAATTGCATCAGTAAATGGTGCCCTCTGCTGGGGACACACATTAATTCATAAGACCAAGGGATGAAACAAGGGAATATTGTACCAGCCATTGTCATTGGATAGAAATTTATGTACTATAGGTGTGTTTCAGTAAAATAGCTTTCTGTATACTGAACCCAGATGGGAAGTGTTAACTGCTTCTGCATGACAGTTAATCTCTAGATTGGCTGTTCAATAAACGAGAGCAGGAAATGCCTGGACAACAGAAAAATTAGTGGGTGGAGACTCACCAGGGTAGGAGGGGCATCGGTGCCACCCCAGGGAGTCCAGACCAATGGGGATGCTCTGTGAGAAACACTGGTCTTTAATTGGCAGGGCTGAGAAGGGCTCCATGGCAGTGAGGGAGAACCTGGCACGGTCCTGCAGAAAATGTCAGCATGGTCTAACACTGACAAACTGCAGAATCAAAGGGGAACAGAGCAATGTCCCAGGAAGGGATATTACTGCTTGAGTATACAAAACCTGAAGGCTGTTTATGGAAGCCCAAAGAGAAGCCTTGGGCTGTTTCTTTAAGCTTTAAGAACTTAACCTTCATCTTTCCAGTAAAATACTTACAAGGATGAAGTCTCAGAAGAAATGCTTAGTATAAACATCAAAATAATGCTCAGGTTCGTTTCTAGTTCTGAAGATAGCAGAGCTTTCAGCATATTTGCGAAAGGAAACAAGAAAAGACAGCAGCAAAGAACCAGGGAAGAAAAAGAGTACCAGTGTGGAGATGACAGGTGGACAGGAGAACAAGATCAGCTGGAAGGAGTGAGAGTCAGCAGGTGGAGGACAGGACGAGGCGGAGCCCCGCCCCCTGGCTGCAATGGCCGCCACACCGCCTTACTTTCTGCATCTCCTCTGGCAGATGTGTGCCGAGACTTCCCAAGATGCCCTGTGCTTCCCGGGCCAGCTTCCTCTTCATCTCCTCAATCCACAGGTCATCTGAGCAACTCCGCTGCTGCGTGGCTCCCCAGCGCGTGGCCCTCGGCCCCGGGACCCCATACAGACCTCCCCAGTCGGAGAGGGGTCTGGGCTTGTGCGCACGTCTCCTAACTCTCAGGACGAGAGGCAGCTCCTGTGAATGCCTGGCTGGCTTAGTGCCATCCGGAAAGTTCTTGGATTGTAAATGAAACACATGAATACACCTGTCAGACTTTTCATTATAAACACAGAATGCACATTTTTTTCAAATAATCACAGCCAATGGAAAATGGATGGGCGGTCTGAAGTACGTAAAAATCTCCAGCGTTAGGGATGCTCCAAAGAACCTTCCAGAACGTGTTTGTTTAGATACTGCAGTAGGCATTAGCATCAACATTGCAAGTTCAGAATGAAAGTATCTAAAAGCATCACTGGATGGCATTACCAACACGCATTTGTCTCTTTTTGATAGCATACTTAAAGCCAGTATCCAGAACTGCAAGCAAACCCCAGAATAGGCTTATTAAATTGCAGAATGACAGCATTCCCCTTCATTACGAAGGAGAAAAGCGTCATATATAAAGAGCAGCTTATTTTTGCAGTGAGGCACGCACTACATCTCTACCAGCATGCAATTTACATGTCTGATTTAAATCCAAGCTGTGGGAGAAGAAACCTAAGCTGCAGATATCAGTTGCATATGGTGTCCCTGCACGGGAACTGTAACTGTGAAGAAGCTGATTATTAAATATTGAAAAGGGTTTATCAGTGAGTACCAGAAGCCATTTTATTTTCTCATACCTCAAAGTCATTCACAGATGAGGACGTGGTCAAGATGACCTGTGGCAGACTGTCCACATGCTGACAATCTGTGTCCAGAAGGTTCATGGGTGTCAGTGGAGACAATCTGGGCTTGAGGGTCTTTGGCTTTTCGGGGGGATCAGAGACCCCCTCGGTGCTGACAGACTGTCCGAGCAAGACGTGCGAGAAGGTGCTTGCACGCGACGAAGGGAACCGGAAGCTTCTACGGTGGCTGCCGAATCTGGGGCTCTGTGGCTTGGGGCTGGTTGGCTTTGACGGGCTGTCCATGCTGTCAACGGAACCGACAGACCAGGCCCTTGTAGGTGTGACTTGGACGGTGAGGGTGGTGTAGGGGGATGTCACATGAAGTAGGGGGCCGGAGTCCTCAACAAATGTGTTGTCAAGGTTGTGTGAAGACAGCTGGCAGGGATCAGGGTATGGGATGGTCAGGCTGTTAGATTGCCCTTTTGGACTCCTCTCCCATGGCTTGACACTCTTTGGGGAGTTACCTGAGAGTTCCCTTGCCATTCCCTTTTTGCTCAGTGGGTCAGTATGCCGTGTGGTCCTCTGGCTGGGAGAACAATGGTTCTGATCCGTGCTGTTCACTGTAGATGACTTGACGGTGTTGGTATCAGACACTGACATTGTCCGATTTGACACTTCCTTCACTGGTTTTTTCATGCTGGACCGTTTGGACCTTGAGGCCATGCCATCCACCTTCAGAAGTTGTCCCTTGTTCTCTTTGTCTGGGGAGCGGGATTCAAAGAAAGAGGACAGCGACTTATGGGCCTGAGCAAATCGCAGGCGCAGACTGAGACTGTCTGAGCTCTTACTCCTTTTGCAACTGGCACCCTCTGTCCTCTTGGGCTGTCTCTCCTGCTGCTCTGGGATGCAGGAAGCGTCAGCATCTCCATCTCCTGCATAGCTTGCTGATGGGAGGATGCTGGAATCGTCCTTATTCAGCTGGTCTCCTGGTATGACTCTCTGGGCAGCCTGGTAGAAGGGCTGGTCCTTGTGGAAGACGTCGTCATCCAGGTTCTCTTCCTGTCCCTCTAGATTACTTAGCTGCTCAAAGCTGTTGGATAAGTCGGACCTTAGCTTGTTCCCTTGTCCATCTTCCAAACTGTCCTCTACTGGCTCTCTATCTGGAGAGGATGGGGGAAAGCTCCCTGATTTACCACCTCTGCTATCCTGGCTTAAGTTTTTACTCCTTCTGAATGAGGGCATCTTGGAGAACACAGAGAACTTCCCAGCATATTTACCCTTTGCTCCTTTGCCCCTTACTGCCTTATGGAGGCTTGTGTTGCTACCTAGGTAAGAGTAGGCATTGTCATCCATTTCTTCATCATCATTGCTGATTGCGTCCAGGTACTGAGGACTTATGGTAGGGCTTTGACGCCGCCCATATGTCAACTCACCGTTAGGCAAAGGTGTCATGACTCCATAGTTGTCTGGAGAAGGGGTGCTGGAGCCCCCCAGATCTTCTGAATCTATGCTGGATGAGTCCTCCCGCATGGTCTTGGGGTGACTGGCTTGGTCCTCCACAGCAGAACCTGTGCTGATCATCACCTGGTCTCGCCCATCTTCTGCATCTTCAGCTATGGAGGAGTTATCCAGAGACTGATCTGATTCAAAAATGGGCTCAAGATTACTGACTGAGAGAAAATTTAAACTGGCATCTTGGACTTGGGATTGCACGTTTTCAATAGTCTGTACTTTCTGAGGGCTAACAAGAATTAATCCCAGATGGTCCACAGGAACTGTACAATTTCCAAAAGTTGCAAGTGCACCATTCTTTATACTTGATAATTCTTCTGATGCCCCTGAACCATGTGATTTTCTGTTGTGTTTTTCTACTTCTTTCTCTAGTGGTCCATCATCTGCAGAGCTCTCTGGAGCCTCTTCTGCTGGTCCAAAACAGGAATTCAGCACATTTAGCTCCTTCACAACATCCCCATAGTGGGTGTCAAAGTTGAATTTGGGGCTGTGGGAAGTGGGACTTTGACCTGCAGTACTGTCCTTGCTATTTAGCACCCCCTGCTGGCTGTAACTCTCCAGCTTCTCCAGTTCAGACAATTGGATGTCATACCGTACCCCCTTAAGATCATTGTAGTAAGCTTTTAATTCCTTGCCATTCCAAAATGGCCGACCATCCAGTGTGGTGAACGTTTCTACATCAGGGATATTACAGGAAGCATCAGTATTCTTGTTTGGAAATGGCTGCAGGGGATTCGAGTTGATAGTTAATGCTGCAACTGGAGAATGGGCATCATTGTCACCCAAGGTGTGAGAGCCCAACTGGTCTTTGATGTACGACTGGTCCTTAGCTAGAACTCTGTCTGCAAATGTACCGGTAGAATGCAGTTCTGAAGATGCCTTCAGGTTGTTGTTGGTGTCAGAGGGCTTGATGGACGTCTCATGATGCTGCTGTCCAAGACCACTTAGCCTACTATGTTCAAGAGGAGCCTGTGTGTATAATGTGGTAATCTCTGAGACTCTTGCTGGGATGACTTTAGGATCTGAGGTGATGATTACCCCCCGGTAATGATGGGTGTTTGTAATGCCACTGGACTGTTTAAGGTGCTGATGTTTCACTGTCTTGGTGAGCACTGTGTCAGTTTCACTGTTCCAGCAGGAATCACATGGGACAGCTTGTGGAAACTGTGCCTGAAGGTCATCTGTGATTTTATCAGACGTTTCTGTGGAGATACATAGGGGTAATTCCCTATGACATGTTAGACTGGGCAGTCCAGCATCATCTGAATGTTTCTCTGTGACACTCTGTGCATAACCTGCATTCTGCTTTTGTAAAATGTGAGTATTGAAAAAATCATCTTCTTCTTTGGAGAGAAATTCAGACCTCTCCTTTCCTAATATCAGCGCAGAGGAATCTTCTGGAACACAGCTGTCAGAAGATAGGTTTCCGCTGGTGCGGGGGAGGAAGGCTCTCAACACCTGGGTGCTGGAACATCCGCAGAGACTGGACAGCTGAGCCTCTGTGACCCTTCCCACATGTCCCTTAGAAAAGCCATCATTTGATGTGAGCTCCTGTCCAGCACCCTGGCTAAGAGAAGGTGGAGTCTGCAGCCCATAGAAGGTCTGCTCTGAACTACAGGATTCTGGGAGATGTGGGCAGAGAGTTTGGGAGGGTGAGGCTGAACCAGCTTGCCCTGGGATACAGCCTCTTTTACACACCTCAGCAGACTCGGGTTCGTGTCCTACCATGCATGGATCTACAGTGCATATCTGTCCACAGACTGAATGTTTGTCGGGTTCTGCCTTAGCATCTGCACCAATTAGCCAGTCCGCTCTGCATTTGTGCTGTGAGTCTATGTCATGTCCACGGTGCGTTCCTACAGCCTGTGTTACACTTCCGTTTCCTGCGCTGTGTCTGCTGGGACACCTTTCAGCATGGTGTCCCAGAGACCTGTCCCCTGGCAGAATGTCCTCCACCCCCTGGGCCTCAGGAAACCGGACTTTGCTGTCAGGACTGAGCTTGGATAAAGTGTCTCTCTGCAAAGAGCTAAAATGGCAGAATGCTGAGGCCTCTGGATTCTGCTGGATCTGTCTGGCAGGCTCCGGTCCCAAGGATCTGTTCTCCGAAAGCTCTGGGGTCTTGGCGGTGTCCTCACTGGCCTCCGGGCCCTGCTTGGAACAAGAACAAACGTCAGAAACATGAAGAAACAAAGTGTGCTGAGACAGGAGTTTCCTGACCCCGGTAACACTCCATACGACCCCTTTCAGGCCCACACACTGAGACACCGGTGTCCATACGGCTAATTTTGGCAGTTTAATGAGGTAAAAACCGGCTAAAAGCAGCTAGAGGACTCTTCTGGAAGAGTGTTCAGCCTGCTCTGTAGCTATGTACGCCAGTGCACACTGAGGGCAGAAGGATCATTGACAGGGTGCGTGTTAATGCGGTAACTGCTGGAATGTTAATCGCACCGTTATTCGTAATGGTATAACAACAGGAAATGCGGCTCTCCTACAGGTTCCTGCTCGTCACCCCTTGCCATGGCGCCGCTTTTCTCTCGCGGTCACACGCCTTTCTGTACTGCGCTTCTGTGACTACTTCGCCTTTGTGACTGTCCAGCTCTCCAGCTGTCTGGTGACCGACGTTTTAAAAACACCCGGAGGGGGTTGCAGGAATGTACAGGTGGTGTGCGGCTGGGTTTTTCACTTTCTGCCGGTGTCAGACCTCCATGTAGAGCAAGGGTGCTTTAAAGGACGGATCCCTCACTCAGACTATAACACTGACCCTAACACTATCACTGACCTTAACGCTAACCCTAACAGTGAACACCTAACACATGTGACCACCTACACCTGCACATTTAATTTTAAATTCAGCAACTTTTTAATGTTTTTAGGGGATGGGTTAGAGTTAGAATTAATGTTAGGGTAAACAAGGTCAGGATTAGGGTAAGCAGGCAGAAGGACAGAGGAACATATATGAATGAATATCAGTCACATGGCTCCACCTGGACCTCAGAAGAAATACGAAAGAGAAATTAAAAGGGATTCATCTAATTTGCAAAGCAATATTTCTGTGAGGCTCCTTCTGCAAGCCAGAAGATATTGGCACTTGGCTGTGAAGCATGATTTCTGATTTCACCTGACTGACAGACAAACAGGCAGGCAGGCAGATAGACAGATATACAGGCAGGCAGGCAGACAGGCAGATAGACAGAGATAGACAGGCAGGCAGATAGACAGACAGATAGAGATAAACAGGCAGGCAGAAAGACAAACAGACAGACATACAGGCAGGCAGAGATAGACAGGCAGGCAGATAGACAGACAGACTGACATACAGTACAGGCAGGCAGATAGACAGACAGACTGACAGATAAACAGAGCACATGGTGGAAGGTGTCGGAGAGAATGCTGGCTCTGGGGTCACTCGGGGCTTGATTCTAAACTCATCCCACTCCTCCTCGTCCCCGACCCAGTACCCCCACCCCGACCTCACGTAGGCTCCAAGCACGGCAGAGCACAACTGTGACCGCATGCAAATAGAGGCACATGCAAAGTGGTCTGACGCTGCTGAAGCCAGGCCAAGCCGAGACCCACGCGACCTGTGGGTGGAGGGGCCGAACAAAGCCAGGTGCTGTTGCTGAGTAAATCCGGCAGAGCTGTGAGATGCCATCTTCTCTGCCCCAGGGGCTTCTGGGAGGAGGTAACTGATAGCATCTTTAGTCATGGGAGGCCATGTGACCAGCCACTTGGTGGCCTCTTATCGCACTCCAAGCCAGACGCTGTACATACATAGCGGCATTCTGGGATACGCTGTCTGTGAGGCACCCGCGGTAGGTGGGTTTGCTGAGGCGCCATGACACATATTACAATTGAAAACGTGATCTTCTGTGGACAGATCTCGCTTGATTCTATACCCAGGGAAGGATGGTGGATGCCAGTGCTGGTGAGTGGAGTCGGAATGAACTTGCAAAAGCCAGAGGAGCAGCTCAGAGACAGCAGGTGGGAAGCTAAGCAGCATCTTGAACCCGGACAAAGACGACTGCTGGGAAGTGAGAAGTCACAGACCCAGGCTATGCTCCAGGAAGCTCCACAAAGAGCTATGCGCTGAACTACAACAACCACCATGAATACATCCCTTTAAAAATGTGTTCTGCTCCTATGAGAATGCAGAATGTAAACATCTCTATAACAGCAGAGGAGTAACTCGGAGAATCACAAAGAGCAGGATCAGATCAGGAAGCCCGAAGGATGCCAATCTCAGGCTGACTGCAGGATCTGCAGAACCTGGCCGGCCCCCAGCACCAGCCGCTGAGCCCAGAGACAATCATCTGGTGTCTGAATTTTTGCAATAATGCTAGACATTCAAAAAACAAACGGAGACGCGCAAACTCACACAGATGCACACGCACGCACACGCACGCACCCCAGGCTGCTGATACCTACTCCCACACCAGCGCCTGTTTCCTCTGCCTTGTCAGTCCAGCCCCTCCATCACCCTGGCCCCCAGCGGTGCACACATACCTGCCTCCCGCGGCGGCTCGTAACCCCGCTCCGTCCGACTGCGCGGCCGTGGCTGGCGGTGTGGCGTCTCCCTCCCGGTGGTCACTGGCCCCTCCCCCAGAGTGCGCGCGGTGGGAATGCACGTGGGAGACTCCATTCAAAGCCCTGACACATGCCTATTGTTCCAGCCCCAGCATCACAGAGCAAGCTGGAGCAACCAAACCGAACTGGGGGGGGGGGCAAACGCCAGCCCCTGCATGCGTAAATACCATAGCCAATCAGGCAGTCTCACAGGGGCCCCAGTACAGAATTTCCCCGCACAGAATTTTGAAGCTGTGGTTTCGAAATGCCAACTCCCCGGTGTGCTAATAGCAGGAAACGATGGAACGATTTGCAGGGTCAGTCAGTGACAGATGGCAGACATTAAATATTAATTCGCATTGCCGGTCACATCAGGGCCTCGGCATTGACAGACCCCATCCCACAATGGAGCTACTGAATTGTGAATGAGCTGGGGGGGGCTCTCTCTCTCTCACTTCTAGCATGACAGCAATATACTGAACACAGGTCTCTGGCTGAGGGTACAGTGACCAATCACGATACCTTGCTCAGAGACAAGCCCCGCCCCCATGTAACCAGACACCTACAGTGAAAGGGGCGGGGTTTGGCCTGCAGGGAGCTTCTGTGAAGTCTCACATGTACCGGATTCCAGCAGCAGGATATGTACACAGGCGAGGCCTGCAGGGGTATCACGGATTGCTGTTTCTCAAGTATCCCCAGTGCAATATTCATTACTGGGCTCCAAAATCAATAACGTGGCGCCTTTGTGCACCTCGTGGCTCTGCATGCAGCGCATTCATATACGCAGCATGTCAGTGACAGTCCTCATTGTCTTATAAAGTACCTCCACCAGAAAAAAAGAAGGCAAAAGATTCATGCGGCGTCTAAATCCTCATAAAGCTTAGTGAAGGGGTGCCGTGACTGGGCAGGTGGGAGGTACAGAGGAGCACTGGGATTACTGGGATTACTGGAATGATCCTGGCAGGTGTCCGGTATCTTTAACAGACACCCCTCTATCTCACAGAGCTTTGGACCAACTTTACCACCGACAGCAGTGATTTGGGGCCCCAACACAACAGAGATGTTTTTACACATTAATTTTTAAGAAAGAAAAAGTACCTTAAGGTTATATTCATATCAGCTATAGGTTTTATCACAGATCCCAGGCACTGGCAGGCAATCAGGATCGACAGCCCAGTGTCAGGGGGCCTGATGTCAGGGGGCCTGCTTAACGAAGCCTTTGTTCTAAAGACCAGACCCACTGCTCGAGCTGAAAGGGCAGAAGCTGAGCCCAGCACCCCCTGTGTTCCGGCCTGCGTGGGAGCGCAGGGCGGGCGGGTTGGTGTGACCATGGCATGACTCAGGAGGAAAAATCCAGTAATCACCCGCAGAACCGCTCTGACCGGGTCCCACCCACAAATACAGGGACCAGATGAGCGTGGATCATGCCATCAGCGGGGGGCGGTGGGCCAGTGAGGGGCCATTCACTGCAAAGGTCAGCGGCTACCATTCCTCGTAGATAAACTGCTCCATTACGCTGACCGGAGATGCCAGCCAGAATGAGGCCGGTGAACATGAAGTCTTTATTCCCAGCAGGGGGCAGCGGGATGGCACTATAACTGAAATGGATGTGATGTACAAGGCTGCAAAATCGAATCCCAGGGTCAGCAGAGTGATTTTATCAATGTGCCCTTGAGCGAGGCTCTGAACCGCTGACTCTTCCAGGCACTGGCTGCCCCTGATTTCTCAACTGTATGTTGCTTCAGTTAAAAGTGTTAAATAAATAAATGAAATCAAAATCCATGTGCTATGGGTACTGTAATCACACCATCGACCAGGTTTCAGGGATATCTAAATGTAGCCTCGTAAACAGATGTGTGCACTGGTGTGTCTGCCAATCCATAGGGTTATTTGGACGGCTTGCATTAAACCCCACCATGCAGAAGTCTTCAGAGGGCAGATCTGCCTCTTTTGACATGCAGCAGAGGAATTTCCCCCTCGTCTATCATTATCAGATAAGAACTTACGAGCCCTGATCTCCCCTCTCCCCTGCTTTTTGCGGGTCTCGTATCGACTCCTTCCTTTAATCAATAACGCTCAGCATCCTGTAATGCCAGCTTCTCCTTCTCATTAATGTTCTCACTGACACTCACCGTGACACCCAGACACTCTGTCTGCTTCTGTGAGTCACGTCGATCGATAAACTCCCAGGAACGTTTCTGATTTCTGACGGCGCGCCCAAAAAATGGGGGGAATTCTCAGCCTACCATTCCCCGTCTCTCTGCAGCCTGTGGCTCCAGCAGTGATTGGTTTTAACTTTAACTGTTTTCCATGTTTTTCCATTAACTTAACCAGCCTCTGATCCAAAAGGAGGGATGTCTTAAAGGGGCCCTCGACCAGCTGCAGCTGAACAGCTTCCACAGGTTAGCAGCAGAGTGTCTTTGAGACAGACGATTATCCACTACACCATTATCCACCACACCATTTGGGTGAAGATCAGGGATCTTTCACTCAGGAATGTGTTCGGGAGCCACTTGGAATGGACTCAATGAAAGCCATCAAAGTAGGGACCTTAAATACAACATGGATCAAAGCATGACTAAAGGACTGGATGTGTGATGGTGGTCAGCTCTAGGTTTGAGGCTCAGGAGGGGGTGGGGGTCCTTTTGGAGTCTGAGACTGGGTTGGTCCAGGAGCCCTGGATGGGGACCAATAACTGGGTTTCTACAGTGCCGACCCACAGTGGCCTGTCACTGCTGCTTCGGACACGGTGTGAGCCGCCCGCGCTGGGAATTCACCTCCTTTAACACTGACTGGCTTTGCAAAGTGAGTTAAGATCTAACAGTTCAGTCAGATACTTCTCCATCAAGGCTGGTGCCCAGGGCCCCATGCTTTCCCACCAAGGAGTCCGTTCCGCAGGCGCCTTTTCATTCACCATATCCTGTTTCCAGATCAACGCCTGGGGTGTGCGAGCTGAGGTGTGAGCAAACGCCCTTTACAAAAGGCCACACATGAGTAGGAGCCCCCTACAGGAAGCACTCGACTCGGGGGTTTTAAGAGTCGTCTCAGTTAGGACTCAACAAACCTGAAAAACCAGGCCAGGTGACTTATTATCCAAATAATTACTGACCAGATAAAATATCTCAGAAAAACCAGGACATGCCCTGAGGACAGGAACAAGCTGCGTCCGATCTCCGTTAATAAACTGTTGTGGGAGCAGTAAGAACAGATCTGAGCAGTCAGGAGCGGAGAGCAGGCTCCAGACTCCATGCTTAAAGTCCAGGCTGGAAGCACAGAGCATTCGTGGGCTTAGATCTAGTTGCGGTTCTGAAGTAATGGGTGAGGCCCACATTGGTCTGGATTTCAAGCCTGGTGGACCACCTTGACAACCAAGTGCCAGATTAACAGTGTTTAATAAGAGAGGAATGTGGCAGAATGTAGTGAAAGCAGAGGCGGGCTCACCGAGGGTTTTAGGAAGTGTGCGCAGCCCCCCCACAGGGGGCCCTTCGTTAAAACATCCTGTTTACGGTCGCTCTGTGTCGGCTCATTTTCCCTGCAGTGTTTCAAAGATGTGGAAATCCCCCAGGGAGGTCTTTAGGTGTGAGGGGTGCCCATCACAGCACAGGGGGTATGGAGGCAGAGAGCAGGTTCCCAGGCAGCCCACAGGATCGGAGCCCTCCCCACTGCTAAACCTGCCTGTTTAAGCGGCTAGATGTTTTAGTTACAGGGTACTATACAGGCATAACGTAGCTGGCTAGACAAAATACAGCATACTGTGTCTCTCACCAGCTCGTCACGTTGGTAGCGAAGCGGCTCGTTTCTCCGCAGGGTACAGCCAGGAACAGCCCTTCTGCATCTCCTGCAAGGCCCCAGGCTTTGTTAGCTTTGCTCCATTCAAGCTCCGGATGACGGGGAATGTCTCGTCACACACCCTGTCGCCGTCTTCCGTTGTAGATTCATCCGTTAAGCAGATTTACCCAGCATTAAGCCATTGAGTCTGAAATGCTGAGACGCTTTGAGAGGCGGCACACCGCGATCCCCACACTCTGGGGAGCCCATCCTCACCGGCCGCAGCCATGGCACACGTTTCCCTGACAACACTTTCGTGGGAATAAACGCCCAACAGGATGGCTGAGCAAAGAGGCAAAGCAGCCCCTCAGCACCAAGCAGGCTGGAGGGAGATCAGCATGGGCCCAGAGCACGCCACTACAGCCCGGCCCAGTACCAGCGATACAGGCTGCTATTCTGGACAGCCTAAGATCGGCTCAGAGGGAGAGAAAGGGGGGAGGGAACCATGAAGAGAGAGAGACACGTGCCAACGGCTAAGACTGGAGGAGCAGAGCAAAGAGGACCGCGTGAGGCAGCATGGGGAGACACGGGGAAGCGGGGTACCGGTCACCAAGCACGCACAAGGCCTCCACTAACAAGCCTCAGCAGCACCTCTTAAAATAGTAGTTTCCTTGCACTAATAAAGGGTTTGTATAGAGTCAACTGGAGCGCCAGCTAGCCATGTGACCTCCAGCTGCACAGAAAAAAATGCTCTGAACAAGAAATTCCAGGCATATTCCAGACACAGCCATTAAGCACAGTATCAACAGAACACAGGCTCCAGTCTGCGGGGGACACGGCAAGAATCTGGAGACAGAAACGGCAGCATTACTACCTTGAACCCCCCTGTAGGGGCAGGATCACAGGCTCTATACCACTGTCCTTCTATAGCAGTAGTAGGGAGATCTTGAAGTGATGCTGACAAATGTTTGTGTTGGCACTCCTGCCCTCTGCTGTGTGTAAGCTGTACTGCAGCAGTAAAGACTTTTGGCTCAAGAAGTGAATGTCACTGTCCTTCTGTGTGGGAAGTCCCTCTGTCTTTCTGCACTTCCATTAATCTCTCAACCCACATAAAAAAGGCCTCCAACGATGCTCTAGGCAGCTTGAGGGGTGTTTATTGTTGCCCGGGGCGACCGGGACCACACACATGAGTAACTCCACTCTGGTTCTCTGAGAAAATGAGAAAATTAACAGTCCAAACCCAACATCAAAAACACAACGCTGGGACCATCTCCAGTCGTCACCAGTGTTGGGTAGGAGGTGTGTAAATACAGCTGTAAGGGAAACATGCCTGGTAATTTATGGCCCTAGGAAATAGCTGTAGCGTTTAGCGAGTCCCAGGACCACGCTGCTAACAGCACCCCACAGCTGCTGTCTGTACCTGTTTTATGCCATTTCAGAAAAACTCAGACCATCGTTTTCATTGAAATATAAAAGTATATTCTAGAAAAAACACTCACACACACACACTCCCCATCTCACTTACTCATTCACCCCCAATGCCTGAAATAACAGCCAACACACTAGCCTGACAATACCCTACTCTGCTCACTCTTTGTTTCACCAAGGACTAATTATGGGATGGCAACAAAGCCCAGAGCCAGTTCTGGCATTTCAAAGCTAACCGGCATGGCGTCTTGGTGACCAAACAGCCAGTCTTCTCTGTCCGGGGGGGTCGACGTGCATCAAAAGATGAAGGGGGAGAGTGCCCTCCCATCCGGCTCAAGAACTCCTGCGGTCCTGACTGGGTTCTGGGACCGGCCCGTTTGGAGCAAACCCTAACCAGGTATGGCTAATGTGAAGTAAAGCAAGTTTTATTAGGGAGATGTCACTGTCCCAGGAGACGTGAAGCAGGCATTTAATCTTTATATGTGAAAACAAGCTGAAATGTGGACTCATCTGACCACAGAACACAGCTCCATGGTCTGTCGGTCCATCTGAGATGAGCTTGAGCCCTGAGAACTCGCCAGCATTTCTGCATATTCTTAGGCATGTTCATGTTCATGAGGAATGTTCCGTTTGAATGGACTAACAATTCTCATAGATTCTGGCACAAAGGGGTGAGCCACGACCCATCCTTGCTTGCGAAGACTGAGCCTCTGATGAATGCCACTTTTACACTCAATCATGATACCTCGCCTGCTAATAATTAGCCCACCTAATGTGGAGCTTTCCCACCTGGTGTTACTGTAATATTCCATGCACTTTGATTTGAACTGTCTCAACTTTAGTTGAGTGTGTTGTAGCCACCAAATTCAAATTTTGTGTATATTCCTAAAATACAAATAAGTTGGTCAGTGAAACTACTGAAAATATTTTCTTTCAGTCTTTGTCAGATAAATAAAGGCTCATGTGAATGAACTAATCACTGGTTTTTGTTTTTATTGCAGCTATAACAGCTGCCTCTCTTCTGGGCACAATGCAGTCAGACAGGTAACTCGTCCATCAGGCTGCCAGACCAAGAAACGCGGTTCATCACTTCACAGAACACGTTTGCACTGCTCCAGAGTCCAGTGGCGGTGTGCTTTACACCACTCCATCCTACGCTTGGCATTGCACTTGGTTGTGTGAGGCTTGCATGCAGTGGCTCGGCCATAGAAGCCCATTCCATGAGACTTCCAGCGCTAGAGATTAATGGCCCAAAGTGACTACATAATGTATACGCCCACAAACACAGACACATGAAACCCAAAGAAAACGTTACATTCGCAGTGCAAGAAATATTGATTCCGCTGCTGAGCCGTAACTGAATTACCTACCTATTTAATGGTCAGAGATTGTTCACAGAAAGGTCCTATTATTTTGGGTCAGAGCAGCGTTAGCCGCAAGATCCCTAATGTTTTTATTACTGGAATTGTTTTATTTTCATTAATTTATTTATCTTAACACAGTTGTGGCTTTTTTTTTGTCTTATTCGTCATTGTTCTCTGCTAATTTGACTCTTATGTACATGGGAAATTGTCACCGCTCCGCTCCCATGCTCTGAATGTGACCAAATAATCCATGTCAGGGTGGGCACTTAAGTCGGGGTTTATAAACTACCATTTCAATTCAAAGGACCCGGATTGCACTTAAGTTCTAGCTGTCTTCTGATTGGTCAGTCTCCTATAATCGTGCATGTGTCATTAATGTTGATGCGACATCTGGATGTCTTTCAATTAAGGAAACAAACCAGTGAAAGCACAAGAAGAGTGCTTTGCCAAACCAGAAGGTGTCCTCCCCAACATGGATTATCTGGTGACTCTAATATAGAAATATAAAGCTCAAGTGTCTCTTAAAATTATCTTCAGTTGCACAAAAATGCCAGCAGTGCAACAAGCTTAAGCCAAGCCCCTCCTAACTAATCTGCACACCTGTGAAAGGGTGATTACTGGTGAAATACAATCAGCTGTGGGTGGATGAGACCGCAGCCCTGAGCTCAGCGGGGAGGCTATAGGATGGGTGCATGCATGCATTCATGGTTTAAGCATCAGGGTATTTCAGTTACTTTATTATTTTCCCAGCCTCTTCAGTACCCCAGGGTATGTCCGGGGGGCCATGGGCTCTGGGTGTTCAATGCACTGAGAGTGACCTTAGTCCCACTGGCTGACATGCTGGCAAAAGCCAGTATGAATGATTAACCTGACCTGTGAGCCGGTGCTGTGAGCAGGAGCAGATCTGGCCGATATAAACATTACATCTTATCGTCATCTAAAATTTACACAATAATAACTAGAGGTTGACCGATATTGGTTTTTGGGGCCGATGTCAATGCCGATTATTACTAGTTGATGGGGCCCATAACCAATATTTGGGACCAATATGCATTTGCTTTTATGTGCTTTCTTTGCATACATCTGCAATGAGAATTTGGATATAAAGTCCGCTATTAGAGTAAGGCTGTTCTATTTAAAGTTTTTAATCAATGGCAAATGATTCATTATACAATATAAAACAAAAAAAAACTGTATACTTTTCAGAGGTTCATAACACTGTATTCAGTATTCATACAGTGCAGTATTCATAACAAAGTTGCGGAAAGAATAAGACATTAAAAATAAAGCATATAGTAAAACATATGTCTGAACTGGACAAATCAAATTAATAGATGCTTTAATACCATTAATATGTTTTGTTTGATAGCATAACAGAGTTTGGTTACGCATTTAAATTAGGAGTAAGAGACTCCACGTTGTTGTCAGCTAATGTTACACTAGCATGTGATAATCCTATAGGGCATAATACAAAGTAAGATTAGCAGCATGGAAGCTCAAATAAATTCCTGTTGCAGTATTAGCGTCATGTAGCGGCTACATAATGCTATTAACACTTTGTCATTACAGGTAACATTGCTGGCTGATACGGCAGCGAACTGCATTCACCGAAAAAAACAAATCCCGCAGTCTGCTTTTCTGAATTAACGAGATACACTTTACATTTAAAAACGCTTCGATGTTATTTTCTTTAGCGAATGCATGATGCTTCCTCAGGCTCACGTTATCACCACAACAAGGCTCATTATTCGGACATTTTCAGCGGTGTAACTGGGAAAGTGGGCAGGCTTTTCGTTATGGAAATAGCTCACAGGAGCTACGTGCTGTTTTGTAACGTCAGTGTGTAGGACTGTAATGCTTTAATTTGGGGAAACATCAGCTGCTTTACCTTCCAACTAGAGCCCTGCGCGGGACTGTTTTTTTCATCCCGCTCCCGCAGAATTTCTGTCCAATCCCGTCTGCTTCTGCAGACACATTAACGCATATAGTGTATGATTAAATAAGTTTATATGCATTAAATGTTTTATTCCAGTCGAACAAGAA